>AP028441.1:15884071-16517245 GCA_036509395.1 Antheraea yamamai
TAGTAAAATACTGAGAATCTACGATCTTATAGTTTCACAAGAAACTTGTTAATACGGATGTTTTGTGCATTAAATGGCGAGGATATAGATTAATCTTAAAGAATAGGGGTCTGGAGATCCTTTGTATTTTGTACCTTTTCCAGATTCCGAACCCCATTCATAATTACTTTATGTCTACTATTCTATAAAAAATGTTTTAACAATTTTATATTGAAAGCAGAGGGTAAAGGTGAGGTCAAATAAATAAAATTATTATTTTTGTATTATTAACCATAAAATAAAACATTGTATTTTCCGTGTTTAAAGTAGCTAATACGTCGTGAGCTGACGTGGTCTCATTGCTCGTGTCATCTCTCGGGAACAGGCCTATATCCCAGCACTGGGACTATTGTTAGTTAATATTTGTGTTATTAAGAATAATCATCTTATACTGCGTGACTGGTTACTCGTTAGCAATATTTTTACAGGATATTCAGTACTTGATAGTCGTTCTAAATCAATTAAAAAATTAGGTGCTTAATATTTGACCTAATTATCTAGAAAATACAAAAAAATGTAGTCGATCCTCTACCCGTATATGTTAAAGCACAGTGTAAACGATCGTCGGGTGTAGTAAAAGTGAAGTGAATCCAACCAAATAACAAAGAATAATTTTCCGAAGTTTGAACAAACAAAAGGGTTTATTGTCCGTTTTATTATCGATGGTTACTTCGGGACGCCGTTGCGCTTATAACAAACTTTAACTTAGGTTCTCTTTGTTATTTATTAGTATTTGTTTTGATATTATTATTTTATATGTTAAATGTGACCATGAACTATCATACGAGTTAAGGTTGTCACTCTTTAAACAATCACGGTGTATATATCGAAACTTTATGAGAAACATGAATTGGGCAGAGCTAGTTTAGGCACAAAATTTTAAGCATCAACTAAACCGTAAGTATTATTTTGTGTGGATGAAAGTCTTTAAATGTAATTTGTATACTATAGTCATAAACTCGAGCTTGTCATACAAGTTGGATTTTCAGAGGGTGTATTCTCTTACAAATATTATGTACCGACTAAGACTTATTATAACCGAATCCTTTGATGGAAAAATATGAACAGCATATAATAGCAGATAATCTAAATGCACTAAGTCCAATTTTAGTAGGCGTTTATATAAGATCGTTAGCCTTTTTAAGATTTTCAGATTTTATACACCGTGAACCAAGTCTAAATGTTAGCTTTCTTAAGATATTTAGTTTTTATTAATCTCGATATTTTACGTGTATAAAACGGATCTTAAAAAAACTTAGGAATAGCTAAAATTGCATTTCGGTCATTTTAAATGTAAAGACTCAATACACTTATTAGTATATTAATTTAATAAACTCACCTTTACAATTACTTGACTTCCAATAATTTTATTATCTTCCATGTCACCTTTTGTTAAATTTATACCTGAAAAAGTCGACAAATACAATATTAAAAATTGTTTGAAATATTTCATTAACTATCGTCCTAAAATTATTGAAAATATTCACATTATACACTTATTATTCCATAAATGAGGAAAGCCATTTTTTTTAAACATAATATCAATTTTGTATTGTGATGCTTAAAATCCGTATTTTTATTCCCTAATCATATATATTAGAAAATATGTAATATTGGAGAAATCTATATATGTATACATTAGCGGTATCAATAGACATTGGTAGGTGGTAGAGCCATGTTGAAGCTATTACTGGTTTCAGCATGAATGGGTCGGCTCTCCCGGGGTAGTACCACCCTCTCATAGAAAACCGACGTGAAGTAACAGTGCTTGCATTGTTGCGTTTCGTTCGGTCAGTGAGAGCGCCGGAGACCCACCTCCCCTCCCTTTCCACTTTCCCCTTCCCCTTCCATTCCTCCCCCTCCCCCACATAGGCTGGCAACGCACTTGTGACTCCCCTGGTGTTGCAAGTGTCTATGGACGGTGGTGATCACTTACATCAGGTGACCCACCTGTTCGTTTGCCTCCTATGATATATAAAAAAAAAAAAAAACAGTACTGCCCTAAAAATAACAAAAAAATCTTGGAATCAAATCGCAGCGCTACCTATTGTCCCCAATTGTGTATCTAAATTTATTACAAAAAAATTACATTTTAAAAGCATATGATACAATATAATAGTATAAAACGATGCTGTTATTACAAGTATTTATAATTTATGACGGGTAACAAACAATATACTAAAACAACAATAGTGAAAAGGTTGTTTACACACTTACAAAATATATTATACGATTTCTCAAATTCAAAATATGAACCGCGTACCAAAAAGTTAATTTAAAAATCGATGGATTCTACATAATATGATCGCTGCCATCTAAACTAGGTAATTCTGTGCCTCAGGTGGTAGTACACATTACGACACTAGTAATGGAAGCTTTATACAACCGCAGTGGATATATTATTTTGAAATGCTATATATAAAAACAAGTGCGTTTCAGATATATAAATTAACTTTATTAATCATACGTTCTGGGTAACCTCACGTATGTTTTTAAATATTTACTAGGGTATTCAGAAAATCTTTTGTATGATATATGGTTTAAAAGTGTTCTAATGCATGGACGTATGTAAATGTCATTGGTATCAGTTATAAGTACCTCTAAGTAAGTTCCTGTCTTGTAGCCAACTGAGGCTAGTGAGATCGTCGTCGTGGTCAGCCGGCGGTAGATTACCCGCATTGCCACCACACGCCACACTGATGGGGAAATTTAATACTCCTTAATTCTCATGTTTTTTTTTAAATATACTCTACTACCTAACCCGGCCACGCGTTGCTGTAGCTCCGTTAGTACAGTTATAAATATGATAAAGTATTCGCGTGACGCCATCTATGAGATATCTATAAAAGTCGGTCCTACAGTTTTCTGTCAACCAACTAATTTAAAGCGCCATCTGTTCGAGACCGATGAAACTTCAATAATAAACATTGACAATCATATAATTTGTAGTAAAAAAATGTTGAAGCCATCAATCGAAATATAAATTAACAAGTTGGACCAAATTGTACATAAATGTCGACTTTCATGAGGATCGGTTGAGTATCTTCAAAGTTCATGGGGGGATATACTGACACTGGTTTTTATACATTTTCCCCAAAGCGTTTGATCAAAATTTCATCTGCTGTTAAATGACGATGCGGTCTAAGATTTTATAAAAGTATAAACCTATTTTAAGTCTTAACCCTACTCGAATAATGTCTAGTCTGCTTTAATCAGTGTTCGCAGTTTAGTTCGCGCTCTTTGACTATCAAACCACGGAGGTATTCTTTTTTAGCGCTTGACAACGTGACGAAAAATGATTAAAATACACCAGAAGTAATAAAACGCGTTTTACAGATCATAAAAATAGAAATTGTATTCATATAAATACTTTATTGTAGTCGTTATAAAATAACTGTTGAATAGCATCACTCTCTTGTAATTTAATTAAGTTGTTAAATAAGTATTAAGAAAATTAAGTGTGTTGATAAAACTTCAATAAAATTACATACAATAACTCTTTTATATGATATATTAAATTTTCTGTGGAAATCGTAAAAGATTAATAGTTGTCAGTGTTTCTTCATCATTAAAAAAAATTAAAAACATCGATTGTGTAAAACGTGATCACTATATTTGTAAGTTACAAAATAAAATGAATGAATGATAAAGACTCTTCGATGTCATCAATAAAACAAACATGTACAAAAATCACAATTAAGCTTGTTCAACATACCAAACAGAAGTCTTATCACACGAGTGATATACTTTGTTGAGATAAGGTGTGTCACATTTTTTATATTATTTTGTATTAATTTGCATAAATTCAATACTAAAATACCGTAAACGGCGGCGATTTCTAATATCGGTTCCGTGAAAAGTCAACAGGGTTACGCGAATCACTTAAAACGGCCAATTCATTATGTAGACTATTAATAAATATTATTAATTATGTTATTTTGGATATTGTTTAGATTATTTTATAGTATGGTAATAATACCATTTTTTTACTAACTTAATTTTATAAGCATTCTGTTAGTATTTGTAGCCTTAAATGTAATACTTAGTATTGACTGAACTAATCGATACAATAATGCAGAATCGTAATTAAATAAAGTCAGAAATTAGTATTCTATATTTCTACCTCGTTTATCTACACTCGCTTTATATGTCTGCTCGAACGGAACTTTGTAATTAATTTTTAACAAATTTGCTGTGAAAGTAGAAACATGAAATTTTAAACAAAGTCCTGTATTGAGTGACAATACAAGAACAGAGAGGAAATAAATTAAGCATTTAATATTTTGGTTATCAGAAGTAAAGAAATTGATAGGGACCTGCAATTTCATACACAAAATGTATACCTTATAGTTAAATTATTATTGTATATCAATAAATTCTTTTTTATTAATTCAATAACTGATATAAAAAGTGAATTGTTTTAAAAACCGATACAAAAACCATTATACAAATTTAAAAGTGATGTATAATGTATAGAACAGATCGTACTGTCGATCAGAGATCTGTAAATAGATTAACAAATAGGAAATAACGTAACATGAGTTCTAACAACAATTACTAATAACAAACCTTGACTACGGTCACTGATGGGCCGACAACCTTGGAAAGGTTGTTAAAATGTTATGTAAATAGCCGAATAACTAAAATGTTTTTACAGCCACGTAGATAATCTTAGCGGATTAGTTCTTTATTTATATATTTTTATTTTTACAGTTATCGAGAGGAAAGGTATATGCAGTGTGCATATAAAATTTATGATATAAAGTCTATGCACCTTCTACTTTGAGATTCTCCGAAAAATAAAACGACAAGATCGATTTGAGTCATATATTGAAAATTGAAAACTTAAAATAAATTACAAAGTCTAGTATTTTATACGTAATCGCATGCGACACCCGAGACTGCAATTTAGTGTGATAATGATTTTTACAAGTGCCATCTATTAACACGTGATAGAAACTTACTACACTATTCATTCTATAACTGTTCAATTTTGATTGAATGTGATTTAACTGTAGTATAATGGGCCACAAGAGTTTGTATTTTTATTTACAGACGGATTCAACACCATCATCAGCCTGTAAGATATGATATGTAAGATATGCAGGGCCATAGACCTCTTCCCGAAGGAAGGTATGGACATTATCACAAAGCCAGCTCACGGTGTATTGGCGATTTCAGTTTTATATCTTCCCACATACAGTAGTACTACAAGAACACTTCTCGGGTTTCAGTTTTCTTATAATATTTTTCTTCACCTTCAGCTGATAGTGTTACTAATTTAAATCAGTAAATAAATATATGACGCGTATTCCTTAAAATTCGTTGGTACATACCGGGGTTTGAATCTGCAGACATCGGATTGCTATTCCACCGGTCAAACCACTTACTTGACCACCGCGATTTTACGGACCGGGAGGTATAGGCATTATAGAATCTATTCAAGGTCTCCATAAACATAAGTATATTATTAGAATAGATTATCATAATGCTATTTAATTACTTTTAAATTAAATCTATACTTCCCTAGCATACATAGAAGCAAAATGTATGTATTTATGAAATTATATGGATCCTTTCTTTGACGTAACATTTAAGTTTGATTTTTTAATAATAATAATCACTATAGTTTTTATCGTGAATCACGTTTGTCTTACCCACTAACCTAGCGAAAAGATAACGCGTGAATTATCACACATAACTGACTTGGCATTGATTGATGCTCACGTCGAAATATAGTAGGAGTTTAGATAACAATCGTAATCCGCATTAACAAAAAATAACTTCGGGCCCAGATTTTATTGTTACCTAGAAATTTCCGGCACGCGACAGTATCTGAAAGATAAAAACCGTGATCCAAAAGGACGTTAAAATATATCGAGTGTTTTTGCAATCTAACACGGCAATAAGATAGAAATATTCTATTAATATGATCGTAGTACTCACGCTGGTTGTGGCACTTCCATATCGGAATCATCGGAGGCGTCATCTATGTCGTCAAAGTTGTCTATGACGCGGCCGGAGACCTCCAAGCGGCGTAGGGACCGGCCACTGGAAGCCACGTGTCTTGCGATCTGCCGGATCAGTCGTCGGGGCAGCGGCAAGGAGGCACGTGCGCCACGAGCCGGTGAGCCGCCGCGTTCGCCACGCATTGGCGCCATCTGGATGAGAAGGATATTCATCATAAAACGCCACCTCAACGAATAATTATTATTGTCTATTTATAGAGGTCCAGCTGTTCTCTTACGTTCTTCAATAAATTCAAAAAGAAGTAAGAGGCAACGTTAAAAAAAAGAAATCGATGTCTATATGTTTTAATATGCGGCAAAGAGTGAAGTCTTATTAACACTAAAAACGACTATAGTTTGTGCTGGCACCTTTTTTCATGTGTAGGTATTTTTCATAGTATCTACACATTATATTTATATTATAATTGGTTGTCTTTAATTTTTGTATTATTTATTTAGTCCCTACAAAAAATATATGTCTAGATCCTTATTTGGTACAATTCTGAAAATATAATTAAAAAACTATAGAAAACGCACTGATTTGTTGAAACAACTCGTGCGCCACCTATTATACGATTATAAGTACTACACGTTGGGAAGATAAGTACATCGTGTGAACTAAGATCGGCTTTCTTAGGTTTTGTAAGCGTTCTCTCTATAGCAAAGCGCAGTGACAGCGACAGACAAAGATAACACTATACGAAACAGAACTTTACAGACTATCTCGCTCTTCTCCACGACGTGCCAAATCAAAAGTTAGGTACTTTACACACAAACATAAATACTTATATGCAAAAATTGTTTTTTCCTGCAAAACAAACTTTTTGCAAAACAAAATTATTGCTCTACATATAATCGAAAATATAAACAAGTTCATCGCACCTATCTACAGCGGTTATCATAGACCTAAAGACAACATGGGTTATTAAAAAAAAACTATTTATTATTTTGTCCTGAATGAACTTGGACCCATACGTAGTATTCGTAAATAATGGTTCACTCAACTGAGGTAGGTTTAGGTCACATTTTTTTTTATTAATATTTACCTCGCCTATTTTCGATACTGCACACTGATTAGTAAATGTTTAGTAAAATGGAAAGTACACTGTTGTGATTTAGGCAAGAAATAATCACTATCTATATACGTATAAAAAAATGAATGTTTGTGTGTCTGAGATCTACAAACTAAAACAACGTTTGATCAATGCCCATGAGAGTTGACACATGTGTTCTCTCGTAGAGAAGATATGTATATTATTATTTTCACTATAGCTCACCACTTGGTGGTGTTAAAGCGAATCTATATGGGTCATTCCATGTCAAATCGACAAATTTTTTACCTGACCCCCTTTGATTTCGCTGAAAATTTTCTATCTTTTTCTACCCCCCGAAAGTTATTTTTCAGAATTTTTTTTCCCGACTCAAAAAAAGTTATGAATTTTTGAAAAAAACCGCTCTTTTATTTTTAAATTGCCAGAACTTTTTCAAAAATTGACCGTTTGGGAACTTTTTTTTTTCAAAATTTTTGTTTTTAAATGTAGTTTTCGAAAAAAAATATGAAAAAATTTTCAGAGTCCCAGATATATGAAATATTTTAGTTTTTTTGAAAAAACCGTAATTTTCTCAGTCCGACCGTTTTTTTTTTTGCTCTAAAAATACTTCAACTAATTCTGCAATGATCCTCGTTACTCAAAAGATGTGACGACAGTCTCTTCTAATTTTTTTTCTTGATTATAAAAAAACTTTTGTTGAATTTTTGCTGATTTTATATAACTTTGTTATGGAATTTTTTTTATTTCCTCGTGAAACCTCAAAAGTTGAAAAATAAAATTTTATTGGAGAATTTCAAGTGATTATCGTCCAAGAAATTGATATTTAAAAAAAAAAAAAATTTTTTTCTCTCATTGACGTTATTTTTTTACTCTTATGGACGTTTTTTTTTGGTACTGAAATATGACAACTTCAAAAATACAATGGGTTTAAAAGTTACCTCCAGTTGATACAATGTGATAATTTAAGAGCTATCGATTGTCGGTAAAAAAGATATCATCTACATATTATTTAAATGAAAGGGGGTCAGGTAAAAAATTTGTCGATTTGACATGGAATGACCCATATACATAGACATAGACACTAACAACACAATCGAAAGTGCGTTGTCAGCCTGTGTTTGAGAAAGAGGGAGTGGGGCGGCGGACTGAGGGAGGGGGAGAGGAGAGGGAAGGTGGGCCTCCGGCGCTCTCACTGACCTAACGAAACGCAATAATGCAAGCACTGTTACTTCACGTCGGTTTTCTAAGAGAGGTTGCTACAACCCCGGGCGAGCCGACCCATTCGTGCTGAAACCAATAATAGCTTCAGCGTGGCTCTACCACCCACATCACTATGCATTACAAATACATATTTAATCATTTTATTGTTATTCAGTTTTACATTGCTTTTTTAGGTTTGCTTTCATAAGTTTTAGCGTTTGAGGACAATCTCACCCTAGGTTAATTGACGATATGGTCTAAGATAGTAGACAGGTTAAATTTAGAGGGGGATTGTCTTTCAAGTGCAGCTGCCGGAACACACTTATAGTATGTACCTGGCGACAGGCCTTCAACTTGAGGGTGTTAGTTAGCCAGACGTGTCCAGATGGACCATATCACAATAGTATGATTTCATCATGATATTCCAACACTAAACCAGCATCGCTTCAAATTTAATGCGAACGAAGTAGCCGGCGATTGCTAGTATATATGGGGTATTCCATGCCAAATCGACCACATTTGAACCTTACCCCTTTAGATTTCGCTGAAATTTTTTTATCTTTTTCTACTTGATGAAAGACGTTTTTCAGAATTTTTTCAAATTTTTTTATCCAACCCAAAAAAAGTTATGAAGCTTTCAAAAAAATGGCTCTTTTATTTTCAAATAGCTATAACTCTCTCAAAAATTGACCTTTCGGGACGTTTTTTTTTTC
Organism: Antheraea yamamai; assembly: GCA_036509395.1. Classification (NCBI taxonomy): domain Eukaryota; kingdom Metazoa; phylum Arthropoda; class Insecta; order Lepidoptera; family Saturniidae; genus Antheraea; species Antheraea yamamai. Next base: position 15,893,084 of record AP028441.1, read on the forward strand.
AAAACTTTTGTTTTTAATTGATTTTTTTGAAAAAATAAATAAAAAAAATTTAACATGATCGCTTCTATGAAATAATCGCGTTTTTTGTATAAAATCGTTATTTTTTCGAAGTTCGTCGTTCTAAATTTTTTTTTTTTTCTCAAAAAAAACTTCAATCAATTCTACAATTATCCCCGTGTATCCCAGAGTGGGTCGATTTTTTTTTCTATTTTTTTTATTTAGTTGAAAAAATTATGTATGTATATATTAATTTATTTATGTCTCATCATGATATTTATAAAAACAATTATTTTTTTTAGTATCACACAGAGATACCTTACACTTTTGGCACATTTTCAAAGTAAAACCAGAGCATTTTGGAAATTTGCACCTCTGCTGCTTTTCTGACCAAATTGCCCAATGGCTCGTCTGGTCCAGTCGTACGTCCTTGGCCGGAACAGCTTGAGCTGGTCCTCGGAACTTCTTCAATTCAAGTTCCTTTTGAATTGAAGAAGTACTGGGGCGACCACGTTTATTGCTATTTGCAGGAAGACCTATCTTACAAAGGCTTTCAGCAAGTTCGAACCTAAACTTACCTAAATTGAGAAGTTTATCGTTGCCTTTCATCTTATTTACTTTTTTGTACATAATCCATGAATTTATAATTGAAAGGTCCAGAAAGTGATAAAACAAACGCATGGTCCACTTCCGGCTTTTCAGTGTGATGTGGTAACGACCTATGAATGAATCTAATAGGTCCACTCCTCCCATATGTGCATTGTATTCCTGAATAGCCTTTGGGCATGGAATGTCAACTCTCTCTTTCTTAGATTTATCAAAACGTTTAACTGTGGTGGGTGGTTCTGCACCTACATATGTAGAAAGGAGGTTGACTGGCTTATTATCTTTCCACACAACAGCACTTACTTCTGTACCATCTACAGTCGCCACATTCTCCTCATAAAATCCTCTGGGTACATTTTTTTTCATAATGGTGTTTTTATCAGGCAACTTACAGTTGCGTAGACGGTTAACGCGTACTGTTCCCAATGAATGAATGCCCTGTTTTGCCAAATATGTCACAAGGGGTAGGGAAGTGTAAAAATTATCAAAATATATTATATGATTTATGTGGCGTGGTATCATTCTAGCTAACCTTACAACCGTATTACCTGTCTCTCCTAAGTCTGGTTCACCTGCTAACATTTCATTTTTCGAGCCTCCTCCAGAGTAAACCTCGAACTTATGAGCATATCCTTGTAAGCTACAGAGTAGATAAAGTTTGAACCCCCACTTGTGAGGTTTATTTGGTAAATATTGTTTGATGTAGTGGCTCATTTTTGTGGCGCACATTTGTTCGTCAATTGACAGTTTTTGATCTATAGGCACCTTACCAAACTGGCTGTTAAGCTTTTTTTCTATAGGTCTTATTTTGTAGAGCCTGTCATAATCTAGGTGATCTTTTGGTAAACAATTCGGTATTATTTATATAAATAATATTTATGAAAAAAAAAAAATTGTGCATTTTTAAAATGTTGATAATTTTTTTTTCAACTAAATAAAAAAAATAGAAAAAAAAATCGGCCCACTCTGGGATACACGGGGATAATTGTAGAATTGATTAAAGTTTTTTTTTAGAAAAAAAAATAAAAAAATTAGAACGACGAACTTCGATAAAATAACGATTTTATACAAAAAACGCGATTATTTCATAGAAGCGATCATGTTAAATTTTTTTTATTTATTTTTTCAAAAAAATCAATTAAAAACAAAAATTTTGAAAAAAAAAAACGTCCCGAAAGGTCAATTTTTGAGAGAGTTATGGCTATTTTAAAATAAAAGAGCCATTTTTTTGAAAGCTTCATAACTTTTTTTGGGTTGGATAAAAAAATTTGAAAAAATTCTGAAAAACGTCTTTCATCGAGTAGAAAAAGATAAAAAAATTTCAGCGAAATCTAAAGGGGTAAGGTTCAAAAGTGGTCGATTTGGCATGGAATACCCCATATACTTTTTCTGTGCCGATGATTATGACATAGGGGCTATTCAAGTATTACGTTAGCAGAATTTTTGTAATTTCTGGCCACCCCCTCCCTCTGGTCAGCAAACGTAAGCAATGACCTTAACCCTCCCCCTCATAATTACGTAAACATTTATTTAAGTATATTCAAATCTGTTCTAATTTAGTAAATAAATATTGCTGACGTAATCACCCCCCCAATCCCTATGTCATCAAAAATTTGCAAATCAAGGACCCCCTCCACCATCAGTGCTTACGTAATACTTGAATGACCCCATAACAATAAAAAGGGAATAAAGATGGTAAAGTGAAAAATTGAGAGTAACATTTTGTTTTAGGCTTCATATTCAAATCAATAAAGAAGAGTTTGATCGCGTACATTTTTTTATTCAATATTAAGTATTAGTAATTTCAACAATCTATAAAAAATAATGTAAACGCACAATAATGATCGTAAACTGATAAAAATCTGTTTAATGGAATGTTTAATAAAAATGATTAGGCACTATTGTTAAATTTTATTTGTTAAAGTAGATTGATATGAATAATTAACAAAGCACGGTTACGATGAAAAGCAAATCTATGTAGACTAATTTTATTTTCATTTAAATCCAATATAATATCTCAGAGAAAGAATACATAACTTACCAGTTTAATTCAATTTTCACACTATTGTTTGAATATAAACAACGAAAAATAAATCAAATAAATTTTCTACGAAGCCCGAGTAATCCAATTAATATGTAGACAATGGATTCCTCATTAAATTGTTCTAGATTATCTCTTTATAGTCTTCCCTATTGTACATCATAAAGTTATAGATTGTCAGAAAAATCTATTGACATATATTGGGAAGTTGCATATAATTGTCAAAAAAATCATATATTTACAGGTCTTGATAATTTTTACCGTTCTGTATATGGATGCGTAGAAATCACAAATGTAGGTATAAATAAATAAATATTTTATTATGTGTATCGAGGCAACTTGAGGATAAAAAAAAGCTATTTTTTTATTCCTATATTATAACTTTGTTTAGTATTAAATTAGTATTATTTAGGTGGTAGAGCCACGCTGAAGCTATTATTGGTTTCAGCATGAATGGGTCGGCTCGTCCGGGGTAGTACCACTCGACCCACAGAAAACCGACGTGAAGTAACAGTGCTTGCACTGTTGCGTTGCGCTCGGTCAGTGAGATCGCCGGATACCCATCTCCCCGGTCCCACTCTCATTTCCCTCCCGAATTCCGCCATCCCTATCCCCCTATCTCAAACACAGGCCGGTAATGCACTTGCGACTCCCCTGGTGTTGCTAGTGTCCATGGACGGCGGTGATCAATTACCATCAGATGATGCGCCTGTTCGTTAGCCCCTATAATACAAAAAAATCTTTATACTATGTGTAAGCCCAAACTCACATATTCAGAGCGGCGAATAAGATAGTCGAGGACTGTATTTAACGTCTCTTTGTTTCAATTTTCATCTAAAATCATTCTCATAACATTCTGAGACGTAGTACAACAATCAGTGGCAAGTTTAAATTTGGAGAAACGAGCTTTAATTATATTGCATTTCGTTAGTTCTCTAAATGTGGAATTACGTAGTAAAAGATTTTCCGTAATTAGCATTCGTTCCCTTAATACTCTGAAAGCGCTGCACTGAACGCGAAGTGGGAGGGAGCTCTGAACATAGGTACTTGTGTATCGTTGGATGGCCTAGTTTCAGACTTTGCTTTCTAGGTGCGCGACACATTTTATCTTTATCTTCACGGTTCTTATCGTTATAAAAGGCATGAAATCAAAAATATATAAGTTAGTCTAAATTTACCTAAATGATTTTTTTTATATCATAGGAGGCAAACGAACGGGCGGGTCACCTGATGTTAAGTGATCACCGCCGTCCATAGACTCTAGCAATACCAGTGGAGTCGCAAGTGCGTTGCCAGCCTGTGTTTGGGAAAGACGGGAGGGGGAAGGGAATGGAGAGGGATATGCTGCCGGCGCTTTCACTGACCGAATGAAACGCAACAATGGAAGCACTATTACTTCACGTCGGTTTGCTGTGAGAGGGTGGTACTACCCCGGGCGAGCCGACCCATTCATGCTTAAACCAGTAATAGCCTCAGCGTGGGTCTACCACCTACACCCTACATGAAATTTCTCTCATAAGTAAATAATGAAAAACGTTAACGTTTGCATGCAGGAGATTTCAATGTATGCTCAGTGACTAATTCAATACGTCACAGACAAGAATACAACAGAGCATTAATTATTAACTGCGTAATGAATATCAAAATCAAAAATACTTCATTAAATAATATTATAGTGGACGCTACTACGCTACGCTCGTGATATGTCGTGATTACACGTCAATCTGCAACATATTTTAATTAATTTATTGATACTTATTATATTTATATTAATTATATATTGCATAATTAATATATACATATATATTTGGATTAATTGATTTTCTTTTTGTTGCAGTTAAACGTAGTGGTGGACAATCAATTCCAGGCGGAAGTTCAAAGTAGCGTCCACTTTAACATTTAATGATAGACATCCGCAAAGTAACGCCTTCTTAAATAAAAAAAAAACTTTATTCAATTCAGGCACTCAAAGGCGCTTATGAACGTCGAAACTACCACCACCGGTGCGGAAAAAAAACTCATATCATCCAGAAGAAGCGACAAGAAACTCGATCTGGTTTCTTTTTTCAACGTACATATTTTTATAAAAATACACGATAGTTACATTCGTTTTTAGCAGATGCACAGAGAGGAGTGTTACTGCCTGACATCGCCATCGTTCACGTATTGAACCACCCTGTAATCCTTTAGACATCAAAACCAGCTTGACATGGTACTTGAACTCACGATTCGGTAAATCGGTAATGTGCTTTGGGACTTTGTTGTAAAACGTAAGACTTATTACTTAAACTGTTACTGGTCTTACTGAGCCGGAAATATGAGACACCACTGTTTTAAAACATATTTAGATTATGTAGTTCTTTTACTAAATACTAGTTTGTTTAGGTTTTTGTTCTAATAAAATAAAACTCTATATACCTGCATTAATACATGTATATTGTCATCTCATTGTCATATATCTTAAATGTCATCTTTAAAGACATATTATATGTAAATTAATATTATATACATGAAGCGCCGGGCAAAATATATCTCCATTCAAATATTTACACATATTGAAAAACGTCAGCAATACCCACTTTTCATATAATTTTATCTTAAAAAAAGAATATAATGTGGCAGAGATGCGAATGTTAGGAATTATTATATCAGAGAAATTATGGAAATGCCGTATTATATGAATGTCATGAGAAGATAGATATGACTAGACAATTGTTAAATATGAAGGCGGACGGACCTCACGGATCTAATGTTATAGAGGAAGACCGAAGAAGATATTAGCGGTTTGTATGAAGAAATATGTATATTAAAACCCGGTCAACATTCAGATGAATATTGATAAAAGAAAGCATATTGTAAAGAGGAAAACTTGTGCTGACCCCCTGTTTCGGTGGCATAAAACAAAGAAGATGAATAACAATACTATAGACAACAATATGAAGGCAACTTTATATATCGGTGAAGGTTTTAACACAGTATGAAACTTTAATCATGTCTTTTAATAACATACTGTGTATCGTTTTAGTGTACATTAAAAAAGTGCTAAAACATATTTCTGTACACAATAACCGTAGATAATTTTTACATGATAGTAAAACGTTCACTGTAATAGTAAAAAAAAATATTTTTACGTTAAACAATTAATGTAACAAGAGTACTAGATGCGAAAATATTTCATTGATGTTCTTTATAAAAGCGTAATAATATGACCCAGGGCACTACTTTCCCAACTTCGAATCCTCAAGTATTTTATACATTAATTTAGACTTCAATCCGATATCGTACTTGTCTCCCTTAACACGAATGATCACATACTCCTTAGATCGATTCAACACAAAACGATGACTTCGTATGTTTTACATTTTTTGTATACAATATTTTAAGACACTTATATACAAGCGTTGCGTTACTGTTGATTTGACGAATTCCTCATGAACAGTACTTTTTTATTGGATAAAGTAGTACTGTATGTCCTTTTATGCATCCTTGGCAACGTGAATGCAAAATTTCATGACGATCGGTTTAGTTCTTAAGACAGGAAAGCGTAACAAAGAAATAAATAAACAAACTCACGCTATTAGTTAAAGTGAAGATTATTATCGTTTAAACGGAAAATAATTTATTAAAAAAACGCATCCGAACGCGCGCTGTTTAAAAGGCCTACTGGGAGATTTAAAACTATCCAAAGACCAAGTACACGTGGATGAGACGTATACCTCCACCATCGAATCCTTATGATAAGACTAAAATATCGCATCGAATACGTTAAATAACGGGATATATTATACCTTACATGATCCCGTTCTGTTTCCGCAAATTAATTTGACACGTTCTCCATCACTATTCTAACACTATTACCTAAACAAATTAGATAAAATATACGGTGTCACCGACCTAAATCGAATCGCGATTCATAAAAGTATCACCGAAAGTGTTTAGTTAAAGTATTATAAAAACATAAAAATCGTCACACGCTTTTACGCAACGAATATGGGACGCTCAAAAGAAAATACAATTTTATCTTCGTTGTAATTTATCGCGAAGGCGTAGTGTGACACGATCGCATAATATCTCGTGACCTTGGCATAGTCAAGTAGCCGGAGTGTGGCAGAGAGTAGCGGCGTGGCGTCCGCGTCGTGTGGCGTCTCTACACATCACGGGTTTACCGTTCAACCAAACAATATATCGTTTATCTCACACGCAATACTTTAGCTACCGACGCGACGCCTATTATAGTTCTGTAACCAACGTTCTAGTTCACGCTACTGTGTCTATTGCATTTCACTATTACGAATTTGTTTTACTGGGTTATATTTCAATATTTATTACACATTTCATTACACTAGGAAGTGATTAGATATTTTAATATGTAAATGTAATATTCATACTCGATAAGAATAACAAGGTATCGTCAAAAGACGTAAACAAATGAATCTGTGATAAACAGCAAAAGGTACTGATGATTTCTTACATTTATTGGTTAAAAATGCATAATAATTTATTAATTGTATTATATATATTATTGTAATAATGTTGCTTGACAACATTTTCCTCTTAATTGATGCACTATAAAATTCAATAAATACGTGGAATAGAATATTTCATTATACCATGTATCCTTGTTTTAGTACTTATAATAGAGAAGCATTAGTTTACATATAGGTAAACAAATTAGCAAAATTGAATCCTGATTATTTGTTCAGACAATGACTAATTTTTGTTACTATCACAGTTCTAATAAGCACTTAAGTATCGGAACTATGTCCAAGAGAAGCGACTACGGACAGCAAATTAGTTCTAGACGAAGACGACGTAGAATTTTAAATTGTGACATAATAGACCGTTAGGCTATCACCAGTTTGCCTTTATACATTATGGAAAATCATTTCGTTAGTCATACGTTATCAGTTATTGATTAAAATGGCAAACAATTACAATCTCACAGAGACCATTAATTCTAACATATAGTATAACTGTATATATCATGAAAATACATTACTTTGAGGCATTATCATGTCAAAACTATTGAATATATTGTCATTGGATAATGACCATTCGTTGCGATACTTTTTGTAGATGGTTCTAAAATATTTATTTATTGTATTCGATTGCCCGTTTGCCATTTTTATTTATGTCCAACAAAACGGGCGAGAATGAAGTAGTTCTATACAATAGGACTGTAGGATACTGCTTGTAGTGTAGTTACGTAACAGTAACAATTATTTCAGATAGAATCATTAATCAATCGTTTACCTACAACAATGTAGTCATTTCGCAATTAATTACTAACGTCATCAGAATAACATGCCAAAGAGGCGTACTTTTAAATTATTTTTAGGTTTAGCGTTTCACCGTAATCTCATTTGATATTAGATGACAATATTGACAAAGGTATAACAAGTTGATAGGTTTCCGCTCTTAAGTAACACCTACCGCAACATGCTTATATATGCATGGCGACAGAGTTTAAATTTGAACATGTTGACTCACACTAGGTGGGCAATAAGAAAAACTCTAGCACGTTTCTAGTTTTGATCACGATCAGTATAGGATTCGAATTTATCACAGTTAGATCAGTATTCGAACATGTTACCATTGGCCCATCGTGTATATTTCTTCATCTGATAAATTAGAATCCAATTTAAAAGCTCTCAAGAGTGTAGTATATAGGCTTAACTTCTTAATTGCTCTTTAGGCGCCGCAGCCTCAGTGTAGAAGAATGTTCTGATGAAATAATTCATAGAGAATTATTTTTATAAGCGTAAGGCCGATGACGATTTTCTTATATTTATGTTACCAGTTTACCAATTTTCAACCAAAGTATAAAACTGTTCATTGTATAACGTCCATTGTGCCGTTCGTAGGAAGTACAAAAAAGGAATACACACGTAAAAGCGCATATTATGTATAACAATTTGGGTTTGATGCTTCTACACGTACATATGTAGTATGACTTAACTCGTAGGCGGTGTCAACGTAATTTTTTTTTTAATCGTTATATGTATTATCTAATTACAAACATTGTACATACAAAGATAGGTACAAAATAGTTAAACACATCTTCCTCCTCTATTTCGCAACCGATATAATTTTTCATAGTAGATATTGACGAACTTTAGTGTTATCAACAAAAAATTTGGAATAATTCGATTTTTCTTTAATATTGAAACATAAAAAAAAATCATGCTCGAATCTTCACCTCTGTACAACCTACGACGTCAGCTTAAAAAACGACAGACAGTGTAAAATATAAACCAGTTTTTGTCCCATTATAAAATTTATGAACATTTTATTTTATCGAAAATCGATTTTTTGTATTCAAATTATTATAAAACGAACCTACGCGGCACTCGTTCTATTGCATGAAAGTAGCAAAGCTCGTTTCAAAGAAAACAATTCACTACACTATGAAAGTCAATTTAGTTTCAATTAGCGATCCGTAGACCGCTTCAAATAGACCAAAAAAAAAATACGATACGAAAGCGTGGAACAGGAAAATGTTTTGCAAGATGTCGAGTACCCTGAAATAAAAATCGAAACACCATTGTAGAACAAAAACAAATTAATGCAAGCACTTCGCAGAGTAACCACTACTATATTAAATTCGGGCATTGACTTTCAGGCAACTTTTAAATGATTAAAGCACAAACACACGTTAGGGTATGCAAGCACAACGCGCAACGGTATGAATAACAGAGTTTCAACCAGAATAACTGTAGAATTATAATTCAATTACAAGTATAATTCGGCTGTGCATGCATAACCTAATACGTATGTATGCTTTTATACATTTAAAATAAAATAGATTGTTCCAGAATAACAGTACGATTATGAAATATCCCTCTCTTTTGTTTTCTCTGTCCCCCTCACAACTTTTTCATTTATCCGTACGATTTTTCGAACAATGATAACTAAAAAGCTGTAAGATACGTTATCTACATGATAATTTGACAAAATAAATGGCACGATAACGCACACATACGTAAAGTAATATTGTAACGCCACACTGTCTTAGATAAAACGTGGAAGTAAGATGGCATATTCTCAATATCGGTGGTGAAAAAAGAAATAGTTATATATTGCTTAGATACGGGCGGATTGAAGGAACAACCGTCAAAAATAAGCTAGCCAAGTTTTAACAAGGCGCTGTCGAAGCGCTTATTACATATCTAGAGCTTTTTAGTTATATTATCATTGTATTTAAACATTTTATTTTATACGCACCCTGTTATGCCAGTTACAAACGCAACAACAAAATGAATAACTATAGGTGCAGTCATTCTAAAGAGGTAGGCATACATTCATTTGGCAATTTATTTTATTGATATATGTTTATATTTTGTTATCCGATCTAGGAACTACCGAACGCTTATTACAGTTTACGCATACTCATCGACCGAAAACTTAAAATTAAAGTCACGTAATCAACTTTTTAAAATTATATCTACCATTTAAAGCGTGAATATATAAAAACATTTATGTAAATTAAATTTACATCGAAAAACGTTCAAACGTTCGCTATAACGGTGCGGACCAAAATAGTTTCTCTGATATTCCAAATACCTTCCTGTAAACACTTCATTTAAACGCTTAATAACTTATATAACTAATCATGATAACGATAAATTATAATCATGAATATTATATAATATTTAGACTATTTATTTATCTGGATTTAAGTCGGAAACGTACGGTGCATTACGGCGAAAGAGTATTTAATAAAAAAAATCCTTATATAAGAAAACCTTTTGAAATTAATATCCGCACAGAAATATATTATAATTTAAGACCATAATATAAATATATATACGAGCGTAGAATGATGAAATAATTACTGGGCTAAACTAAACTATATATTTATGAATATTATATTTTTAATGACCGAAAACTCACTGAATACCATATGTATGTACATTACAATTCAAAACCAACACCGCTACACCGCTAAATCGCTTCCGCAACCGCTAAATAGGATGAAATTGCAATTTAAACTCTTCAGAACGTCATTCATTATAACGAAAAACTTTCTATAACGTAGATATTCGTGCAATTTGAATGGTTTACCACAAAACCATTTATTTGTTCTCTTCGCTCCGTATAACGAAAAAAATGCTCGGTCCCTTGAAATTCGTTACACCGTTAAACCGTAGCAACGGAAATGTAGGGAATGTAAACATAAATTTCAACCGTAAACCAATCACCATCGCACAAGGAAATAATTATATCGTAATAAATTACACAATATATACATATATATATGTTACTATTTATTTGTTTTGGTCTCACGATAGGCAAACGTTTGTAGGACATGACTCGTGTTATCATCAGGGGAACTACAGCTTCTTGAAAAACTCAGTAGCGGGGTTATTTTTGAAGTTATACTTCTTTTAGCGCGTTAGGGAAAAATGATGAAAGTAAATTTTTACGATACGCGCGCACATCGTCACGAAATACCGACACCCTGAAGTTAGCTATAGTCAACATTTTGTTTCGTTGTATTTCTTTGTATTAAAACTTTCAATGTATTAAATACCTTTTTTCTATTGTTAGTGTCGTTTTTTCTACAAACGTAGTATAAGGCAAAAGATAAAATTTTTGAAAAGATTTTTGTCTTGTTACGCGCCAAAGAAGTATAACTTCTAAAGCGTGTACATAAGTACACAAACGCTTTTTTTCTTATAATATTTGCTAACTTTCTGTGTTGTTTACTATAATTTTTTTTTAATTATTTTATATAGATTTTACATAACCTTATGTGATTATAAATGACTATGTAGTCTAGGATGGTAAACACGCTACAATTAGAGGGATTTGGCTCTAAAGTGCAGTTGCCGGAAAACCCCCATGGTGCTGGGCGAAAGATTTATATGTAGATATCTAGCCCGGCAGTCTCAAAAAAGGCCTTCCATGCTATGAGAAATCTTCACGATGTTTTCGTTTGCCGAAAGCTCCGATTAAGTTGCTAGGATTCGAACTCTCGTCTCGTCTCTCGCTATCAACTTAGCCATCATCGCTTTAATGGGATTTAAAATAGATACAAATCATTTCCTTCAAAGTGGAATGTTTAAATACAAGTATTTCTTCTGCACCCTAACTTACAATGTCTTATGAATAGAGTCATAAAACTGATGGGGAGTTCGCTTGTTGCTTACTTTAATAACAATAGTGCTTGTTTATCTTAATATATATATTTCTTGTGTGCGTGTGTATGTGACTGAACTCCTCCTAAACGACTGGACCGATTTTGATGAATTTTTTTGTGTGTGTTCGTGGAGATTCGAGAATGGTTTAGATTCACAATTGGACCCGGCAGGTGGCGCTGCGATCAACTTTTAGGATTTTTTTTTTGTTTTCAAGGCAGGACAACGTCCGCCCGGTCCGCTAGTTTTTATATATAAATTTTTTCTGTTCGTGTGTATGTCACTGAACTCCTACTAAACGGCTGGACCGATTTTGATGAAATTTTGTGTGCGAATTCCAGTGGATCCGAGAATGGTTTAGATTCACAATTGGACACGGTAGGTGGCGCTGCGGTTGATTTTTTTTTATTAGCAAGGCAGGACAACGTCCGCCTGGCCCGCTAGTTATTTATATATAATATTTCTACATACGTATAATAATTACGCTTGACGTTACAAAATGTACACTGCAATTAGCTAGTCTATTTATCTGGTCTCCTAAAAATTGTTCATAAATATTTAATTTTCTAGAACATTCTTCATATCATAATTTTATGACGAAAAAAAACCCTTCTAAAGTCTCTAAAAGTCAACAATGACAAATGTACTACGTGTATAATAATGAAAGAAGATATCCTTACCAATATTATAAATGCCAATGTGAGTGTTTGTTTGTTACTCACTTAATCTACTCAACCAATCATTAAGAAATTTTGTATACACATTGTTAATGATACATAAAAGAACATAGGATACTTTCCCCACAGTAAAATAATACTGTTCCTCAGGGTTACTTTATATCTATATGAGTCCCGCTGCAACCATAAACTATTATAATATGACATGTATGACATAATATGTATTGTTAAACTATAATGTATCCTAATTCTGAGAACTAGGTTAAGTCTATATTTCCAATGACAGCCCCTTTTTATAATGTCCTTAATCTGTCTAACCTTGTTATGATTTATGTATTTTGTAATCAAATTCTTTTTATTATGTAATCTATTAATCTTATACAAATGGTATGGCTCTTTACTTCCTATCTTAATATAAATTGTGGTGTAGGAGATAATTGCTATATTATGAAATAAGTACAATATTGTAATTAGTAGGTAGTACAGTATGAACACTTACACAAAAACTTTATAATAAATTAAAACCAAATAGAAAAGTGGGCCTATGTGTTTTCCTACAAATTAATTCCTAAATGTAACTTTAGTAATGTAAAAAACGACATGAAGAAAGCGAGTGTCCTATTAAATAATAGTTACAAGTAAAAATGTGCCAGGTGCCATATCTATTTTCTTTTCAGTATCAGACTTTCATCCTAATAGACAAGTGAAAGGTCTCTACAAAGCCAAGTCATATCAGAGGCACAGTTGATAAGAGATATTATAATCTAAATTATCTGAAATACATTTTTGGAAGGTTACCAGCCCTGAAGCTTTTGTTGATGATGAATATAGCGAATACTTTGTATCATATGTAGGTAACTCTCTATACACTGCACTATACAGCTCAAGAAATATATGTGAGGAAAAACTGAAGTCACCAGAAGGGTATGTCCTATAGCTCAGTGGTTATAAGCCCTACTGTGAGGTTGCATATTCATTCTCCACAATGACCTTTGTAAGGCAAATATAATGAATAGATATTAGTACTTATAGATATGTATATCAACAATGAAATCATTATAATGCAAGTTATGCTCAGCTTGCGATGAAATGGCCATATTTGTAATTGTATCCTTATAATTTTTTAATAATTAGAAATTGGCATAAAAATTCTGTGGCTGTAGTTGTGTTTACAAATTCATAAATGATTGATAACAGTTAAATTGTTTCTTTCTGAGTTTACTTTCACTTTTATGTAAATGAAATGGCAAAAATTAGACTTAGGAGAAAAAAAATATATTGATATCAAACCACATAAATATATCTATATTAATAAAATTAAGCTCTAATTATTTGTTACGTTATGCTTACTTGTGCTATACATGCTTATATAATAAAATATACATATTTATTTACTAACTCATATGTTTAGGTACTTACTAACCCAATTGTGTATTGTCCCTATGTTCTATGTTAGTCATACGGTGGTGGTCTAAATCAACTTCAGATCTTTTGTTGGTCCATTATCATAGAAATTAAGCTTTATGTACATGACACTGGCAGAATTGCGGAATTTTCCACAAAGGCCAAAGAATATGATAAAAAAAAAAAAAAAACCACATAAAAATAATTCTAGTTATTAATATTGCTATTATGAAATTAAAGATAATTATATCAACGTAATTATAGTTTTAGAAATATTTGTTTTATTTGAATAAAGACAGGTTTCAAATTTTGAATAATATATTTGGAACTACAATCTAGTTATAGATTTGTTTCTACCTTGTCATGAAAGTCTAAAACTTATCACAATTTGGTTTGCATGTCATTTATCATTTAAGTAGATTGTGGAATCTTGTAGTAATAATACCTACTTATAATATTTTATGTGTAATGTTTGTGTTAAGGTTTATATTAAAATGTTAATGAGGACACTCTATGTTCAAATTCAAATGAAAACTACAAGGGATTAAGCAAGCATATCCATAGTTAAAGACACTTCAAACAAAGGTATATGTAATAATAGTTACACAAATTTGAAGTTAAAAAAATATTGTACGCTTTCTTCTATTTTAAAACAACATCGATTGATTCTATATATAATTAAACTAACGTCAATTTAAAACCAAAAGTTCTGAAAATAATTTATAAATAATAAAAAAAAATGTTTCAGAAAATGACTTTTTTATAATAAATTATTTTTATAAGTTAAGCTCTATATATATATGTACATGTGTATATTAAAGTTAGCAAATCCATAGTTTATACATTACTAAATAGAACACTGTCTCTGGGTGACACTTAAATTTAGAAATCCTATAGGAAGAGTCACATGAAATATAGGTCACAGAAAGGTCTACATGCTATTTATAGAATGCAGCTGAAATGCCGTTGACAGACATTTTAGCAAATCATCCAGATTTTATTCACTCATTACTTAACATCAAGGTCGTTGAATGTATTTTTATTATGTGCTGTAAAATTCACTTACAATGGTCAACAGGAGAAGATTAAAGTCCAATGAAGTAATAAATTTTTTGATATCAATCTGCTCCAAGATTATATGGAATGATGGTGCTCTATCAACGTAAGCAGCGAAAATCCGTCGCGATGCAACAGAAAGTGTGATGTAACACCTAGTAACCATGTGTTTTTGTGTTCATTCCTTCACCAGCGGCGTCAACAACATGTTGCTAGGAAACTGGTGTTTCGGGCAGTGCGACTGACCGCGTGCGCGGACGCGTTGGCCCGTGCGTAGTCGTGCACCTTCCGACGTGGAACCGCGTGCACCGCGTACTGCACGTGCCTCATCCGAAGGGCCATTACATAATCAGAGGGACGATTGATGACACTTAACGAGGACAACACTAACGTTCACTAACACCCGTTCCATATTTAGAAGGAGCGCCGCAGTTATGCGTCCCGACTGTTCATACGTCTTGTCACATTTTTAGATCCGCATGTAAACGATACTTGCACACCCCCACGCTGTAAACAGACTGGGAGCACTAAAACACACTACAGTCATCTTATGCGATGTACAAAATCTGTAGTGCGTAATAATATAACACAAAAACAGATGTGATCTTTCTACTTTGCGACAGTTTTGTATTGGTGCAGAAAAATTGATAAACAAGCATAATTGCAACAATGCACTTACCTTTGTACGAGATTGGTTGTTGGACGCACTAACAATAAATTAAAAACACTAAATAAACAGCATTCCGCGACCTCCGTACTTGTGATCAACATTCAACAACACCTCAATAAACACTTTCCGCAACACCCAATCAAACCATAAACTAAAGATGAAACTACATAAATAAACATATGATTTTGTAAATCTACAGCAGTATCCCTTTCCGTTTCTTTTACATTGCTAGTAAAAAAATATTTGTAGTCGATTTGACTACTTCGGCAGTGATTACAAACATCACTATAATATTCGAATAATGTAAAAAGGCAAAACTTAAAATGGAATTTTAATATCTTGTGAAACCACCACAATGTTAATCAATTAATGATACAGGAATATAATTTACGACTATTCTTATAAAATAGTAGCATATACCTTTCAATCAAAAAAATAATTTTGTTGACATTTAAAGTGGCAATGATGACATTGACCAAAGAGAACCAAACACGTTAAACTTGACGTGGACTGTACTAGATGGTTCACTGTACTGCATTGAAATTAAATATATAAGTTTCGTCGTGCTGTTCTATTTGCGAACAAATCCTTTTAATACAAGTCTAAATGATCTTTTGAAAAGAAGATGGTCTTGAGCATAGTAAGTGAACATTTTCTTTTATAATTATTGATGTGTTGTTAGTGATGCCGTATATTTGCGAACACGGTGTTTCGGCATTCACCAATTTATTGTTTTCTCGTGTTTTACTTACAGAAAATGTATGGAATATTGTGTGTGGTGTTAATACCAGTACTTATAACTCCACAAACGGACGCTGCTGCGGTTATATCCATTGATTTGGGCTCGGAATGGATGAAGATCGGAATTGTGTCTCCTGGTGTTCCCATGGAGATAGTTTTGAATAAAGAGTCTAAGAGGAAAACGCCAGCTGTTGTAGCATTCAGGGATGATGTGAGAACATTCGGAGAAGACGCTGTCACAGTTGGCGTAAGGTTCCCTAAAAATTCCTATAAATATTTGCTGGATCTACTAGGAAAGCCTTATGATCATCCACTAGTTAAGGCATACAGGTGTGTGGTAATATTTCAGTCTTGTTTAAAGTCTCATCAATTCTTTTGTGTTCACATCAGGTATAAAAAATATTATTTTCCATTAAAAATATAAAAATATTTTGTCCACATGTAGATGTTAAAAATAAGTTAGGTTACATAGGACCACCCATATGGTATGTATGTATGTATAATGTAAGGAATAATGGGCAATCTTTATTTTCTGATTGGAATCTTTATTTTTATTAGCAACTTATATGTTAAGTAAAGAAGACACATCTCAGTATAATTCTTTTGTTTTCACATAATGTTATATTAATTATGAAAGTGTTCTTAGAAACGTATGGAAAATTTAACTATATCATAAAATTTGCATCTTAAAATATGTGTATACAATGCCTGTTGTACACATTTAACTTCTTGGTTAACAGTCACATTAACATGGTTCTAGCTTTCATAAAATTGTCCAGATATCAGTGTGAACTTCTATCATTTCTATTAAAGTATGACTAGTAATTAGCATACTGATGTTGCATGCAGATTGTTTTGCATATTAAAAATATAATAAGATGATGTGTAAGACATGTTAAAGCAAATTCGCTTAGTCTGAATGTGCTAAAGGCTACAAAACTATGTGCAGCAGCATGGTTTGTGGTACTAGATTGATCACATAGACGAATGTGAAACTACACTCTATCTATACAAATCTTTATATTACCAGGTTTTATTCAGTCTTCGTGTTTGTTTCTTTATTCATACAAGTGACAATGAAGAAGTAACAGTTATAAGTGTGAGAACTTGATCGTTACACTCTGTAGCTTTATAATTTTTTGCAGTCAATAGACTAATATATATACAAGGAGTAGGTTCATAGTAAGTGTATAGGTTGTGTATAACTGATATAATGTAAATAACATTTGATTTATTTAAATATTTTATTGCCTATTCTCTTTTATCAATTTTTATGCAACGGAAGGGATCAATAGCCATTTGGGTTTGTCTCAGAGAAGACGTGAAATAGACTTTTTTGAGTTCTTCAGTTTCTATTTCTTAACTATGCACTTGACAACAAACTATGTAACTATTTCAGTACACATGTATTCGTTTTACTTGAAAACGGTATTATAAAAGTACTAGTTCTAAATCATGATTGATTCATATTAAGTGGTGTAAAATATCATTAAATTGTGCAAAATAATAAATTAAAGCTTGGGATGTTATCATGAATTAATCCTTGATTAATAATTTTATTTATGGTACCTATATTTGCTGACAACTGATAGCAAAGGAAAAAATATTTGTATTTTGCATTTTCTATACATTCTTGTTAATGAATGATATCTACTTTCTACTGTATATTTCACATCTTAACTTCGTAATTTACAATTAAATATGAAACACTAGCGGGCCCGGCAGACATTGTCCCGCCCTTATTATGAAAAAATCGTTGACAAATTACATACTAAAACGTTTCTCATCAATCACTCTATCCACCGGTGAAAACTGCATGATAATCCGTTCGGTAGTTTTTGAGTTTATTGTGAACAGACAGAAGCCGTAGCGGACTTTGTTTTATACTATGTAATGATATGATCTTGTATTTAGTCCAAAGTTGATACTGGTACAGGTACATCAGTTGGGCCAAATGAGAATATGAATCTAATTTCTTGTGGTATATCTACTGAAATTATTCACCAGGTTTTAATTAATTATCAAATATTCTACAAATTCAACCAGTTGCGTCTTACACATATTATTACATTTCATAAGTTGTGCTTATTTGTTACAACTTAGGACCAATTTGCTGATCCCTAGAATTACTTGAAGGTGAACTTGGTTTTTCCTTATTTATTTAATAAGGCACACATTACATATAAAGTATATACTAACTTAAAATATACAATAGTATCTATATGATAACTTGTATTTGTAGCCCATGTGTTTTTTTTTTCGAACGGACTACGCTTTTGACCTCGCAAGGTCTTAACAGCTTCACCGGACTACTAAGGTCAGCGCTTAAGGCACTCAGCTGACGGCCCATGTGTCTAAATTGGCCTAGACAAAAGTAAATTGTTGGTTAAGCGGTTAACTTTCTACGACATCATTTAATTATAGTTAGGAATATAATTATTAGATTGACATATAACAGACAATAGGACTAATTCTAACTAATTGTATATTTCTCATTATATAGATTAGAAAATAAGCAACATCCTTAATGTAAAAAACAAATTCACTTCTTCAGTTTACATATTCTTACCTAAGTAGGGTGCACAATATCACATCTTTTTCAACTCTCCCCTGTCATGTCATCTCAGTATTCACACCTTTTTTGTTGTTCACATTGTTCACACAATCTATCCATACCTTTTCAGTTATAGTTTTTCTCCCATAAACATTTTACACAAAACTTTTTTAGTTACCTGACTTTCTTCTCTCCTCATGACATGTCCATACCATACTAACCTATTACTCTTCAACTTCTCTATCACTGGTGCTATTTTTCATACTTCCTTTGGTATACTCATTCTTAATCTTATCCATGCTAGTTACATCACACATTCATCTTAAGATTCACATCTCTGCCATATGTAATGTTCTCTCATCTGTTTCTTATACAGCCCAGCACTGAGATCTCTACAGTATAAGTGGTTTTATAATTTTATATACCTTCCCCTTGAATATCAAGGGCATAGGTTTCATCCAACCTGTAATTATCCTATTTCTTACATCCTTGATGAATCTTTTTTAAGTATTAGGAAAAATGTTGATATTATACTTGTATGGTTATAATGATTTATTGGAATTGTATTAAGTTAATTTTGTTAATTGCAGAGTGAAATTTCCATACTATGAAATAGTAGAATCAGAGAGAGGTACCCCTGTGTTTGTGCATGATGATAAGACAAGATTTTCTCCAGAGGAACTAGTGGCACAGCTGTTTGCCAAAGCAAAAGAGTTTGCTGAAATTAGTCAAGGTAAATATATACACATTGCTTACTATTCCTATTGTGTATGTATGTATATATATTGTGTGGAATATATACTGTAGATAAAAAAAACATAATTTTAGATTTTTTGGTTAATTTCATAGGTCCTTTTTTTAATTGTTTATGTTTATTGGCATTTGATCTCAATATTATCCTATGTTAAGTGACGACATGGACAACACGGTAAAATGCTTAGACTAGAAGCTGTTCTTTCTAGTCATATTTCATAGGATCTCAAGTGAAACTTCCAGAAACCATCCACTGGTCCGTAATGACAGGTTTTCAAGTTGAGTGGTAAATTATTAAGCAGACAACCTGGCTATGGTTTGATCACAGTGTTTTTCTACACTGAAAATAAAAGCTTACTGTGAGATTTGAACAATAATAGTGAGTTGTAATATAGGAACGTTAACAGTACTCAATCTATCTATACATTTTGTTTATATTCAAGGTCATAACTTAAATCATGGAAGTTAATATTGAGTATATTTTTGTAGTTTATTTTCTTTTTTGGTAGGGGAGTACTGTAGGCGCACAAATACTATTTTTACCCCGTGACAGCTTGTTTTAGTGCCAGTCATTCGTGGAATAAACCAACTGTTGTGCATATATCATTCGATTCCCAGAATTACCCATATAAAGAACACACAAGTAATATAGTAAAAATTCAATAGTAATATACTTTACAATACACTTTACACATTCATTGATGTGGTGCAGTGTCTCGATGTGCTTAATTTTTTTTCTTCTTCAAACTGACTACGCTATTGGCGCTGCAAGGCCTTTACAGCTTCACTGGAGTACTTGATGTGCTTAAGTTTAAGTGAAAGTATTAATTCATGTGTTCTGTATTAAGTTAAAGCTAAAAATAAACTTTAATTTTTGTTTCATTCTCATGAATGGATTATTTTCAATTTCCAGGTCACCCGATAAGTGAGTGTGTGATCACTGTTCCTGGTTTCTTCAATCAGGTTGAAAGGCGTGCAGTTAAGGAAGCCGCTACTTTGGCAGGCCTTAACGTTTTACAGTTGATCAATGACTACACGGCAATTGCCATTAACTATGGCATATTCAGGAGGAAGGTAAAGCAGTATGCTCAAAATTTAGTTAGAATTTATGACTCTATGTTGGTCCCTTTTTTAACAAAACTCTCTTAACATATAATTCGTGAAAAAAATCGTATAAATAAATACAGATGTAAATTTTTCATGTTGAGATGCACTTGAAACATATTTATATTTACATAGCACTATTAATACTTGCATTTCAATATCATTTGCATTATAATGTTGGAATTAATCCAAGGAAGGATCAAGGCTACATATCATTATGCTTCTTCATAGGGGCTTAGCAATATTGATAAAATTACCGCTTTTAATCTAAGTATTTATTTATAAGTATATAATTTCATTTGAAAAATCAAAATAATTTTACCAGCAGCTTGTGATATAATATTATAATCTCTCTCATAAAATAGTAGTTACCATTTTCAAGTTTTTGAGATAACACTTGATAGAACAATAAATGCTTATTGATTACTACTATGGTCTCAAATCTGTAAAATACTCAAATATACATTTATAAAATTAGAAGAAACTATGACAATACGAAAGTTTTAAATGTGTATTACTCTTTAATAGGAAATAAATGATACCGCTTGGCATGCGTTGTTCTTCGATATGGGCGCAGCCTCCACTAAAGCAGCCTTGGTCGAATACAAAACGGTTAAGATCAAGGAGAAAGGTTACGTTGAGACGGTACCGCAATTACAAGTTTTGGGAGTTGGATTTGACAGGTAAATATAACATAATTATGAGAATTATCTAATTTCCATTACAACTTCGGGATCTTTTAAATATATAAAAATCCAGTGTCATGATGTTTGTCCACTATGAACTCTGAAACTACTCAACTGATCTTCATGAAAGTTGACAATTATGTGTAACTAGCTTCTGCAAGCGACTTCGTTTGTGTGGAATCGTTACTTTGGGCTAACTGTAACTTTAACTCGCGACTTCGTTTGCAGAGGTGATTTAAAAAAAATGTGTATGTTAACCCTGAAACATTCTTCATTGGTGCTCCGCTCCTATTGGTCTTAGTGTGATGGTATTTAGCCTATAGCCTTCCTCGATAAATGAGCTATCTAACTCTAAGCATTTTTCAAATCGCATTAGTTCCTAAGATTAATGGGTTCAACTTCATGGGCAAACAAACTCTTCAGCTGTATAATATTAGTATAGATATAGATTTGGTCCAACTTAAGAGATAGTATCTATACTAATATTATAAAGAGGTAAAGTTTGTGACGTTGTGACGTTGTGGCATTGTAAGGGGTAATCGCAGGAACTACTGGTCCGATTTGAATAATTCTTTCAGTGTTATATAGCTCATTCATCGAGAATGGTTATAGGCTATCATCACGCTAAGGCCAATAGGAGCGGAGCCCAGATGAAAAATGTTTCAAAATCGAGATGTTTTTTTCCTTTTAAGAGCTTCTGCTGTGTGTCAGCGTTACCCCAGAGTAGTAACTATTACTACGCGGACGAAGTCGCGGTCAAAGGCTATAATCTATATACTAATATTATAAAGAATTAAAGTTTGTGAGTTTGTGACGTTGTAGGGGGTAATCTTATCAACTACTAAACCGATTTTGAAAATTCTTTTACCAATATAAAGCCACGTTATTTGTGAGTGTCATAAGCTATATATCACGCTAAGGGCAATAGGAGCGGAGCAACAATGAAAAATGTTTTAAAATCGGGGCTTTTTTTCCTTTTTAGAGCTTTCGCTGCGTCTTAGCCCAAAATAACTATTCCACGCGTACGAAGTCGCGGGCAGAAGCTATTAACTAATTATATTATCTATACTAATATTATAAAGAGGTAAAGTTTGTGACGTTGTGACGTTGTAGGGGGTAATCTCAGGAACTACTAAACCGATTTTGAAAATCCTTTTACCAATATAAAGCCACGATATTTATGAGTGTCATAGGCTACATATCATCACGCTAAGACCAATAGGAGCGGAGCAACAATGAAAAATGTTTTAAAATTGGGGTATTTTTTCCTTTTGAGAGCTTCCGCTGCGTCTTAGCCCTAAATAACTATTCCACGCGTGCGAAGTCGCGGGCAGAAGCTATTAACTAATTATATTATCTATAATCTATACTAATATTATAAAGAGGTAAAGTTTGTGAGGTTGTAGGGGGTAATATCTGGGGAGTCGGAGAAAAATGGTCGAACGAAAACGTTTCTTACGAACGCTGCCTTAATTATGAGATATATATGATTGAGTTCTAGAGAAAAGTTGTAGCTTGATAATGCCTATTACCGCCTAACGAAGTGGGCACGGGTCGGCTAGTAATTTATATTTCGATCAATGGCCTCAATATTTTTTAATTACAAATTATTGTCAATGTTGATTGTTCAAGTTACCAGTAAGAAGTAGTAGACACCCTCTAGTTAACTATAAATAAACACAGTGTAATCTTATGAAACATCATGAAATTAATTAATTGTGATAATTTAAGGACACTTGGAGGCCAAGAGATGACACTCCGCCTTCGTGAACATCTTATCAAGGCGTGGTTAGCAAATGGAGGCGGTGATGTGAGAGCCTCGCCCAGGGCCATGGAGAAACTGCTGAAAGAAGCAGAAAGATTAAAGATTGTATTGTCTGCTAACACGGAACACTATGCTCAGATCGAGAGCCTGCTGGATGATAAGGATTTCAAACATTTGGTGAGTATAAAAACAACATTGGAAATAAATGCTAATAATTCTTTATGCAAGATAAGAGTTGTACAGTACTTGGCATTTGATTGGATATGTCGGGTAGAAGTTCTCTCTATCGCACAACGCAGTGACTATGACAGACAATGAAACCGATCTTAGCAGAGTATCGCAGTCTTTTCCCTGACTAAACTATGTAATGAAAGAGTCTAAACTGATACAGATTTTATTTATATGAAGTAATACAATCTGTGAAATTGTCTAAGATCCGAATTGTGTAAACAGCTATATAGGACTTTTCTTTAATTTCATAAAACTATTTCATAAATAAAATTAAAGTTGAAATGATAGGATGATTTACTTTGTTCTCTTTGGTGTTTTACTA
This sequence comes from Antheraea yamamai, assembly GCA_036509395.1. Lineage (NCBI taxonomy): Eukaryota > Metazoa > Arthropoda > Insecta > Lepidoptera > Saturniidae > Antheraea > Antheraea yamamai. The sequence goes on from AP028441.1 coordinate 15,916,831, forward strand.
GAGTTTTAATGTAATTAATTAATGAAATTAGGATTTAATGAAATGAAACAGAAATAAAAGCAATGAAATAGGAATACAAAACTGTTTTCCGTAATGCATATAGATTATAATGTGCCAATATAAGTTGAACTTTTTTCCGATCAAAATATTTTTGGATAGATCTAAAAAAATCCTGCCAGAAGTCGAGTAATCGGAAAAATTAAAGTAATGGTGGACCTCTTTAAATTAAAATTTATAACTTGACTTCTGGCAGGTTTCTTTGGGACCTATCTCATGTTATTTTGTGTGGAGAGCAACAAAAAAAATGTCGACTTATTTTGCTCGCAGAATGTGTAAAACTAATGTGGTGTTGGTCTGGACTTGTATTTTGTTCATCACTTTAGTGAGCAAAGTCTAGAACCGAATGGGGTTTTTTAATTAATTACTTTTTTTTTTTTTTTTTTTTTTATATCATAGGAGGCAAACGAACAGGTGGGTCACCTGATGTAAGTGATTACCACCGTCCATAGATACTTGCAACACCAGGGGAGTCACAAGTGCGTTGCCAGCCTGTGTGGGGGAGGGGGGAGGAAGGGAAGGGGAAGGGGAAAGTGGAAAGGGAGGGGAGGTGGGTCTCCGGCGCTCTCACTGACCGAACGAAACGCAACAATGCAAGCACTGTTACTTCACGTCGGTTTTCTATGAGGGGGTGGTACTACCCCGGGAGAGCCGACCCATTCATGCTGAAACTAGTAATAGCTTCAACGTGGCTCTACCACCTACCATGACTACAAAAAATTTGACACTAAAAATTTGTTTAACCAACTAAATAAACAAGAAGCTGGTAAATGATCGTCAACAACTATTTATTCAATTATTTTGTGATTATGCCATAAATTGCTTTAAAATATAAATTGGTAATCAATCCCTTAGATTATTAATTACAATATTTTTGCCTAACAAGTCATGTTATTTTTATCACGCTTTTATTAGCTTCACCTGTATGTTTGTAACCGACCCCTTTGAGCTCGATTTTGTCCTACTTTGAACGATCAGATTTAATTCAAACTTTGCACACCTGTCAAAGGTCGATGACAATGCAATAATCCGAAAAAAAAGTTAAAAAATATAACTAAAAAATAAATAATAGTTTAAAAAAACTAAAAAAACACGCTTTCATAAAAAATCCAACTAAAAAACAGAAAATAAAATTTAATAAATTTGGATTAAGAATAGTGTAAATTAGAAGTAAATGTATATTTTTGTAAAAAGTGACAAAAAAATGATAAAAATACTGATATCTGGAGGTGCTGATATTAACATGCGATGCGTCACTGTTTTAGTTTTTTTATGAAAGCGTGTTTTTTTAAACTATTATTTATTTTCTATTATATCTATAAGTTTAAGAGTGGTAAAATAACTTATGTAAGGTTCGGCTGTTGAAGCACACTTTTTCTTCAACACAATTATAGTATTCACTTTGTTGTCTTTTAATCTGGGGGCTGGCATCATCGGTACAAGAGCTTTAACTCAGTTCCCAGAATTAGCAACTTATTGTGTCCTGTCTCAGAACTGCAATCACAAATGCCAATATGCCAATTTTGGATTCCTATAATATTTTGTTTTGTATTAAACTGTTGACTGTATTATGTGCATGCTTAAACTTACGGTTATATTGAGACCGACTAAAAAGCGGTTTTACGCTGACTATACGTAACGATCTCCTGCTCTAATTGTTATTTCGGCTTTCATATGTTTCTGTGATAGAAACTCAGCTTAAAGTGTTACAAATGTACGAATTCTGCTAAACATATGGTTATTATAGATTCCAAATATCATTACAATAAAAAGAGATTCTTAACTATCACGTGAAAACTCTTTTTCACAACTTATAAAAAATGGATGGAAATGTACAATTATACTGGGTGACTGGTTACTCGTTAGCAATATTTTTACAGAATACTCACTACATGATACTCGTTCTAAATCAATTTAAAAAATAAATGCTTAATATTTGACCTAATTATTTAGAAAATACGAAATTTATAGTAAATTCTCTACTCATCTATTTTAAAGCGCAGTGTCAATGACAGTAGGGTGTAGTAAGGGTGAAGTGAAAGTGAAGCCAACCATCTAACAAAGGATAATTTTTCGAAGTTTGAACAAAGAAAAGGCTTTATTGTCCGTTTTATTATCCTCGCAGGCTCGCAGGTTGTCACCGTTAATTCAACCTCGGTTTATTTAAATTGGTACCCATACTTTAGAGATTCTTAGAACCAACTTTAACTTAGGTTTTCTTTCTCTTGATATTATTATTTTATATGTTAAATGTGACCATGAACTATCATACGATTGAAGATTGTCACTTTTTAAACAGTCACGGTGTATATCTAGCGCATTATTATTTATTTAATATAAAAAATAACAGGACAGCAATTTAATTATGAAAAATAATCTAGTTATTTTGGTTTCATTATTATCATGTCCCAAATTATTTTTCGTTCCTGAAAAAAAATGGTGGCGATAGAAATTCGTGATTATGTAACATATATTATCACATGAAAATAATAGTGATATTAATTCCTAACTAAAACAACAAATAAAACATGTTAATAGGCTGTAGTTGCCACAATAGTTACTGACAAACATATAATAAATGCAGGTAACTCGAGCTGAATTCGAAGAGTTGTGCGCTGATCTATGGCCCCGTGTGTCCGGTGTGATGCAACGTGCTATATCGGCGGCGGGCGGAGCAGGGGCCGGCGCTAGGCTCATCGTCGCCGGAGGAGCGTCCCGAGCACCTGCTGTATTCAATGCACTCCGCTCTGCAGCCGGTCATGATCCATCACGTTCCATCAATGCTGACGAGGCTGCAACTATGGGTGCTGTTTATAGGTAAAAAACGAATTAAAAAAAGCACTAGAACTTTCTTCACCATAGTCAAGTAGTATAGTTATCTACTCTTGAAATGTCACTAGCCTACTGAGATCTCAATTATATATACATTTTCTATTGGATATCCAAAGTTCAATGTTAATGGTGTACTGTAATGGGACCCCATAAAAATATCCCCTTTCCAAAGAAAAGTAAATTTTCAATTACGATTGTAAATGCGCAAATTGTGAGATAACAGGCATATGAAAAATACAACCTTGTTGAGAATCTTATTTATGAAGTCAGTTAAAAATTATGAATAATCACGTATGGTCTATATTATGCTATATAAATCTCCTACCTGCTAGTAAAATTTCCATTATGGACGCGCTCTCAATTTTTCGCGGTTTAATTCAGGCATCGAGTCATACTACAAGACGTGCAAAGCTCACGCACGCAACGACAACGAGATAATCAGGGGGAATTGTAGCTCACATGAAACGACTTTGATACTTTTATAAAAAATATTACAGTATTTTCTTATTATTGTTGTTCTACTTTTTATTATATTGGATCCCATAGTACCAAAATAAATTATCGTTTCTCAAGGTCATACTAGGTCAAGGACCTAAATATGTATACGTAATATACAGAAACATCGAATTTGTGCTAAATTGTTTAGCCCCTTAGTGCCCGATCAAGGTATATTTTCTCAACATTCTCATGAGGGGTAGTATAGGGGTAACTGGATCATAGTCTAGATCAATGGTACTCAACCTTTTTTTTAAACGGGCCACAAACATGTTTCACTCTTGGTGTCGCGGGCAGCTAACAACAAATATTTAGGTATTAAATTTAAAAAAAATTAACTGGGTTCTATTTAATTTACTCAGCGTGCTCAAAGTTTTTCTAATGGGCACAAAATTTAAAATAATTGGAAATAAGTATTATCGGGTGGGTCAATTACAAAGACACGGTGGACCGCAGGTTGAGTATGGCTGGTCTAGATAATAGCTAGAAGCATCAAGTTTGTGCTTAGATGTTTAATCTGACGGTGCTGGAGCAAGCTGAGCTGAGCTGGATTCCATTTCGTAATGCTGCGATGTGCATTCTTTTTTATCCACTGTATATTTGTAAACAATGCATTATGAATAAAATATTTCTTTCTTTCTTTCAAGCTCTCAATTTTTTAATGTTTAGTGAAGACAGTATTTATGATAACTGAATCTTAGTATAGATAATAGCTAGAAACATAAAGTTTGCACTCAGATTTTTTTTTTTCGAACTGACTACGCTATTGACCAAGCAAGGTCTTAACAGCTTCACCGGACTACAGTTTGCACTCAGAAGTTAAGTCTTGTCGTATCAGATGAAAGTTTCATTTCTCATAGGCCAAGTGAGTAGCTGTAGCGTGATAACAGAATTTTAGTATTGATAATCACTAGAAACAACAACTTTAGAGGTCTATTCCCATAGGGTCAGATCATTGTTTCATTTTATAGGTCCGATGAGTAGCTGTATCATGATAACTGAACATTAATATTCATAGTAGCTAGAAACATCAGGTTTGGGTGCAGATGTTTAGTATCACAATATCGGATGAAAGTCTCATTTCTCATGGGTTAGAGGCGTATGTTTGTCGTGATAACAAATTTTTGTATAGTATAGAATAGCTAGAAATATAAAGTTTACGCTGAAAACTGCCGTAATGTCCGATTAATGTTTAATTCCTCATGAGCTAGATGAGTAATTGTATCGTGATAACTGTAGTACATACAGAATATTAACTACAAACACTGAGTATGCGCTCAGAGATTTAGATACGAGAATTTTTTAATTAGTGTTTACTTCTGAATCAAAAATATTTCTGTGAACAACATACTGTCAAACACCCGAATTGTCATTAAATTATAAACAAGACTTGAGAGATACCCTTATATTCCGATTATACCTTATATCGAATTAAGAACCCTTATATTCGATTCTTTTGAAAGATTATGTTGTGTAAATGCTGCAACGTGTTTATGATAGTATTTCATACGAGTTAAGATCTACGTAATTTAGATAAAATCGTGAAATGTTGATTACAACTAATTACATAATTTTTTACTCAGATATAGTATAGATAACTTGGGTGTTATGGTCTGTGTTGTAAACTTGATTATATGTGGCATAAGCAGGTATATTTTGTTTATTAAGGAAAATGTAAGTTTATTGGGATTTTCGTACCGAAATATCAGGCTGCTTTGCGCGAGGGGACTACGGAGAATTGATTTTTTTTAAATGGAAACCTATTCATTTTAAAACACAATCATCTGTACATCATTGTTAAAGGTTCAATGTATCTGTAGTTAGTCGTTATGTATACCGAAGTTCAATAATTTTGTTGTAATTCGTACGGAAAACCGTAAAATGGACCTTTTTTGAGAGCGCGTCCTTAAACAAATCAACAGATAAATAGATATAAATTTATAAACACCGGTTATAATAAATAACATGTAAAAATATAAACTCTTATTTTTAAATCACAACCAGACGCTTCGCTATTATTTATTTGTATACTAACATACGTTTTAAACCAAATTTTATTCCGATAAAGAAATAAAAGCTAAAATGGCTGGCTGACTTCAATAATCAAATTCCCCTTGATCACATTTTATTCTGTTTATAAAGTCATTATTTTAAAATGTCAAAATTATTTCAATAGTCAATTACCCTGCAGCTATATTTTTTATACTGTGCAGTTAGTGAATAATATTGAAAATAAATGTATTCTGTAACATCCAATATTCATAGTGTTATCTATTTTACCCATTTGTGTGAAGTTGATTAAATATAAATTATTTCCTACTTATTGGTAAATATTAGTAGTGTAAATTATTATTCTATTCACAGGGCGGCTGCTTTGGCTACAGGATACAAGGTAGCGGCACTGAATGTACGTGATGCAGTAATATTACCGGTCCAAGTTGTTTTTACTCGACATGTAGAGGGAACAGACAAGATAGTGAGTAAATTACTTATATTATAATGTTGTAATGAACTGTATTTCGCAATAAACAGTTACTGCGGGGTGGTAGGGTGTCTGTACCCGACTGGATCGCGACCACCGTACACCAGGTGGAACACCCGCCATAGTGGCACGTTTGGGCGTGTCGCGTTCCGGGATCAGCCGGTGTATATCCAGCAACCAGGGGGGGGGGGCTGTCCCTAACTGGGACGCTTTCAGGCCGGCATGACAGCGGCGACCGGCGATGGATAGTATGTCTTTCGGCGGTCGCCATTGTTTTTGGATTTTACTGTGCTTACCATCAGGCACAGTACAGTCACTTTGCCGAGCTACAATAAAAAAAAAAAAAAAAAAAAAACAGCTCAAGATTGATCCTGAAATAATATTGGATTTCATAAAAAAAATATATTTTTTATAAACATCATTTTTAATTTCTTGCAGATAAAGCGAACACTGTTTGGACCAATGAACCCATATCCACAAAAGAAAGTAATCACTTTTAATAAGCATACAGATGATTTTGACTTTTATGTAAATTATGCTGAACTAGACCATATACCATCAACTGAACTGCAATATGTTGGTTCTTTAAATCTGACCCAAGTTTCATTGATTGGTGTTGCGGCAGCACTGGGTAAACATACTGGCGAAAACATTGACCACAAGGGCATTAAAGCACATTTCAATATGGATGACTCCGGCTTACTCAATCTAGTTAACGTTGAATTTGTAGCTGAGAAAACAGTCACAGAAGATGAAGACAAAGATAGCACACTATCTAAAATAGGAAGTACAATAAGCAAACTATTCGGATCCGACTCCGACACACCAGATAAAGCTGATGAGAAACCTGAAGATACAACCCAGGAAACAAAGAATAACACTCAACAAGCTAATGAAACAACAACTGACAAACAAAATGCTACAGAATCGGACACTAAGAGTAAACCCAAAATAGTTGTTCTCAAAGAACCCATTAAATCTGATGAGTTAGTTCTAGGTCTGCAACCTCTATCACCAGATCAATTTAAGGTTTCCAAAACCAAAATAAATGACCTCAATGCTATTGATAAGAAACGTACACAAAGAGAGACTGCTTTAAACAATCTGGAAGCGTTTGTTGTGGACACACAAATGAAAATAGATATGGAGGACTATGCTGAATGTGCAACAGAAGAAGAAATTGAAGAAATAAGAAAACTCTGCAGCGAAACATCAGAGTGGTTGTATGATGATGGTTATGATGCTGAAACTGAAATGTTTGAAGAGAAACTTAATGTTCTCAAAGAAAAAACGAATTCTCTATATTACAAACATTGGGAACACAGAGAGAGACCTGACGCTGTTGCAGCGATCCGCAATATGCTCAACAGTTCAAAGGAATTCCTGAAAATGTCAAAGAACTTCACAAAAGAGGCAAATGAAGATAAAGATGTCTTCACTGAAGTTGAAATAAGTGTATTAGAAAAGAAAATTGAAGAGACAGAAACATGGTTAAATAAGTCTGTTAAAGAACAAGAAGCTTTGAAGAAAAATGAAGATATCAAATTGACAGTCGAAGGTATAAGAGAGAAGATGTCGAATTTAGACAGAGAGGTGAAGTATTTATTGAATAAAATGAAAATATGGAGACCGAAGAAACCGGTGAAAAAAGAGACAGACAACAAAACAGAAGAAGTCGTTATAGAGACACCGGTCGAGAGTTCAAATAACGAAGAAACTCAGGAAGAAACACCTGAGGTTCAGGAAACTGAAACAGAATCGGTAAAAGATACCGGTGGTGAGACAACAGAGCCACCATTGCAACTTTCTGATGGCAAAGAAGAAAACGATGAACATTCCGAATTATAATAGGTCCGAGTGAGGTAATTTAATTTATTAGTTTAATTAGTTTTTTTTTAATTCGAAAGTCGGTGTGGCTTGTTTGCATTTGGTTTCAGTGTGTAGTTACAAAATATATGAAACGTTGTCTCGCCCTGATAATAAAAAACCTTGACAAATGGTATACCTAAACCTTCCTCGTGGATTACTTTATCCATTGGTGAAAACCAAATGAAAATCCATTCAGTCGTTTTTGAGTTTATCGCGTACAGACAGACAGACGAGGCAGAGGACTTTGTTTTATAATATGTAGTAAGGAAAATTTTAAGGATTCCAACAAACAATATTATGCTATCCATAGTGTAATATTAAATCTGAACCTTTTTTTATATTTTTGTAATAATTTCAGACCAAAAGTGAACAAGTCAATAAAACTTTAATCTCAAATCAAACTTTAGCCGCCTTTCTATGATCCGCGATGAGTTTATAAAACCTATTTATTTGTTGTTCTTGAATTTTATGTTATTTTTATACTTAGAAGCGGCTTCTCTCTGAGATTTTCTTGTATTTACGCTATGGCCCCAGTTAAAAAGTAGTTGTCATGAGAATGTATGTAGTTATTATTGTAATTCATGTGATATGTATAAAGGCTATAAGTTTGTGAGAGTATTATTATTCTGTTTTACTAATTCACACATAGTGTTGGTTTTTTTATTGAGATTCTCGAGTTGTGCGTAAATATTATTTCGATTATTCCTAATACATTTGTCGATTCCAAAGAAGAGAATTCATAATTTAATTACAACGTATTGAACTGATTTTCAAAATTCTGATTAATGACAGGTTATATTTTAAGGTTAGACTATTTTTATTAATTAAAGAGATTTTTCCTTTCTATAATAAGAACTCTCTGAAACAGAAGTGTTTTATTTTTTGAATCTTTACTAATTTATCCAATTTTTAATTTCAATTGCTCAGATAATTTATTTGGAATTTGTTATATCATCAGAAAATTTAAGAAAAATCATAGCAACTATTAAAACAACAGTATGTAATTATGTTTGTTGGTGTTTGTTTGTCAAGTTGATAGATTAAGTGTGCACCATTTGATTATAGTAATTGTCATGAACTATAAACTTACGGATGGGATATAAAAAGTTTGTGCAATTCAATGATTATTATCATATTAAATACTATGCATTCTATTAAAAACATATGTAACGAAAACAATTAAATTTAATGAACTATAGATGTAAGAAAAAATTGTATTGTTGACATCTTTACTAATAAAAAGGCTTAAGATGCCAACACTCTATTCCGATTTAATTTATAACATAATAATAATCATAAAATATGTAATACAAGTAATACCTATTGTTTATAATAGAGTAAGTAAATTATGTATGCATTAGTAAAACGGTTTTTCAAATTAGGTCAAATAAAGTAACTTAAGTTAGATTTCTTCAATATCCAGTCGCAAATGAAAATAAATTATACATGAATGAGCGTATTGTTGTTTCATTATCGTTGTTTTGCCCTAATTGCATTGTAGCATAATGAACATTACCTGTGGTCCAAGTGGATCTACCATAGAGTAACAAACCTGCGCGTAATGGAAGCGGTTTCATAATTCTATGGGATCTACAATATAAAAAATGTTCTAAATGTGACTTAACATGGGATTATAGGAATTTATCAAGATGCCCACGAGTGAAATGTCGCGGTGATACTATATTTTGAAGGCACTTTGACGACGTATGGGAGTAGATGTTTTTTTTTTTATCTTTATTTTTGGCAACCAATCTTTTAGATTATTACTGCCATTGTCAAGTATTTAATAGTATTACAAGTTCTTCTTCTATTCCATTTTCGGCAACCAGTCTTCTGGTAGACTATTGCTGCATTGTCAAGTGAGTATCGATATTACAAGTTTCTTGATATAATTTCAATGAATGCCATTGTCGAGTAGTTAATAGTATTTCAAGTTCTTCTTCCATTCCATTTTGGCAACCAGTCTTCTAGTAGACCATCACTGCCATTGTCAAGTGAGTATCGATATTACAAGTTTCTTGATATAATTTCAATGACTTAACAAGATGGTGGCCCTCTTGTTAGAACTTTCCATGGAATTTTTGTGGCATCTCAGAATTCATGGTCCGTGGTATTATTTTCCATTCACTTCACTTATGCACAATAAACAAACTATATTACCTAAAACACCACCAATTTTACACAATATAGAGTCAAGTAACACAAGATTATGAATAAAAAATAAAATCCACTACATGACAGACCAAGATCCCGCCAAAAACTCATATAATGTTTTATGCGTAATTGCTAGTTTTGTATGATAAAAACAAATGTGTGCGTGTAACAGTCACACGCTATTGAAGTAAAACTTCTTTGGCGTAAACATAACCAAAACTTCTATTTTAATTTAATTCGTTACTTATCATAGTAATCTGTTCGTACTTTTCTATATTTTATTTACTTTATAACAAAGAGTTGCTAATAATATTTCATGTGTTTAAGTTCCGAATTAGCTGATAGATTGCACTACAGATAATGAAGCTTTGATTTAACTTGTTACTTACATTGAAAATTGATGGCAGAACGGTCACGCGCCCATACATACATAATTCATTCTATTGTATGATTTTTTATTATTCAATTTAATAATTTTTTTTTCAAATTTTGAAGTTATACTTCTTTTGACGCGTTAGGGAAAAATGATGAGAGTAAATTTTTACGATGCGCGTGCACATCGTCACGAAAAACGGACACCCTGAAGTTAGCTATAGTCAACATTTTGTTTCTTTGTATTTGTTGTTTTTATTTCTTTGTACTAAAAATTTCAATGTCTTAATCCGTTAGCTCTCGGACCGGCAGATCGGCCGCGCGCGCTTTTTTAAAAATTTTTAAATTTCCCGCCATCGGCAAAGACATTTAGTATGTGTACCCTATATATGCCTATGAGTCTTATAGAACATAATTATCTATTCTCACAATAATATATTTAATTATATGAAAATTATATATAGTTTTTATATTATCATATATTTGAAATTGTTAACCTTGTTTCATAAATAATTATAGCTAATTTAAAATATATTTCGTTTTTTCTTATGATCTATTAGCTAATTTTGTATAGCTAATAATTCTTTGTAGCAACATCACATGACGCATTGACAGTCTGCGATAATGTTGAGTTATTTATGCGTGCTAGGGAGTCATTGTTCTGCATTTTTGAGATACTTTATGTTATAAAAAATATTTTTCAGTTGTATCAATAATTGTAACACTAACACAATTGAAATTGGTTTTATCTAGGTTTAATACAGTTCACTATGTTCACAAACTCGAACGTCGTTTCCAGTAGATAATTAGAAAGATGTCCCTATTTATATGTTGTACAGAGTATTGCGACACATAGTTTTGTGTATTTTATTTACTACTTTCATATTCTATTTTATAAAACAAAACCATAATTCTGTAATGTTCTAGGTGCTCTGTATATGCAGAGCAGTGGTCATCAAATATCATTATAATCTTTAGTTATTATAAGTCTTCATTTTGTGTTCATTCTTTTATTATACCTTGAAATTAAAATATAATTGTATGTAATTGTTTTATTTCTAAATCAGTTTTGAAAATTATTTTATAAAGTAATAAGTATAAATTATTGAAATTTATCTTTATTTCAAAAGTATAATGATCGTTTTTGAATTTCATTGGTTTCTGCATATACTGTAACAATCTTATTGTATGGCTGATTAGTATACAAAGGGCCACTATAGGAGAAAGACTCTCAACACATGATATTTATGCATTTTTTCACATGAATATCAATTAATTTTTACAATGTAACATGACTAAGAAGGTTGCTATGTATTTCATAAAAAAACTGCTATCCTTGCATATTAGAAAAACAAATGCTTTTGTTTTGGTATTAGGACCACTGAATTGATAGGTATAGATTTTATTTTAATCTTAAGTATAACCCTTTAGCTAGCTAGGTCTTAGTATATTTTCTTACAATAAGTTTTATATGAAATAAATAGGGAGGAAAAATAGTAAAGTTAACTATAATAATAAAGTATACTAATAGTAAAGTTATCCTATTCATATGTCTAAATGATTAAATAATTAATTTTAAATATTTATATAATAATAATTTAATATTTATTTAATTAAATATTTAATGTATAATATTTTTTCTAACCTAAAAGTATAAATACAATAAATAAATTGTAAACTTCATGGTTAAGTAAAAAAAAGTTCTTAGGAATGAAAGAATAATTTAGTAATACATTTTATATAAAAATTGTAATTTTACATTACATAATTTGTTATTATTCAAATTTTGTAATAAATCCAGTATTTTTTTTAAACTTATGCTGCCAAAATGTTCGTTGACCTGTGCTACATAAGGTCTACTTTCGTTTGTATGGAGCTTAAACCCTTATGGTTTTCAAAACTAGAGTGGTTAAATACCTTTTTTCTATTGTTAGTGTCGTTTTTTCTACAAACGTAGAATAAGGCGAAAGATAAAAATTTTGAAAAGATTACGTCTTGTTACGCTAAAGAAGTATAACTTCTAACGCGTTTACATAAGTACACACACACTGTTTTTTATTGATTAGTTTATAAACTATTTATTGATAAAAACAAAAATATTTATAACCGGATTGTACAGAAACGTGGCGCCATATTGCAGTAACGGACTTTCGTTGCATTGTCGTCCAGTTAGCTCCTAGTCGCGCTTAAAGAAGTTTTACTTCAAAAAAATATAATAAAGAATTATATCACTGTTATTTCTCATGTGATACATAATCACGAAACCCTATCGTTGTCATTTTACATCCGATACTAAAAATAATTTGTTACATAAAAATAATGAAACAAAAATAACTAGATTATATCTCATAACTAATTAGTTTCCCTGTTATTTGTATCTATACTAATATTATAAAGAGGTAAAGTTTGTGACGTTGTGAGTTTGGATTTGTGAGTTTGTGGGTTGTAAGGGGTAATCTCAGGAACTACTGGTCCGATTTGAATAATTCTTTCAGTGTTATATAGCTCATTCATTGAGAATGGTTATAGGCTATATATCATCACGCTAAGGCCAATAGGAGCGGAGCACAGATGAAAAATGTTTCAAAATCGAGATGTTTTTTTCTTTTTGAGAGCTTCTGCTGTGTGTCAGCGTTAGCCCAGAGTAGTAACTATTACTACGCGGAAGAAGTCTCGGGCAGGGGCTATAATCTATATACTAATATTATAAAGAAGTAAAGTTTGTGAGTTTGTGACATTGTAGGGGGTAATCTCAGGAACTATTAAACCGATTTTGAAAATTCTTTTACCAATAGAAAGCTACGTTATTTGTGAGTGTCATAAGCTATATATCATCACGCTAAGACCAATAGGAGCGGAGCAACAATGAAAAATGTTTTAAAATCGGGGTATTTTTTCCTTTTGAGAGCTTCCGCTGTGTCTTAGCCCAAAATAACTATTCCACGCGTGCGAAGTCGCGGGCAGAAGCTATTAACTAATTATATTATCTATAATCTATACTAATATTATAAAGAGGTAAAGTTTGTGAGGTTGTAGGGGGTAATATCTGGAGAGTCGGAGAAAAATGGTCGAACGAAAACGTTTCTTACGAACGTTGCCTTAATTATGAGATATATATGATTGAGTTCTAGAGAAAAGTTGTAGCTTGATAATGCCTATTACCGCCCAACGAAGTGGGCACGGGTCGGCTAGTATAAAATAAAGAGTAATAGACACATAACTATAAATTTCCATCGCTGCTATATTTATAAGCTGTGAAAAATATTTTTCACATTACATATTAAGAATCTGTTTCTATTTCCATGATCTTTTGTATTTACAATAATTATAGAGTATGTTTTGCAAAGTTCATACGTTTGTGAAATTTTAGGCCGAATTTCTAGCACAACCAGATGAAATAACAATTTGGGCGGGAGTTCGTTACGTATGTTTACTTTTTTTTGCATTTGTATAAAAATAAACAAGTTGTGATGCGAATCCTTCGCGAATATAAATGCAGGTACAGTGTAATACTTAAAATGTAGTAGGCTTTGTATTTAAATTATACCTGTGAAATAGTAGTGATAAAAAAATATTTTCACTGTTACATGACTTTATTGAAAATGCTAAGTATAGCTTTCTTGCCTCCACAGTAACACATAAGAAAAGCGCATAGAACTCAAACTGCGTTGTGGGTTTATGAAGATTATTATGATATATGGCAATACACACTGTAGCGGTCGGGATCACAGAGTACGTTATATAAAGACGGGATACCGTTTATGGAGAATGAAATTTAGTAGTCCGGTGAAGCTGTTAAGACCTTGCTAGGTCAATAGCGTAGTCAGTTCGAAAAAAAAAAGAAATGAAATTTTTATATTAATAACTAGCTGCGCCCGTGACTTCGTCCGCGTGGAACCTGATGTACAAAATAGTGATTAATAAAGTCGTCTGAATGTATTAAGTCTGATTATTGTCTACTTTTCTCGTACTTAAGTCGCTTCGTCATTAAAATTGCAATAACTTTTGATAGAGTGAACCGATTTTAATGAAATCAAGACTAAATGTTACTCGAGTTTACGCTTTGATTTTCGTGAGGTTTTATCATTAGCAGCGATACGTGTTTAAACAAACATACAGACATTTCTAAAATTGATTGAAATGTATTTTATTATTGATTTCTAGACACCGTCAACAATTTTTTTCACAGAAATTTAAAAAGTAGAGACACGTTAAATCTCTATTCTTATTATATGTATAGATGTCGCCATACACATACGACGTTTGAAAACCACAATAAATCGATCGATCGAATCTATAATTGAAAATATGTGTGTTGTGTACAAAGGACTCCGCAGTTAATAGTCAACTTGCTTTAGTTATCATTTTCAAATGATCAAGAATGATCCTTCTGTATTCAGAAGTTTAACGCTACTATGAAACCTTTCTTCTGGGATATCACCTGTTGAATATGAGCTTATCATCGAGTAAAATGTCGATCGGAGTTGGACTTCAGCTTGTAGTAATAATAAAAATATGAATTGCACGTAATGCAGGATGGATGATTCTAAAATCAGCGTCGATTTCTCATCAATTATTTCTATATCTTTGTATTTTATTCAAGAAAAAGTTAGGTAATGTGTAATATACGAGTAAACTACATTACGAAGATCTTGACATTCCGTTATGAACGAAGAAATAAATAATACGAATATGGTAGTTGCTACAGTTTGTACTTAGTATAATTTGAATCAAATCTAATTAATAAGGTTGTATTGACTCGATCTTCTCAATACAATGTTAAATTTGAAAGTACCTAAATAATAAACGGTCCGATAGGTACATTACATTTTACTTCTTGTTAATCATCCTGTTACAGATTAGTTTGCGGTATAATATATTAAAAAGTTTATTAGCCGTTTTTTATGCATTGACTGTATTAACAATATTAAAAATAATGAATGCTGAAAATTAGATTCCTACTTAATTTATGTATATATATATATATATATATATATATATATATATATATATATATATATATACTAATTACACTATTGTTAATGACTCAATTGATTCACTAGTTAAGCAAACCATAAAAGGCTGATTAAAAAGAAATAAAGTCAAATTAACAAACAGACGTGATTTTGGTCACAGTACATTCCACAAAAGATTAGATTTCGGAATACAGGACTACAAGATCTTTATCTTTCAAGTCACATACATACTCAGAAATATTTCGAATACGTTTTAAATCATATAATATCATAACAGGCACCTACCAAACCATTACTAGCAACTTGTTTCAAAAACTTTTGTTTTTTTTGTTAAGTCCCGAAGGAAGAAATCGCCGCCCGCGCCGAATGCGTGCTGGCTTGGCGCCTTTCTCCGTAAAAACGAAACGGGAATACAAAAAACTCCGGTTGTGGAACAGAGATAGAATAATGTTATTACGCGTCACAGCAGAGAAGTTTAAATGAATCCATTGAATCCAGTTTGGTTGTTGTTCGCCGGGCATTCGGTTGTGTGTTCATTCGTAATTTTTTTCAGTGATGTAAACAAAACTATAACTTTGTGTGTTCCCACACATTTTTTGACAGAATTAATTGTGATGCAAGTGGTTGTGATACGTTCGGTGCGCTAAACTATAAGTAAGTGAAATTGTGAATGAAAAGGTAAGAATAACTAAAAATGCAACTCGTTCCCTCTCGCGTCCCTCTTTTTGTGGAATGCACTTCTGTCTGCTCTGGCGCACCTTACCAGTTGCTACACTATCAAATTTACTGTTCAATCGATAAATTACGACCATGCTTTGATCGGAATTTATTTGTCTTGTCGGTGCAGAGTTAATATCTACATATACAATGTAATTTTCTGAAGTTATAAAATAAATAATTTAGGTAATGAATTAATTCAATTCACGTATGTATAAGAATACGATGTTGGAGTTTACACGTGTGTTGGTATATTACACTGTCCAAAACATATGTTAAAATGTGGTCACTTTAAAGGGAATTTAGTGAACATATTAGACTACTTTGTAAAATACTCATTTGTTACATTACTGACATAAGCTTTATTTTATATGCACAACTGTAACAAACTTTATATTTCATATAGCACCTAATAGAAACAAAAACAAAATAAGCCATAATGTATAAATGTTATCAAATTTAAATATTCTTTTTTACTTACCGTTAGGGTTGTAAAAGTTCGAAATTGTTTGTTTTTGTCATCCATATCCTTTGTACATAAATGAATTGTGTTTTACACTCAGTTTATAGGTATTTGTGTCTTTAAAATATCCATAGAACAACTAATTACGAATTTATTACAGGTTAAACAGAATCGATACTATCATATATTGATTATTGTCATTAATTATAAAAAAATCGTTCTTATTATGTCTTCAATCGTATAGGATACTGATGATTTGAAGTGAACAAGCGATTCGGTTCTTCTGAACAATGACTGACGTTTTTAGATCCAGATTGGGTGTGCGTTAAGCACGTATGAGGTCAGAACTCAGAACAACTGATTATAATAATAGGTTATTAGTACTAACACATTATAAATATCTATAATTTTAACTCGCTCCCTTGTGATAAATTACAAAACAGGCTTGTTGTGTGTATCAGTTAAAGATACGGATTATATATAATCGCGTGGACAATAAATGAAATATCCCAATATATTAATCATGAAAATAACTATGATTCGATTTAAATTTTTACTTTTGAGCAACAGTACTAGTAAATTGACGATCAATAGTGTATATCTCAATAAAGTTAATTTTACAGTAGATAAAAAAACATTTCTCTGCTTTGAATAGAAAGATACTTGAATTGTTTATACCTTTAAAAATAGAAATAGATGCTGAAATACGGTATATGTCCTGGCATTAGCGTAAGATTTGCCTATTTACAATTAACGTAAATCTATTTGCGTTAAAAAGTGAAAAACGTAAAAAACTGAGATAGACAGTAGTGGTGGTAAACCGTCGAAATGTGGGTAATATGCGTAAAATACATTTGATAATTGTCATTAATCCATCTCTGTTTAAAGATAGTTGGAAAATTGGTAATTTTTTTTTATATATCATAGAAGGCGAACGAACAGGCGGGTCACCTGATGTTAAGTGATCACCGCCGTCCATAGACACTAGTAACACCAGGGAAGTCGCAAATGCTTTGCCAGCCTGGGTCTGGGAGAAAGAGGGGGAAGTAGGAAGGGGGAAGAGGAGAGGAGGTGGGCCTCCGGCGCTCTCACTGACCAAACGAAACGCAACAATGCAAGCACCGTTACTTCACGTCGGCTTTCTATGAGAGGGTGGTACTACCCCGGATGAGCCGACCCAATCATGCTGAAACCAGTAATAGCTTCAGCGTGGCTCTGCCACCAACAAAAAAAAGGACCACATGAATCGTCGTTTAAAATACAATTTAGATAAATACTGTATTCTTAGATATTACAATACTCTTGATAATGGCATGAAAACATTTATTGATAACAGAATGCGTACGTGATTTAGGAAACATAGCTTTTTGTAGGCGGTATATTGTAAACGATGGCATTGCACGATGGCTCAGTTGATAGCGGACACCGCATCTATCGATGTAGGATCGAATCCTTGCAACTGAGTTGGAGATTTAGATGAATGAAAAAACCATAATGATACCTTAGCATAGTGGTACGGCTTTTTCTAAGTCCATCAAATCAAATATACTTTATTCAGTTTAGGCCCTAATAAGGCACTTATGAACGTCAACATCTGGCTAGCTATCATCCGTCAAGTTGAAAATTTGTTGCCAAGCACCAGTTGGTGTGTTCCGGCGACTGCACTTGAGAGCCGGTCCTCTAGGTTTAGCGGGTATATCATCTTAGACCTACTAAAAATTTTGTTATCGGAAGAATATGTATATTCTCAATTAATTCTTACTAAGTTTTTGTGCTTCTTTTGCCGCGTTAGGGAAAAATGATGACAGTAAATTTTTACGATGCGCGCGCACACCGTCACGAAAAACCGACACCGTGAAGTTAGATATAGTCAACATTTTGTTTCTTTGTATTTGTTGTTTGTATTTCTTTGTATTAAAAGTTACACTTTTTAGTGTCGTGTTTTCTACAACGAAAAGCGAAAGATAAAATTTTTGAAAAGATTTTTATATTGTTACGCCAAAGAACTATAACTTCTAACGCTACACGCGTTATAATGCGTATAAATATAATAAAAATAATAAAATAAAATATAATAAAAATAAATATAATGCGTGTAAGTACACACACACTTTTTTTTATCTCGTATTCTTCGTCATATATTCTCATCCTCCATATATCTTAAATTGAAAATAAATCACAATAATTTGATATTTATTAGTTTTAAGGCGTTTATTTATTGTTAATGTACTAAATATAAAACTTCAATGTAGCAGAGTGATAGCGTAAACAAGACGTCACGTATATGTAGAAAAATGTTCTTTTGTAACATAAATTGAACTTTTTATTAGAATAACCATTTGACACGGGATCATAGCATGGTGATAAATTATAATCTAGTAGTTTCCTGATTATATAGTACTTACCACGCTCGATTGAATAAATTTGACGAAATTTGTCAGTAAACCACTACTGGTATGTACCTTTCTTTTTCCTTGAAAACCAGTGGTAGTTTGAGATATTATTTAGTCCGGTGAAGCTGTGAAGGGGCTTCGGGCCAATAGCGTAGTTATATCGAAAAAATAATTGATATATCTTTAATGTGATAACTCAAGCACCATTTTTATCTCGCGGCCACTTAATATCACGTGCGATTGTACTTAAAATCTAGTTTAAGTACTAAAAATAGAAAGAAAATGACTAATGAATAACTAAATAAAATTAAAACCCACTAGAAAAGTTTTGTTAGACTTTAACAAGTATTCTGTTTAATAAAGCTTTATTAACATTACATGGTTTATATACCTCGTGTTTTATTAATAACTTGCTATTCCATTGCAATGGTTAATAAGCAATGTTATGGGAACGAACCTGACAGAAGAATATTCCTATAAAATAGAAAAGGATCGTACAAATCCCTTAAGTATAGCTTTTGAGTTAAAAGTGTAGAAAGGAACAGATAAGCAGAGAGACGTTGCATTATGTTTGCTTGTAAGACTAAGCATTAAAGAAATATTTTTAAGACGCTTCACAAACATATATACAACTAGCGGGCCCGGCAGACGTTGCCCCGCCCTAAATATGAAAAAATCCTTGACAAATTATATACTAAAACGTTCCTCATCAATCTCTCTATCCACCAGTGAAAACCGCATGAAAATCCGTTCGCGTGAGTGTATTAACAGACAGACAGACAGACGCGGTAGTGGACTTGTTTTATACTATGTAATGATTAAAGGATACGAAACGAATTAAGGCACAATTATGAAAAATTGACCTGTGTTGGACTTGAACCTAAAATACTCAGAGCGGCAATACAGGCGAAGCGTTTGCTTAAAATTATAAGTAATACTTATAATTTATTGCTTACATCTCTACGTTGTCCACACAGTCTATATTATCTACAGTACCGGCCCATATGATGGCCGTTTTGACGTTTTTCCGATCACGAAGTTGCGTATGAATGAGTTACTACGGTTGAATGAGTAAACTGTTGTTCTTTATTGCCAATAGTGATGTGCAATTAGTCCTAAAATTTATCGAATGTATAGTATAATTTTAAGACACGAAATAAATTAACTCAGTACACAAAATTCTGAATAAAAATATATATATATATATATCTATCTCTAACTACTATTATATATAACTATAGGTATAATATGGTCCCGCGAACAAATCTTTCCTCGTTTTTATTAACAAAAAAAAACAGCGCATTTTGATAAAATCTTTAAGGGTCTATAATTTTTAGTGTACTTATTTATAACACAAGTCGGCATATATATTTTTCAAAATTCTAAATTATTTATTTATATGCTATATATGATTATATTATATAAAAGCTGTAACCCGCGGATCCGTACGCGCTTTTTAAAAATGTATTAAAGAAATGTAAAATTGTGAGCGGGTGTGTACATTACAGAAACGCTTTTTCAAAAACATTTGTAACTACGATACGAACGCCATCTACTGTAACATGTAACGTGTTACGTGTACATTAGATATATGAATACTAATAGTATATCGAATGGGATGGGATTTATCATCAGCAACATAATTGGAACTTCACCCTACTATATACCAAACGAAGTGCTCACTAACACTATATAAGAAAGTAATGAAAATTATAAGCTATACATTATCGAACAATATTTCTTAAATCTTTTATTATATAGATATAATAAGCCCGTATTGTCGATATACTTAAGTTATTCTTATACGTTGTTATAATCACTGAGTTATGTAGAAGCAAACGCGGTAAATAAAACAATATGGGCGCCAAATTGACCAAAAAGATGATATAATTCATATTACATACAAATACATGACTTTCAATTATGTATATTTATTCTTGGAGTCCAGTAAGGCACACGTCTCACGCGGTTGTAACATATTTTTGATCAATTTCACACGGACGAATGCACAGGTAGCAGTTAATCACTACATAGTGTACTAATTCAAATAAAAAAAGAATCATTAAAATCGGTCACAATTGACGAAAATATCGATTAACATACATAAAAAAAATACATACAACCGAACACAGTAACCTCGTCCTTTTTCGAAGTCGGTTAAAAAGAAAGTCAAAAACTACCATTTTCATGCCGTTTTCACCAGTAGATAGAATGATGATTCATGGGGAAGGTTTAGGTATAATTTGTCAAGGTTTTCATTTTATTATCGGTGCGGGACAACGTCTTCCGAGCCCGCTAGTTATCTGCCCGTAAAAGCCCCGTGAAAGTCGGTCCAACCAATTAGGAGATAGTAGGATATTGCGGACGAAGTCTTGAGTAACAAAATAAACTAGTCTAAGTTACTTCTTAAGGTGAGTTATCTGCCAGTGAAAGTCCCGTGAAAATCAGTTGAAGCATTATGGATATTCCACTGCGGCCGAAGGCGAATAAAAACCCTAAATGACTTTTTATGAGGTCTGCTATCTACCAGTGAATACCACGTGAAAATCGGTTCAACCATTTTGGAAATAGCAATGCGGACGAAGCCGCGGACAAATAAAATAGAATATGTCAACCGCTATAGTTTCGGCTATCTGGCAGTAAAAGTAAAATTCCCGTTAAAATAGGTCCAGCCGTTTTGGAGATTACCCGGAACAAACAAACAAACAGACCAAATATAATAATATAAAAATATAGACAAAGTATAAAAAAAAAATTTTTTGGTCATTTGTAGTCCATTCATCAAAAAGTTGTTATTTTAATTGTACATACACAAACTTTATTTTTATAATACGTAATAGAGAACAAATAAAAAATTGGAAATAAAAGTAGTATAAACTTTTTGCATAGGAAAACAAAATAAACTTTGAAAATGTTTGCGATAGAAACTTACCACGTTACCATGGCAACGTATATAATACTAACGCTAACGAAATCTCTCAAAAGGAAAAAAGTGCCCGATTTTGAAACATTTTTCATTGGTGCTCTGCTTCTATTAGTCTTAGCGTGATGATATATAGCCTAAAGCCTTCCTCGATAAATGAGCTATCTAAAACCGAAGGATTTTTTCAAATCGGACTGGTAGTTCCTGAGATCATAGCGTTCGACCAAACAAACAAACAAACTCTTCAGCTTTATATATTAGTATAGATATACATAGGATTACTGGCCAGCACAACTACCACCTCGAGTAAAATCGCGTCAATGCTTAATGCAAAACAAGGCAGCATTAGATTATCTATTTTTCGAAAATAAATCGATAATTCACATCATTATTTTAATGTGACAAAAAGGCCATCATAGCGTGCCACTATTATATATACAAATATTTTAAGATAAATCAGTTCAGTACCTGTTTCTCGTGTGCTTCTCAACCGATTTTCTTTATATTTTTTGATGCCATCGAGTCCCAAACCTTTAGTTATTAGTCTTTTTTCGTCATACTTTACACTCTTAATGTCTACAATTTACAATATTTGTGTAATCAATACTAATAATATCTATTATATTAACACGTGAAGA
Source organism: Antheraea yamamai (assembly GCA_036509395.1). Classification (NCBI taxonomy): domain Eukaryota; kingdom Metazoa; phylum Arthropoda; class Insecta; order Lepidoptera; family Saturniidae; genus Antheraea; species Antheraea yamamai. Next base: position 15,939,202 of record AP028441.1, read on the forward strand.
AAAAGTCTTGCACGCTTTATTATGGTCGAATTTGGACCATTGGACGACCTCCAGTATGCATAACATGTGATAAGACTACAAGTTGATAATAATATAAAAACAATATTTCTGTTACGCTTCAAAGTCTATTTTACCGTCGCGTCGCTTATCAAAAATATCAAATTAAGAAAGTAAAGTCTCGCCCAAGATTGTATCGGATATCAAAAGTGGAGATCGTAGCCTCGAATCACTTTAATTATACATAAACGAGTTCTGTGTAGGCTCTTCAAGCGGCTACGACTATTACTTACCGTATCAAATCGCTCGACCGCGTGCAATCATCATTATTAATCAAATGTAATTGAATTTCTGTCTGTTATACGATATTGGATATTGGCGCGTAAAGGGCTTCGAATTCTGGTATATTCCATATATTGTATACATTTTGAATATAATATACTATTTGCAGATGTTCTACTACTGAGGAAAGTCGTTTACTTGGATAAAATAATCAAATTAATCATTTGCTACGCTATCACTACATATTATAAAACAAAGTCCTCTGCCATGTCTGTTTGTCTGTTCGCGATAAACTCAAAAACTACTGAACGAATTTTCATGTGATTTTCACCAGTAGATAAAGTGATTCACAAGGACGGTTTAGGTAGATAATTAATCAAGGTTTTTTTTTATTATGAGAGCAGGATAACGTCCGCCAGGCCCGCTAGTATATCATATAATACATTATAATTGTTTCCGACTATATCACAAGCTCCGTACACCAAATATAATACTCGCCGTCGTGGTATAATTAGGCTTATCTTCTTCTTAGATCAGCCCTTTGCTGATGCCTCGATAAAATAACAGAAGCGAAGGATTCATCAAACAGAGTGTGCTTGCGCCCACGTCCGTGTAACCACAGGTCACGCCACCGTGGTCTTTGGAATTCTGATAAGAAGATTTTTTGTTTTTGTACTAGGTGTTGGTGATAATTATCGACGTTTCTATCTACGAGGCTTTTTACTTCTTATTATATGGACAATCGAACAACAAAAAACGTCGGTATATGTAAAGATTTCAAACTTTGTATATCGGATGTATTTTTCATTAGCTTCTGGGATTTGAAGACATGACTTTCGTCACATATGTAATTGTTAAATCTTGCAAGACTAACAATGTATAGATTAAAGAAGCTAGGAGAATGAAATGTTGGATAAGAGTGCCTTATATAATGTAGGTAAGTATGATAAATAGGTTTTTGTAAGGGATTTTAAATATTGGTTCAAAAATAAGTTGGATTTTGAGATATTGTCGTTGACAAATATAGTCGGTAACACGGCTAGTAATCTTATAATAATCCTTTTTTATTAGTGCGTGTAGTAGTTTGTGGGAAAAGAAACTAGTCCAAATTGTTGCTCAAATGGGACACTGTGAGAGCGATCTGAGTAAATTGGGGTTATGAGGACAATATAAGATCAAAATTATGTGCATTAAATTCTGTCGCTTGACGTACAAGGAGATAACAGTGATATTAGATATAGCTATTCAGGTGGCTTTTCAATGGTCTAAGCTTTGTTTTAACATCGGCTTTTGCTACACGGTATTATATAATTTAGCATTTACATAGTTCTAAATAATAATTATAACGAATCGACCCTGGTATTTGTAAGCCGAGTTATAACGACTGCTTCTTTAGACTAAGTTTACTCGGGACATACAAACTCGCGAAGAGTTTAATCGGCATAAGAATAAATTTTGATGCTAACTGCGTAACATAGCATTAGTACAATTAACTTTATGCGTATTCCAACTTTTCTGATGAGCCGAAAGCTGTCGAACTTTGAAGGAAACAATAAATGCCTTATTAAACAAGATAACTGGGAAAGTGAAGGAGATTATCATTATGAGGGTTGCGATTAGTATATCTAATTGCTATAAGAGTTTCTTAGATAGTACGCCGAGAAGTTTGGTGAAAATACTTTCCTTGAATCAGAAGTTGGATCAGTTTTTACTGGCGCTCTTTATACCAAGTTTCTTTTTGAAGTCGTAAAGATAAGTACCCTTGGCTTTGTCGTTTACTATGTAATTTTGTTACTACGAATCTCATATTGAAAAGGAATAGAGTGGACAGACAATGAATACTATTAATGGTGAGGGTTCGGAAGTTAACCGGTAGACTTAAAATATATAATTACCAACGTAGGCGGTTGATTACACTTCAGATATACTTATGATGAACACCTCTTATCCACTTCATGGGACCACCGGGTGGGTTGTAATACAAAGACAGGTGAAGTTCGCAGGAACAATAGTTCGGAAGCGGATGGCTCGTGCTCAAGCGATCTCACGTGCTTAATAAGGGAATGATGGCTCCATCAGTTTTTATCTCATTATCTATGTGTAGGGTAAAGTTTTAAATGGGAATTAACAAACACGTGAGTTACATTTAATCTAAATAAGTATTAAGGAATGTTTAAAAAAAGAAAAGATATAACGATAATATATACATTCTGAAAAAGGTAATGTTATGCTAATATGTTTCGAGACCATGAATATTTTATGGTACCGATTGCTTAACGAAAGCCTCCTCTTTAGTAGAAGCTGCATCTTTAATTTCAGACACTAATGGTGATCAAGACGTAGAACATAACTGGTAGGATGTCTATTCAAAGTCCACAGATTCGACTTCGACGTATTCAAAAGATTTTTTTGGGATTGACGCTGAAGCTGTCACTCTTAGGTTGGCGTAGTGATTACACCGGCACGGCGTCTTGTCTCAGGAAAGGGCTTTTAGCCCAGTAGTGGTACTCTTACCGGCTAACTTAATTAATTTATTACTATTATTCCAGTGAAATTAATAAATGTTAATCCATAACATAGCTTGAATCCCGCAAACGAAGAGTATTATGTGTAAAGAATTTTAATTATTTTTAAGTATCGCTGACGAGCGGTGCAATATTACACTGTGGAACAGTACTCTTATTGCGTACTTACGGTATTGAAAGCATCGTTATAAGTCACTTAAATGTTTTAGGGCCGTATCTTGTGAGTAATTCAGAAATCGATAGTTCCAAATGCGTATTTGTTTTGAAATTGGATCGCGCTGTCATCGATATCGGGGTCCCCGCGCTCCGACGCCCCTCTCGGACCACACACCGCTCTGTTCCGGGTACATTTACAGTTCTTGTTACTGAATCCCACAAACCATTGATCGATGTGTGAACTATAAAGTACTTATTCGAAGTGTACATTATTTAGATTTAAAGTTTTATGAGATTCTTTGTAAACCTCACTTTTTGTTATGATGGAAAATGTAAGGAACAATAGTTTACTATATTAGGCATTTCTTTTTAAAGACAAAAGTTCTGAGGATAATGTTTGCTACTCTTAACTTGGAACACCTAGTTGTGTTATTTATACGTTGCTAAGAATGCTCTTTGAACGTGTACATAGTAGAATGAATACTACTGCTTTGTGGAAAAATTAGTCGCTGCAAGGTGCTTGAACCTAGCACAGACTCTGCCTCTACTCTATTGGTTAATATAGGTGACATATCTCATAATATTTTAGTTAAACTTTGCATCGTGGTAGAATTTCTCGTATACCCGTATGGCTTGCTACAACTTTCAAGTTGAAAATCTGCTGCCAAGCGCCAGTTGGTGTGTTCCGGCAGCTGCACTTGAGAGCCAGCCCTCTCTAGGTTTGGCGTGTTTACCATCTTAGACCATGTTGTCATTTAAAATCTAATGAAATTGTGGTCAAACGCTAAACCTTACAAAGTATAAAATAGGTAACTGTATAACATTCCGGATTTTTTTTAATATATTATAGGAGTCAAACGAACAGACTGTTCACCTGATGTTAAGTGATCACCACCGTCCATAGACGCTTGCAACATCAGGAGAATCGCAAGTGCGTTGCCAGTCTGTGTTTGGACGGAGTGGAGAGAGGGGACGGGGAAGGGGGAAAGGGATGTGGGCCTCTGGTGCTTCATTGTCGGAACGAAACGCAACAATTCAAGCACAGTTACTTCACGTCAGTGTTTCTGTGGTTTGGGTGGTACTACCACCTACAAAAAATGGATGTCGCCGGATTGATGGATATGGCAATTATATCCGATATGGCAACAATCTCACATCAGGCTTAACACCGACCATAGTATCACGCTTAGGTGTGTTGTCTAGGATTTTGTTGTATATTCGTTAACCAAATGGGATAGTATGGATTTGTACCCGACTGGGTTATGATTATCGTACATCAGAGGATTCTTTTATAATTTGTTGCGTTTTGGTATCAGCCCGGTTTTATCTAGCTACCGATAGCGTTATAGGCTAATAAGACATTGACGACTGCCGACTGGTTGTAAGTCTCGCAATAGCCTCTCTTGCTTTAGTATTACACCGTACTTACAATGAATTACAGTGCAGTCATGTTGTCGTACAATTTACAAAAAATTGGGGTCACCAAGATACACGTGTATCATACAACAAACATGATTAAGTTATAAAAGAATTGATTGACTAAATGTGCATGTAAGGTGTGTCACTCATGGGAGTTAACTGTCTTCTCACTAATGTATACAAATTCACACGAGAGTGACAAAAATGTGGAAGCTCGATCTAGAGTGTACACACAATCTGCAATTAACACCACGGTGGCACATTCCTGTTTGTCTTCATAAAACTAACTTGTTTTAGTTTATTTACACATAGTTAATTAGCCCTTTTTATTGTTTAATTTTGCTTTTATAAAGTAATTTCTAGTTTTCCTTTAGTCTTATCTTTATCCTTCTTTAAGTGCCTATTTTAGATATCAGAGGTAGGCAATAGGATTGATATATATAAATATCGACAAGCGATATATCGAATACCTGAATACGATTTTATCGATATTTTTAAAAGTAAAATATGTCTGTAAAATTAATAAATAAAAGGGCTATTAATAATAGGGTAATATTTATTACAAAAAAAAACTTGTATAATAATAATGTACAAAAAAATAGCTCATGGCTATTTGGTATAAATTTAATTTAAAAATTTTGCATAATACAAACTGTGACTTAAATAGAAACCAATATTTAATTTTTTATACAGCTTTCGATATTGAATATGTTTAATGTCGATACCATCACATGGTTAATTTTATCGCATCGATACGAATATCGATAATATTTCGTCGATATTATAGGGTTTTCGATATGCAAGCGTAGTTGGAAGTCAATTTCTTGAGTTATTGTTTCTGTTAAGTATTCAGCTGTTGAATTCTAACTTCTCCTTTCAAATACAGTGGAGTCTCTTTAATCCGACACTTCAGTAGTCCGATACGTCCAATAATCCGGCACCCTACGCTCATGCTTACCTCACCCTTCTGTACTTTGTTTGCGTGTTTGCATACCGGTATCTGTAGAACCTTCAAAAATGATATACAGTTTTTCTATACAATCCAATAATCCGAGCATTCTAATAATCCGACACTCGACAATTAGTGAAACTCTCCTGTAATGTTGATATCGGTGTATGATTAAAGTGTGTTATCGAAGCTTTATATAGCTTTACATGTAACAAATTTTGAGTAGAATTATTATGTACTTGTTCGACAGGAGATATATCTTCGGCAGCAATCATAAATTGCGGAGAATCGGCAATCTCCTATTATGAATAGATAATTTAACTTAATTACGAGTAAACATTAATTAATGGATCTGGAATGATATCACAGGTCAATCGGTCATCAGACCATCGGTGAGGTGTGATCGAGTTGAAAGGAAGGAACGTTGTTGTATTTCTGTTCACTTGACTACTTATATACGATTGCGGAGAAAGAATTAGAAAGATATTTCAATGATCTCGCAATTAAAAATTATCTTCCTAAAATCGTTTTAGTATTAGAAAAGTGTGACGATAGTAAGTTAATCAAATGGTTTACTTTAGTTTTTTTTACATGACTTCTACTCTTAGTTGTATGTATACACCTCAGCTCTAATTCAATCTTAATATATATATTTCTTGTGTGCGTGTGTATGTGACTGAACTCCTCCTGAACGACTGGACCGATTTTGATGAAATTTTTTGTGTGTGTTCGTGGAGATTCGAGAATGGTTTAGATTGACAATTGGACTCGGTAGGTGGCGCTGCAGTTGACTTTTAGGATTTTTTTTATTATCAAGGCAGGACAACGTCCGCCCGGTCCGCTAGTTACAGTATAATTATAATCAATGTTACCTTCCATTCTGAAAAGGTGAAAATTTGCGTGACGTATTTTATGTATACCCTCTTTGTACTTGCTTACTGAATATAAATCAGCTTGTAACATGTCACTATGTCGGGGATACACGTTGTTTATGGTAGTTTCAAAGCAATTATGTTCTGCCATACTTACTTAAAACCAGCCGACACTTGGACACTAAAAATAATTACCTACTTAAAAGTTTTTTTTTTATATTATAGGAGGCAAAAGAACAGACGGGTCACCCGATGGTAAGTGATCACCGCCGTCCATAGACACTAGCAACACCACTAGTATGTATCTTTCTTTGATTTTATTGTATTAGGAGTTGGCTAACGTGAAACATAGTTAAGTATTCCAAGTTAAAACCATACATTGCTCGAATATCTTACAGAGAAATAGCGTTATGAAGGTATTTTTCAATATTTAATTTACTGAAAACACGTGTGACACAAAAAAGGCAAGCAGTTGAAATTAATTGATAAAACAATTATGGAAATTAGGTAGTTGTTTTTACTTAAGTCTCTGAACAGTTATTAATTATTATTTCGTATATTAGTTTGATATGAGCAGAAAGAATTAGAAACTAGTCCTTTGGTTCATATAAAGTAAATTATGGTGATTTTAATTTTACGTGTAATCTATGTATAGTAAAATATAACAATAAAAAAAATTATGTAATTACATTAATAGTAGCTTTTGCTCCCCGCGTCACTCGTGTTAATATTAATTTAACCTATCCTTCGGGTATTATACTATTTTCTTAACGAAAGGAACTCTTTATCCTTTTCTATATTCTTGAGAATGTGTATCCAAAATTTCGTAATAATTGGTTGAGTATTTATAATATTAGTAAGAACTATTTGTCGGTATTAAAACTGTGGATGAATCTAAAAGAAACAGAATTTGATACCAACTTAAAGCCGTTTACCGAAAGGTGTTTCTACGACGTGATCTCTTTTTTGTTATTTCGTGTAATCGAATAAAAAGTGCAACATCATACCAGAAATGGTTTACTTTAGAAAATTCGTTAACCTCGGATATAACTGGCCGACTTCTGGCCTTCAGGAATCGAGAGATGGGTTTTCTGTTGATTATGTTTCATTGCCACCAATTGTGTTTGTAATAAAACTAAATTAAGTTACGAATGAAAATGATACGCTATTTAAATTCGTTTTAGCATACCATTTGTTTAAACTTCCCTACCAATATATAAGAGATTTGCTTGAATTGTTAAATGTGTAGCGCTTATTTAAGAAATATAAATGTGGACGTCGTATTGGTACAGGACTGTGTAATATGTTGACAATCCAGTTATTTAGAATAATGTACTAGACATTGCGCTCATTAATGTCAGGGGTACTGTTTTTTTTGTAGGTGAGCTTATATACCGAATATCAATAGAACTACTATATGTTAGAAAAAATGGTAAATAAGGCACAAGAACCAAAATAAATGCTTTAGTATATAGTACAAACTAGCTTCTGCCCGCGACTTGGACTAACGCTAACCTTAACTCGCGACTTCGTTTACGTATAAGGTGAAAATATTTTTAAATAATATGTATGTTACGTATGTTAACCCCGATTTTGAAACATTCGTCGTTGGTACTCCGCTCTTATTGGTCTTAGCGTGATGATACAAATAGCCTTCCTCGATAAATGAGCTACCTAATACTAAAAGGTATTCAAATCGGGTCAGTAGTTCCAGAGATTAGCGCGTTCAAGCAAACAAACTCTTCAGCTTTACAATATTAGTATAGATATAGATAACATTAGTTGAACTATTGTCTCATCAGTAGACGTTTTATCACGTGTAAGCTGTTGTAGAAATGTTGCATAATGGTAGAGCGTTTTCTAATTCCGCCTGGCTAGCTACAACCCTCAAAATCTATCGCCAAGCACCTGTTGGCGTGTTCCGGCTGCTGCACTTGAGAGCCAGCCCCCTCTAGGCTTAGCGTATTTACCATCTTAATAAACCATGTCGTCATTTAACTACAGATAAGTATCGATATTTATGTCCTAGTTCGAAGGTAGAGTACATCATAAAATTATTGTACCTGGTTTTAGTGCCAGCAAATCCTGGTAGGTGGTAGAGCCACGCTAAAGCTATTACTGGTTTCAGCATGCATGGGTCGGCTCGCCCGGGGTACTACCACCCTCCCGCAGAAAACCGATGTTTTCTGAAAACCGCAGAGAACCCCACTCGCCCTTCCCTAAACACAGGGTGGCAACGCACTTGCGACTCTGATGGTGTTACAAGTGTCTATGGACGGTGGTGATCACTTAACATCAGGCGACACATCTATTCGTTTGCATCCTATGATATAAAAAAATCTTGAAATGGCAGCCGCTGTCAAAACTGGCACCAAATAGAACGAAGTATGCTTATTATTACATATTATAAAACAAAGTTCTCTGTCTGTCTGTTCGCGATAAACACGAAAACTTCTGAACGGATTTTCATGCGGTTTTCACCAGTAGATGAAGTGATTCATGATGAAGGTTTAGGTATATAGTTTGTCAAGGTTTCTTTACTATCAGGGCGGGATAACGTCCGCTGGGTTCGCTAGTATACAATAAATCGAATTATTTCAATGACATTATTCATAGATATTTTAAAGTATATTATGAGAAAAAGTATACGATATAAATTACTTTCAGGTTCGGTGTTAAAGAAAAGGCTGTCATCAAAAGGAATGGAAGTAATAATTTTTATACTCGCGCGTGGCGTGTGGCATGCGGGCCATACAATTGTTTTACGGCTGGTTTTATTAAGAATGCCCTTATAACTTTTCTCTATGTTATAGGATTCATGTGTGGCGTGGCCTTTATTCGTTTTTTATAGATATATATATATATATATATATATATATATATATATATATATATATATATATATATATATATATATATATAAAGCTATTCCCGCGTTTTATACGAAGTTAGTAGAATGGTATATTAAGAAAAGTATGGTCTAAGAACCAACGTTACGAAATAAGGTGAAGACTATGTAAGTCGCAATCGTCGGCTTGAGCGGTGTATACACAATAATATTATCTACGTAAGTATGTAAAATGCAACGTGCTGAAGTTTAATATAAAATTGTAATATAAGTGTCATAGGTTATCTACGCTACCGCCCTAAAGAAAAGCGAAGCGATGATTGCTTAGTTTTTTTTAACTTTAATTTTGGCAACCAATCTTTTAGATTATTACTGTCATTGTCAAGTGAGTGTCGATATTACAAGTTTCTTGATATAATTTCAATGAACGAACAAGATGATGGCCATCATGTTAGAACTTTCCATGGAGTTTTTGCGGCATCTCAGAATTCATGGTCCGTGGTATTATTTTCCATTCACTTCACTTATGCACAATAAACAAACTATATTACATAAAACACGACCAATTTTACACAATATAGAGTCAAGTAACACAAGATTATGAATAAAATATAAAATCCACTACATGACAGACCAAAATCCCGGCAAAAACTACGATGGCTTAGTTAGTAGTTAGCGTGTTCGGACACAGCTTCGATGGACGTAGGTTCGGATCCTTGCAACTTAGTCGGACTTTTCGGCGAAGGAAGACATTGTGATGAAACCATAGCCATGGTTGTAGGGTTCTTTCTAAGCCCGTCTGGCTCTACCTACCACTCATAAGTTGTAAACACCTGTTGGCGTTTTCTGGTAGCTGCACTCGAGAGCATTTTAGACTAAGTCATCATTTAACATCGGATGTGATTGTGGTCGAACGAAGAAAAGCCTATAAAATATAAAAAAAAGTTACTAAATCACGAAACCAGCCACTCAGTGAAACACAAAGTAGAGAAATATCGAGAAGTATGTAGCTAGGGCGCTTTTAGTGAAGTACGACCAACTCGTGTTTTGATTAAGTGTCATTTAAGTGAGAAGTTCAGAGGTGAAGCAAAATCCGTTGGACCTTTTTTCCTGATTCCAAATATATATAGAACTCGGTATTGGAAAAAAGGCAGATGCTTTCTTTTTTTGGACTGCAGTTTGGTTGTATTAGTTGTCGGTCGGGGTAATAGATTTGAAACAGTTTGTATTATAAATGTAAATATAAAAGTATGATTGTGTATAAAAAGATTTTAAAAATTACATAAATTGTATTATTGTATTGTTGGTGGTAGATCCACGCTGAAGCTATTTATTACTGGTTTCAGCATGAATGGGTCGGCTCGCCCGGGGTACTACCACCCGACACACAGGAAACCGACGTGAAGTAATAGTGCTTGCATTGTTGCGTTTCGTTCGGTCAGTGAGAGCGCCGGTGGCCCACTTCCCCTCCTTCCCGCCCTCCCCCAACACAGGCTGGGAACGCGGAACGCACTTGCGACTCCCCTAGTATTGCTAGTGTCTATGGACGACGGTGATCACTTAACATCAGGTGACCCGCCTGTTCGTTTGCCTCCTATGATATAAAAAAGAAACTATTATAAAGAGGTAAAAAATCTATTTAAATATATAGTGGACGTTACTTCACTTCTATTTGTTTTAACAATAAGTAATGGATTAAACTCTTTATTCCTAAAAATATTTTACAAATGAAATATTAATTAAATACAAATATAATCCCACAGATAAACCACAACATTTCCGTCGTTTTTTATATGTCACGTCCTTCGTTCTTAAATGTTACCAACATTTGTATGTAGGAAGTAATGTTTGGAACTAATGATTCAATTTTGAAAATGCTATCACCAATGGGAAGCTAAATTATCCCTGCGTAGGTAATATAAGGCTATCATGTGATACTCAATAAATTTTAATGTGAACGATCTCGTGGTCCGTATTTAATCTATACTAACTAATATTATAAAGAGGTAAAGTTTGTGAGTTTGTAGGGGGTAATATCTGGATCTACTAAACTGATTTTGAAAATTATTTTACCAATAGAAAGCCACGTTAATGGTGAGTGTCGTAGGTTATATATTAACCCCAAAAATGAAAAGACTGCTTTAACAATGAGAGATATATGATTGAGTTCTAGAGTAAAGTTTCGGAGTTTGATAATGCCAGCAAGAAAGTCAACGACAGCATATGTCTAACTTTTATATTTATGTCAGAAAAAAAGCCACGTTGATGGTGAGTGTCGCAGGTTATATATTAACCCCAAAAATGAAAAGACTGCTTTAACAATGAGAGATATATGATAGAGTTCTAGAGTAAAGTTTCGGAGCTTGATAATGCCAGCAAGAAAGTCAACGACAGCATATGTCTAACTTTTATATTTATGTCAGTAAACGTAGTTTCTTATATTAAAAAAATAATTGAAATCGTTAAGTGATGTTAATTGGTCCTATTATCAACAACAATTATGAATTCTTATCAAAATACTAACCGAATCACACTCATAATTTCATCACAAGTAAAAATGTTTACCGCCCAACGAAGTGGGCACGGGTCAGCTGGTGGTTATATAAAATGATTGCTTTTTCGTAGAAAGTTACATTATCTATTTTAATCTTTGTATCAGAGGGTAATTTTTAATTTTATTAATTTCTTACTATAGTTATTTTGTTTTCCCTTCGTAATAACCATTTGTTTTTATTGTAATTTAAATAATTTTGGTCAAATATCTAAAATAATATTATTGTAATATTCTATTACTGGGTATATTTTCACATACATATAAGGACATTTTTTGGGTAAAAATTGACGTTTCAAAGTTACATGGGGTATGAATAATAAAATATACTAGCTATGCCTACGGCCTTCCACGTTTTTGCTATTATATGTTGTAATAAATAGTTATAGCAGAATGGATAGCCCAAAAATATTCTCTGTTAATGTATCTAAATATATTAGGTACCTATCTATGTACCTATATACCTCTATCTATATATATTCATGACGATTGGCACAGCGGTATTGAAATGTATTGCAGTGTTCCCTATTGTTGAGTTATATTGAAGAGAATAGCGTAAAAAGCGCCATCAATTAACAACTTTTAAGATAATCGGTCAAATTATATGTTTATCAAATGTGTCGTTACATTTCAAAATGAGCTAAATTCAATTTTGACTCATCATATCATATTCATACTAACAACTGTTTTTATATGCATAGTTTTCGTTTTTTTGTTCGTTCGATTAATAAAACTATATCATAGTTTAATAATATTTAGCGTGTCTTTTGTTCAATGTGCAAATTTTATATAAATAGGATTAGCATTAAAAAAACAACACGAACAAAACGTACGATTCGATAATATTTTAAGATTAATGTATCAACTTGCTATATTAAGACACGTTCAATGTCGTTTTGTTTCACGGTGGTCCTCTCGGATACTTTCCATTTATTTTTATTATCGATAACCTTTGCTTTTATATGCACTCGTCGTAAATAAGGCTGATTTTTAAGATATATATGTTTGCCTGCGGCTGCACTCGCGTTAATGTACATTTTAGCTATCCTTCGGGAATAGAACTTTATTCTTACTTTTACTTAGAATAGTACCCTACCCTATTAGTAGCACAAAAGCAGTTCTTCTTCCATATAAAAGTAAGGCGATAGTACTTCCCCAGGGGAACCTTGTACAATCTCTTATCTCGCGCTTTTTTAACACGCGAATTCTTTTGTTTTCTTTTTAACGTGCGCTTTAAAAGTGCCTTTTATATATTATCAAATATTACTTAATTATGTATGTAAATTAAATATTACATATTATTTAAACATTTTATTATTAAAATTGAGGTATTTATCCGACCTCTAATCCCGAGATGCGTTAGTCAGAGAACTTCCGATGTAGCTTGGAAAAGTTTGTGCACTTGGACTCTACTGTCCCGAAATTCGGGTTCCAAACTTGTGACGCTTGAGGTCCTCTGCAAAGACGGTTCTCAACAAAGAATCTGGAAGACGGGACGTTGCTAGATTATCAACACACGCGACAACCCATATCTAGGGCAGAAACACTCCACAGGACATAACCGAGAGCACGTCGGATCTCTTACCATCGACACGCGTCAAACCAAACGTAGTACAGTAATAAAATGAAATTCTAAAAACTATTGAATATAGTCGTCTCCCATTATGTAGTATTGACCGTTAGTTTTCAATTATAATAGATTCGCGTGCCCCTAATCCTAAATGCGTGACACATGTCCGTCGCGGAAACGCAGGCTATGTGCGAAACCGTTTCAATCAAACAGAGGAAACGTCACACAACGTCTCTTGTTATAGCGTGATGAATTTAAGTCAGGTTGTCTATTGAATAAATAAGATGTAAGTATTCTGTTCGCCTCAAGGACTTCGTACCTACGTAATATTTATGTCAAAAGTGAATAATATTTTTATTCCAGTTGGGCAGATTTTCACTATACATATATGTACCTCGTCTTGTAAAGAAGGAAAGTATTCATTATTATTAAATAGTAGCTTTTCCTGCTTTGCTCGCAATTTAAACTATCCCATAAAAAGTAATGTGTAGTAAAAGAGATCCATTATTTTTCGAATAGTTGGCTTTGGTTATCTGTATTTCACGTTGCATAAGTCCGATCGGTTCCACTAGATGGCATTAAAATGATAAGATTTCGTACTACAAAAACTTTTTGACAGTTTTGTGATTAGTTGATTAAGTTTTGTTTGAGCGCGCGTCACATATAGACACTAGCAAAGAGAAAATACGCTATTATTTCCAGTGGTTATAATTACAATGGTAATTAAAGCCTTCAATTTCATGCAAAAATATTGGATTGCTTTTTAAGTGAAACTTCTAATGCGACTTTCAACAAGGTTGCGTTAAACATTTAACGCTACCGTGGAGGGGGTATGAAAGCACTGTTGCGTTAAACGTTCAACGCTCCTGAGGAGGGGGAATAGAAAGAGACATAGCGAGAAAAATAATCAAACATTTCGTATCTTACTTTAGTTATCATAATCCCATTGTAAATGTTATAGATTTGGATATTTCTCCACTCGGAAACGATAATTAAAAGATGCGATCAATTGTGAATTGTAAGCAATGTTAATAGAGTTTGTCTTAAAGAAATAATATGATTTCATTAAAAATCAATTAATACCCCTTCTTATTTTCATTTCCACATTACGAAGTTTCACTTCTTCCGCGCGGAGGGACTCCACGTACTATTTTTTTACTACACCTATTAATATATTTTTTCTGGATGATTGGCGCCCAATGTAATGTCCCCTTTTGTACCTCTGAAAAAGTACATGTAAATTTTCACAATGATCGGTTGAGTTGTGAAAGCGTAACAAACGAACATACTCTCGCAATTATTCTTCGAAAAATTCTTTCAGTGTTAGATAGCTCATTTATCGAAGAAGGCTGTAGGCTATATATCATCAGCTGAGACTAACGGGAGCGGAGAAACAATGTAGAAAGTTTCGAAATCGGGCTTTTTTACCTTTTGAGAGCTTCCACTACGTGTTAGCGTTAGGCCAAAGTAACTATTTCACGCGGACGAACTCGCGGGCAGAAGCTAGTATTATAATAAAACTGTAACTAGGCTAAATCTGTACATTAAATATTTTTTGAAAATTATAATCGGGGTAGACTTTGTTATCTATGTAGAAGCCAAAAATAATCTATTTACAATTTTTGTCTGTCTGTCTGTCCCTGTGAACACGTATCCCTCTGAAAGTACTGAACCAATTTTGACGAAACTTGACTCAGTGATAACTTATATTATGAAGTTACATCTAGGATACTTTTTGTCCCAGAAAACGCAAGGGCTTCTCCAGGATAACGGACGAAAGTCATAAATTTGTAGTTAATGAAATTCTTGACGGATTTTGGTAAATTTTCTTTGTGCTATATATAGCAGACAGATTAGCTGGAAATTTAAGCTATATTTCATCTCTCTATGCTACTTACAAAAAACAAATAACAAAAAATACCGTTGGTTTCACAACCGACGCCTTCATCGGTCCGTACAATGTATAGTACGTTCTAAACATGACATTTATATGCGTAATTATCGATCAGTTGAATTAGAAGTATCTAACTAACTAACTAACTAAAATCTAACAAGTAGACTAAATTCTATTATGTATATGTTTGTCTGTTTGTCATGAAGCATCTTTTTTTCTTTGATTTTCCAACCGTAGGGATTCTAAACAAAGTTCAATTTGATAATAAATAACATGTCGAGAAAGTTGAAAAATATGTGTAAACAAAACTGCCACTTATATGTTTTTTTTTACATTTATTTTATTGTATAAAAATGTTTGCTAAACAAAGATGACAATATTTTTTCCTAAAACATAAACCTAGATAATAGTTATATTGCATTGTAGAACATGAATCTCTATTAGAGTTCTCTGTGTATTGTTTCGATATTCGATAAAATTTGTTTTCTGAATATTGTCGAGTCTTGAAGTATATCATTACATAGTATAAAACAAAGTCCCCTACCGCGTCTGTCTGTCTGTCTGTTCGCGATAAACTCAAAAACTTCTGAACGGATTTTCAAGCGGTTTTCACCCGTGGATAAAGTGACTCATGGAGAACATTTTGGTATATAATTTGTCAAGGATTTTTTTATAATTAGGGCGGGACAACGTCTGCCGGGCCCGCTAGTAGTAGTATATAGTAGTCTACGCGAATAGTGATCGGACGCGAAATTGAAGTTGGGAAGACATTTATCTGCATTATATGTAGGTTAATTTTTGTCTTAATGGGACTCGGTAGGTGATGCTCCGAACGGGTTCTAAGCTGATTTTAAAAGATTTATCACATACCAACTGGGTATATGTTTGTGTGAGTCCCTGGATAGTTTGAATTCATAGTTGGAAGAGGTAGATGTCGCTGCAATCGGGTTTTAGGTTTTTCAAAAAAATTTTGCGTTTAAAAATACAACTGAAACCGCTAATAACCGATTTGGTGCAGACGAAGTTGCACGGGTCAGCTAGTAACATTATAAAGTAGGAAATAGTTTTTGGGTATGTACTGTATTGTAAATTGTATTGGATTGTATATAATATCGCTTTTTATTGTAATATTTTGTGGTTGACTTTTTTATTCTTTATTATTAATAATCAATAATTTATGATAATGCCTTCATTTGAATTGAAATGATTTGGGAGTATTTTTTGGCTATTAATTATTGTAACATTTAATGGAAGCTCCGTTGGTCTATATTTGTATTTTTTTTATAGTATTATATGCTTATTATCTTAAACTAGCTGTACCCGCAGCTCCGCACGCGTTTTTTAAATCGTGTTAAAGAATTATAAAATTGTGAAACTATGTACAATTATAGAAATGCTCTTTAAAAACAGCTGTAAGTACGACACGCACGCCACCTACAGTGACATGTAACGTATACATTAGATATATAAATGCGAACTGTGTCAAATGAGGTTTATCATCAGCAACATATTTGGAACCTTAACCCACCATGTAACTACCTCAGTGCTCACTTACACTGGATAAGGAACTAATGAAACAATAGGCATTAAAGATGTTATTATGATGATATAATATGCCCATATTGTCAATAAGTAATACGTTTATGGACTTTTTATCTTATCTTTTTAGAAAGACCCCTTCTATCTTCAAAATTACTGTTAATAATTATAATGTTGAATTGTATGCAATGAATGAGCCAACGTCTTGAAAATTTGCATAAATATAAATCAAGATATAAAACTTTATATCTGTCTAAGCAGTTTTTAATATTCGACAATTTAAATAGTGCTCATTGGCTTGGATACAATATTCTTATATGTTACTATGGTGGCTGAGTTATATAGACGAAAACGCTGTAAATACAGCAAAATGACCGAAAAGACAATATAATTCAAATTAAGTATATACATAGATACAGACATATGAATATCAATTATACTTATTCTTGTAGTCCAGTACAACGCACATCTTATGTACATGTTTACAGTGAACAACATATTTTTGCTAAATTTCATGCAGACAAAGTCGCGAGTAACAGCCAGTCTAAAATAGAATAACTTAAATTACTTCCTATAAGGTCAGTTATCTGCCAATGAAAATCCCGTGAAAATTGGTCAAACCGTTTTGCACATAGCACTGCAGGCGAAGCCTCGATTAACAGCTAGTATAAATTAAAATTGCCTAGATTACTTTTTATAAGATCAGCTATCTGCCATTGAAAGTCTTGTGAAGATCGGGCAATCCATTTTGGAGATAGCGTTACGGGCGAAGCCACGGTTAATAGTTATTAGTATAAATTAAAATTGCTTAAATTACTTTTTATAAAGTCAGCTATCTGCCAGTGAAAGTTTTGTGAAGATCAGTCCACCCGTTTTGGAGAAAACGTTGCGGGCGAAGTCACGGTTAACAGCTAGTATAAACTAAAATTGCTGGAATTATTTCTATAGGGTCAGCTATCTGCCCGTGAAAGTTTTGTGAAGATCAGTCCAACCGTTTTGGAAATAACGTTACGGGCGAAGCCACGGTTAACAGCTAGTATAAATTAACATTGCTTATATTACTTCTTATAAGGTCAGCTATCTGCCAGTGAAAGTCCCGTGGAAATCGGTTCAACGGTTTTGAAGATAGCATTGTAGACAAAGCCGCGGTTAACAGTTAGTCTAATTTAAAGTAGCCTAAGTAACCCGCTGTATTTTTTCTATCTGCCAGTGAAATTCCTGTCAAAATCGCTCAAGCCGTTTCGGAGATTAGCCGGAACAAACAAACAGACAGACAGACAGACATACCGACAAAATTTTAAAAATTGCATTTTTGTTATCAGAAGCGTGTATACTTTCATACCCAATCAGTCAAAAATTTTTATTTTGATATTACATACAGACACTTCATTTTTATTATATGTATAGATATAGAATAGAAGAAGATTAAGTAATTGATAAATTTTATATTGGAGTATTTTATATTGGAGAGGTGGCGGACAAAACTTAAACTAAAATTAATATATTCATTCATAATTGAATTTTATTAATACAGTCGTGCCAAGCTTTTGGTTCCGATGATTACGTACGTATTATCCTTGGTATGGAACTCACTTAGAATTACAATGTACACGTATCCTTAACAGGTATAATGTAATAATATAATTATACACGTGCTCTTGTAATCATTATGTAAATGGGAACTCATCGTTTGTTTTCGTGTACGGCTGCCATTACCTAAATTGTTGACGGCTGACAGTAACTCCAAAATCTCTGTACATTTTGATTAACTCCCGGAACTTTAAAAGAACATGCCGTTAGGTACTACTTTTGTAATTATTATTAGTTAATAGATGTTTGTTGCATGGTTAAGTGTCCGGGGGCGGTTTGTAAAACCTTTTTCCGAACGCTGCCATGTTTTTCAAACTAGGGTAAATCCGGGTAAAGCTAGACGGATAATACCTGTGTTTTTATAATATGATAATTGTTTATATTTATTTTATTTTCATTCATTTTATGATAATAGATCAAATTAAAAGAGGATATTAATGCCTTTTTGGAATTAGTTTTCAGCGTCATTTACGAATGTTGTCTGATACTAATTTATTGTTGCGAGTTATGAGTCGGTACCTCATTTGATTGTACGTAGGTTCGAATTCTTTAAAGAGCCTGATCGTTGAAGAACTAGTCCTCATGAAAAGGCAGACAGCGTAGATATACTTGCTAGTGTTAACTTGGTCCTCCGACGGTTACCTTAGATCAGGATTGCTATTTCTAGGATTAAATTATTTCACCACATTTTCACTTAAAATTAAACGTATATGTCGGCGCCGCGCTAGAATTCTCCCCAGAGATCATAAAAAGGATACTATTCATGAGAACCCAATTAATTATATTTTCTTTTACAACGTCACTTTAGAAACATCGTCCAAAGAATGTTTTCTTCTTCTTGCCCGTTTGTAACTCACACCAACTCCGCCATATTTTATTCGACAATAATAACATTTTCTTTATTACAAACATAATTAATATCAACGGTTTACAAAACAATATGAAATAAATAACAGTATGCAATTATTTTTAATCTTAATTAATAGTTGAAATATATCTTAATTAGATTATTTAGAAAATAGAATAAAAAAATACACCGGAAATGTCGCGGTTTACACATTTGTGGCAAAAATAAATTAAAACAATATTATAACAATATTAGATTATAATTAAACATAACCAAAACTTTTATTAAATCAATTTAATTCGTTACTTATCATAGTAATCTGTTCGTACTTTTCTATATTTTATTTACTTTATAACAAAGAGTTGCTAATAATATTTCCTGTTTATTTAAGTTCCGAATTAGCTGATCGATGGCACTACAGATAATAAAGCTTTGATTTAATTTATTATTTACTTACATTGAAACCACACGGCAGCACGGTCGCGCACCTATATATACTAATTGTCATAGAAAGAGTGCATACTTTAATCATTTTGATAGAGTAACCTTAAGATTTATAGTAAAGGTGTTCTTAAAAATTGTTTTCGAACATGAGAAGATGTATGTAGTTCGATTACAAAAAAATAAAATATTGAATAAACAATTTCAAATACAATTCACAGATGACTCGTTCTTGGTATGTGGTCATATCCTGAACGATGCAAGCAAAAACTTGCAATGTAGTCCGACCGTATATAGCTACATACCTACTTCTGGATATATCTAACCGCGGTCCGCGATGTTCGTGAATGAGTCTTTCAAGTCATCCAGTGAGTGATAAAAACGCATTGGAATCTTATACGCACATGTCAGAAGGTATAAGTTTTTTTAAAGATGAATTCTGTGTCCTGCTGCTAAAATGGTTAAAGTAGGTTTTTGTAACAAATAAGATCTTATGGCGAAATTATTACAAGAAAAAGTCATAAGGACTGCCGATAGAAGTGAATACTCAAAACAATGAAATAATTGTGTTTTCTTTTGATTTTTTTTAATTTTTATTAATTATAGTGTGAATGACAATATTTAAATTACAGAATTTGTGTAATTGAAATTATTAACATTAGTGTGGTTTTCATATCTATTGGCACTCGAATCAATAATTATATACATTTTTATCAAGTCTATTAATCAATCAAACGTATGATGAGCTGCAAAAATATGTACACAGGCCCCTACATTATGCGTCGCTAGTCTGACGTAAGCCGTGCAATACGCTCGGTCCTGCTTACGTAGCATGTCATGATGCAAAATTATAAATTTATCTCCTGCTAAAAATACCACTCAACGCGCCTAAAGAAGTTTTCACTTCAAAAGGTATGATATTTAATTGCGCTAAAAGAAGGATGTTAGTGTAACGACAATTCCTTATAAGATAGTGTGGTAAAGGCCACGTGAGGTGTGCTCATATTTTTATATGGGTCATTCCATGTCAAATCGACAAATTTTTTACCTGACCCCCTTTGATTTCGCTGAAAATTTTCTATCTTTTTCTACCCCCCGAAAGTTATTTTTCAGAATTTTTTCAAATTTTTTTTCCCGACTCAAAAAAATTATGAATTTTTGAAAAAAACCGCTCTTTTATTTCTAAATTGCCAGAACTTTTTCAAAAATTGACCGTTTGGGAACTTTTTATTTTTCAAAATTTTTGTTTTTAAATGTAGTTTTCGAAAAAAAATATGAAAAAATTTTCAGAGTCCCAGATATATGAAATATTTTAGTTTTTTTGAAAAAACCGTAATTTTCTCAAAGTCCGACCTTTTTTTTTTATTTTTGCTCTAAAAATACTTCAACTAATTCTGCAATGATCCCCGTTAATCAAAAGATGTGACGACAGTCGCTTCTAATTTTTTTTCTTGATTATAAAAAAACTTTTGTTGAATTTTTGCTGATTTTATATAACTTTGTTATGAAAAAAAATTTCATAACAAAGTTATATAAAATCAGCAAAAATTCCCCGTGGTGGGGAGGGGTCGTCCGAGCGCCGCTGCCGTCTTGACTATGCGCGGTCCGAGCCCCTTAAAATGGGGCTCAAACCGCCAGCGTCCATCCAGGGTGAGGTCCAGATACTTCATCTGGGTCCCCACCCCGACACGCACGTTCTCAACATAGATATGGGCCCCCGGAGGCGGCCCTCGCCGAGGCCCATGAAATAATAGGGCCTCGGTCTTATCGAGGGCCACCTCGAGGCCCAGCCTTCTGATGCGCCCAACCACGAGAGTGACAGCTTCCGTGGTCAGACGCAACAGGCTATTAATTTCCCCTCCCCGGGCCACGACTAGGGTGTCATCCGCGTAGCAAATGAGGCGCGCACCAGAAGGGAGCGCACCGCGGAGCACCCAGTCGTAGCCCATGTTCCACAGGAGTGGGCCCAAGGCCGACCCCTGCGGAACCCCACACACCGTGTGGTGTCGGACCATCTTCTCTCTTGCGTCCACGAAGGCGACCTCTCTCTCGTCCAGGTACGCCTCCAACAGCCGCCGCAGATACAGGGGCACTCCGAAAAAGCGGAGCACCTCCCGTATGACACCATGCGGCAGACTGTTGAAGGCGTTGGCGATGTCCAAAGACACCGCCAATATTCTTTCGTCCTGAGAGGTCGCCTCCATGGAGACCTGTTTAAGGAGGGTCAGGGCGTCCAGCGTGGAACGCCCTGACCGGAAGCCGAACTGCGCATCCGACAAATTCGGCCCCACTTCCTCAAGATGCCGGACGACCCGGGAGGCAACGATCCTCTCGAGCGCCTTCCCAGCGTCGTCCAGCAACACTAGGGGCCGGTGCGCAGACGCGCAGTCCGGGGAGCGGCCTTCCTTCCTTATCAGGCAAAGCCGCCCCGTCTTCCAGGGCTTCGGGAACTGCCCGACCGCAAGGCAGCGGTCAAACAGCTCCCGAAGCCACCCCCAAAGATAGCCCAACGCTATTGCTAGCACCCGGCCCGGGACCCCGTCGGGACCGGGTGCTTTACGCCCGTTGGTGCGGAGGCGCTCGATAGCCCTCCCCATCTCCTCCTCTGTAACCAGGGGAGGGATAACCGGCGCCTCTTCTGCCACCTGAGCAGGAGGCATGGGAGGAGGCACGAGTTCCGGAGGGCTGGGGAATAACGCTTCTACGACTCTCTCAGCCACCTCCGACTGGAGAGTCTCCGTTGCCAGGGGTGCCTGGCCGCGGAATTTCTTCCGGGCCACCTTGTATGGGCGCCCCCACGGATCCCTCTCCAAATCCCGGAGCATCTCCTCCCATGCCTGCTCTTTCGCCCGGCTGATGGCGACCTGCAGCGTCTTCCTGCAGGTCCTGTAGTCGCCATACAGCCGGGCCTCCTCCTCCAGGTCCCTATTGGTCCGTCTCCGGCGGCTGCGCCCGTACAGACGATAGGCGTAGGCGATGTCATGTAGCACTGTAACAAAAAACGTTTGATTTTATTTTTGCGTAGTTTACCTGAAGAAGCTAAGACGTCAGGTTAACCGTCAACCAAGGTCGCGTTTTTAATTCTCTTTGTTGTTTTAGTGACTAATATTTCGTACTTTCTATTAACTTTTTCGGATACACGTCGAACAAATAAAATCGTTTTTATTATTGCATTGAGTGCTAAGCCAAAATATATTAAGTCAAGGAAGAATATATATGTACTAGCGGGCCCGGCGGACGTTATCTTGACTTTATAATTAAAAAATGTGTGCGTGTACTAGTGTACACACGTAAGAAGTGAAACTTGTTTAAGGCCTTATTTTTCGCAAAATGATCTATATGCAACTTTCCAGAAATTGGTTAAATAAAGTTAAATTAGATAAAGTTTAAACAAAAGGATTTTATTATCATAGACATGAATACAAATAAAGTTAAATTAGATAAAGTTTAAACAAAAGGATTTTATTATCATAGACATGAATACAAAAAAGATGGCGCGTAACGGAAAAATGTGACGCGTAACCGAAAAATGTGACGGTAAATTTTTTTCCAACGCCGATAAAGAAGTTTCACTTCAAAAAGATGGCGCGTAACGAAAAAATGTGACGCGTAACCGAAAAATGTGACGGTAAATTTTTTTCCAACGCCGATAAAGAAGTTTCACTTCAAAAAAAATCGTAAAAGACAACTGCAGCGTCACGTACCGGTTCCAATTGTGAATCTAAACCATGCTCGGATCCACTGGAACACGCACACAAAATTTCATCAAAATCGGTCCAGCGATTTAGGGGGAGTTCAGTGACATACACGCGTACAGAAGAAATTTATATATAAACTAGCGGGCCGGGCGGACGTTGTCCTGCCTTGATAATAAAAAAAAAGTACTAAAAGTCAACCGCAGCGCCACCTACCGGGTCCAATTGTGAATCTAAACCATTCTCGAATCTCCACGAACACACACAAAAAATTTCATCAAAATCGGTCCAGTCGTTTAGGAGGAGTTCAGTCACATACACACGCACACAAGAAATATATATATTAAGATATAGCCAACTTACATTTTTACTTGTATAAAAAAAATGTGTGCGTGTACTAGTGTACACACGTAAGAAGTGAAACTTGTTTAAGGCCTTATTTTTCGCAAAATGATCTATATGCAACTTTCCAGAAATTGGTTAAATAAAGTTAAATTAGATAAAGTTTAAACAAAAGGATTTTATTATCATAGACATGAATACAAATAAAGTTAAATTAGATAAAGTTTAAACAAAAGGATTTTATTATCATAGACATGAATACAAAAAAGATGGCGCGTAACGGAAAAATGTGACGCGTAACCGAAAAATGTGACGGTAAATTTTTTTCCAACGCCGATAAAGAAGTTTCACTTCAAAAAAAACCACAGTTATAAAGTCAAGTTTCAATTATCAGTATCTCTAACTGGTTTTGGTGGGATAGTTTGTAAGTAAGAAGTATAAATGATTCTGAGAATGGTGGAACAAGAAATTAACTACAGTAGAGATATTGTTGATAACTCGGTTTAAACTTCCAAACAGCGACGCTCGTTATGTTTGAAAAATACTTTTATTATCCAGTTCATTTCGCCACGTACCCATTGTACCAGTGCTGATAATAATTTTGTAAGAAAGTTTTAATGTGTGGGTCGTGTAAGTTTTCTTTGTTCAATATAGTTCCAAACTTTTTCTATGAAATCTTTTCGAAGAGTGAGGTTGCTTTGCTGAAAAATAAATGTTTACTGGTTTATAATAATGCAATAAGTATAATATTACTTTAAAATATTTACTATAAAAATGTAAATACTACTATGTCCATTGCATAAACACCAAGATTCAAGTAAAATTCGATATTTAAAAAAAATGTTTACGCCTTTCCAGACTACATATGTGTCGTTACATTTCAATATGAGCCATATCCATTTGCAATCGTTCATAGAACATGTTTAATTTTTTTAAGATTTCCAGTTTTCATACACCGAGAGCTAAGTTCAAAATATGCTATATAAGGTCTTTAGTTTTTTTTTTATGATCGTCATAATTCACATGTGCAAAATTCGAAGATCTTGAAAAATAACGTAGAATATTAGGAACGGCTAAAAGTAGTTCATGTTCATTTTGAAATGTAACGATATATATATATATATATATGCGTTTATTATATCTTTACAGTGGACTGTTAATTACAACGAACTTAGCTCTTTGTCTCATTGGGTCGTTCGCATAGATGTCACGTTCCGGATGTTGCCGTTTTGATTTTGAGCGTAAACAAAACTTATATATACATACTAGTTGTCAGTCCCAGCTTTACACTTGCGTAGTAACGATGAAAATGAGATAAAATCTTTCCTCTACAGTATCTACGACTATATCTTCTATACATATAATAAGAATGTAAATCTAACGTGTCTGTCCTTTTTCGATTTTCGTGAAAAACATTGTTGCAGGTATCTAGGAATAAGTAATAGAATACTTGTCAATCATTTTTAGAAATGTCTGTCTGTTTGTCTATCTGTCTTTTTTTCTAGAACTCAATCATATATCTCTCATAGTTAAGGCAGCGTTCGTAAGAAACGTTTTCGTTCGACCATTTTTCTCCGACTCCCCAGATATTACCCCTTACAACCTCACAAACTTTACCTTTTTATAATATTATTATAGATAATATAATAAATTAATAGCTTCTGCCCGCGACTTCGTACGCGTGGAATAGTTATTTTGGGCTAAGACGCAGCGGAAGCTCTCAAAAGGAAAAAATACCCCGATTTAAAAACATTTTTCATTGTTGCTCCGCTCCTATTGGTCTTAACGTGATGATATGTAGCCTATAACACTCACAAATAACGTGGCTTTATATTGGTAAAAGAATTTTCAAAATCGGTTTAGTAGTTCCTGAGATTACCCCCTACAACGTCACAAACTCACAAACTTTACCTCTTTATATATTAGTATAGATAATAACTAGAATAATTAATAAAAATAATCATTTGTACAATCGGAAAAAAACCTTAGGACCATGTGTTATACACACAAACTCTGAAAACATTATACATTGTATTTAACACCAACCAAATCTAAAGTCAAATCAAAGTCCTTCTTTTTCTTATTTAGGCACCGCAGAAATATTTGCCAGTGTCAATTTTTTGTTTGAATATACATTACAATACAATTTATAAAATGTTTTCGAATAGCATAAGATTATTAAATTGTAGAAAGTTAAAACAAATTAAAACCTTATCCAAATAAAAATACATAATTTCAAATAGCCAAATCAAAATAGTTTTATACTGACAATTTGATTTCAATTAAAAATATAGAAAATTATAAATTGTTAGTTGAATACCAAAGAGTTTCCATTTATTCCTCTTGAATGTTTAGCCGTTTCCATCGTTAATGATATATTGATATATATCGATATTGCAATAAAAGAAAATAGGTTTCGCTTGATCATAACGTCGGTTTTCATGTTTCGTTTTATAGCAGATTAGTCATTCATTTATTCCTGTTATTTACTGTCCGAACCTGTGGCACCTTTAACGTGGTTAGAATATATTATTACTTTAATGCAAAAGCGTTGTTATATGAATGACGTACCGAGGTGTCTTACAAATTTTATTGTTGTCGTAAATCGTAATACCGAGAATACAGTATTGACATTTCGCCTAAATTGTTATTCGTATCACAAAATAATATCTTTTAAGATGTGATACACAATTAGGAATTTAAGTAAACGCACTTACGTACACATCTCGAAAAGTAAACTAAAAAAATGATTTCTTTGTATTGTAAATAAAAATGATGAAACATTCCAAAAAGGTTGATTAGATTTTTAAAAAAGGAATGCCACAGATGCTTAAATTGAAACGCATACAATTGATTGCTGATTCAGTACTGCATATACATATTCTGTGCTATATAAAGTTTGAAATTGTTAATCAAGAGGAAGAAGATTAAACGACATTGTAAAACTAACATCAATTAAGCTAACATGTTTGTAAATAAAAGTTTTAGATTGAGTTATTTTTAAATTATTATGGTTTATGGGCACGTGGCGGTTTCGCGTTACAACAACGTTCTAATTTTAAAAATATGTTTTGCTTTTTCACGTGCCTGTGACATAAATAGATTGAAATACTACGAACTTTCTCATTTCGCCTTACTGTTACGAATAGTATGAATAATAGTTGTGTATTTTAAAATTAATTACGTAGAATTAAGATATTTATTTTGACTTATTTTTTATTTTTGTTTCAGATCTGTTAATCGGTAAACATGGCGTCGACGTTAAGTCTTCGCTTGCTGTTAGTAATGATTGCGCCCGTTATATCCGGTATGTACAAAATGGTTTATTGAATATAGTCCTCGTCAATGTTTTTGGCCACTCTGAATATAGCTGTAAGTACGGGCTTGCACGTAATATAGGCAACAAGTTCAATACAAAATAATGAATTAAAATATTTTCTTATCTTGTTTAAAATTGACATTCATTTATCCTTATTTTGTCGCGCTTTTATACATACTAGCTGTTACCGCGACTTCGTCCGCGTGAGATAGTTACTTTGGGCTAACGCTAACACGCAGCGAAAGTTCTCAATACGAAAAAAAACGATTTTGAAACATTCTTCATTGGTGCTCCGCTCCTATTGGTCTTAGTGTGATGATATAGTATTTATTATAATAGTATAGATTATAAAATACGTATTTGTAACTTAATTTGTCTTCTGCGCATCTATATTCAGAGCAGGCAAAAAGTTTTACGACGATTGTACATTTCCCATATTTAAAAATGGACATTGATTTTATTGGAAAATTATAAATATGATTTATTATTACTATATAAAATAGCTTTTAATCAATATAATAGTTTCATCAGTTGCATTTTGATAGTATTCAAATATTAGAAACACTTCCGTTATTACAAAATTATTAAAATTTGTGCTCAACATTCTGTTTACATTGTACGGGTTAGTTCATTAGATTTATTCCGTATCAAAACTTTTCTCATATACGTTTGAGTTTAGCGTTAAATTTACATCCCATAGTTTAGAACGTTCGCCCGAGGCAGGTGTAAAATGGATTCCCATCTCTTCCAACAGCTCTCGACCGGTTGTCTACATTAGGTACTTACATTAAAGCGCTTAATCTTTCAATCGTTGCAACACATACCTAATTATAAAGTGAAATAGAACCTTCACTGTATATTTACGCATCTCTTTAAATTTTATTTCCGAACTAATTGGTGAAGCTGTCTCTATTCATCCGAGCTTCGTCGTTTCGAAAGACCATTATACTCCGCTTCAAGTGATAGTTTCGTTTCTAAACATCTTTCGATGATTTTATATCCATTGCTTATCAAATGTAGCATCTTGATAAATATTTTTGAGAAACGCCAGCAGTGGATACGGTGTGAAATCGTATGAACTAAGCTTTTTTACTATTTTGTAATTGTAACAGGCGTGACTGGTAAGCTCCCGGATACTTCAGGTAGTTATGCACACATAGACATGGGATTTTAGTAGTTGTAAACAGGAAAAGATTAAATACATTTAAAGGGTTCAGTACGTGTAATAAAAATATGGATACATGATATGGATACAGAGCAATAATGATTTAGTTGTAAAATATAGTTACTACTTGAATAAATAAAATATATTTGGACAAAATATATGTTCATCTATACATCTATACATATAATAAGAATGTAAATCTAACGTGTCTGAACTTTTTCGATTTTCGTGAAAAAAATTGTTGCAAGTGTCTAGGAATAAGTAATAGAATATTTCAATCATTTTTGGAAATGTCTGTCTGTCTGTGTGTATGAACACGTGTCACTGCTTGTCTGTTTGCGATAAACTCAAAAACTACTGAACGGATTTTCATGAGGTTTTCATCAATACATAAAGAGATTCATAAGGAAGGTTTTGGTATATCATTTGTTAAGGATTTTTTTTATAATCAGGGCGGGACAACGTATGCTGGGACATGATATAGTTTAGGATATAATCCAACTTTGGAGCGCATTCCTGTCAATGACACATTTGTGACGTATCCAGTCATGTCTTCAATTTTAATAACACTTTTAGAAGTCATGAGATATAGGAATAAGATTAAATGATATAATTTTAAGTAGCAGCGGGCAAAGTTAGTTTATAAATAAAATGACACTGGTATATTGTTTAATGTGTCTATGAGAACAGTTACAAGTGTCGTAAAGTACGAAACTGTGTAACAAATGGCGTTTGTTCTGTGACAGCAGTGAACCCCAAAAAGTAATTCGGTTGTTTTGTGTGTGTACTGAACAAATTTTACGCTTACTCGTCATTATGTTATCCAAGTATTTGTGTGAAGTCATTAGTGACTACCTACTCGTGAGGGGTTTATTTTTTTATATTTCGTATCCGTCCAGTCCCTTTCTGATTACAATAGGATTTGGAAAATAGTTCGACAAATAACTAAGGAGTAAGTTCTTAGTTGAGTGCTGCCGGGCTTGGGCGACTTTGAGAAATATTTTCCTTGAGTATGTTTCTGATGAAAATAGTAAATACGTATAATGTACATTCTGGTACATGTGCTGAACGTCGAAATTTCTATATATGTTATGTTTTTTTAACGGCGTCTTTTTTATGTTGTGTTCCAATGTAGGGACAGTTTTCTGTAATACGAAGAATATAGTATGTATAAAAATAATGTGAATTATACAAACCGGTACTCGCGTCTTAATTCGTGTTAAAATTGTTTCTTTTTATCACGCTTTTATTAGCTTCACCTGTATGTATGTATGTAACCGACCCCTTTGAGCTCGATTTTGTCCTACTTTGAACGATCAGATTTAATTCAAACTTTGCACACCTGTCAAAGGTCGATGACAATGCAATAATCCGAAAAAAAAAGTTAAAAAAAATTAACTAAAAAATGAAAAATAAATAATAGTTTAAAAAAATTAAAAAAAAACACGCTTTCATAAAAATCCACCTTTTTGTGTGACGAAAAGTGGAGCGTTAAAACACTGTGTCGGCTTTAGCGGGATCAGTGTCTCGCTTGCCTTTGGGAGTTGGAGAATAGTGAGACATAGTTCGCTCTTTTCCTTATTTTTGCACGGTTCACTTCTACCGTGTGTGAACTACACAATTTTTATTTATTGTATACTAGCTTTGGCCGCAGCTTCACACGCGTTAATATAGATTAAACGCATTCCGGGGCAATATTATTTATATTTCTGGATATATTATCCGTATATTCTTTTTTGGATCTCTCAAAACGTGTATGTAAAATCTCCCGATGTTCGATTGAGTAGTAAACGCGTGAAAGCGTAACAAACAATCTTACATTCCCATTTATGTTATATATTAAGGATTTGTTATTATTGCTTAACCCCTGAGACATATTTAATGAGTTATTTATCTTTGCTAAACCTTATAATTACTGCTTAGATGAAATATATAAAAAAGCGTGGTGAGATGTAGCCGAGATAATAATTTGAAAAGCCTTGGTATCTGTATTAAAAGTACTGTAGACTATCATAAGCTAGCCTTATAATATCAGCTATTTGCCACTCAAAGTTCCATCAAAATCGATCCAACTGTTTCAAAGATTAGCGGGACTAAACAAATAGATAACAATTTCAAAAATTGTTTTTTTTGTTAGAAGTTTTTTAATAGTAAAAGCTCTTTTTTTGACATTAGACATATACAATTTCTATTTTATTCGTTACTTAAATATGTATGTGACCTATGTTTAGTAATGTACACAACATTTGCTAGAGGTGCGAATGTTAAGATGTAACAAGAATGGATAAGATTAAGAATGACCATATCAGAGGAGGTTTGAAAATAACAACAGTGACAGACGAGAAGTTAAGGAGTAATAGGTTAGCATGGCAGGGGCTTGTGGACGGATATAGGAGTAGAGGAGAACCAATAAAGGCATGGATAGATTGTGTGAAAAAGATATGTGAATAAAGGTGGGAATACTGAGATGACATCTGATGGGGGGGGGGGAGGGGGAGAATGGAAGAGGAAAACATGTTGTGCCGACCATACGCGTATGGGGTGAGGGTAAGAATACGATGTAGAAGTGTATGAATCAAGGATGTGATGAAATGTTAACGTAACTGTATTGTAATGATTACTTCAAGTATGCCCCAGGGTTAGTACAAAGAGACTAGGACATACAATGTTTTGTGACAATCTTCGCATATGTCCATTCTATCTTTTGGGTTTGATATGAGAAGGAGTCTGCTATTAAATCGTTCGATATTTTTAGTAAAGCATGTGATTGTTAATCTTAGACATTTAACGGACTTTGAAATTACCACGACTCTCTGACTTGCATCTAAATATTTTGAAATTACTATGACTTACATCTAAATCATGACTGACATATCTTCGTGACTTTTATATAATGCTTATGCAACACGTCAAGGAAAAAAAAGTGAATCGTATCAAATTGCGATGATCCCTCTCTCCCTTTATATTGCTAATTCCAAATTATCTATTTTCAAAACTAACAAAATTGAGAGAAAGAAAAAACTGTACTGTATCTTTTCAGAAGGTCTCCTAGAGTTGGTGTGTCTTTGAGTTTAAATGAAACTTCATGTTCTTTATTCGATTTCCTTGAAATTAAATATGAAATTAAAGTGATATTATATTCTCAGTATTCCCGGGAAAATAACTCCAGTGTTCAAACGAATGGGTCTAAATAAAGAGACAGTATCATGCGAATTTCAACACATTTTTATTACTCACGTAAATATGATGCTTAACGATCTAAAACCGGTATTTTTGACGTTTTTAGCTTTTTTATACGCGTAAGCATTTTTGTTAACCGGTTTATTTTTTGATACAATTTAGTTATGTATCACTATTTAAAATACTTTTATATTCTTTCCAGTGTCCCGTTTCTTCATGTTAGTAACTGTTTTTATATCACTGTAAATAATGATAGAAACAACTTTATTACAAAACTAACTGATACCCGGTCGATCCGTGATGCACGTGTTTTGTTTTTATTGGCGGTAACCATGTATTCAAAAGTAAATAAAAATATTGCAAAGGGTCAATGGAATCCAAAAAATAAGTATTCTAGAATTACCTACGAAAATTTCCGCAGCAAAGGGTCACAGTCCGATACCGATATGTTTAGTAATTTTTATATGACTGAACCTTAAAGGAACTATATTTTCAATACATATATAATAATACATTTAAATTTGTTTTATTATGATATTGCTCAGTGTGGAGTTAATCTTCATTAATCTATCCATCCATTCAGTCGAAAAATGTTCACTACAATCTATAGATTCCTCTCAAAAATCTCTATTACAATCGATACTGTTCTATTCGCATTTGGTTCACCATATTGTCCGTATATTTTGTGCCTGATCTACCCGACGCCGCATCTTCCACCGCATGGTCGACACTTGAGAACTCTTTGGTTTATCGGTCATCCATTCTACGATCAGTCTCTCTCGCTCATTCCATTAAATCTAGTAATTCTAAGGATGTGCGTTTGTATGTATGTTACTTTGATTTTTCTGCAGATCTTTTCATTTGTGATTAGATCACGCAGAGAAACTTCCATTCTATCATTTCTTCAAAGTAACGCTTTATATCCTCTATCATCAATGGTCGCTTCAAATGTTAGATGTGGTAAGATTAGTACTGTAAATAATATTGTAATTTAAGAGAATTTTAAAAATTTGTTGATTAAAGGAAAGTTTTAGAAGATGGATGGGTTGTGTCTACATTGGAAGAATAGTATGTTATTGTTATGCTGAATTGTTGAACGTATTTGTCACTTCTGTTACATTTTTTACTGTAGGAAAACAATAAACATTTGTTTGTTCCCAATGCTTGTCGAAGAACATGCAAGATCAATATTATATAATATTGAGGTATTTGAATGTTAAAAACTGGTGAACAATTTCATATGCAACCGACCGATATTCAATTAAACACGATTTTTACTACAGCATTGAAATATTTTATATATGTACATACATAAATAATGTTTGTTGATATTAATTATAAATCAAAAACTAATAATAACTTTAAATAATATTATTCATAAAATAGATTGTAGGAACTTGACTCTGTTCATAAAAAAATGAATTCCTTCTTTCATTTGAGGGTTTTTTCACTGCGTGACAAAAAGATTGAGCCGTCACGAGACGCCTGGCAGATGTGAAACATCGAAATTGTTTTGTATAAATTATATGCGTAAAAGAACACATTGCGACAGGAATCAGTTATGGCATAATGAAAAGATGAAGCATAGGCGCAGGCGCGGTGTATTAAGCGCATTTATCAAAGGGTGCTAGGTCGTCGGCGCGTGTGGCGTAACACTAGTAGGACGAGAGGCCGACAAAACAGTTTGTATCTTATGTTTATACAGATAGGGTTGCAAATGTTTTTGAGTATTTCGTTAATAGTGCAAAATTGGTGTTTGCGTCGTCACGTCAACAATCAGATTTACCCTCCGCTTATAGATGTTTCACATCAATAATAATATTATCATCCAATTGTCTGAAAGTCTCAAGTTCAAATTGCATTAATCGACTATCGTGATGAACGTAAAAGTGCAAAAAGAGCGTATCAATGCAGTTACGGTTTCATGTCATAGCGGCGAACACCTTTTTGGTGGCGTTCGATTTTTCTTTTATATTTTAAACTAGGAAAATGTCTACAATGCGATTGACAATTTAAAAAATGTCTACAATGCGCCCCTTTTTGTATTTGGAATGCGATGAATGAATGTATGTAATTGTATGATTTGTTTTATTTATACCATATTGTACCCAGATCTCTATTTTAATGCATTTGTCTAATTGAATGAGTAGTGATTCTGTATATATTTATAATAATAATCTTTAAAGATCTCTCGTCTACAACTGAATAGTGTTACAGGTATTTGACCGTACTTTGCACATACATATAAATTTACCTTATCTTACATGAGCTTAAAGTAAGATTTAAAGTACGAGCGGTGCCTGTCTGGGACTGAAATCTCATAAAACGCTATCCAATAACAAGAATAAAAGAAGCGCTACGTCTCAATTAAGTACTGTTCAGGATAATGAACCTTAAAGTAACTCGGTATAAAGTTAAAAATTACATAACAGTTAGTTTCATGTAGACTCCTTAAGAATGCGTCATTCGAGATCGAATCGTGTGGGTAACAAGGTATCAAGGACACCATGATTTTTTTATTATTATTTCGGTCTGCCTTTTGGTATGCAAATAAAAATAAAATAATTCTCCGTTCTTTATGATCATTCTAAACGCAAATTGAAAAAAAAGCGACAAGTTTAGGCATAGATATATTCGATAGGAATTAATACATTTTAAACTTCGAATAAATTTATCAAAAAATCCAAAACTATGACAATTTGCAACGCAATTTCTCTAAATTTTCCTTTCATCTATACCCCAACTAGCGGGCCCGGCAGACGTTGTCCCGTCCTGTTTATAAAAAAAACCATTTAGAAATGATATACCAAAACGTTCCTCGTGAATATAGTACAATACAGTAGTTTTTGAGTTTATCGCTAACAGACAGACAGACTGATGCGGTAGGCGACTTTGTTTTATACTATGTAATGATGAGAGCTTACCGTATAAAAGTTTTACGATCCACGCCTTCTGCGTTTTCTACTTACAGAAATCGACATGAAATTCGTGAAATACACGGAAGATATAACAGCGCCAGTCGGACATTCTGTTACCTTCGAGTGCGAAGTGGATGTACCAGCCGAGAAGTTGGTTTGGCGGTGGAGACCTGCCGACGGTCCTGAAGGGAAGTGGGAGGATGTGTCTTCAACCACCGGGAAACTGCTTGTCTCCAACGAGTTCTTAACCAAACTGGTAGTTGAAGTTAAAGAAGATTCACAGACTGCATTTTATCAGGTACATAGTTTTTTATTTGTAATGATATGATGAAGCTATATATTTTAATAATAACTAGCGAGCTCGACGGACGTTATCTCGCCCTGATAATAATAAAACTTTGACAAATTGTATACGTAAACCTTCCTCAGGAATTACTTTATGTACTGGTAAAAACTGCATGAAAATCCGTTCAGTCGTTTTTGAGTTTACCGCGAACAGACAGACAGACGAGGCAAGAGGACCTTGTCTTATAATATGTAGTGATTTAGTCTAAAAATAAAAACAAATTATAGTTCGAAAAATAACAGCGCCACCTACAACATTCAACTACATCTAAGAATTGGTCTAGTGACCGATAAGTACAAAAAAATCATCAAAATCGGTCAAACCGTTTAGGATAAGAAAAATTATGAACTTATGCACACAATTGGAACCAGTAGGTGGCGCTGCGGTTGAATTTTAGATATTGTTTTTATTATCAAAACAGGACAACGTCCTCCCAGCCTAGCTTATACTAGCGATACCTATAAAGATGTGTCACAATAATCTTTGAATTACACAAATCGATATTTGAAGAAAATTACAACAAAGAATAATAAAATCGTGCGACACCGCGAGCGCAATTAGTATTTCAACAATTATTCGTTTGTAATAAAACTTTATATATATCACTAATATATAAATTATTCTGCACGGGTTTCAAGGTATCCACTTTAACGTTGGCAAGTAGACAAGAATGCGTCTTTAAATGTGAAAATATTTCTCTTTCACTCTTATTATTCAGAAGCATATAATAATTGCATGTAACATTAGTTAATACTCGCGACTTCGTCTGTTATCATAACAATATATTTTATGTTCAGGAGAAGACAAGTACCACACCGTTTGCCTCGTTTCTCCATGGTAAGATAGTACATCGCTGAACGCGTTGTGTTTAGAAAAACGTAGTTTCCTAAAAACTGTAATAATTTTATATTAAACTACCGGGCCCGGCGGACGTTATCCTGCCTTGATAATAAAAAAAAATCCTAAAAGTCAACCGTAGCGCCACCTACCGGGTCCAATTGAATCTAAACCATTTTCGGAGCCACTGTACCACGCACAAAATTTCATCAAAATCGGTCCAGCCGTTTAAGAGGAGTTCAGTAACACACACCTACAGAAGAAATTTATATATAAAGATGAATCTGTCGTGATAATTTTCATCATTAAATATTATAAAACAAAGTCCTCAGCCACGTCAGTCTGTCTGTTCGCAATAAACTCAAAAACTACTAAGCGGATTTTCGTGCGGTTTTCACCAATAGTTAAAGTGATTCATGTAGAAGGTTTAGGTTCATAATTTGTCAAGATTTTTTTTTATAATCAAGGCGGGACAACGTCCGCCGTGTCTGCTGATTTAGGATAAGGCCCAAGTATCTAGGAAGTGAATGTAGAAAAAATCGTTAGTAATATATCTAGTAATTTTTAAGTAATGCGCGCACAACTACAGACTTGTATACTTTATATAGATTTTACTAAATTCACTTAAAATCTTAAGCAGAAAACTAAAGTATAAATGAGATTTTGATTGGATTTCGAGAAGGTATGAAAATGGATGGTAGAAGTTAGTCCATTTTATAATAAAAACTGACTTGTGGCTAATATAATTTTTAGGTGAGTCACGCGTTATAATCACGCGGGTCGGTCTCAGAAGATATAGATAGCTATAGTACCTTCTATCTGGGTATGAACAAAAAATGTTTTTGATCTTTGCCGTACTTTCAAGTCGTGCACCTCACTGCCAACACTATATAAAAAAAGTGTGTGTGTACTTATGTACACCCGTTAGAAGTTATACTTCTTTGGCGTAACAAGATAAAAATCTTTTCAAAACTTTTATCTTTCGCCTTATTCTACGTTTGTAGAAAAAACGACACTAACAGTAGAAAAAAGGTGTTTAATACATTGAAAGTTTTAATACAAAGAAATACAAACAACAAATACAAAGAAACAAAATGTTGACTATAACTAACTTCAGGGTGTCGGTTTTTCGTGACGGTGTGCGCGCGCATCATAAAAACTTACTCTCATCATTTTTCCCTAACGCGCCAAAAGAAGTATAACTTCAATAAAAAAAAATATGCACGTGTATCATTAAGTACAGTGCCCTTAAACTACCGTACTTTTTAAAAATATGTGTAAATCTCTCTAATAATGACTGTATGCATATTAAACCGGTTTAAAAGTAACTTTTCGACTACAAATTGTATTATTACAGTGCGTGGTTTTGTATGGATCGGTGATTCTGGTGTCAGTGCCCTCACGACTCAGTATCGCGAGGTTAGATCTTAGTCAGAATAGTCCGGAGAGAAGAGTTATCACAGCGCCAGTGCACAATACCGTCGTCTTGCATTGTAAAGAACCGATCTCTGAACCTCCTGCTGATCTGAGCTGGTGGAAGGAAGAGCCCAAGGTAATCCTAAATTTAAAAAAATCATATAAGTAATTGTTTAATGTAATAGAAGAATAATGAAATAGTTCCCCATACTGCAATAATTTTTCATATTTATTTTCTGTACACAGCATTCGTTACGAGTTAGGTGATATATTTCAAATTTAACATTCAAGTTTTCAAACCTAATGTTTCCTTTAATATGCCTTTGTTGGATTATGGAACGTTAAGTAACAGTACGAATACAATCGAATCGGTTTGGTTGCTTTTAAAAACTGACTCATTTCAAATTTATCAATACTTTATAAAATGTAATTCACATGTAAGTATACATTTTCTTCTTACTTCTTTCCTGAAACCCATTCTTTGCTTGTGAATAACGAAACATTTTGTTTTTCGATGATTATAATTATCAGATTTCAGATGCAAACTTTATTTGTAAAAAAACCTAAAAAGAAGTAATTTCAGGGTTCAAGAAAGTCATTGGAGACTCCTTACGGTGTGCTTATAATCGACAATGCGACAGCAGAGGATAGTGGCACTTATGGATGTCAGGCAACTAATGTACTCAGTGGACAAACAGTGGATTTACCTGAGAAGACTCATTTAAAAATTCAACACGAGGAAATTACTGAAGCTAGGTGAGGCCTTATCACCTTCTGAGAACGCTAATATCGGTCAATCTCAATCCAACTTTGTTCTTTATATTTTGTTGGTCTTTAAAAATCCATATAAATAAGAATCAATTTGCTGCATACATGTAAGCACATCACTTCAGAATAGTCCACCACATAGTCATTTAATATCGGATGACATTGTGGTCAAGCGGTGAGACCTATACAGTATAAAAGTGTTTCAGTGACGATCTGCCTGATCTGATAGTAATACCTTAAGCCTAGAAGGAGACTAGCATTCAAGTGCAGCTGTCGAAATATACTTTTATCTGTTGATTGACTCCTCGAGGCCTTAATGGGTGGTCGTTAGTCATGTGGGTATTAGAAAATGTCTACTGGTTCAACTGTGAATAAATTGGCATACATTTTTTATTTAAGATTCCTCGAATTAGAAGACTATGTAGGTGTAAAGGACAGTGAAGGTGTAATAACAATGCCGGTATC
The DNA here is from genome assembly GCA_036509395.1 of Antheraea yamamai. Classification (NCBI taxonomy): domain Eukaryota; kingdom Metazoa; phylum Arthropoda; class Insecta; order Lepidoptera; family Saturniidae; genus Antheraea; species Antheraea yamamai. The sequence continues at coordinate 15,977,133 of AP028441.1, forward strand.
ACCTAACGGTGTTCTTCGTCTTTGGTGTGGAGCAGTCGGGTCTCCACCTCCGAGGATTACTTGGACGTGTGAAGGGAAACCTGCATTGCAGCACCGGCACGACAACATGCTGACTATATCACCCTTCACGTCTAATCATCAGGTTTGTTTTAACACTGCCTCAAGTAAGTTGGTATGCTTCAAGGACATTCAGTAATGGTTGGGAATGTTCAATTTCGCAGGGCATTTATTCCTGTTCGGCAAATGGCATTCGTCGTTCGTGGAAAGTGATGGAACTTCAGTCGCCTCGTTGGGAAGGTTCTGCTGAAAATGTTAATGCTACAGAGGGAGGTAGTGCTCATGTGAATTGCGGCACGGCCGTTGGTTATCCCGTTCCGAATGTGTATTGGGTGTTGAATGGTGAACTGCTGAAGGATGGAAAAGGGGTTAAGACTACAGGTGCGTATTTCAATGCCCAAAATGTTATAAAAGAATATATATAGATATGAAATAGTATGTATAGTATTTCTTTTATGATATATTTTTATTGAATTTCAATACTCATTCGCTTAAGATCATCATCATCATTATTAGCTTGTCAGAGACTCACGGCAGGGCCTCTTTCCGAAAGAAGGCTTGGGCGATTTCAGACTCTGAGAAGTCCACAGTTCTGTGTTGTCAAGTTCCGGAAAATTTATTGGTACATGCCCGGATTTCGAACCGAAATATTGGATTGATATTCCACCGGTCAAACAGAACTATTTACAAGCTCTTGTAAATTAGGCTTATCAATAAAGTAAATTTTCAAAAAAAAGTATTAACCGACTTCAATATCAATCAAAAACCCATAAGGCACTAAAAAGCGGAAAATAAATAGTTTATCAAGTTAACCAAATTAAATAAAACATATGAATATGTGTGCTACCTAGAGATGTATTGGAAGTCGGTGCCAACCGAAATTTCAAATCTGTTCCAGGTAGAAATGTATTACAGAGACGACTTAAACTTTGTACCTATGTAGATGATATGATTTTCGGTTGGCACCGACTTCCAATATATCTCTAGGTAGCACACATATTCATATGTTTTATTTAATTTGGTTAACTTGATAAACTATTTATTTTCCGCTTTTTAGTGCCTTATGGGTTTTTGATTGATATTGAAGTCGGTTAATACTTTTTTTTGAAAATTTACTTTATTTTTCCATTTTTAGTATACATAAATATATTTTACTAGCAGTGCCCGCGAACTCCGTTCCGCCTTAAGTATATTAAAATATGCGCATTTTTGCGGTATGGTATGCGATATGGTTTCAATTGGTTGTACAATAAGTAACGTTTGGTACGAACGCAACCTTATTAATAATCCGCGATAGTTTCTTCCACCAACTCGGCTACCATCGCTTCACACATAATACACCTTAAGTAATGTAATTACAATGCTTGCGTCATGTTGCAACACAGCAACGAACATAAGCACAATAAGCTCCTAAGAATTGAAGAGTTTTTTTTATAATATTGGTGGCAAACGAACATACGGGTCACCTGATGGTAAGTGATCATGGCCGCCCATGGACACCTGCGACACGAGAGGAAACACAGATGCGTTGCCGGCCCTTAAGAAAGGAGTAGGCTCGTTTCTTGAAAGTTTTCTTACTTTGTCACGGATCCCATGATCAGAACCTAACCAAATTCTCATCAAACTACCCTTGAAGTACATCCTTTCCAATAAAAAATGAATCATCGAAATCGGTTAGCGTGATATTGAGTTATTCGTCTATTTGTCGTTTACATAATTAATGCAAATTTAAAACTTATACGGTTTTGCACTGGATGCCGTTGTCGGAACTGGACCAAATTAAAATGGGACCACACGGGAAGCACCAGCTTTCAAATAAAAAAAGAATCATCAAAATCGGTTCACCCAGTCCAAAGTTATGAGGTAACAAACATAAAAAAAAAAAAAAAAAAAAACATACAGACGAATTGATAACCTCCTCCTTTTTTTGAAGTCGGTTAAAAATATGAGTCTACAAAATCACAAGTTACGAGGCTAATTTATAGAACTTGTATTTTTAATTTACAATATTTTATTTACTACCATGTTATTATATGTCGGTAAAGTAGAAACTAGTCCAACTATCTTTAGAAATAGAACTGTTTAAAAAAATGATTTTGTGTATTAATAACCTAAGAATCTTAGAATCACTGGGATCTTTTTAACTTTTTCTTAACAAATTGCAAGCTACAAAGGCATTCATGATAAACAAACCCACAAATACTTGTATTACCAGTGCTTTCACTTGTAGCTTGTAATTTACACACGTAGTTTTGATAAACACATTTCTGTAAAAAATGCACTAATTCACAAGAGAAAACGCTTGTAATACAAGACTTGTAACGTTTGATAAACATAGCACTGGTCTCGCAAGATACCAATTTGTTAAGGGTAGGTACTAAGTTTTCACTTATAAATAAAATGAATTAGTATGGTCCGTATGGCATGTCCGGCAGCACGTGCAGATGTACGATCCGTTCTAAATTGTTCTACGGGAGTATCAACTTGCTACGGTTGTCCTCAAAGTTCTTTTGAGATAGCTTCTATGTAGTTAAGGGATCGTTCAAGTTTTGTGTAAACAGAATTGTAATTTGTAATCTCTGACCCCTTGTCAACAAAAGTAAGCAATACTGTAACCACTTCCAATGCTTACGTAAACATTTATATAGGTATTTTTTATCTGTTCTGGTTTCCTTATTGATTCATAAGCTGCAGCTATTAAGTCTAGAAATAAGCAGTTTATAGTCCATAAAGGAATTAACTTATAAAGCTTCGCTACTAGGGTTGTAGTCCGGTGAACCTGTTAAGACCTTGCTAAGTCAATAGCGCAATGAGTTCGAAAAAAAAATTCGTTACTAGGGCGATGGTAGCCCAGTGGATAAGATCACGCACCTCACATCCAGATCCCCAACCCTTATGTTATCAACAATAAGTAGACAAAGAACAAAGAAACAAACAACAACAGACGAAAGAACAACCAGAAACAACAGGAAGAAACAACAAAGAAAACCCCGCATCTCTTTATGGTTTACGTAATACTTGAATGGCCCCTAAGTTGCAGATAAAATTGAAAATTTTATAAAATATTCCTTCTTCACACTGCAGATTCGGATCTAAGTATAGATCATTTGGAGAAGCGTCACGCCGGTATAGTCCAATGCTTTGCGTGCAACCGGCTCGGCTGTTCATACTTAGCCGCTATGCTAACCGTTGTGCCTCTGCAGATTTCTGATCAGGTATTTATATGTAATTTATCAATTAATCGTGACTATTAAAGCGTACGCATAGACCAGTGGTCGGCGAATTCGTCATCCAAAAGAGCCAAATATAATTAGTACAAAGTAAAATGTGTTCAAGAAGGCTTTTTTTAACTTATGTTTAGCTTATGTTGATACATTTTTATTGAAATAATTAGGATTAAAAGTACACTATTGATTGCTCAATATGACTTGTTTGCGAGCGACTAGCTGTTCTATTGTTGTTTTCTTTTGTAGGATTACGTTTCAAAAATGTTAATTCGTTTCTCACAAGGTAAGTTATTCAGTCGCATGGATTCGAACATACGTCGATCGACGCGGTATCCGAACACGTCAATAACTAAGCCATCGTTGCTGCTATGATATGATGATATAATTATATTAAAATTAACCTGACCTATAATATTATCTATTATACAGACTTTACTCCCATTTCTTTTTATATATCTAGGGATTGAATTTGAAAAACGTTGGAATACCTGTCTTGTTTGTTGATTCAGAGGGAAATATGTTATTTCATATTTCAACTTTGGAATACTATTTCTCGGTTTTAAAGGTTAAAATTTCGAAAATTCCTTCTTAAACGATACCCACAGTACCTGTAGTATATACATCGAATTTTAAATTTCTATACCTAGTATTTGATTTGATTAACCGGCCGAAAACGAGTCGGTTAGTGTGTAGATCTAAGGCATGTTTGTAATCCTTAAAAATTGTTGATATTTTACGTGGAATTTTCACATTTGTCAACTGAGTCTCGGCATGTGGTTCGAAACAATACGTGTTTGTTTGTTTTCGTATTGCGCGAAGCTGTTTGATGTAGAAAAAAAATTAAACAAGGAACTTGTGAGGACTCGAAATTATTTTACAGGATTATTCTGCCGAGATGCCAAAAACTATGCAGTTTTCATCTCAACCACCTAAGAGGCACAACAAGAAGAATCCCAAGAAACAAAAACGTAAGTAAAATAATTAAGTTACTTATGCATAGAAATGAAATTGTACTTTATGGATTGGTACTTTATGTCTTGAGTACTTAGTAAAACTATCTGCAATTTGACCTATACCATGTTTACTATTTCTCGACTATTCAGATTAATTTCCAAAAGATCACCAGTAAAGTAATTTGCGATAGAGTTAGAAAAACATCGATGTTGATATCGATCTTAATATACGTAAATAAACATCGATAATTAAATATCGAAATGAAAACATCGATGTTTTGGTGCTAAAAAGCAAGAGTATTTGAGAATTATATCATGTTTAATCAAAGGTAAGAATGTAATACGTCAACTCCCAGCACTCAAATTGAGTTATTTTGTTTTGTTACCTATAGCGTTGAGAAGTACTGCATATAACTGTGCAACTCTCACAAAACTTGATTTTTTTTCACTTAGTACGAAGCCTGTAATTCTAAGTTTTCTTTTTAAATTCGTTTTAAGTCCTTATAAATAACATTTATCTAAAATATGGGTTGATGTAAATTCCATCAATCATACTTGACATGACTTGTAGATTTTTTTTTATTTTATTTTTTTGTGAAATTGCAAAATGATTTTTGTTACCATATTAGATGTCAGTAAGATAGAAATTACGGTACAACAACTAATTAAGTTAATGTTAAAAATATATTTCTTTATATATTTTTATTTTGTGTATCAATAACCTCTCAACGAAAGCTGTCCAACTTTTTCGTAATAAGTTACGAATACGTAACAAAATCACAAAATACCAAGCACTTGTATTACAATGATATCACGTCTAACTTGTAACAATATCAGCTGACGATGAAAGAAAACATCGTGAGGAAACCTGAACCTGAGAAATATTCTTGTAGTACTAATGTATGTGGGAACAATGTAGAAATGTGAATTTCTCTGAGCTTGAAATCGCCAATACATCGCACAGTGGACGGAAATAGGATTGTAGATAAATGCAATGGATTATTTAATAGTTTTAAGTATACAGTTTTATCAAAACGGTCATAAGCCTGCAGGATTTCATTTAAATACAATGTCGTTGAAGTATGAAAATTTGATCATCAAATATCTTTTGAACGAGGACACCCAGGGTCAAGGGCTACCCCCTGGTAATGTTACGTAAAAGTTTCAGATTTACAGCTTAAAACACAAAAAAGTTATGAAGAAAAGAAAATCTATTTTCATACATTTGAAATCTACAAATCCACATTATATGGTGTACAAGGTAAAAATAAAGCTTGAAAATGCTAAATAATTCATTGATATGACCGTTTTGACAAAGCTGTGTACATAAGAAAATCAAATAATATATTTCATTTTTCTAAAATCCTATAAAAGGGAGGCTCTGATTTCCTTCCACTGTGCGTCATGGACTGGCTTTGTTATTATGGTCATACCTTTTTCTTTGGGAAGAAGCCTGCCTATCACTGCAGTGGGTTTCTTAAAGGTTAATGTCTGATGTATTCATAAAATCGATATATCGATTTTTTCGTTTGCTCTCGTTACGTTTTATAACAATTTTGTTATTTGTTTTGTGAGTTTTTTTTATAATAAAAATTGCAGCGATTATGAAACCGCCGTCGCGACCGAGCGTGACCCGTCTCACGGATCAGAGTGTAATGGTCACGTGGTCACACGATAAAGTCGGTTTGCCGATACAATTTTTCAAGGTGAGCAATGTTTGAACTCTATTGTCATTGTTTTATCACAAATCGAACTGAATTATTAAAACATAGTTTATTATGGAAAAACAGTTTTTGGTATTTGTCTTTCAATATTCTTATTTATCGTTATATTTTGATAATTGAGTACAATCTAATTGATATATTTAATACTAGCCTCTGCCCGCGACTTCGTCCGCGTGGAATAGTTAGGTAGAAAATGAAAAAAACCCCGATTTTGAAACATTCTTCATTGGTGCTCCGCTCCTATTGGTCTTAACGCAATGATATGTATACCTATAACCTTCCTCGATAAAGTAGATATATAACACTAAGAATTTTTCAAGTCGGACCAGTAGTTCCAGAGATTACCCCCTACAACGTCACAAACTCACAAATTCACAAACTCTACCTCTTTATAATCTTAATATATATATTTCTTGTGTGCGTGTGTATGTGACTGAACTCCTCCTAAACGACTGGACCGATTTTGATGATTTTTTTTGTGCGTGTTCGAGTGGATCCGAGAATGGTTTAGATTCACAATTGGAACCGGTAGGTGGCGCTGCGGTTGACATTTAGGATTTTTTTTAATATCATGGCAGGACAACGTCCGCCCGGCCCGCTAGTATTAGTATAGATTTTTTTGATATATTTATAATCTAATTGATACATACATGCTACGGTTGATTTAAATTACTAACTCAGTAATATTGTTATCTAAAATTTCCATTAACTATAACTATCTCATTATGTTACTATTTTCAGTTTATACTTAGTAAAGAGAAAATATTTGATTTTTAATCTGTAATGAACAATTTCGAATGTTTTTTAATCGACTTTATAAAATCTATCATCTATACAAAGCTACATTATCAACGACAACATGGGTTGTATTTTACTTTCAAATTCAACATGAACGCGAGCAAAGCCGTAAGCAAATTTAGTCTTTTGGATATAAATAAAGGACTGTAAATAATTTTGTATTAAAAATAATTGCACCTCTATTTGTACACTGCCATAAATTGCACACGACAATAAAAAAACAAGCAGATAATAAAAATATAATCTATTTAACATATTACAAGTAAGTTAGGCAAAATAATAAAAAAAAAATTAAAATACTTAAGTTTAAAAAGCACAATCTTTAAGAAAATAGTGTTAATGAGATCCTTATTTAATAGCAATGATATTAAGACTGAAAAGCTGTAGATACGTCATGAGTGCTTCGACATCGCCTTGTTAAAACTTGGCTAGCAAACGCGATCTAGCCCCGTCAATCCGCCCATATCTAAGCAACATATAACTATTTCTTTTTCACCACCGATATTGAGAATATGTCAAAACAACAGTAAGATGTTACTTCCACATTCTATCTAAGACAGTGTGTTGTTACAATATTACTTTACACGTATGTGTGCGTTATCGTGCCATTTGTTTTGTCAAAATAACATTCAGGTAATGTATCTAGAGTTTTGATGTGAAAGATTTATAGACGAGGGTAAACCGGATTGCTGGCGTGGCGAGACGTGGCGACGCGATGCCATGCGCAAGCGATTGTGCGCAATCTCTCTTGCTGCACTGAGCTCGCATACAGTGTATACAGTGTTGTTTACTAAGTTACACATGTGTTCCACATCGGCCGGACGTCGCGTGACGGCACAATTTTTCTAAGTTATAATATCATTGATTAATACTATAAAAACGGAAGTGAGTTTGTTTGTTGTTTACACATTAACTGCTCAACTCTTCACGTTATGAAACTGTCACATTGAATTGAATACACGTCATAGGTACAGAAAAGCACGTAGGATACATTTAGAAAAAAAAGTAGAGGCTGTCATAAGAACCGACAGAAATGAAATCTCAAAACAATGGAATAACTTTTAAATTGTTAAATCAGTTATAGTCTGAATTATTTAAATTTCATAATTTATAAATTGAAATTATTAACATTAGTCTAGTTTTCACATCTATTAGCAGTCTGGTCTGGCGCAAGCGTTTATACGTCACGAGCATGTCGAGGTCATCGGTGACGCGAATCCATACGTTTTTCACTACCAAATATTTTTTTATTTAAATCGCTTAACGCGGCTAAAAAAGTTTTCACTTCAAAAATTACTGTTACATTATATAGCAATTTAATAAAGTTGGCTATGATTTATTATTGTTAAAGGTTCAGTACAGGGAAGCGCCGAATACAACAAACTCTAGACACTCCAAGTAATAATTAATAAAATATATAATGGGTTAATACAAAATATCAATATTACGTGTACACAAGCCGCTAAACTACGTGTAGTTAGTCTGACGCAAGCGTAATACGTCACGAGCATGTCGAGTTCATCGGTGACGGGATACCATAAGTGTCCCTACCAACTATACAAAACATAGTAATTTAATAAAGTTAGCATTGATATTATATTATTGTTAAAGGTTCAGTATAGGGAGGCGCCGAATACAACAAACTCTACCAATGCACAGTGGAACACAGCCAACCAAGAGATACCGCCACACATACACTCCTACGAAATAGACGGACTCGCACCTGATAAATATTACAAGTAAGTCGACACTTTCTGAATCGCAATTTTTACTAACGTGTTTTTTTTTTTAATTCTTGACAACCAATCACCTAGTTCATAATTACTGTTGTTGTCGAGTAGGTATCGATACTACAAGGATCTTGAGATCATATCAATGCTCCAACAAGATGGCGGCTCTCTTGTTAGAACAAAAATGGAGTATTTGTGGTATCTCAGAATTCCGTGGTATTATTTTCCATCCATTTCACTTGTGCATAATAACCAAATTATATCACTTAAAATATCAATATACAAAATTAGTTCATAGATTCATCTGTCAGTCAATGGAATTTTAATTAAACTAGTTTGAAAATTTCACCGTTTATCTCATAAAAATATTTTTTTTTATTTTATGCAAAAAAAAATTGGCAGATGTATAATTTCCTATAACTTATGTAACTATAATTATAACTATAGTTCGTTATACGAAACTTCTTCCTTATTTTAAAGATATTCGAATGTGTCGAATAGTTGGAATAGTTCGATTTATTCGAATATTCGATTCGAAATTGGAATCAAACTTCTTTAATCGATTCGATTCGTGCGTTAATAGAACAACTCTAGAATTTATTCAAAACTAGCTTATACCAGCAGCCTTTTGTCATTTATTACCTTAAATATATGTATTCTTTTTTTATATTATTTTTTAATATTGTGACAATACGATCGATTGACTCTGAAAGGTTGCGAGTATGTGTGACGCAGGATTGTCGTCTAGGTCATTCCCACTAAAAACGATAAAATAAAATGATGAGGGGGTTATTGTGCTTTAATTGTGGATCAAATTAATTTTAATTGTTTATTCATTACATTTTGTTTTAGTTACCTGTAAAATAAAAACTGTTAATATATCTACCCAAAGTTAATACTGTTTTCGCTCAACGCTTTAGTGAGTTTACCCTCCCATTCATATATAGATAAGTGAACAAACACTGTGAATTACTTAACCGAGGCTCGCGCGATACAGTGACACAAAATCTTACATCACTGCGACAACATTACACATATCACCTCCACACACGTGCACGCATACACGCTTACACATGAAAGTGGAAGGGTTTTATTTTGCTTCCGTTATAAAACTGAAATAGTTTACAAAATTATCCGATACGAAATATATATAAGAGTTGTTGAGGTATGTATGCTTGGTACACATATATGTTTCAACAACTCATATATGTATGAATTGTTAGCTTAGGTTAGCTCAGATAGGTCGCGAATTGTATGTATCAGGCAACATCCCAAGCCGAGGTGTGTCGTACACCATAGAGCTAATTGCCCAAATAAAATCGGCTGAGTGCCTTAAGCGCTCGCCATAGTAGTTCGGTGAAGTTGTTAAGACCTTGCTAGGTCAATAGCGTAGTCAGTTTGAAAAAAAAAAAACTTAACCGAGAATTAAGAGAAACAAAACCAAGTGTCACAAATTGGTTATATTATTTGACATACGAGGAGACTGAAAATATTCTTCATATGCTCTCTTAAACAGACATGAGAAATGAATACAATACAATTTTAAGGTCAATTTACAAACCTACCTACACTTATTCACTTCCTATTAAGAAATGATAATCATGTGTGTTTTTATATCTACGTGTTTTAGCTATTAAATGTGTAATATTAACAGTTTTATATATACGTATATTTTAACTTTTATTAAACTCATTTGTCCAATAAGTAAGCCACTTACGGCACTAACAGGATATAAATTTTGTAACGTAGTTTTGGTCGATTACCCGCGACACGGGATTTAGTTCCAAGTGCGGGAATTTAAATTTTATTCTTATGGCGTGTATATCATTTTTGTTAAATAAAGATTTTATTATAGTTCTATATCGGTAAATTTTTCTCGAGATCGACTCAAAAAGAATTCGCGATCAACCGTTTGAGCACCACTGGTATAGTGAAGTTTGTGGGTGTAAAAACTATAACCTACTATTTATCTGTTCACTACAGGTTTCGCATAGCCGCAGTATACTCCAATCAGGACAACAAGCAAGGCCGGAGCAGCTCTCGGTTCTTCCTGCAGCGCGGTGGCTTCAGGAGTCCATCAGCTCCGACCCTCACGCGAGTTGAGGCCACTTCCCCACACACTATACAAGTTAACTGGACTGTAAGTAAATACCACTTCAGGATTAATAATTAGAAATAGTTAATCGTTATTTATTGAAGTAAAACTACTTTACGCACGCTTGATTTGGGGAGTAAGCTGGTGAATGCGTGACGAGAGCGTTACGATAACGTGTGATCGGAAGGGGCGAACGGAAGTTGAGAGGGAGATATAAGTTAGTGAAGATAGAAAGAGGGAGAGTTATATTTCGTATTATCAATGAAAACCCATAATAAATTTAAATATTTGTAGAAAATTAGTAGTAGAAAATATATATATATACAAATACATATAGATGGAGGTAAAGAAGTATTTACTTCAATCGTGTGGTCTAAAACACACTCGTTTTTATTTTCTAGAAAAGATCTTTCATTTCATTGGGTTTTAATTTAATTACTACAGGGAATTATTATATTTTCATGAATCAATGTCGTTGCAGGACAATTTAACAGTATTACAAAAACAAATAATGTAGTCCGCTATTTCTACGCAAACGGATAATAAATTATTTTATATATTATTTTGCTGTTCGTTATCCGTTATTATTATTGGCTAAAAATAATGCATTGCCGGTGTTAACGAAATGTGCGCACCAAGTATGATTTTCCAACCACTGACATATTTGAAAGAGACAGCACTTCTTGTTGCTCACATTCAAAGTCACGATATAAGTAACGAATATTAACTATTATCATGTCATTATAAATCACAATACGATATAAAACAGCATATAATTAATAACAGTTATAATAACGATTGTTTTAAGACAACAAAAGAGCGTAATTCATTGTTGTTACAGTAAAAGCGATTGTCGTCTGTTATCATTAACTATACGAATAGAAATAGATCTATTTTTACAATCGCTTTTTACGTGATTGAAATCCTTTATAAAATCCTTAACTTTGGTCCCAAGCTAGATAGTGCTGTAGTTGTCATGGAAGGCTAAAATGTTATTATAACTTGACTTAGTTGATGGTGGAACATATTAACATGAAAATTTAAGGAAACTAAATTAATGTTAGAGTGTAAAAAAGTGTTAACAATGAACAACTACAGCTTAGACTTTTTGGCGGGATCCTAGTCTGACATATAGTGGATTTTATTCCCAATCTTGGTGTTGAATCTATATTTTGTAATAACGGGTTTTTTTTACGTAATATAGTTCAGTTATTGTGAAGTGAAGTGGGTGGGAAATAGTACCACGAAGCATGGATTCTGACATGCCACAAAAACTCCATGGAAAGTTCTAACAAGGGAGCCACCATCTTGTTATAACATTGCAATTAACACAAGAAACTTGTAATATTATTATCTATTCGACAATGGTAGTAATAATCTACTAGAAGATGTGAGGCAGTATTCCTGCAACACTAATGTTTTTAAACTGGGTTTTTCATAAGAACATCTCTCCTTGACAGTGGTCGAAGGAGGATGGGGTGGAAGCAGATGGTTTCTACGTATACTATCGTGCTGTATCTTCAGCCGGAGCGTATGAGAAGGTGGATGCTGCGGCCACTTCAAGGTCCATAGCTCTTCATCACTTAGCACCGGACACGCGCTACGAGCTCAAATTGCAGGCCTACACTGCACAAGCACCTTCAGACTTCAGCGCTATACAAGTAACACATTTTATGATAATTTGCCAACTATTCCATGGTTCAGGGATCAGGGGTCATTTACGTATTACGTAAGGACTGATGGGGGGGGGGGGTCCTTGATTTGCTTATTTTTGATGACATAGGGGTTGGGGGGTCTGCATGGTGGTTACGTCAGCAATATTTAGTTACTGAATTAGAACAGATTTGAATATACCTATATAAATCTTTGCGTAATTATGGTGGGGAGGGTTAACATTGCTTACTTTTGCTGACCAGGGGGAGGGGGCAGACAGAAATTACAAAAATTCTGCTTATGTAATACTGGTATGGCCCCTATGGTTAAATAATTATGATGTTTAATTCAATTGAATTGCAATTGCGATATAATAGCAATTACTCCGTTACAACTATAACTTTGAGCAACGATAATTTCGTCCGTGTTCTTCCTAATTTGTCCTACTTTTTATGTCGCATAGTATCTTTAATGCAAGATTTACGTGCCTTATTTAAAAAAAAACATTAATATTGTACGCCATAATATGCTTGTGTCTGGTGGACTTGAAAGTATACTGTGTACTGTGTTGAAGAATAAACGTCATTGCGGTTTTATTTTTATATTGTCCTTTACCTGTTTGAATGCATACGCATGGGAGAAATTAGTGTCATATCGCGGTATCGAAGGCTTATACGTATATAGATTTTAATAATTTTGTTTAAGTCAACTAACTAACGAAGAAGGAAAAAGGGTTCTTTACAAAATTAGTGTATGTGTGTGTGCAGTGTGATGTGTGCAGAGAATTAGTGAACGGTGTCCTTGTATCGTGGTAGCAGCTTTCTTGAAAGCTCCCGTCCGGGGAATCGAATTTTTTTTTCTTTTAACGTGAGAAAATCCTGTATAGACGGGGGAGAAAGTTTTTTTTATTGTAGCACGGCAAACTTACTGCACTATGCCTGATGGTAAGCACAGTACAATACAAAAAACAATGGCGACTACCGAGAGGCAAACTATTCACCGCCAGTCGCCGCTGTCATACCGGTTTGCGTAAATGCCTCGTCACGTTACGCTTAAAGGACCCTATGTCGTAGGAAGAAGGGAACACACTGGTTGGGAGATCTTTCTACATCTTTACGGTACGGCAAAGATGAGACTTTGCAAATTTTTTAAGTCGTGCTCAGATACAATTTAACGTAAAACTGTGGCTCCGAAGCCCAAAACACGTTATTCGGTTGTGAAAAGGGAAGGAAGAGATGAAATGAAGTAGCTCTATAGAACAGTCGTCGTGATACAGACGGTAGAACATGTGCAGCGTGGCTATATCCCTGCGTAACTGAAGCGACTCTATACACTCTGTTATGTCTGCATCATTCACAATGCGTACAGCCCATCTCTGCAACTTGTCTAGGGTATCCACGAGGTACGGAACCGTCCCAGACGTGCGAGCAGTATTCCACGCAAGGCCGAACTTGTGCCTTATAAAGTGGATATAGCTGATCCGGCGTGAAAAACCGTTGCATCCTGTTTAGGATTCCGAGTCTCCGAGATGCAGTGGGCATCACGCTTTCGATATCATCCCTGGGATTGAGGTCGCTGCGAATATCTATGTCTAAGATATCGAGACTGCCTCGCGTTGCGAGTGGGTAGTGTGGGACTCTTACCGCCATAACCTTGCCTTGTACCGCGTAAAGGGTTGAGAGGATGAATTGTCTGTCGCAGATAGCGAAGACTGAGAAGGTGTTGGGGGGTGTGGGGGGTGCGGGAGGCGCGGGGGGCGCGGGCGGGGGTGCGACGAGCGCGGCGCCGGCAGAAGCGCCGGAGTCGCGGCCGGGTCGTGACGTGGCGGTGACGGCGGCGGGCGCGGCGGGGGCGGCGGTGCTGATAGTGCTCGCGGTCACGCTGTTACTCTACTGGCGCGCGAGGCGACCCGCCGCTAACAGTCAGTCCACATCACATTTTTTTACATTAAAAGGAGACATACGAACACGTGGGTCACCTGATGTTAAGTGATCACCACCGTCCATAGACACTAGCAACACCAGGAGAATCGCAAGTGCGTTGCCAACCTGTGTATGGGGGGGGGGGGGGGGGGAGGTGGGATATCCGGCTCTCTCACTAACCGAACGAAACGTAACAATGCAAGCACTGTTACTTCACGTCGGTGTTTGTGTGTGTTGGGTGGTAGTACCGCGGGCGAGCCGACCCATTCATGCTGAAACTACTAATAGCTACAGCGTAGCTCTACCACCTACAAAATAAATCTAGATGTTATTTACCTCCACTTGTTTTAACCCCATCTTAAGCGGATGTCTATTTTTGTAAAGAAATTCCTTAACGGGATTTGCATTACGAATTGACTGGTGGAAATCGTCACGTAAGGAAAAAACATTACGCCCACTCCACGTGACTTCCTCTTTCTTTGTTGTGTTATAGTTTTCGCGGGGCGATGTTACACCCACAAAAATAAAAATTCATAAACAACAAGGCTACTTGATTTATTTCTCAATAATTAACAAGTTGAGAAAGGAAACGCGACAATTATTGCGAGAAACGGGTGTGCATGGAGTTGTCTGAACTGAAGAGCTGCGGTTGACATGTTGCAGTTATTTTTGTTTATTTATCTTATACATTGTCCTGTAAGTCTGCAGCAGTAGACCACTATATACAAGTTTGTCTATGTCTATGTCATATGAGTATCGAAATTCGAGCAAACGAACACCGTGCAATGCCGATTTTGTAACCACAATATTGAATGTGTCCAAATTTCTTTAAAACTTGTTTTTGTTTTAAATAAATGTCTCGTTGTTTCAATGATCTTCATGTTTACAAGAAATGGAAACTGCAGCACATATGTGTAATAACAAGACTTGGAAAAGTAGTCTAAAAATGTATATAGCTTGGTACAAATATTTACTATTTACATATATTTAATATACGTATGATTCGACTGTTCACTACTTATTCCTATTTACCTACATAAAAGAGAGTTGAGCGTTAAAAAAATGTCAAAAGAGAATAAAAATATAGATTACACACAAAAAGAGAGTATTAGAGAGTCATATGAAGTGGCGTAACGCTTTTCTCTTACGTGACGGAAATATACAAATATTAACAATTCACATTGCCATATCGATTTACATTGGAAGTTAAAGAAAAAGTTTAAGGAACTTCGTTACTGATGGGGATCTCCACTCCGGAGACGATTTTACTTGCATTATTCCTTTGAACATCTTGTATTAACAACCGATCATCGTGACATTTCCAATACTCATTATCTTAGGGGTTACAAAAAAGGACATAAGGTACTAAAAATATATATACCTAAGGTATAGGTTGAGTCTACATTAATACGAGCAAAGCCACGAGCAAAAACTAGTCTAGACTGTTGTGATTTATTAGGAAGTAGAAGGAATATGAATCTCATCGTATAAAAACGATTCGTATACATTTTTCAGAGGAGAATCGTTCTTCGCTAGAAACTAGTGGAGGTAACGGCTACATTCCTGCTAAAGTACCGATCACTATAACAACGAATCCTATGCACTCAGAGGTAAGTACTAAATTTTATCTACTAAGGTAATAACTTACGGTAATAACCATTGCTTGTTTAATAAATTTAAAATTTATATGGTATGTGTTAATATAATGCTAATTCCATACTTGCGTGACGATGCTACCGTAACTTGTCGCGCTAAAAGTAATTCCAAGAAAGGCTCAGCAAAACATTCACACACCTTTGTCATTTCAATAATAACTCGAAATTAGCGTTACCAACCAATGATATAACAGAATGGTACGATAACGCACACATACGTAAAGTAATATTGTAACGCCACACTGTCTTAGATAAAATGTGGAAGTAAGATGGGATATTCTCAATATCGGTGGTGAAAAAGAAATAGTTATATGTTGCATAGATACGGGCGGATTGACGGGACATTCGTCAAAATTAGCTATCTAGCCAAGTTTTAACGAGGCGCTGTCGTAGCTTTTTGGTTATAATATCATTGTTTCCTTTGATATGTGTAAAAACCGTGAGCCGAGATATCGTGTTGCATCTATCATCATACATTTCGATAGATTGTAACGCATGCTGATAATATGTTCCCACGTTTGTATTTATTGTGATCATAGACAAAACTGCGTGGCGATAGACGCAGGTATAGAAGTAGTATAAGTTTAAAGTAATAGAGTTACAGTATAAACAAACGATGGGTGTGAGTGAATAGAATTATGGGGAGGAAGCTGTAAAAGAGAGAGGAAAAGAAATAGTTACAATTGCGTGTAATCTAGTACATAAATTTTGCAGTTTTGTGATATTTTTTGACTGGTGTATATTGTTAGCACTATGGAAGGCTTAAATAGAATGACAACCATAGACTCTATACAATAATTGTAAACAAAATAGATGTCATATCTATACATATAATAAGAGTTTAAATCTAACGTGTCTGTACTTTTACGATTTTTGTGAAAAAAATTGTTGCAGGTGTCTAGGAATAAGTAATAGAATACATTTCAATCATTTTTAGAAATGTCTATCTGTCTGTCTGTCTGTTTGTATGAACGCGCATCACTGGCTTCACAATAAACCTCAAATCATAAAGCATATCTTCAGGAGTAACTTAGTCTTTGTTTCATTGAAATCGGTCCACTCTATCATAAGTTATTGGAATTTGAACGACGGCTCGAGTTAATTACGAGAGAGTAGTAATTTGTAATTAATTTGGTCGAACGCGCTTATCTCAGGAACTGCTGGTCCGATTTGAAAAATTTCTTCAGTGTTAGATAGCTCATTTATCGAGGAAAGCTATTGGATATATATCTTCACGCTAAGACCAGTGGGAGCGTAGCACCAATTAAGAAGGTTTCAAAATCGGTTTTTTCTTTCTTTGGAGAGCTTCGCTGCGTGTTAGCGTTGGTCCAAAAATAACTATTCCACGCGGACGAAGTTGCGGGCAGAAGCTAGTTCTATATATGAATCAAGATTTGTAAAACTAAAATGCTTTTAACTGTCACAGTTTTAGACTCGGTTTTAATTTTTTTAACATTTTTTTTTTTAGAGTAAATATGTTAGGTTATACAATAAGTTGCCAAAGTACATTATCGATTTGTCGGACGATAAGTTAAAGCACCGAGTTAACCCACGAACTGTCCAAATCTACAAGAGTTTAAGATCCATACAAGCAAACCTTAATAAAACCTTATGATGCACTGATCAACAGACTATTGCCAGTATAAGTTAAAAAAAAATACCATATTTACCAAATTATTACTTAATTATGTACTGTTATTAAAAAAATTGACTAGATGTTTATAAGCATAAACCGCAATTTTGAGATCTGGTTCTTAAAAAATGAGTCGAAGAGTTTAAAGCTTTTAAAATCAAAAGATGTATGATAGGGTTCATTAAAAATGGCTCAATGAACAACTGTGACTAATTGCTTATATTGCTTTAAAATATATATTATTTTGAACTTTGACTGTGCAAGTTGGGTTTCTTCACGAAATCGTTGCGGACGAAGATTCAATTTACTCGGATAAAGATTCGATGTCTGCAGGTTTCTGTCCCGTGTAACCTGTGTTGTCATATTGAGGTGATGATGGCTTTGTTGTTATTGTGTTCGGACACCGCGTGGGCGTAGGTTCGAAACCTAGCAACTGATTCGGAGCTTTTGGTGAAGGAAAACATTGTGACGAAACCATAGCATGGTGATAGGGCATTTCCTAAGTACGCCTGACTAGCTACCACAACTAAGTTGAATATCTCTCGCCAATATGTTGGTGTATTCCGGTAGCTACACTTGAGAGCCAACCCCCTTTAGGTTTGGCGTGTTCAGCATCTTAGACCACTTTGTAATTTAAAATGAGATGAAATTGCGGTCTAAAGCTAAAACCTATACGGTGTATTACAAAAAAGTTAAATACTTGTTTTAAAAAGGTTTCGTATTAAATGCACCGCGCTCGCCCGAGCCAAGTTCGCGTTATCCTTTTTCGCAAGTCCAACCTAACGTAACTAAAGCGAGACAAAAGAGCAAGATGGCGAACATTCAGCGACCGCGGTGCATTTAATACGAAACCTTTTAAAAGCAAGTATTCAATACGTATTTAACTTTTTTGTAATAACACCGATAAAGTGTTTTAAAAAAATCTCAAATTTTACAAGGGAAAATGAATGGAGAGAAATGTTTTTGTTCATAGGGATCTGACGCCGGTGTGGAAATGTCATTCCTACATAATAACAATACTGGAAATAATGATGACACACTACCGCATCCGAGAAAAAACGGACCAGCGAATCGACAATACGTATGAAAAGTTTTAAACTATGACGTGTTGCTGCAAACGAAAAAATTCTACCATTTTGGTAGTTTTTTTAAGATGTGTTGTATAATTATTATCTCGATATTCAACGACTACGGACTTATGACAGAGTACAAAATTGTATTTATATTGTTTATTTAGTGTACTTACTTTTTATAATGTAATATTACGGTGAGAAGGATCTTTTTATGATTTTAAGAATTAATGTTTGTTATTATTTGGACAAGATAGGTATACTCAACAGTGCAAGCACCGCGCAGCATAATTAACTATAAGTAAATTTCTCAGTTAAGTGACTAACTATTTATTTTATTGACGATTTTCTTCAATAAATCGTTTTGAGTGATCTGATATTAGTATGAAGACTGCAAATATATATGGCAACTATATAACACGTAACTTTTGTTATCTCAGTGATTCATGAATCTCAATTTGGTGTTGCCATAAAATATAAAATGTACTAAAACATGACAAAAAGGCAATGTACTTAAGGACATGTTTTGTTATTATTATTTATAAAATTATTATGTATATTAATATAGGTTTTTTTGTACATTTTTGTTTTTAATTATTATTGTATTTAATATAGGTTGTGATGGAAAGGCAGGCATTTAGTTTATTAATTTTGATATTTTGTATTTGTCAACTGAAATATGTTTCTTAACTTTAAGAAATTCTTGCATTTCATTAATAATAATTAAATTAAATCGTAAAGTAACTTAAGTTTAGTCTGTATAACGGATTTTAAGTGTTTATTTGTACTTGATAAATTGATCTTTAAATATGTCGAAATAAAAAAAAATCTGAATTAAGATATAAGATCGTGAGTATTATTATATGGATCTGTTTAATAGGTAAGTAGTAGGAGGAGTAGAATAAGGTATAAGGAAGTTTTTTTATATGACTTTAAAGATATTTGTGTTCGTTGATTTATTTGAAACAAAAAATGTGGGTTACCGACATTTGTGACTTCGTAAACAGTGTGAGATCGGGGTATGTATATTATTGTCAAATGCCCCCATTTGAGAAGTTAGTTCCGATTAACCCTTGATGAGGACAATAATAACCAGAATGTGTAATTTTTTCCATACATTTATGATTAGTTACACGTATATGTTATTTATAAAAAGTGCATATTCGATTGAGATGCGTCTAGAATGAGTAACGTTTGACTTATATTTATCCGACTTAAAAGTTAACTTAAAACTATTTTGTAAATAATCGTTTTTTTTATTATTGCGTTTGTAACATTGAATATCTCTTTTTTTAATTATCACCATGTAATCAGATAGATCCCACTCGACCTGGTAACACTTTTTATGTAAGGCAATAACAACACATACATTAAAATATTTACTTGTTTCTCGTCGAAGTTTGGGCACGAGTCTGTTATGTAGTCAATTTTATTGTTGTTCATGAATTTCTTACGTTGTACTAGTGGAACGGATTATAAATAATAATATAAGACATCAATCTGGAGTTGTCATAGATACTATTTGGAAATTTTAAAAAGAAGGACCTACCATTCTCTACGAATACTTGGAATTAGTGGATATCATACACTTATGCCTAAAAGACGTATGTCAATAGTTGATAAAAAAAACTGACCTTCTATTAAATTGTATAAATGTTTTTACGTTATAGTGAACGTAGAAGAAGATCAAAAATTGATGTAATGTAAGATTAGTACAAAATTAAAATTTTGCAAAAATAATTGTACTTGACAAAATTCGTTTTTAGATTCGCAATTTTTTGTTTCAAGTGAAAACCATTATACATGCATACGCTTTTATAACTCGTAAATAAGACTGAATGAATAGAGTGTATTTGTGGTATATTAATTCATTTTTTTTTATAAAATAAAAAGCTTGTAATGCAATAGCAATGTATAGAAAAATAAAAACATTTATTTAGCTTTAATTGTTTCATTTCATTCATCTGCACAATTATTTCACCGTTGTGACTTATATTCACGAATCTATTGCATTAGGTGTATATACGTACATACTGGTAACGCCATCTATTATCACATTCCAACACCTAACTCCCACCACTTTTCAATCGCGCACTTTCTCGCAACGTCTCTCGCGCCAACGTGACGCTAACACTTATCGTTTTGCATTTCCACACTCCTGGTTCTATAATAATCCTAGAGATATTACTTCTATAGGTGTAAAGTGTTAATAACATTTCGCTTACCACGTCCGCATAGTGGAGTAACGTGAGTTACCAAATATCATATTTTTACCATGACCTTGTGAAGGTAAAACACCATATGCTGCTGGAGATGCTTCAGACGGTTGTATACAGTTATGGATGTTGAACAGGTTGCAGGAGAAAGTTGGGTCCGTGCACAACATCCTAGTTGCTAAGTTGAATCATGCATTTGTGGCGACGTACCTGCAGATATTTGGCTTACTTACGTCTCCACATACATTATTCCACAATTCGAAACAACTGAGGAATAAGGCTCCAAGTTTTGAAGCCCTGTCGTATAATTTGACATGAAAAATGTATAAACTTATTACCTTATGTATCTTGATCGTATGACATTGTCCTGTATATCGAGATTCAAAATTATGAATTCATATATAAAGTCTATGAGAGTTACCGTATTGTTTGGACATTGTATTTCCTTCTAATTTCGGTAATATAAGAAATAATACTCTCCAAAATTCTTAGGTTGGTAGTATGGTACCGTAGCTAAATAGCAGTAAAGATGCGATTGCATGTAAAGTGCGTAAAACACATTTGACAGAAGAGTGAGTAAGGACGATTCTTCTATTCTTTTATTTTCTAACTGCAGGTGGAACTTGGGAAAGGGGAAAAGTGAAAGATTTTACTTTTAGCTGAATCCTGGTCAACTTAATATATTGAGAGATCGATCTTTTAATGATTTGTATGATAACCTTTGTTTCTGTATAATTTCTGGAACCCAACGGTATAATTTATTACAATAAACTGGCAACCCTGAAACACGATTTAAAAAATTTCAAAGCTGTCAACGAAGAATGCTTGTGGTCACTGTGTAATATAAAGTCTGTAACCTGTTGAGATTTTAGACAGCTGGTCAATATTTTTAATTAGTATTGAAATGGTGAAATACCCTAAGCGTCACCAATGTTTTTCCCTATCAAGTCAGAAATATAATAAAAATCGCTTGTGTCATATACGCGTATATATAGGTACACATGAAAAATAAAATTAACTTATGAGGCGCGCTGTTTCATTTAATTTATTTTGTGGTTTCGCTACCTGAGTACACCAACCGCACATTTTACGATTGACTCCATTGTTACATTATCTCATATTTAATTTTATCTATATATATGGTATCGTATCGATCGTAGTGTAGAGTAAGATGAACAGCCGTCTGAAAAACTGTAAGAGGCGTTGCCTGATGTGGCCACTGTGGCAAAATTGATCAAAAAGGCGGATATACGCATAGTTTGCGTAAGACGAATCATTGTCAAGGGACGACGTTGTGGTGCACTATGGGCAAAAATTTGCCGCTAGAGGAAATAGAATCGTCAAACTTTATATTACAAAAATCGTTTACTGTCGATCAATAAAAGAAGTTTGGGAACAGTTAATTTTTGTTCACTAACTGCGAATACGCATATAATTAAATTCTCTTTTATTTTTAATAAATATCCAGTTTAAACATAGACATACAACTCAGATAGGGATCAAAGTAAATACGTATATTCAAAACGAAAAAAAATACGCTTCCACACATTAATATTCAAAGGTGTGCGATAAAACGTCTCCATTAGAACGTCATTATTTACGAACTTTTCGTTCGCGAGCGTCATGTTTTTTAAAACATTCTTGATTTATGTAAAACGTATTCATAGCAATTAGCCCGGGAAGCTAATTTCCATTACGTAAGCTCTTTTTATTTGTTTGAAAATGCTTTTTTAGAAACTGTCGTTATACGTGACAACAGTATAAAGTAATAGGCATTTTAAGTACGGAAGTACGTCTATTGACTAATTAATGGAGGGTTCTTTCATATATTTTGCCTAATCCTAGCTACATACACTTTTCCGAGTCTATTACTACCATTTTATTTACATTGTCAACCTTAAAGTATATTTTATATATTTTCTACATTTTTATATTGCCAAGTGGCAAACAGGCATACAGTCCATTTTAGTGATCACTGTAATATATATGTATAGCTATGAATAACCAACATCAATAGGAGTGCTTTCCTATTTAATTATAATCCTTTGTTAAGAACTAACTTGGAGTGCCTTTTGCCAGTATAATCGATTAATCACGCACTTCGAATCGGATCACGGCAGCATAAGGAAAAAATAATCAAAGTCTTCAGTTTTCTACCAAGTGGGTTAGTCTTGTTAGAACTCCTTAGGGAGTTTTAATGAGATCATGGGCGCGTGGAGGTCATCCTATGGAAGTTCTTGTACGAATCGTGACGACAGGAAGATCTATCACAAGGCAGGCGATTCACATCTTTAAGCGGGTGATTGTTCCGTTTAACGCATGTCTCGCATTCTTGGCTCAGGCTAGAAAACGGACAGCGAGGGAGTAAAAAGAAGTAGTGGTGAGAGAAGAGTTTGCATACTTGTTACGCTTTCACGCCTTAGCTACTCAACCTATCATGATAAAATCTTGGATACAAGTTATCAGGGGTACAAAAATACCTTTCATCCAGGTAAAATGTAATGTTTCCGAGGGATAGGTAAAATATAGAATCTATAGATATATCAATGCACGTGAGCCCGTGAGAAAGAGCTAATTGTATATAAATGTGTGTGTAAGTGCGAGTTAGAAATTCGAGAAGACGAGTATCATACGCTAAAAACTTCTTGCAGATGCTAAGATATTTTGGTTTAAATTTATAATTACTGCTTTATTACCAATATTACAGCTTACTGATATTGCTTCTATTGTTGCTTAGTCCCTATGGAAAAGCGTAATAATATTTAGCCTAAATAATATTCCGAAATATCCTCTATTTGGCAGCAAACGCCTCTGTAAAAACGGGCTTAACCGTTTCGGTCATTAACTTGAACAAAGAACAGACACATCTGTTTTATTTGTCTTGTTATTGACTACGTCCGGTAGCGCCGGTAGCGCTACGACACATCCAAGAAGCGAGACTACAACGCGACCGGAACATTAACAACAGCGCCACCATATTAGAGATACATCAGTTCTTTACATAAATAAGAAAGATTATATAGAATTGATGTATTACTTAAATAACAATAATTTCATCTTTATTATTATTTTTGTGTTACTAAATTATTTTGGGGAAATTTGATTAAATAGTAATTGCTTTGACTTCTGCAGTTTGGCAGATAAAAGGCAAGATGTCGTTGATCTACACGCACTTCTATGTCGAAGTGATTGTAAGGCGAAGATCAGTCCGGATAAATAGTCACAGTGTACTACAGAGTGTTAATTGGCTTCCCTCACCGACCGACCGACTGACTACGTATTTTGTAACAGTATATGTTTATTTAATTAACTTGTCTTAATGTTATTACTACGACAGATAAGCTCCACATTTACTTTGTTCTTAAATAATATCTACTGAAATCGAGTTGAATCTAAAATGAAAGACGCTCATCAAAACTCGTAAATTAGCAAATTATTATTTAACTATAAACTTCGGCTACAAGACCTTTCACGGCATCATATTAAGGGAATAAAATATGAAGCGAAACAAAAGTTTTAATGGGAAAAATTAAGTTTTATAAAATTATTATTACGATGAAATTCTACATTAACTGACTGTAAATAACTTTTGTTATAGCCGGTGATTAAAATAACACTAGAGCATTCGTTGTGGTACTTCGTACGAAATTGTATTAACAGCTTTATTTTTGTAGTTACAACAATAATATTGTAAATGCAAGACAACGGAGGTGTGATTTCATAAAAAAAATAGATACGCCAGGTGAAAATAATTGTTAGTCTGGTTATGTTTGTGTAAAATCTTATATGTATAAAGATAGTTTGGTTGAGCTATTTAGTATGCAATTAAAACAGCCATGTACAAAGTTATAGCCCCAATTCTATTGTTATTCCACTAGTCTTTAGTTAAGTTTTGGTGTTTAAGTTAGTTTTCATACATCTTCTATACATATAATACGAATGTAAATCTAACGTGTCTGTATTTTTAAGATTTTTATGAAAAAAAATTGTTGCAGATACCTTTGAATAAGTAATAAAATACATTTATAGGAACATACAAACATTTTTAGAAATGTCTGTCTATTTGTTTGAACTCACATCACTGTTACGTACTGCGTTCACGATAAAACCTCACCAAGAAAATCCTAAAGCATATCCTTGAGTAATTTTTAGTCTTGGTTTCATTAAATCAGTGGGTCATTCTACCAAAAGTTATTGTAATTTTAATGTCAACGCGACTTAAGTGCGAGAGAAAAGTAGATAAGTAAATGGACTTAATACACTCAAATGACTATTAGTTCCTGTTTTCTACATTCGACCCCTTCATGCTGAAACCATTAGTAGCTTCAGCGTAGCTCTACCACCTATGAAATTTATTTACTTTCAATAGTATAAGAACTAAAATGTTGGCTCGACTTCACCTATCAATGTAGGCAGATAATGTTTTAAGTGGCTTTTAACGTATCAGGTACATATAGTACTGATAGAGCTACGTTCATTTCATTTCCTCTTATATAATGATATTCTTTAGTGCGCGCTTACGGTAAATTAGTCGTAACACGTAGCACCCACTTTGGTGATTAAAACCGGAGAACAATACGGAACCACTGATAAGTACAGGGAAACTAATTAATTTCGCTCGGGGAATAATTATTTCGTATTCCGTGAACTTTTCTCTCGACTATTATAAAAATATAAACGTTGAAATTGCTAATTACGAGGAATTGTGGAGTCTGAACGGTTTGGCGTACATGTATTGTTATTCTCGTTATTCTAACTAATATTATAAATGCGAATATTAGATTGTTTATTTGTTTGTTACTCTTTAATAAAACATAATATTTCTGAAACATGGTCATTAGTGATGCACGAGGTGAACTTGATCATCATATCACTCTATCTTGAACTGTGAAACCCACTGCTAGATCTTAATAAGCCTAATACCATCATCACTACGCTAGCCCAAAACGTATTGTTGATCTTAAAGTCCGAGAAATCGACATTCCTATATTCCCACGTATGCTGGTATCGATTATAAGAATATTTTTCAGATTCAGGCTTACTCATATTGTATTTCTTCACCGTCAGCCCATAGTGTTACCAATTGTAATTAGTAAATATACGCGAATTCCGAAAAAAATGTTGATATATCCGGGCGGACATCGCATTGATATTCCACCGATCAAACAATTCCCTCGAGGTCGACTTATAACTACTTAATCACTTTTAATATCACAACTTGGTCCTTGTTTCTAATCTAGCAAAATATATACTAACTGTATTTTACTATGGGGAACAGCAGTTCAGGTAAGTACTATATCTGTATTATTATTATTATAATGGGCAGTTAGAAAAGATTACATTACGAAATCTCGCGAATGTTTAAATACTAAGTTTCTGGAGTTCTGTATTTTTACTTTTCCCTCCCAATACATTTTTGATAATTTAATGTATATCCGTGAAAACTTAGATTTAGTCAAAGGTCGGCATCCTTTTAATATAAACTAGTCATCCAATATTTTAAGCCTAGTGAGACCAATAACAGGTCTTAGTTTCTATCGTGTGGTTGAGGCGCATTGTGCTGTTGTGCCTCCCACGATCGTCGGTGAGGACAACTCTCGCCCTCCCCTGAGCGGGTCTACGATTCTGAACCCTCGACCGCGACGAGGCCCCTGGTGAGGAGCCGACACCTGCCGGGGAGTAGACGCAGTGCCAATTCGGCAGCTCCTGCTCCCAGGCCTATAGGTGATTGAAGGCACCATGGGGCTTTAGTTTGTGCAAGTCGGACATACTCCACCCTCAGCTGCCCGGTTAGAGTGGGAATCCGTAGGGATTTCCTCATGTAAAAAATAAGAGTCTTTGGTATGCCAAGAATATTGGCTGTTATAAAAAAATATTACTATAAGATACATATCTGTATATTAATACGTGAGGCCAAATCTTTGTATCCCTTTTTGAAAGAAATGCGCGAACGAATGAACGTGAAATTTGGCATAGTTAAAGTTTATATGTAGGAGAAGTGCAGAAAGCTATTTATTTTATATAAAATGCATTATAAGTACATTAAATTAATTAAAATTTGCATTACTCACACTACTGCTCCAATTTTACACAACATATACACACATGTAAATAAAAAAGACGTTTTGACATCCGTCAATAACGGACTTCAAAAAAGTAGTAATAATATTCGTCCAATAGGACAGGCGAAGGAATTAATCCATACTGCCAAACCTCAAAAAAGGTTACGAAGGAGGTTGCTCTGCTAGACTGTATGTATTTTTTTTACTCTTACGTTCCAATTACCCTTTTTTATTCTACATTCAACAATGATATTATAACATATCTTATATATTAACACGTGAAGCCAAAACTTTGCACCCCTTTTTAAGCGAATTGCGATTCAATAAAAAATGAGCGAAAAATACTTTGTAAAATCAAAATAAGAAAATTTGTTTGGTCATGAAAGTAATCCATGACATATATCTCCGCGGTTACAATGATGCAGTTCAACTTGATGTAGCAATTATATTTAGTACAGTTGATGATGAATTATGAACAAAAATGAATTCATTTTCAAAAGTTAATGGTAGTATTATAAACATCTTTGTTTTGGATTCATAATTTGATTCTATTGTGTATCCATTACTTTTCCAAATGATGATACTGGGCATATCACTATTCCTCATAATGTATAGACTATATTTAATTCAATATCACCCAGAAATACCACGCGCCCATGGTGTCGTGTAAAATTAATTGAAAATTGTGTCATGAGGGGGTCCGATAATTTTTTTTTATTTTTGTAAAGTTATGTTTACTTAGTATTTAAGAGCCTTACCACCTTATGTAACCGCCTGTTTTTTGTTTCAAATTTATAATTAATTTCAATTTTCATTTAGACATCGATTTTTTTATGTTTATATAATTGAAAAAAAGTGGCAAATAACTGAGTAGGCATGATGAAAGCCTTTGATTATAGAGGTTATAATACCCTTTGATAAAAGAACCCTAATAAAGTTCAAACTTTAAAAATTCAATGAACTATGGTCGAATGTCGACCACTGGGTGCCCACTAGTAATTATATAAATTGGTGATCGTTTAGTTGAGATCCCAGGAGAGATCCTTCAAAGGTTCTTGCTAATTCATTTGAACGGTATTATTCATCTTGAAGAAAGTTTCACGTCATAAATTAAGTGCGGACTAAGTTTGCGGTCGTAAATCTAAGAGATCCGCCCCTCGGCGCGCCTGTCTCTTGTGACAATCCCGCACCCACGGTTTTGGATATCTGTTGTAACCATAATTTATTGGATATGTGAAGATTCTTAAAAAAGATTGGTATAAAAATCTATCGATTTCAAATGCGTGAATACTACAAGATGGTACAGCTTTTAATTTCGTAATACAATATTGATAACGCAATAGATAATTTAGGTGGTAGAGCCATGCTGAAGCTATTACTGGTTTCAGCAGGAATGGGAAGGCTCGTCCGTCGTACTACCACCCTACCCACAGAAAATCGACGTGAAATAACAGTGCTTGCATTGTTGCGTTTCGTTCGGTCAGTGAGAGTAGCGGAGGGCCACTTTCCCTCCTCCCTACTTCACCCAAACCCTCTCTCAAAACACAGGTTGGCAACGCACTGGCGTCTCACCTAGTGTTGTTTGTGTCTATGGACGGCGGTGATCACCCGCACGTTCGTTTGCCGTTTACAACCTCGCCCGGAGTTATATCACCCTCTGACAGAAAATCGACGTAAAGTAACAGTGCTTGAATTGTTGCGTTTCGTTCGGTCAGTGAGAGCGGCGGAGGCCCACCTCACCTCCCCTCCCATCTCCTCTCCCCCCTTCCTTCCATTCCCCCAAACACAGGATGGCAACCCATTTTCGACTCCTCTGGTGTTGTTAGTGTCTATGGACGGTAGTGTTCTCTTAACATCAGGTGACCCACTAGTTCGTTTGCATGCTATGACATAAAAAAACCTATAAAATAAAAATTTAAATGCTGTTTTGCGATATAAATTTCAATCTATATTAAAATGGAACATAAATAAATAAAAGTTAGAGACAAATTTTACAAAATGTGAAGTTTTTTATAAATTTACTAGCGGGCCCGACGGACGTTGTCTCGCCCTGATAATAAAAAAACCTTGACAAATTATATATCTAAGCCTTTCACATGAATCACTTTATCTACTGGTGAAAACCGCATGAAAAGTCTTAAGCTTATTACGAACAGACAGACGCGGCAGAGGACTTTGTTTTATAATATGTAGTGATATAAATAAACATGAATATCGATGCATATATCTGATATAAACAATTTTTAACAGGGTTTAACTGATCATCATTGCTTTTGGCATACCTGAGTGTTTTGCCCATGGAAAAAGTTCGCTCCATTTTGCTCCAACTTACCACCACGTCTCGCTAGGTTATATTTTATTCAAATTAAGATTTTATTGTTATTTAACACGAATGAAGCCGCGAGCGATTAGTGTTTTCGCAAATCGTGTTGCGGCAAAACAAAACCAAACAGCCAGGGATTTAAACTCGAGAATTATATAGCTTCGAATTCGCTCGCATCAAGAGTTACGTAACTATTTAATTATTTATTGGTTTGTTCATAATGTGTTGCGGATTCTGATTTGTTTCCATTGTTATAAGTTTGTTCGAACTCCCATCGCGTTGTCTAGTCTGGAAATTGGATTTTCCCTAAGGAGAAAACTTACTTTTGGCAATATTAAGAACATTAGTTTCATTTAGTTTATTTCGCATGCTATAAATATATTGGTTTTAATGTGATTTCATATATAATAGCGTATCTAATCTTAGAACATAAAAATAGGTATTATTTTTGTTGGTTCAAATAAACAAATGAACGCGAATTTTGAAGCATAATTTTATAAAAGTTATAAAATTAATAATGGGAGTTGACACCTAAAAGCAGTTTTCATATGTACTCATAAAAGCTTTGTGTGTGCACGCTGTAAAGGAAAATCGTATTAAAACTGAGAACTTTATGCGCATAATAAAGCTGTGTATTTATTATATTAATATGTAGATACCTAGACATCTATGTGCATAACCGTATATTGTATATGACATTGTAATTTTTAAGTAATGAATATTAATTAACTTGAAATAGCTACTTCCTTTGTGACGTCATCAAACTGAAACGACACCAGCGACATCTGTTGTAAAATGTTTGTACTGTTAGAGAATACAGATAATTTTATAAATTACTATTGTTCGCGTCATCGATCGCTTTAATGTGAATGAAGATTTTACATATCCTTCGGAAACAGTAACCTTTTTCTAAATATAAAATTACCCTAAGTCCTTTTCTGTACCCGTCACAAGGTTTATCCAAAATATAATGATTGTCGGTTGAGTAGTTATACTGTGAAAGCATTACAAATAACTAAACTCATATTCACACTTAAAATAGTTGTAAGTATTCTAAACCATATTTTAATTGTCATAGGTAACGCTTCGTTTGGAAACGAGGAAGAATGAAAAAATTAAGCAAACCACAGACACGCTGAACAAGTTATTTCACTTCTTGTTTAACTTAGCTGTAAGGTAATAAAATATTTTGATGAGTTTGTTGCGGGATCATGGAATGCCATGTAGTGGTCTTTATATTTTATCCATAATCTTTTGTTATTTGGCTCTATATTGTATATATATGTAATGTTGGTGACGCTTTATGTAAAATAGTTTGGTTATTGTACACAAGTGAAGTGGATCGGAAATAATACCACGGAGCATGGATTCTAACTTACCACAAAAACTACCAGGAAAGTTCTAACAAGATGGCCACCATCTTGTTAGTTCATTGTAATTATATCAAGAAACTTGTAACATCGTTACCCACTTGACAATGGCAGTAATAGTCTACTACAAGACTGGTTGCCAAAAATAAAATAGAAGAAGAAAATATTTTGATAGACCAACTATTTTCAGTCAACCATTAAGTTCAAGGATTGTGCTAAACAAGTTTTATTATCGAAATTTTATTATATAATGGATTACTATGTGAATGATAGTGATATCTGGATGTGGCTCTTTATCTGTACAACCACTAAAAGTAATTACTATGTGGCAGACTGTAGACAATAATTTTACATCTAAAAAAACATCTATATCTATAAAATAAGTGAAGACAAAACCGTTTCCTACTATTTTCTCCTCTGTTTGTCAACCGATCTTCTTTATTCGTAGTCGTAGTTATTATATATATATTACATTTTATTCCTTATTTTATTTCTTAAAGTACAATACACAAATCGGATGTTCTCATTAGAAACACTTACATGTGTAAAAAGTTTTTATTTGTACAGGTTGCTGATATAAATCCTCAATACAACTAGGGTTGTCAACTTTTGGGGGGTAAATATACAGTAAGTATATTGTTTATAAATGGTAGGAAAAAGTTTATTTTATCAAAATAAAGTAAGATATCAGTGAATATAGGAGAATAAATAGATTTTGTCATTTTTCTTATTGACTAGCTGTTACCCGCGGCTCCACACGCGCTTTTTTAAAATGTGTTAAAGAAATGTAAAATTGTGAGTGGGTGTGTACATTACAGAACTGCTTTTTCAAAAACATTTGTAACTACGACACGCACGCCATCTAGTGTAACATGTAACGTGTACATTAGATATATGAATACTAATAGTATATCGAATGGGATGGGATTTATCATCAGCAACATACCTGGAACTTCAACCTACTATATACCACAGTCAGTGCTCACTAACACTATATAAGAACGTAATGAAAATTATAAGCTATACATTATCGAACAATATATCTTAAATCTTTTATTATATAGATATAATATGCCCGTATTGTCGATATACTTAAGTTATTCTTATACGTTGTTATAATCACTGATTTATGTAGAAGCAAACGCGGTAAATAAAACAATATGGCCGCCAAATTGACCAAAAAGATGATATAATTCATATTACATACAAATATATGACTTTCAATTATGTATATTTATACTTGGAGTCCAGTAAGGCACACGTCTCACGTGGTTGTAACATATTTTTGATCAATTTCACACGGACGAATGCACAGGTAGTAGTTAATCACTACATAGTGCACCAATTCAAATAAAAAAAGACTCATTAAAATCGGTTCACAATTGACGAAAATATCGATTAACATACATAAAAAAATACATACAACCGAACATAGTAGCCTCGTCCTTTTTCGAAGTCGGTTAAAAAGAAAGTCAAAACTACCATTATCATGCCGTTTTCACCAGTAGATAGAATAATGATTCATGGGGTAGGTTTAGGTATAATTTGTCAAGGTTTTCATTTTATTATCGGGACGGGACAACGTCTTCCGAGCCCGCTAGTTATCTGCCCGTAAAAGCCCCGTGAAAGTCGGTCCAATCAATTAGTAGATAGTAGGATATTGCTGACGAAGTCTTGAGTAACAAAATAAAATAGTCTAAGTTACTTCTTATAAGGTGAGTTATCTGCCAGTAAAAGTTCCGTGAAAATCAGTTCAAGCATTACGGTTATTCCACTGCGGCCGAAGGCGAATAAAAAACCTAAATGACTTTTTATGAGGTCTGCTATCTACCAGTGAATACCCCGTGAAAATCGGTCCAACCATTTTGGAAATAGCAATGCGGACGAAGCCGCGGACTAATAAAATAGAATATGTCAACCGCTATAATTTCGGCTATCTGGCAGTAAAAAGTAAAATTCCCGTTAAAATAGGTCCAGCCGTTTTGGAGATTACCCGGAACAAATAAACAAAATATAATAATCTTAAAATATAGATAAAGTATAAAAAAACATTTTTTTTGGTCATTTGTAGCCATATCCATTCATCAAAAAGTTGTTATTTTAATTGTACATACACAAACTTTATTTTTATAATACGTAATAGAGAACAAATAAAAAATTGGAAATAAAAGTAGAATAAACTTTTGAATAGGAAAACAAAATAAACTTTGAAAATGTTTGCGATAGAAACTTACCACGTTACCATGGCAGCGTATATAATAACTAACGCTAACGAAATCTCTCAAAAGGAAAAAAGTGCCCGATTTTGAAACATTCTTCATTGGTGTTCAGCTCCTATTGATCTTAGCGTGATGAAGTATAGCCTAAAGCCTTTCTCGATAAATGAGCTATCTAAAACCGAAAGATTTTCTCAAATCGGACTGGTAGTTCCTGAGATTAGCGCGTTCAACCAAACAAACTCTTCAGCTTTATATATTAGTATAGATTACGTATACGAATAAATATTAAACTCGATTTTGTTATAAAAGATTTCTATATCTATCTATACATATAATAAGAATGTAAATCTAACGTGTCTGTACTTTATTGATTTTCGTGAAAAAAATTGTTGCAGGTGTCTAGGAATAAGTAATAGAATACGTTTCATTCATTTTGAAAATGTCTGTCTGTCTGTCTGTCTATTTGTATGAACACGTATCACTGCTAAAGTACAGGGTTCACAATAAAATCTCAAATGATAGATCATAAAGCA
This sequence comes from Antheraea yamamai, assembly GCA_036509395.1. Classification (NCBI taxonomy): domain Eukaryota; kingdom Metazoa; phylum Arthropoda; class Insecta; order Lepidoptera; family Saturniidae; genus Antheraea; species Antheraea yamamai. The sequence goes on from AP028441.1 coordinate 16,010,373, forward strand.
TATCTTCGGGCGTAATTTAGTCTTTGTTTTATTAAAATCGGTTCACTCTATCAAAAGTTATTGTAATTTGAATGACGGCTCGAGGTAAGTACGAGAGAAGAGTAGTAATCTATACTAATACTAGCGGACCTGGCGGACGTTGTCCTGCCTTGATAATAAAATAAATCCCAAAAGTCAACCGCAGCGCCACCTACCGGGTCTAATTGTGAATCTAAACCATTCTCGGATCCACTCGAACACGCACAAAAAATTTCATCAAAATCGGTCCAGTCGTTTAGGAGGAGTTCAGTCACATACACACGCACACAAGAAATATATATATTAAGATGATAAAGCTTATTTGTTTGGTTGAACTCGCTAATCTTAGTAACTACTGGTCCGATTTGAAATATTCTTTGAGTGTTAGATAGATCATTTATCGAGAAAGGTTATAGGCTATATATCATTACACTAAGAGCAATAGGAGCGGAGCACCTATGAAGAATGTTTCAAAATCGGGGTTTTTTTCCTTTTGAGAGCTTCCGCTGCGTGTTAGCCTTAGCCCAAAGTGACTATTCCACGCGGACGAAGTCGCGGGCAGATGCTAGTTTATTAATAAAAATATTATGCTATATATTTATTATAATAAAAATTATATTCACTATTTATTTAAAAAAAAAACAAAACAATAAAAAAATAGAGATTCTATCGGTCAGTTTATTTACTCGGCCGATCTAATTTGTTTGTCTTCAAACGATTTATAGAAAAGAATACCAGAAAAAAACAAACTATGAGAAATAAACTATTTTCGTGTTATTAGTATAAAAGTTAGGTATATAGTATACCAGAGTTGTTTTTAACTGTAATAATCTTCATTATTAACTGGCTTTGGTAGTGTGTTACAATAAACAGATTTGTTGTTTTATGTGCCCAGAATAAATAAAAAAAATATTCATAACATTCGAATGTTATCGTTTATTGTCCAAATATCAGTATAATGTAGTTATTAATGTCACCAATGATCTGAAAGCGGGAAATATCTCTTTCCTCGCGTGAAACCGTAAAATAAGAAGTTAAATTGTATTTTATGTGAATTTTACATAGATGCAATGCGTACTCGTCTTCTAGAATAGTATTTTATTATAAAACTAGCTGTACCCGCGGCTCCGCACGCGTTTTTTTAAATCGTATTAAAGAATTATAGAATTGTGAGACTATGTACAATTACAGAAACGCTCTTTAAAGACAATTGTAAGTACGACGCGCACGCCACTAAAAGTAACATGTAACGTGTACATTAGATATATAAATACAAAGAGCGTGCCAAATGAGGTTAGTCATCAGCAACACATTTGGAACCTTAATCAACCATATAAGTACCCCAATGCTCACTTACACTGTATAAGGAACTATTGAAACAATAACTTAAAATATTATTATAAAGATTTACATTTACATTACAATTAATATACATTGCCATTATTATAATTAAGATTTTGTGACTATACAAAAAATATTTCGAAAACGTTTTGAAGATAGCACTGCGGACGAAGCCACGGTTAACAGCTAGTATAAACTAAAATTGCTTAAATTACTTTTTATAAGATCAGCTATCTGCCAGTGAAAGTTATGTGAAGATCGATCGAATCGTTTTGAATATAGCACTGCGGGCGAAGCCAAGGTTAACAGCTAGTATAAACTAAAATTGCTTCAATTACTTTTTATAATGTCCGCTATCTGTCAGTGAAAGTCCCGTGAAAATCGGTCCAACCATTTTGAAGATAGCATGGCAGACGAAGCCGCGGTTAAGAGATAGTCTAATTTAAAGCCTAAGAAACGCGCTGTAATTTTTTCTATCTGCCAGTGAAATTCCCGTCAAAATCGGTCCAGCCGTTTAGAAGATTACCCGGAACAAACAGACAGACAGACAGACCGACAAAAAATTTTAAAATTGCAATTTTGTTATCAGAAGCGTGTATACTTTCACACCCAATCAGTAAAAAAGTGTTATTTTGATATTATATACAGACACTTCATTTTTATTATATGTATAGATAGATAACTTATAAAGATGACGCGTAAGGTTCACACCTCCGATACAGACACAGTATAAAGAAATATTTACTGTTAATAAGAATCGAAATATTTTTTCTCTTATTCTAGGTATATTATTTATTGTGTAAGAGGTTACTAGAAAATAAAACCTAAGAAGAGCATGTGGTTTAGTTAAAAAATGTTCGCACATTTCAGTTGTAGTCCATGGACTACAAAGCGTCGTAAAGTTTGTCGTTTCTAGAAATTGTACATACTCGACTGTATTTTATAATCTACTCAATGCTCCACTCTACCGTAAGCATAACGACATACTTATAACGATTCTGATGTGAATCACGGTTAAGCACCAATAGATCTTAAGTTGCATTATACATAACTATTTTACAATCGAGTACTTTAATGGGGCTAACGGTTTAGTTGTGAATATTCGAGTTATTCGTCAATAAATTGGATCGTATAATTCGATTCTGAAGTCAAGAGGTATATTTCAACTTTAGAGGTTCAGAGATGGTGTAATCAGACACTCTGAATTCCTAACTTCGGTTTAATTGATTTTTATTTTTTACATGGGTATGAAAACAAACACAAGTAATCACAGTACGACGATTTATTCCGACAGAAGAACGTACATTTTTTTAACTGAACTTGGTTGGTTGAACGGGCCTTTACAACTTAAATGAACATCTTAGGCGAGTGCCAAGAACGCCAAACCAAAACCTCGGCTTGGGCTGTTGTCTTGAAAGTAATATTGCGAGTCGACCTGAGCTAACTGAGTGGTGTGTGTGTACACGTGTGTAGGTTGCGGTATGGTATGTATGGTGAACTAGTGAATACAGTGTCACTGTACCGTGCTTGAGGTCTCCACTTTGGGGGATTGGACCTGACTTAAGACGCTTCTGAGGGAGGCAGCGGCAAGTGTGCGGCAGCAATATTCACCGCCAGATCATGGCAGCATGATCTGTCACATGCGGAAGTGGGCACAAGCACGGTCTGAAAAATCGGAGAGGTACAAATCGTTATAAATCATAATAATGGGAGTATTACAATGTTGGTGCTTAGACCACGGCGCTAAGTTACCTGCCTGGTCAATTTAAAATGGGCATGTCCTAAATAGAGCGTTTACATGAAGTGTTCTACTATCCTATTTCTTGGAATAGCGATCTAGGCGTCCACTTGCTACATTCCCTTCAAAGATTTTTCGCAGAACTCCAAATAAATTAGTATATACATAAAATAAGGCTAGTGAACAAACGAGTACAATGTGTCCACGGCTTAAATTTTAAGCGCTGAAAGGTACAGTTTAATTTAAACTTAAACCGGTACAGACAAGACACACGGGCCACGTAAATCCGCGTACAAAATATGAAACGCCGAGCTAACCAAGACATAAAGTGAAGACATGCGCGGAGAGCGGTAATGTGCTTTGTCTGTAACAGCTTGTAGCTTGATTAAGCCGTAAATATGCAGCCTGCCCGCTACACATGTACGCCTGGTTCAGACCCTCGTCCCGACATAGTTCTCTATGCTACGTTTGAATTTTATTAATTTTCGGTTAAAGTGGGCCGTCTCGGACGAGGCAATATTGTCGATAAAGATTGCCCAATTTTTTATACTTATCATCCCATATAGTGCCTTTGGGATAATATGAGCTAGAAGTGGGCACTTTGTAAAATTTGTTACTGATACTATATATTCATGCTATGTAATAAAATTACAAGGTAAATATGTATGTATTTGTTAATATTAGATGTTGTATTTTGACCGATAAAATTGTGTTTCAGATTTTAAATTATCTTCTTTACACTGAAACTGTGTTCGTTTTTTATCATACTTTTCTCTGCACCTATTAATCAGATTTGAACATTTGTTTTTGCTTTTTTTCTCTCGAACTGACTACGCTATTGGCTTAGCAAGTTCTTAACAGCTTCATCGGACTATATTTGTTACATTCACCGGACTATCATTTGTTTTTGCATTTCGTAGCCCTCAAATATTATAGATTACTAGTTTTTGCTCGCGGTTTCGCTCGTGTCACTGTAATTTTTATTTATATTAGTATCGGGCGGTGCGGATGTGAGCTGCGGAGCAAATTATCGTAGAACACAGACGACTTGGCTGCCCTACAAGAACCGATCATTACCGAAAGGGGCCGAGATGTGAATGCCTATGTCAGTGTAGTGCCATATGATTACTTTGATAATCGTCAAAATGTTTAAAAATAAAGGCGAGTAAAACGCTCATACAGTAATAATTTGTATTAGTAGGATACAAGAATTGTTTGGTTTGATCACGTCTGGTTTGACAACGGCAACTACTGGGGGATTGTATAACCCTTGGTAGACTTATACTTACTTAATTACTTAAACTTATACTTGGTAGATATTTATGTTTGACTAAGCTTTGCACGCGGCTTCTCTCTTTAGTGTACATTTAACTTTTCCTTCGGTAATGGAACATTTTTCTAGATAATAGGTGGTGAATAAAGCAAAATATACGCCTAACGGTGTGTGTGCAAAATTTCATGTAATTAATTAGTGAACGAGTAATAAACAAATTTACATTCGAATTTATGATATTAGTAAAGATTTCCCTAACCTAATCTTTTAGAGTAAAGAGAGTGCAAACTTTAGTTCATTCCTTTAAAATGTCTGTTTGCTCGTTCAATATTTTCGCTTGCAAGTTTTTATTCCTGAATAAATGATTCTTCGAATGTTGCATTTTGATCTAATTACAACTTTGAAATATACTTATGAAATGTATTTCTTTAAAATAGAAGTAGGTATAAATGAAATTCTACAAGTAAGCAATTTTTGTTTTATGAAAGCTTTTTTTTGCGAAGAGTACAAATATTGTATATTATTAGACACAAGAATGTTGAAGTATGGCGAATAAGAGACTTATATAATCAAGGCTTCCATTAGGCTTTTATTGATAAGATTAAAAATCGTCAATAAATAAATAAAAATGAGTGCGTGTAAACGTCATACACGATTGAAGTAAAACTTCTTTGGCGTTATAAGAGATGGCGATTAAATTAAAACTAAAAACATCATAGGAGAATTTAAAAATGCATTTATTGAAGATTGCAAAATATTAAAAATGATTAGCTCATAGATGGCACTACAGATAATGAAGCTTTGATTTAATTGTTACTTACTTACATTTTAACCAGATGGCAGCACGGTCGCGCGCCCCTATATACGTAATTAATTCTATTGTATAATTTTTATTATTATTCAATTTTCATTGTGATATTTTTAATTATTTTTTTTTCAATATTATGACTGATTTGTTTATAAACTATATATTGACAAAATCATAAATATTTAAAAATCGGATGGCACAGAAACGTGACGCCATATTGCCGCAACGGACTTCCGTTGCATTGTCGTCAAGTTACCTCTTAGTCGCGCCTAAAGAAGTTTTACTTCAAAAACTCTGGGCAGTCATAAGGACTGCGAACAGGAGTTAAATTATTAAAATCAGTTTTGTTTTCACATCTATTGTCACTCCGAGCAATAGTTATAAATTATATATATTTTATGATTATATCATTACATAGTATATAACAAAGTCCCCTACCGCGTCTGTCTGTCTGTCTGTTCGCGATAAACTCAAAAACTACTTAACGGATCTTTATGCGGTTTTTACCAGTCGATAAAGTGATTCACGAGGAACGTTTTGGTATATAATTTGTCCAGGGTTTTTTTTTATAATCAGGGCGGGACAACGACTGCCGGGCCCGCTAGTAACGTTATAAATTTTATGCAGTTTATTAATTAATCAAAGATATAATCGGCTGCACAAGTACAATACAAAATATCAATATTACATGTACACAGGTCTAACGCTAGCGCAATTCATCACGAGCAAGTCGAGGTCATCGGTGAAGCGAACCCATAAGGTTTCCCCTAACATTGTATTTTAATCGCTCACCCCCGCGCCGCTAGAGAAGTTTTCTCGTGTGAAACAGAGGAGATAAAATCACTGATATATTTTATCTCATATATGTAGAAATAACATTACCACGGTTTATAGATAATTCCAGGCAGAGGCGCTAGTAAATCCTGCGGATCGTCATTTAATTTGATATTTTATTTCGAAACAACAATGTTAGGTCAAAAATTGAATTATTTATGTGGGCGGCGTATACGAGACTGTCAAATGAATATTATATAAATGTTAATATATATTTTCCAAATACGTGTGGCTTTATCCATTTTTAATATTAAATGTGAAGAATCTCACAGTGGAATTTTAAATAAACATGGTTTTCATCGTTAGACTTTTTATGTGCAGAAAAAACATGCCTATTTTTAATGTAAATTTGTATTTTTTTTTATTCATCTCAATATGGATAATGGTCGGTGAGAATATTGGTTGTTACGCGTAATTTTCCTAATTTAATCATTGAAAAACTTTATTTAATAAGCATAAATAATTTATAGATATATCGGCTGAAATACATTAGTCAAAAGCAAAAAGAAATGGCGAAAAATTAATTAATTGACGATTTTATCATGTGATTTCTTTTAAATACGTATTATTTTATCCTTACGAATACGGTCCTAATCATACTAACAATATTATAAATGTGAAAATAGGTTTGTTTGATACGGTATGTCTTACCTACTCAAGTGATCATTGTGAAAATTTTTAAACACGTTAGGGGTAAAAGCATATTAGCAGAGATAAAGTACAGAAAAGAACATAGAACTCTTTTCATAAAGTAAAACCTGTTCTCGAGGCATAGTCTCTAGTCGCTAGTCTCACATTATAAAAAGTTAAGTTTTTATTAGCAGTAACTGAATAACTTATCTGATTATAAGAGATTTTCATTAATTGACCTGGGCACATATTATTTATAATTTTATATTATAAGCAACTCGAATGAAATTGCGAGCGGTTGCTAGTCTTTAATAAAACTACAGACCCTGGTTTTGTGAATACAGTTTGGACATACTTTTCATTGTGTTACAAATAATGCAATTGTTCCTGTCTCTGTTTGAATTTTCTTTTTGGAAATATTAAATCCGCTTTTATTGAGACTTTAAAAATGTAGTTAGTTATACACTAGAGATATTACAACAATTCTATTCTCAACAGTGAGTGTTGTCACCTTCTTTTATTACAAAGTACATTGCTGTAGATGGTAGAGCCACGATGAAGCTATTACTGGTTTCAGCATGAATGGGTCGGCTTGTCCGGGGTAGTACCACCCTCTCATAGAAAACCGACGTAAAGTAACAGTGCTTGCATTGTTGCGTTTCGTTCGGTCAGTGAGAGCGCCGGAGACCCACTGTTCATTCCCCTGTCCCCCCTCCCTTCTCCTCCCAAACACAGGCCAGTAACGCACTTGCGACTCCCCTGATGTTGCAAGTGTCTATGGATGGTGGTGATCACTTAACATCAGGTGACCCGCCTGTTCGTTTGCCTCCTATGATATAAAAACTTAATATTATATACTGGCAGAGATAATAATATATTATTAAAGTATCGTATTAGATTCTTAAAAGTAAGGTTGATAAACATTTACCTTGCGAACAGTATAGTGCAATCGTGTGGATGTTTACGTCGTGTAAATACTTGTGTTAGTGGTGCATCTAAGCTACGTCGCATCCAGTTCTTGGCAAACACTAGAACTCTTGGCGTATGGCAATTTGCTCTGTGATATGTGTACATTGCAACTGCTGTTGTAATTGAGTCGTACCTATGTATAAATAGGCAGCGGGGAAACTTTCTCAGCCGATTTTCTTCATTCTTTTTTTGTTTTGTACTTATTGACGACCTTTTGTGTTATCAATAAAAAAAATGGAAAGTTTTCTTTTTGACGGTCGAAGCTCGACCACTGGACGAGCGCCCGTAGGATTAATAACGCTGTTAAATCATTATCTAAATCTTTATGCGTATTGATGAATCTGTATTGTATTGTATGATACATGCTGTAATCGATTGTAATTAGTGGCATAAATAATTATAAAAAATTGCATGTAGGTTATAGCTGAGCTATTGTGTTCTTGTTGTCGATTCATTTCGGATAAATAAAAAAAATGTGTGCGTGTACTAGTGTACACACGTAAGAAGTGAAACTTGTTTAAGGCCTTATTTTTCGCAAAATGATCTATATGCAACTTTCCAGAAATTGGTTAAAAAAAAAAAAAAAAAAATAAAAAAAAAAAAAAAAAAAAAAAAAAAAAAAAAAAAAAAAAAAAAAAAAAAAAAAAAAAAAAAAAAAAAAAAACAAAAAAAAACCCTTTCTTTCTTTATGGCAAACAATTTCATTAATATATTAAAAAATAAAGTTAAATTAGATAAAGTTTAAACAAAGGGATTTTATTATCATAGACATGAATACAAACAAGATGGCGCGTAACGGAAAAATGTGACGGTAAATTTTTTCCAACGCCGATAAAGAAGTTTCACTTCAAAAATAAATTACTTTTATTTTATTTCAGTATCGAGAATTTCTCTAGGATTCTGTTCTGAATAATATGGGGTAAATACGTTTTTGTTCTTATATGTGTAACTTATTTATAACCAGTAGTTATTGTTTTTACTGTGAATAAAGATAATGGGTTTGTACACCTATTTAAATGAAATCTGAAATTGCTATTTTTTATTCATATGACCTTGTTTACGTGGCTGTTTACGCTACAGTATACTATATGTGTCCTATTGTAAAAAATATAATTAAGTCTATTTTTGTATTTCTCTCAACTATAGATTAAAAGGATTAATAAGAGTGAAATATAAACTTTTTTTTTATATTTTTCGACGATTATTTTAATAATAAAGTTTTTATTAAATTATCAACAAACGGAAGTGTATCAAGGCGGCATGTGAGTGTTAGTAATTCTCAATACTTTCTAATCTACTGTTTTACCTATTTCTTTATTGTTGTAACGTTTTCGCTTATACTGATCTACATTAATATATTATTTTATAATTGCTTAATTAGTTGTCAATATTTTTAGATGAACTTCGTAATGTCATAGGGGTTCGATGTTTGAATTTAATAAAAAAAGACTTTGGATTGAACCATCAGGAATAGTCGGGCTGGCAAAAAAAACTACTTTCTCTTGGTAGATCAAAATAGCCTTTTTGTGAGGTTAATATGACAACGAAAAAAATATAAATTGCGACTGACGACAAAAGTTTTTAGGGCTATAAATCCTATTGTTTTAAACGAGCGTTGTAAAGAAAGGTTTTTTCTTAAATTTTAATTTTAAGGGGAATTAATGTCTTTATAAGGTTTCATCACTTTTGAAGTCTTTGACATAGAAATTAGTATACAATTTATTTGTTTAAAATATTATAATTTATAAAAAAGTTAACGGTTAGAACATTAGTAACTAATGTAGTTAGAAACTGTGTTTGGATTATCATCGCGACGCGTCGTCCACTTATTTCGAAATAATATTTTGTTCTACATGGTAATAAAAGTGATTAAAGAAACTATAGTGGTTATATTTGACATAATACTAGAACCCATACTAACGCCAGTAAAGGATACATGTTTTATTATTTATTTACTTATTATTATGTATCATTTCCTATAATTGTGAAATCTTGTCCTGACTTTAGTTGTTACATACTATAAGTTACTATATAAAAACATTCTATGCTGTTTGATTTCCGAATAAATAAATAAACTACAAGGCTACTGTGTAAGCATGAGTGTATGTATATATATATGGATATGAAAGAAAAGGTCCAAGAAATTCGTCGAACTTGATGTGTAATATAAATAACTATATGAAACTCTATATACATGTAAATGGTGAAAATTAATCCTGCTGTACTTTCTAGCAGCCATTATTTGGCTTAGCTGGAATATAACCTAGGAAATGAATAAAGTTTTCACAGCTAAATCTGAATAAAAAAGTTTATACCAAAGGTGATATTGTACAGTGTTTTCTGTGCGCGTTATTTAATTAATGTTAAACGGAAAATGCTAATGAATAGCTCGTAATTTGTTTTGTTTTGTGTTTCATACTGAATTTTTAATTGGTTATGTTAGTAAAACATTTTCATGTACGGTTACAGAAAAAAATGTTGTGATGTTAGTTGAGTATAGCATAGAAAACAACAAATACGACTCTAATATATGAATGTTTAAATCTCATTTAATTACGTTCTCTCAATAAAAAAATATTTTTTCTTTATTATTAAGACTTTACGACCCCCTTATAAAGTTTCGTGACCCAAATGTTGAGAACCACTAAAATATATTATTTCGATACAAAAATATTCTTATTTTGTTCATAGTTGTCGTGTTCAGAACTATTTATTTCTCCCTACTCAACTTTCAATAATAAATCTGCAGATATAACATATACGACTGATAAATCTTTAATTAATATAAAATCATGTTATCTTAATATATATATTTCTTGTGTGCGTGTGTATGTGACTGAACTCCTCCTAAACGACTGGACCGATTTTGATGAAATTTTTTGTACGTGTTCGAGTGGATCCGAGAATGGTTTAGATTCACAATTGGACCCGGTAGGTGGCGCTGCGGTTGACTTTTGGGATTTCTGTTTTTTATTATCAAGGCAGGACAACGTCCGCCAGGTCCGCTAGTATTTACATATATACTTATAATAAATTACACATAAAATGATTGCAAATTTTTTAAAACTTAACACACCGTACATTCACCTGATGTCAGTCTTCCGAGTTCAGTCTAGCGATGCGTCTGACAAGCGAGCGTAGTTAAATTCGCTCGAACTCACCCAGAAAATGTAGTTAATTAAAATCTAGTTAGCGCACTGACAAAAACTAATTTACTAAATTGTAACTGAGCGCCTAAGTTCATACTTGTCGTACTTTTTGCTGCCGCTCTCTGGACTATGTAATGTTATTAAATATCTCACAAATTAGTTTTTAACTTTTATAGATTATCTGAAATTGGGTGTTGAAAAAGTAAATTGTAAACCGAATAAGTCGTAGGTTAGTCCGGACGTGACTGTTCGCACACAATGTCGATCAACGTGGGTTTGAATCATATAATAAGTTATGGTTTTCGATGAAAGGTAATTCCTATGTCCGCATGTTGGAACCTCGGCATGCAACAACGAATATTTTGGAAGTCACCTACTTTAAATTAGTAACACTATCGGCTGACGGTGAAGGAAAACATCGTGAGGAAACTTTGACCTGAGAAATGTTCTTGTAGTTAGTACTACAACTATATGTGGGAAAACATAGAACTGTGGATTTTTCGGAGTTTGAAATCGTCAATGGGCTGTAGGCTGGCGTGGTGATTGTATCCATAGCTTTCTTCGGGAAGACGCCTGTGGCGCTGTTGTGGGTCTCTTGCAGGTTGATAATGATGATGAATAACAAGGCTTTTTCTATTCTAAGTCAGAGTTGCCAGCACTTTTAAGCTTAAAATCTCAAGTTAAGTACCTCTGTTCCGATAGCTGCAATTGCGAGTCAGTCGCCCCTTAAGGTTAGCATGTTTACAATGTTAGACCAAGTCATCATTTCAAATCACATCTGATTAACACTAATATCACCGTTTTAACACGTTTGCTTGCAATATTACTAATATTACTGTTAATTATGTATACATTGACTTGGAACATTAAAATATTATTATATTATTATTATTATTATTATTATTAATAGAATTAAAATTCTATTTCATTTATCTTTACTAGAACATTGTGATTGATTGTTATTAGTTTCGGTAATTTCATAACTCTATCCAAAATATATGTTACATAAGGTGCATCGTTACCATTCTTAAAATTATATCGTTCGCGTTCACGTAAATCTGATCTATCTAGTCCGGTCAAATTAGCTCTAAAAATAGTAGTGAAGGTACTAAAATTTGTATAGAGCTAAAATTTGGTATGAATATTCATAACACTATTACAAATTGATGGTGAAAATTTCTTACCGATCCCGTATCTGGATTTTTTTAAATTTAAAGTCAAAGGTCTCAAGAATGGGGTTTTCGCGTTTTTCAGATGTTTATGAACTTAGGTCAGTGAAAAAATGAAGACCATAAGAAATGTTTTAATACTTTTTTCTTAAGAGCCACCGTTTCTGAGATATAACGATTATAAAAGTTGAAAAACTTGTAATCAAAAACAGTACTTTTATTCTATAAGACCTAAAGTACCTTATGTTCTTGTTTGTATTACTGGCATCGTGTGTGCAATATATTATGACGATCGATTGAGTAGTTAAGATGTGAAAGCGTAACAAACAAACAATTCAGTTAGGTTATTAGGTATTAACGTTTGACTATAGCAGTTTGGTTGCTATTTATGTTGAATAAAAAATATTAATAAAATTTCGTCATGAATCACTTTATCCACTGGTGAAAACCGCATGAAAATCCATTCAGTCGTTTTTGAGTTTATCCCGAACAGACAGATAGACAGACAGACGTGTCAGAGGACTTTGTATTATAATATGTAGTGATATCTGGGATATTTCAAGATAAAACTCAATTTTATTACATGCGGGAGAAGACTCATGGACCAGAGCGCTCCTTCTGGATCTATTTTATGGTTCTTTTGTCAAAGTACTAGATAACCCGTTATCAGGATGGGGTAGGTGGCTAGTTAGGTAAATTCCGAGAAGTCACGGCAGCCTCCACGTAGCCGTCGCACCGCGTCGGTAGGTAGGCGATAAGAAAGTTTTTCCGTTAAACCTTATAATTTATAACTGACGCCTATCTATTCGATGTATGCTGATCAAGGTAAAAAATGTATGCAATCAGGGTCTCTATCAGAAACGAAGTTCAATGTAAATAACGTAAAGTAAGGAAGAAAAAGTAAAGAAGAAAAAACTGAACCTCTTATTGTGGTCGAATTTTGAATACTGGACAACTGTGGAAATGCGGAATTCGATTACACTCACTAATTTGAATTAATTTAGTGGGTCGTGGTAAACTGGCTGTCGATGAAGGAAAGCATCATAATTAAAGATTGGCGTCCTAAAAATGTACTAAAGAAGTGTAATACAGATAAAGACGGACACACTCATAACAAAACTATATCTTTATTGTAGCATAGTAAAGTGATGGTATAGTATCTGATGGTAACACAAACTAAAACAATAATAATTATCAAAACATTGTACATGAGTAGTCGTGGTTGTTTTAATATTTTAGTAGTTTAATATGGTTGATTCTGGAACGTGATATAATAAAGAATTATATGTGTGGTGTGGTGATCACGATTAAGCCAGATACAATATCTTACTGTACGGAATAGGCAAATGACGGACAGTATATACTCCTTAGCGAATTTATACTAGGCCCGTTTCTATCATAGGCGAAAGGAATTGACACTCCAGGCGTAAGTTCTGAGGACGTTCCAATGTCAATGAAAAGTAAACGTGATAATGTGGCAAATATGTGAATGATTTTGTCTGTTAAGTCGCGCCCAAGTGGAATTGCGCAAGGAAGCATCTTGAGTGGCGCAAGGAAGGTGGGCGCTATAATTGGATATTGCTACCTCGTAATACTTGTAATGGGAAGGCTTTTAGCTTTTATAAGTTTATTATTAGGTCTTTTGTATACAAATTTCTTTCAAGATGAAGAAAGTAACGGTACAATAATACGAGAATGTGATCCCAATACTGAAGAAGTAAAATTCGTCATTAACTTTATGCTTCAACCGTGAAGCTAACCGAGGATTCAGCACGCAAAAGACTTTGTATTTCACCAAAAATATTATGAAAACGTTCAATAGATATTACAACTGAGTATGATACAAGAGGGTTTTTTGGTTCTTACATAACTGTAGCTAACTGTAATGTTTCTTTCCCCGGAAATACGTCCCCGTTGATGTGATGTTATAAAGAAAGAATTGTTAGCATTTTGAGTGCCGCAACGATATTAAATAAACGATGACTTTCTCCGCAGACGCGATTAAATTTTCACATCTGTAGCGCTGATGGAACGCTCCGTTACGAGCTTCGGTTCGAATTACAGAATTGTTCCTTCTATAACGATTGTATTTTTTTAGTGCCGATAAAAATGAAGAAAACGAGAGCAGTTTCAATTAATTTTTTATGAAAAATATTCAAATGCCGTTCTCGAATAAACCATTGTTTGGGAATTTATTCAATAAATTCGGGAGTCACGCCGCGGAGCCGCCCTTTCGAAATGGGGTTTTTTATAACGTCTAATTAATCTCTTATGCTGGAAGCGCTTTATTGAGCGTTTATATAATGTAAGGCAGTTTCCGTAATTAGTGAATTGCTATGACATATATAAGGGGTTGGATTTCTATGTGTGCTTTACTGCATGTATAGCGGAGAGTGTTCTGAAGAACTTTTTCATATAATGCCTTCATCGCCGTTCCAAACTCGCACTAACCGCTGTTGACTGGTTGTTCATCCACATACCCTAACATCCAGCACAAAGGCTACAATAATAAGGTTCTCTGGTAGCTTAATTATGCTTACACTAGCGTTGTGGAATGAACTACAACAGTGATGCTCGTAATGTTGCAGTTGTCCATAGATGACGGTAACTATTTAACATCATATGCGCCGTCTGAATAATTGCTGCCCTTGGGCATAAAAAAAAACAATAAACAAAACCGACTTAAAAAATGTACACGTAAAACTCGATCATAATTTTAGATTAGTAATCTTGCATGACCATCAAGCTACCAATATCTAAATTAATATATACCCCCTACTCGATTTTGAATAGTTTCCTTGTGACTTGCAATCCAAGTTTCTAAACTAATAACATGATAATTGAACACCCTTGAAGATAGCCACTATTCAACACAAAAAGAATTTTCAATCCCTTTACAAATGAATTTCTGAGGTGACAAATGTAGTAAATCAACCGAATAGACAACGTTCTTCTTTTCAAGTGGGTTAATAAAATGTTTAATGCATGTAATAGCAACCGCCTGTGATTTCACGTTTGCACCTTTGTGAATTATCACCAACATTATTTACGTGTAAATATATTTTTGTTGTAACTGGACAGACTGACGTCGCTGGATATAGTGATAAGTAAGCACCGTGCGTCACTGTTACATATCACGGTCATGTCTGTCGAAACAATTAATTTAGTACTACTACTGAATACAACTGTTGAATTTAGAACTTCTGATATAGGTTAATTCAGTGGCTTTCAAATGCACGTCTTATAACAGCTAAGTATTCAAAATAATAATAATTCGCTTCTATTATTTTTATTTTAAATCTGTCTGTCTGTACTATTTAAGCCTTATAGCTCTTTTACCTATTTTCAGTTACCTGTTTTAAATTGTATCATTACTGCTTACCCCGTATAAAAAGCGTAATGATATGTAATCCACATAACATTCTGATTCATTTTCTATCTACTATAGTAACAGTCTCGTCGAAATCAGCTCACAATCAACATTTAAATTATATTTATACGTCTACATTAGCGCGACCATTTGTAGCTTTGGACACGTTTGTTATACTATGAAATTAATAATGACAATGAGATACTTTCTAATATTAAAAATCTAAATGTGTGTTTGTCTGTTACGCTTTCACGTCTTAACTACTTAACCGTTCAGTCAGATACAAAGACTATTCACGAGTTTAAAGCCACATTAAAACGAGCTATGTCACGGACAAAAGACAGTATAGTATATAACACTCGAGGTAACGTAGCTTCTCTTTGGTCAAATAATTTAAATAAGTTATAGAATCAAGTTAGCAGCTCAAGTGATAAACGTTGGTATAATTTAACTCATTATAATATTTGAATAAATACAGGTAATATGTGAGAAAGCCAATTATAACTCATTATTAAATCTTAGTAAACAAAATATCACTTCCAGTAGATACGGTGTCGTTCCCACGTCAAGTACGCCAGACCTTCGTTAATGTAAACAATTGCCAATAACCGAGACCTCTCTAAAATTCAAATGTGTATCACCTAAAACCCTTACAGTAGACACAGAATACTTTGAAACGGGTGGACTATTTGGCACTTTAATAAGTTCATTCCTTATAACACTGTTGTATTAACTTAAGTACAGAATATAAACTTAGATCTTAGAGGGGTAAATTTACGGATAATTAGATAATAAAATGCTCTGAATTAAAATACTTGGTTTATGATTATCTGTATATGGCAATTTATTGGTGAGGTATTGTATATTCTTAGGAGAGTCACGCCTATGTGGATGGACGAGTCAGCGATAAGAAAATCAATTAATCGATAAAAAAAAAAAAAAATTTAATCTTTTCAATTAACAGAAAATTTATTACACGACCATTTAATTCAAAACTATATATATAAACTAAATATATATATATTATAAGAATGTAAATCTAACTTGTCTGTACTTTTTAAATTTTTGTGAAAAAAAATGTTGCAGGTGTCTTCAAATAAGTAAATAAAATACATTTCAATATGTTTTAGAAAAGTCGGTCTGTCGAAAAAATCATAAAGCATATTCTCGAGTAATATTTAGTCTTAATTTCATTAAAATCGGTTCACTTTATCAAAAGTTATTGTAATTTTAATGACGACGCGAACTAAGTACAAGAGGAAAGTAGATAAGTAAATGGACTTAATACAGTCAGATGATTTTAATAGTCACTGTTTTCTTACATTCGTTTCCACGCGGACGGAGTCGCGGGCATAGTTAGTTGTAACTAAAGTTCTGATATACTATTTTATATATATGGGTACTAGGGTGTCCGTTATTTCCCAAATTGGATTTTATTCTGTAAACGCCCCTCAAATTTTTAGATTATGACCTAAAAAAAATATCAGACCCAAACCAGCCCTTAATATTTACATTAACCCGTGCCCAAATCATAATACATTTCCCATTTAAATAACATGGGATTTTTGCACTTTTTGCAGTTAATTTTTTTCCATTGAATCAAATGGAGCTAACAATACTTAAACAGCTGTTTCTTGTAGAAAATTTAACGCTCTACAAAAAAGATCTGAATGCTTTTTTCGATAAAACTTACCGTTTGAAAGTTATTCAACGATAAAGTTGTACAATGGATGGTACAATGGATGTTGAAAAAGTCAAATTTTACAAGCCAGGAGCCTTTCATCATGCTCGCTGGATGTCTAAGGTGATTTATACTCTAAAAATTTACATATTTCGAGATATTTATGAACTAGATTCACAACTAAAAAAAAATCTATTAGATATTTGTTTATTTATAGTGTTTATTTATGTGCCTTTTTGGTTTGCGGTGCCTCGTGCAGCACTCGCTCCAAATTTAGATTTACAATTTTTAAAAGTTGTTAATCAATACAGAACAATTGATAAAAAAATTTCGGAAGCTGTTTTACATAAATTCAAAAATCACTTATGGTATTTAAATTCTGAAATAGCTGCTCTTGTATTTTTTGATCCAAACGTATCAGCTAACTTAAAAAACAAAATGGTCATAGCGTTAAAAAATTGTGAAGATTCAGAATTTGATTCGTCCAAACGGTATATTATTAATACAGATGGTCAGATTAAAAATTTAGAAAAGAAGGATATTGATTATTTTATTAATTCGAATTCCTTAAAATTTTTCGATAGATTTAATATTAGTAAAGATTTTTTAGAAACTAATGCCGATACGTGGATTAGAAATGATAATTATTTAAATGGACTGGCAATTGTTAATAATCTGCAAGTAGTAAACGATGTAGCCGAAAGAGCTGTTCAATTAACACAAGATTATATCAATAGATTAACTACTCAAGAAGATCAAAAACAATACTTGATTCAAGTTGTAAGCGAATACAGAGCCAAATATCCTACTGCAACTAAAAGATGTTTGACAAAAAAATTAGTAGAAATGAAAAAATTACTATAAATATTTTGATACTATCATTTATAAGCAATAATATACTTTATTTTGGATCCAACTTTTGTATTAATTTATTTTATTACCTATCTGTATGCGTTTAGTTTGATATAAATAAAAATTATGGTGGAAATTAATAAAAACGATGAATTTAACTATGAGTACAACTTTGTTGTTGAATAACTTTTAAACGGTGAATTTTATCGAAAAAAGCGTTCAGATCTTTTTTGTAGAGCGTTAAATTTCCTCCAAGAAACAGCTGTTTAAGTATTGTTAGCTCCATTTGTTTCAGTGGAAAAAAATTAACTGCAAAAAGTGCAAAAATCCCATGTTATTTAAATGGGAAATGTATTATGATGTAGGCACGAGTTAATGTAAATATTAAGGGCTGGTTTGGGTCTGAAATTTATTTTAGGTCATAATCTAAAAATTTGAGGGGCGTTTACAGAATAAAATCCAATTTGGGAAATAACGGACACCCTAATGGGTACTAATATCCGCTTTATAATATAAAACATTAAACATATATGCGGTTCAAGGGATGTGGTGTGTCTCAGCAGTCAACACTAATATCATAGAGCAAGGGTTGTTTATTTTTCTGTTTGTTTGAATGCGTTAATAATATTTGTGGAACTACTGACCAGATTTCGGGGTTTCTTTTTGCATTTCATAGTCCAATTCTAAGGAAGGTTAAGTGCTATGTTATATCACGCTATGACCTTTAAAAGTTGAGGAAGTATCATACAAAGTGTAGGTCACAATATAGACTAAGGGAAACAAATTAATAGTACGTGCAAACCGTGTTACTCTGCGCGAGGTATCGAGGGCTGATAACAGAAAAATCTCGGAAAACAGTAACTATAAAATGTTAACTTTTAAAAACTGCGGTCCTCATGGTATTTATAATAGGTTACTACTCCTGAGAACTGATGGAATGGCTCGTGCATATTGTCTTACTGCAGAAAACTTTGAGTCGTTTTGAAATCTTCGATGGAAGAGACAGTAAGGTGGTAACCAGTTCACTAAAGCTTTAGAATATTACGTTGGATATACTTATAACAGCGTAAGACCAAGGAGATCATATTGAAAAAGGCAATGATTTCTAATTTATCTTTATGAATAAAATAATGACACTGGCAGATACGCATATCGCATTGACAACCCAAAAAAATATGGAAAACGTTATGTTGTAGACGAGGGTATCTAACTAAAATTCGTTAACTCAGTAACACATGTGCAAACAAACTGTACCAGCGCGTTGACAGAGTAATTGCTTCAGTGCACAGTCTATTTGTACAACGGTGCACTGTTATATGAGGAGAGAAAAGTCAGTTCTAGGTAATTTAGATAAATAATACTAAAAAGTTTGATATACAATATATTTATACCTGCAATAATTAGTTACGTAACTTATCAGAATGTCTTCGTTAGCATGGTGTTCTAATTTCTCGGTGTTTGAAAATAAAAATAATATTTAGTTAGTCATTTTCTTAAATTAAAAATCTATTTGAAACTAATTGCTCGATTCGTTTTCGCACGGATTTACTAACGAAGGAAATAAGGCCAATCTTACCATAATAGTACGACTATGTAATGAAATAGAATGGCAACTGAACAACTGAACGTCAATCTGGCAATTCTGTCAATTTTTTTGAAGATCTCCCTAATGTTTTATGTCTCATTCATTCACTCACTTTTAATATGCAGGTTTTTTAACCCGAATTTTTCACTTTACCGTATGATTATTCAAACATTCTTTTACATACAAACTTTCTCCGGACAATTAAAAACATGAAAAAAAAAATTAGCTAAATAGTTGCATGCGTTCTAAAGTTATGCACGTACATAAATTCAGCAATTTATTTATATAGATGAGAATCAACACTTAAAAATGCGGAAATAATTCGTTTTGTTTGTGTTGTTTTAGCAGACATATTCTTTACTACCCCTCTTAGTTGCTAGATACATACCGAGTTATGAATGCGATATATGTAAGCGTGCCATTGTGGCGGGTATTTATCTGGTGTATGGTTGTTAACTAAACACTATAATACCTTATAACAAATGTAAGTGTTAAGTTAAATTCAACAAAATTTAATACCTCATATTAAACGACGATTAATTTCAAAACCGTAACCGATAAGTTAGACCGAGTTTAATCAAATAGACGTTAGGGTAATTGGAACTTCGACTTTCAAGAGACGTAATGTTCCTTCAAGTCGGTTGTTAGGCACTAATTGGGTATAATTTTAGGTATTTGTTTCAGATAATTAATTACAATTTCACAAGCGATTCAATGCTGTGGTTTTCACTAATGTGTTCATTGTGAAATTGTGTTAAGTTTATTTTTAATTAAATTTTTTTTATTTTTCGACTTTGACGGTTTTTCACAGAAGTAACAAATGTGGTAACTTCTAAGATATTCGTTAGTATGACATGGTGTCAACATGTCAACGCTCAAAATTGCTATATCATATCTACTACATATATATAAATAGACAAAGACAATGTTCAGTACCTATTTCTCCTTTGTTTATTAACCCATTTTCTTTTTTTAACTACCAAGATTTTTTTTAATATACCCAATTCTATTTTACGATTTTTTAATATGAACTAAATCCAATTTTAATCGTGCATATAACATGTTGATTTTTTAAGATTTACAGTTTTTATGCTCTAAGAACGAAGTTCAAATTTTGCCGTCCATAAGTTTTTTTTTAATTTTTTTTCCAATCTTCATATTTTTTTACATATACAAAATTTTGAAGATCTAGAAAAATAACTTATTTTGAAATGTAACGACACAATTACCGTATATCTTTGTATTTAGGTGATTTGTTATTTTCCAATTGTATATAAGTTGGTGTTCGAAAAACATCGAACTGTGATCGGTTGCTCGGATTGTAATTATTTATACATGAGACGGAAGGAAATTGTCACCTTGCATGACAGTCGTTTACTATTTATCGATCCACTTTCTCATCCACTATGTTTATACACGTATGTTTTGTATTAAGTTTTATTAAATAACAAACAAAAACTATAAAAAGGACTTCGTAATAACGTAATGTAAGTCGAACCGTGTTAACGTATTGGAAAAAAGTGCTGGTTTTTCTTTCTAATCCCTTTTTATTAATACGAAACCTGTTACAAGAATACTAAATTATTTTTCTACGAATAATAACAGAAGAGTAACTCAACATATTTCGTCACATAATCAGGATCTTGTTTTGCTTTTGTTATTATTTATTTAATGAATAATATTAATTCCGTTTGACAACATATGTTATGTTGACTCTCAATTTTAATTTACAATATATTGGAATGTTCGGTGACTTGCTGTTCAAATCTAGACTTCAAGCATTAAAGTATTTTCAAGTTATTGACTCGTCATTAGTGACGCTTCCGTGCGTATTAATTATTATTATTTTTTTTAGTCTATATTGTTCTGCCTGTAAATTAAAAAAGGTTGTTATAGTGACTGTCATGCACAAGGTGTAATATCCGCCGTAGTGATATGTTTAGGCGTGTAGTGTTTCGAGATTAACCGATATATATAAAGTACCTGAGCCAAATTGTATGCGTCTCATGGCCGTGAAACCACTGAACACGTCGCCATGGTCGGATGGTCAAGTTCACTCCTGCACACCCACCACGCCTCCCCCCGGCAGCCTTTCAAGCTGAGGATCGATTCCCCGTACTAGAACCCTCGAGCATGCGGTTAGCATTATACAATGACACCGCATTCATTAGTTCACTGCGCACCAAATACGTACATACTCACACGGCACATACATAGTTTCTGTACGGGATCTTTTTCTTTTCTTTAGTTAAGATTAGCCAAAATTGTCAGACATGAAATACATCTACGCTTTCGTGCGGCAGATATGGAGGTACACCTATGTGTCTCACTAAAGTATACATGTATGTAGCTTATGTTACATGCTTAGTTTAGTTTGATTCGCGGTATTATATTCAAGGTAACAGTCCAAGCCACTTCGGCACGCTTGAATTTGTTATCCTTCTCTTTCCTTATAGGTCGGTATGCCAGTAATGACTAACGATAAATAACAGATCTCTCGATGATGACCGTTCTTTTTAGATTGCACCATACTCACGATCAGGTGCATTGACGTCACTCTTTAGTCATACAATATAAATGTACATATATGTAAGAAATACAACATGAATAGAATATATAGAAAAAAATAGAAATAGTAAGTAACATTTACTATATAGAAACTTTTACTATATAAAATTTTATGGAATTGTAATGTAGTACTTTCCAAGTTATTCGTATAAACAACCAGACAGACAGATAGAGAAACAAATATTTCAAAAACCACGTTTATCTATCATCTATTTATTCAAAAGCCCTTCGATATATTGTGTCTCAGATATCTTTGATGTGGAGAATTCGTCTTTTTACTGCTTTGTTATGAGTGTAAATTGTACTTTTACTTTATACTCAAAATGTTTGCGGATATTCACCGAAAATATTTTAATTATTAAGTAACGGAAAGTAGTACAGTAATATTAAACAAATTATTGAAGTCTGCTCGATAAATAAAGGTAGAAAAAACTACATATGTTTAAATTTAAACACTAAAAACGTCCAGTGTTGGATACAGACCTTCAGCAAGGAACGCAATGAACCGATCTTGTGTTGTTAATAATCTAGCAGGTTCCCAAACTTCACAAGGCCATTGGATTGGCCATTAGCATTTGGAGCTCTCAGAATTCCTAGACCTAAGTGGTACTCACTGAGCTGAGTAAATTACCTGTACGTGTATTCGGTAGGTTGTTTGCGGTCTTGTTTGTTGGTTATAGGTTTCAGGGTTCAGTGACAATTAATACGTAGAATTTATAAAAAATATTTAATCGTCAAATTTCGAAGAACGTAACAGCATATCATGAGGCTAAACTGATTTGGTAAAATACAATGCAAATACATGTTAATTTTATTTTCGCAAACGGCTAACTTGTTTATTCAATAGAATATGAATTAATAAAAGCGAGTTACATGATAATACCGCATTGTGAGTGAAAGGGCCCGTAATGGAGGGACAGCGAAAATTCTCTTTATTCAAGGCAAAGCCGAGCCCGACAAATAAATTGTTACGATTTTTCTTCGACGCCTCTAGAATGTTGCTTTGTATTTTATAACAAAATAGAGATTGAATCATAAGCGGTAGCGTTAAACTCTCGTTTGAAATTAAATTTTAATGAAAATTAAAAAGAAACGCTTCAAGCAATATTAAAGAGATAGTGGTCCTTAAAAATTACATCTGTAACATTTATAGAGTACATATACTATGTACATGTTACATGATAATATTTAACTATAGGTAACAAGTAGCTGATTCACGTCTACAATTTAAAAAGGAAAAAAGTGCAAAGGTTTAATAAAATCCAAGTATTAAATCACCTAGAGTCATATACGAAGATTTCAGTTTCGTATTGTCAAAGTATTATGTGCTTACAAGTTCATTGGTCAAAACCCAAAAAAATGTGCCGAGTCGCCATGAAACTGTATTTTATTAAAGTTCTTTATTTATTAATTATTCTTTATATAGAAATATAAATTAGTTGGAAAATTTTCGCTCACTTTTTTACAAGTAACAAAATATACATCTATCTAAGGAATGTTGAAATAAAACAAAATAAATTTGAACTTTTGTTCACATCGCTACACTACTTTTTTCTTGCTTTTTCCATGTTGTAAGTAGTCGGAGAATAAATGTATAATCTATAATAATAATTTCTGAATTCCTTACTCAGCATTGTATATATGGGCGCGCGACCATATAGCCATCTGGTGTCAATGTAAGCAAGTAACAAATTAAATCAAAGCTTTATTGTCTGTAGTGCCATCTATCGGAACTTAGATAGCAGGAAATATTATTAGCAACTTCTTGTTATAAAGTAAATAAAATATAGAAAAGTACGAACAGATTACTATGATAAGTAACTAATTAAATTAATTAGATTTAATAAAAGTTTTGGTTATGTTTAATTGTAATCTAATATTATTTTAAGAATATTAAAATAGAAATATGATTTTATTTTTGCCATAAATGTGTTAAATGCGACATTTCCGGTGTATTTTTTATTATAATTATTTCTGAATAAGCTAATTAAGATATATTTCAGCTTTTAATGAAGATTTAAAATAGTTGCAATATTATTATTTATTTTATATTGTTTTGTAAACCGTTGATATTAATTATGTTTGTAATAAAGAAAATATGTTATTATTGAAAAATAAGATATGGCGGAGTTGGTGTGAGTTACAAACGGGCAATAAGAAATTAAGTTAAGAAAAACATTCTTTGTACGATCATTGTAGAGTGGTGCTGTAAAAGAAATTATAATTAATTTGGTTTTCATTAATGGTATCATTTCTATGATGGATCCTGGGGAGAATTCTGATATGGCGCCGACAGCAGCGGTGGGATCACAGGCCTAATTCTGGGCCACCACGTCAACCGGAGCAGACCTTTACCACAGAACAGGGGGTTCCGGTACACAGATGACGTTCAGAAGTGGAGAGCCTTCGCTTCTGATCACGCATCGAGTTGCGCCGAATACGCTACAAAGGCTTGGAGAACATTCTCGCGCGGACAATTGAGCAAGTAACATCTACGGTACGAACAATAGTTCGTGGTAACTATACCAGTGTTTTATTTCTTTATCGGCTAACGTTGTATTTGATTGTTTTTGGTGGACACGACTTGATATGTCCCAACATATCGGAGGAGCTGACCTAAGAATGAGAAGGGCGTAGAGAAATGGGTGCGGGATCATTCTCGTGCCGAGCGTTGCTCCAGAAGTTTGTCGGGATTGCCGTAGTATTGCGTGAGTTCTTTCCAATTTACATTGTTATTTCTATTTCCTGGAGTTTTATGATTTATTATGTTACTTGAGTTATTTAATGGTTGATGTAAGTTTTTGTGTTGAGACTTGTTTTTTCTTTTTTTTATAAATCCGCTTCTGATAGCTAAAATCAGAAATGAGATCGTTGTTCAAGCGAGTTAGACCTGAGGCTTCGAAAGCGGAGGTGGTTGATGCTGTGGTGACAGGTTATATCCAGCATATATTCGCTCAGACCTATTGCGTTATACGCCTGAATCATTACCTAAATTAATTTCCATTTTGAAAACTTATCGTAAACGCAAACTAGAATTGTCCGTAAAGTCAAATAACGATCACCATGATAGTAAAAAAAAAAAATTACGTGTTGCCGAATACAGTGTTTATAAAAGGGATAGTGTTATTAAAGCTATAACTGTAATAAGACTGGTCACATTTTCTTGTGGAGGAAAGCAGCTGAGGTAGACACCATATTCCTATTGCAAAAACGGGCAGTTCGAGCAATTTATAATATGAGGCCTCGCGAATCATTAAAGACAAGTCTCAGAAAGATGATAATTTAATGTGTGTCCGCAAAAACTTAGATGTGGTGGATCTAGGAAAAGACCAACATAATTTAAATACTAGAAACAACAACAAATTGGTCATTCCATGCTTCAGGCTCACTAAGTCCAAAAACAGTTTTTTAGGTAATAGTGTTAGTTTTTATAAACACAGTAAATTCCCAAAACACATTGCCGATTTGCCAGATAGAGATTTCAAGAACCATGTCAAGCGTGTTTTAATATTTAAAGTCTATTATAACTCGGATCAATATGTGAACGTTTGTGGCGTCTGGAAATGACACCCCTCTTTATGCATCTACTAATAACGAATGTAATTTATGTTTTGTAAAAATATATAACCTGAAGAGATAAACCAGATTGCCGGTTATTTTCGATGACTGAGTTGTTTTCCGAACCGTGGTAGCTTTGACGTTCATAAGCGCCTTCTCAGGGCTTAAATTGAATAAAGGATATTTTCAGTTTTGTTTTTTTATTTCTTGCGATTGTAAGGAAATGAGGGTCGCTCCTAAGGTAAATCTAGTGTATTGATTGCTAAAAAAAAATCCAATGGAAATTTTGCTTAGTAAGAAATGCTCACCGCCTAGTATTAAGTTATTACAGGTTGATGACGATGTACTAACGAATGGTATAGATTCATTGCGAGTGGCTTGCGAGGATAGGATGGACGAGCGATCCTTTCAGAATAATGCTCCCTATGCACGATTGCACAATGCGACCATTTTGAAAGTGACTCTCACCCTGAGCAGTCGACCGTATGGGCAGATAACGTTACTTTTGGAGCTTCGACATCCAATAATACAATAACAAAAAAAAAATGTGTTTTTATTATTCCTATTATTATTTTTGTTCCTATCCAAAACATCCTTCCTTACGCGCTGGCTGGCCACCATGCGCATCCTTATCCCGGTCTTTGAGGCTAGATCCCAGGATGGGTGATTGCCTAATACGATGTTGGCTAGATCCCAGGATGGGTGATTGCCTGTTACGATGTTGGCTAGATCCCAGGATGGGTGATTGCCTGTTACGATATTTGATTAATTGATTACCGTTGCTGGTGTTGACGATATCTTAGTATGGTAGCCTTGTAAACGTTAAAACATGTTTGATTATGAAATGCTTACTAATTAATCGAGGTTGTAAATTTTACTTTTATTATTTGTGTAAAGTGATTTTATTGTCTTAAACGATTTCCTGATAATGTTTAAGTTAAGACTATGGTTTAATAATTTTGTGTTATTCTATTTACATATTATTTAAGACGATCTGCTATTTCTGTTAATGATTTTGTAATATTGTATTTGTAAGCGCCGAGAGCGCGCTTAAGTCAGTATGGCCGTATGGGCGCGCGACCATATAGCCATCTGGTGTCAATGTAAGCAAGTAACAAATTAAATCAAAGCTTTATTGTCTGTAGTGCCATCTATCGGAACTTAGATAGCAGGAAATATTATTAGCAACTTCTTGTTATAAAGTAAATAAAATATAGAAAAGTACGAACAGATTACTATGATAAGTAACTAATTAAATTAATTAGATTTAATAAAAGTTTTGGTTATGTTTAATTGTAATCTAATATTATTTTAAGAATATTAAAATAGAAATATGATTTTATTTTTGCCATAAATGTGTTAAATGCGACATTTCCGGTGTATTTTTTATTATAATTATTTCTGAATAAGCTAATTAAGATATATTTCAGCTTTTAATGAAGATTTAAAATAGTTGCAATATTATTATTTATTTTATATTGTTTTGTAAACCGTTGATATTAATTATGTTTGTAATAAAGAAAATATGTTATTATTGAAAAATAAGATATGGCGGAGTTGGTGTGAGTTACAAACGGGCAATAAGAAATTAAGTTAAGAAAAACAGTCTTTGTACGATCATTGTAGAGTGGTGCTGTAAAAGAAATTATAATTAATTTGGTTTTCATTAATGGTATCATTTCTATGATGGATCCTGGGGAGAATTCTGATATGGCGCCGACATATACTTATCTTTCAAATAATATACCTTCTTACTCTTGTTTCACAACTTTATATTTATCATCAAAAAAGGTACTGCCGTCAACAAACAAATATTCTATACAATATCATATACTACGTAATAACGTAGCATAGCCTTGTTTTATTTTTACCTTTATTTTCAAATTGCCGTCACTGTATACTTAAAAATAAGTTTCAAACTATTGCCTCTTTGAAAAGGTTATTCTGTTAAAAATAAAGTCATTGAATTTAAGTTTTAACCAATCGCTTTTAAACTGAGTTGTGTATGTAAATTTATTTTTTCGCTAGTTTTTACTTGCATCTTTACCCCTTTAGAATGTTAAAAGAAATAAATTTGACCTTCCGATACAGCGATATGGCCGTGGGCGTGGGGAGACCTTTCTCTCAAAATAAATAGCCACCTAATATATCTTTTGCGCATATTTTTAAGAAAGATTACTTGTCTAGTATAAACACCCACATATTCTATGTATTTCATATAATATTTTAATATGTTTTAGTAGGAATTTCATAATATAATCGTGTTCTTATTCTTTGCTCTTTAGTTTTTTAAGTTTCATACGTACCTGAAACATAAAAGTTTCCACGCCGCCATTTGATTTCAAATCCTGTATTCTCGCATTAATATTTTGTACTACAGTACGGAAACAACTGATATAATATATATTCCATATTACATACATATATATATTACATATAAATTGATGCTTTGACGAACTTTAAATATAATACTGTAAAAGGTTGTTTAGAATAAAAGTAGAATGAAATAAAATCGGTGATATTAAAAATGTAACTGTTATGTTTCGATTACAGAAATAGCTTTTACATAATATAGTAAACTTCAGATGATGAAATTGATACGCAATATTACAATCTTGATCGAGTTTAACAACTAGTCATCATAATTATATAATTATATTATATGATATCATGATAAATATTTAGAATAAAATAAGCTGAAGTAAGCGCAAATCAGTAATTTTAAAAGCATAGATAATAACTTTGTAGTTCACGTGAGTGTAGACACACGTACTTATATGTATTTAAGTCTTACAATTGCGGAATTAGATGCCAGTCTTGCCACGTGACTTCATATTTTATTATATTATTGGACTTTGCATGGTACCTACGTCAATTTTCGAGAGGACTATTCAAATTTAATTCTCATTCAAAAAGAGGAGTCCTCTTGAAGATCCTCATAAAATTGAATCTTTGATCTTTAACAGTATCTTCAGGTGGCGGACGTCGCACTTCAACTCTTTTTATATCCTTAAGAACTTTGTGTGAACTTTGATGTAGAGTTTCTTTGTTCCCATATAGAAAGAACAATCCACAGATTTTATTCTTTCATCTTCACTAAGATTATAAATGCGAATGTGTGTTTGTATGTTACGCTTATACGCCGTGACTATTCAATTAATTATCATGGAATCTTGCACATATGTTAGATACGATAGATTAAATCAAAATTAAGGCGAGCAAACCGCGGGTAACCCTAGTCATTAATACATTCATAAATTCCTATAATCAAGAACAACTTTTTTTCATCTTTGCATGTACAGAACAAGACGTAGTATTAAAGAAATGACTTGTTATTAAATACTTAGTTAGTAAAAAACATTGTGCACTTATATGAAATTATTATCATAAATTACTTAGTTCTCTATATCTTAAATAAGGATGTGCCATCTAAAAAATATATTTATTAACTAGTCTCATAAAAAGGAAAATACTTATGTTTAGGAGAGCAAAACACCTACATGGTTTATGGGTGTCTGTGCAAACACCAGTGTTTTATTTCTTATGGAATGATTATTTAGAGCCATTTTACCTCAATTTTCCTTATTCTTACAGCTCATCTTTTCTTATCACCAATTAATTTTATGGTACGGCTATATTCTTTACGAGTAATGCTGGTTCCATTACGATTGGTCTAAAACAAAGATAAGTATTACATATATCGTGAATAGGTAATACAAATAATTGATATTATCATGACTCTGACCTTTTAAATTGTTCTCTTTTTATTGGTGGGGTAAGACTACGGACGATCCATCTGATGTGGATGCTGAATTAAGTCATTAGTAAATAGGATAATCATTTATTTTGTCGTATGGCTAAATGGAGTATATATTGGTTGTAGTGCAGTGTAGTATATGTAGGTGGTAGAGCCACGAGGAAGCTGTTACTGGTTTCAGTATAAATGGGTCAGCTCGCCCGGGGTACTACCAGCCTCTCGCAGAAAACCGACATAATGTAACAGTGCTGCATTGTTGCGTTTCGTTCGGTAAGTGAGAGCGCCGGATACCCACCTCCCTCCGCTCCCCTCATCCTTCGCCTCCCCCTCCCTCAAACACAGGATGGCAACGCACTTGCGACTCTGCTGGTGTTACAAGTGTCTGTGGACGGTGGTGATCACTTAACATCAACCCACCTGTTCGTTTGCCTCCTATTATATAATATATATAGTCTAATATATATAAAAAAAAATAGTTGATTTTTTGGCCCAGTCTAATATATATATATATATATACTAACGGGCCCGGCAGACGCTGTCCCGCCCTGACTATAAAAAAATCCTTGACAAATTATATACCAAACCCTTCCTCATGAATCACTTTATCCACTGATGAAAACCACATGAAAATCCGTTCAGTAGTTGTTGAGCTTATCGCGAACAGACAGACAGACAGACGTGGTAAGCGACTTTATTTTATACTATGTAATCTATACTATAATAAAACTGTAACAAAGCCAAATCTGTACATTAAATATTTTTTGAAAATTTTGATTGGGGTAGATTTTGTTATCGATATAGAAGCCAAAAATAACCCTTTTAAAATTTTTGTCTGTCTGTCTGTCTGTCTGTCTATCCCTGTGAACACGCAGCACTCTGAAAGTACTGAACCGATTTTGACGAAACTTGGCACAGTGATAACTAATATTACGAGATTACATCTAGGATAATTTTTGTCTCATAAAACACAAGGAATTCTCCAGGATAACGGACGAAAGTCAAAAATTTGTAGTTAATGAAATTCTTAACGGATTTTGGTAAATTTTCTTTGTGCTATATATAGCAGCCAGATTAGCTAAAAATTTAAGCTATATTTCCCAAAGCTACTTAAAAAAAAAATACCAATAAAAAGACTGCTGGGTTCCGAACCGTCGGCTCCGCCGAACCATATAATGTCCAGAACGTTACAACTGAACTACGGCTATATGACGTTTCTATGCGTAATTATCAACATATGAAACAAATATGTGTAAACGAAACTGTCACTTATACGTTGTTACACTTATTTTATTGTATGAAAAATGTTTGCTAAACAAAGGTGACAAGATTTTGTCCTAAAACATAAACCTAGATAATAGTTACATTGCATTGTAGAAAATGAATCTCAATTAGAGTTCTATCAGTACGTGTGTTGTTTCGATATTTGATAAAATTAGTTTTCTAAATATTGTTGAGTCTTGAAGTAGTTGGGTTTTAGGTTTGTGAATTTACGATTAAAATAAATAAGTTCAGGTGTTTGCAGTTACCATACTATGTTGTATTTATACTAATATTATAATGAGAGGTAAAGTTTTGTTTTCGAGGAATGCTTGGTACCTATTACTGATCCGATTTCAAAAATTCTTTCACTGTTAGAAAGGTATATTATCCTAAGTTCAGTTTCTCAGTAAAAATGTGGTTTATATGTCAGAAGTAAAATAAATGTGACAAAATTAAAATTGAATGCAGACAAACAACTAAAACAAATTTGAAATTGAATGTAGATAAAGTTCAATTTTTATAGTACGTTACGTGATGAAGGGGTACTGGGAAGACATTTATCGGCAATATATGTAAGTTAGTTTTGATCTTCCCTTTGATGACACTACTTTAGGTAATGCTGCGAACAGATTCTAGGCTTATTTTAAAAGATTTCTCACATACCAACTGGGTATATGTTTGAGTGAGTCCCTGGATAGTTTGGATTCACAATTGGAAGTGCTAGATGTCGCTGCAATCAGCTTTTAGGATTTTTAAGATTATTTACGTTTAAAAATACAATTGAAACCGGTAATAACCGATTTGCTGCAGACGAAGTTGCACGGAAGTATCCGGAAAAAATGCAATAGAGATTCTTGAAGGGAATTTAATTTCCTACAAAAAACGTCTCTTAACATTTTTAGCTAAATTCACTCCTTTGAAAGTTATTCAAGAATCTCTATTGAATTTTTTCCTGATACTAATTTTTAAGTGAATGACAAAATCCTAAAGTTAAAAATCAAATTCTGAAATCATACCAATTTTCAAGGCGTGGTTATGAGAAAACGGTTCATCTGACAAAAAAATTCAATCAGTCTTTTCTTGTAGACAATGAAATTCTCTTAAAAAATGTCTCTTCGTCAATTTCATTTACCTCGACGGTTTAGGCGTTATGAGACAAAAACCCGCTCCGGAAAAAAAATCAAAAGTTGAAAAGGCTCAAATTCTCACAACATTGTTTTTTTGTCATCCCAAATAATATTTTCGATATACTTAAAAAAAAAAAAACGTTGATTTTTTTGGCCCAGTCATATATATATATATACTCATATATTATATTATCGTCGCTTGATTGATTACTCTATTTGTAGCTGCGAGGTTAAATCTATGTGGAGTACTGGAGCAGTCAGAAGTTTGTTACTCTTTAGCGTCACCTGGGGAACACGTGCAGGGGAATGGGAGGATAACAATAATTATTTTTATTAAAGTACTTTTTTATGCGATTGGAGGCAAACGAACATGAGGGTCACCTGATGATAAGTATTCGCCGCCCCACATGGACACTTGCAACACAAGAGGCATCACAGATGCTTTGCTGGCCTTTGAAGAAGGAGTGGGCTCATTCCCTGAAAAAGGTTACATTAGCCCGGAAACGTCACTGCTGGGAGTTCATTTCAGGTTTTTTATCATTGGTGACAGAACACCACTGGTGACAGTGGTACATGTGACAGATGAAAAAATGCTATATTTTAAAGAATAGGAATGCTGTTTCAATTAATTAATTAATAAAAAAAAAAAACAAAAAAGAATTCGACTGCGCGAATTTACTTTAATATCTCAATCTGTTATGTAATAATTAATGAAAAATAGGGGTAATTCATTCGCGCCATATGAAAAATAATGACATAATTCAATCAAGTATTATTGATTGACGTAAAATTTCATAAATTTAAACGAATTATGAGAATACTTCTGGTTTATGTTGTAGTCAATAATATACATTTTCTTCGTACAATTTCCTACTAATGGCGCATTGTTGTAGAATTGTTGGGTCGCCTCAAAGTTATACAAAAGAGAGGCAATACAAAAGAATGAGATTTGGTAAATCACATGAAGATCAGATGAAATCAAAGAAAATCTCATTTCCCTTGGTTCTTTTATTATTTCTGGTTGCGCCGCTTTATGTATTTTTGAAAATTCCCGCATTATGGTTTAAATCGCGCCACTTTGAAGCCCGACCAATTAATTGCGATCAGGTCACGCCACCTTTCTAGCCCAATCATCCTTCCTGGCACATGCTAATTCGGTAGCGCGACGCCCGCGCCGCTAGTTTTGATTGCGGCCGCCAGTGTTCGACTGTTGCCGCCATTGTGTGTCTTCGACTGCTATCGTCAGTGTAGCTTTGCGCGTCGAACAGTATTGTTGTGTGCGCGCCGCAACGAGATTGTTGTGTCATACCGCGCCGCATGCTAATAGTTTGAGTTTTCGCATGGTCGAGTGAGAAATAAACGCATCGCTACATACGTGCCGATATATATTATAAACAATATGTGTTGTGAGGGAGGAAACCCAGTGGAAAGAAACGAGAATCACCTAGCCGGCTAGCCATGTGGAGACTGCATCGCCGCGAGGTATGTGCCAAGTTTTCTTCCTACCCTTGTCTCCCTAGTCGTAGCTGATCGCAATAGTTGAATATCAAAATTAGCAACCCCGCAAATACAGTCCACTTAAATTTAGCATAGAAATCCCCGCACGCACGCACCCCTCCGGTGCCGTCGACATTGCAACGGCGTCACCAATTTCGGTTATTTAATCAATGTTAAGCTATATTAAATCAATATGTGATCGATATATAATATAAATAATTTCTATAATGCACCTGAGATGTTGGTAAAGAATTGCTTCATGATGAATTCGTAGCATTGTAATTGGCGGAGGGAAGGCGCTTACGTCAAAACTATCCACCACATTAGGCCCCCCTCGGCAGCGGCTCGAGCCTAGGTCCGTTCCCTCGGCGTGGAGCCCTTGAGTGCGCTGCTTGCGCGATATTGTAACACAAATTCTTACATCACTGCGACAACATTATACGTATCATCTCCACACACGAGCACGCATAAACGCTTACACATGCAAGTGGAAGGGTTTTTTTCCCTTATCAAACTGAAATAGTTTAGAAAATTATCCGATACGAAATATATATAAGAGTCGTTGAGGTATGTATGCTTGGTACACATATATGTTTCAACAACTCATATATGTATGAATAGTTAGCTTAGCTAAGATAGGTCGCGAATTGCATGTATCAGGCAACAGCCCAAGCCGAGGTGTGCCGTACACCCTTAAGCGAGTTGTCAAATAAAATCGGCTGAGTGCCTTAAACGCTCGCTTTAGTAGACCGGTTAAAATGTTGATACCTTGCTAGCTCAATAGCGTAGTCAGTTCAAAAAAACGAAAAAAAAAGTCAAAACTATCACCGGTTCGGAAAGTAACCCAGTTATTGAGAAGAACCGGCAACAAACTCGGTGGACTTATTTTTATCGTATATATTTTTATAACACCTTAAACTTATAATCGTTGTTAGCGGATTCAGAGAGATAGAGTGTTAATTCCAGGTATCGTCACTAAAATAAGACAGACACTAAAACCTACTTGACGTCGTGTTTAAATTTACAGTCGCGAAAATCGATAATGTGCTTTGGTACTGTATTGTTTCTGGTCTTACTGAGCCTTTTTTTATTAACGTGGGGAAATCCATTACGGATAACCACCCTCCCGGGGGAGAGAGTGGGTTATGTGCCACTCGCATGGACTAAAATCCCACAGTGTACCGACAGACCATTTTTTGTTGGGGGGCATGGGATCTTACTCGCTACTCAACCTTGTATAGCCGCCCCAATGGTCCGCCCGGCGGAACGTAACCGCTACTGCCCCTTGTCAGCCGGACCTGTGCAACGAGGAGATGGGCCCGGTCTTACATGGGATGACCATTAGCTATTTAGTAGATAAGAAAGCAATTCTTTAGTAAGTTACTAAATTTTACAACTATATTTTGTTTCTTTATAATTTTAATAATCATTCCTTACGTCACGAATGGTATCTAATAGTTAAAAAATAAACATAGAACAAACAAATCCAAGTTAACACGCTCGTCGAAGAAATAATTCTTTTCCTATAATTATCTTAATAAATAGTGGCCAGTAAACAAAAATTAAGTCGGATATAAGCGGATTACCCTAACGAAGTGGGTGGACGATACTCCGGAGGCTTTACGTGACACGTCCGGCTTTGTCTCTAATAAACCCGATGAGCGGCGCGGTGATTCTAGCGAGCCTGGTAGACGAATGTCGCAATTAGTGAGGCCGGGTGAGGTCACACGGTGTTCATAGTTATTGTAACTTATAACAATCTTAAAGATACGTAGACATTATCTTAAATTATATTTGCTTGTGTATGCAGAATGCTGTCTTTATTATGGAATAGTTCGTATGGGGGCTGATGTTACTCGCGTCCGCAGGAAGTGTACCTTCCATTTTATTGCAGGTGTTTTCTGGGTGGTGGTAAAGAGTAACAAATATTTAGCCGCTGTACTGTTCCACATAAATTGAACATTGCAGCGACAAATAAAGTAATCAATCGATCGATAATAATAAATGACATAACATTAAAGACTCTATATCTGTAATTGTCCTTTAATGTTCACAATATCACTATGAGGGCAGAACAACCACTAAAACAATAGCGAAATATATGAAATGGCTTAATGTCATACTCCTACCTCTTTTTAGTAATTGATTCTTATTTAATTTGATATAGAGGTAATTCCTCACGCAACTAAATAATAGTGCTACTAGTTGCCTTTCGTTGCCATAAAATTCTTGTTTATTACAATTTTCTACTAAGATGTATATCTATTTATTTCTAATATATTTATTTCAATAATACCTACCCTACATAATTCTTATAGCTTACATGTGCCTAAACACCAGGATATATCCTAATATTGAGATATTTTAATGCAATATATAGCAACTCAACCAACTTAGGCAAGCACCAGACGTAAAAACAGTACGACATGTGTGTACATTAATCGATCGGTCCCTAAACAGTGCAGCCCCATTTTAAAAATTCTAGTATATTATACGTGTATTTTAAATTATATTTCGGTATAAAAAAACAATTCCAAAACGATCGGCCAAGTTACTAAAATTTTGTTATGATTTTTTTTGTCAAGTTTGAATTTTTTTTAAACGTGTCAAT
Organism: Antheraea yamamai; assembly: GCA_036509395.1. NCBI lineage: Eukaryota > Metazoa > Arthropoda > Insecta > Lepidoptera > Saturniidae > Antheraea > Antheraea yamamai. The sequence continues at coordinate 16,046,168 of AP028441.1, forward strand.
AAATATCTTCTTTTAGTATTTTATTGTAAATTTGTTTCGTTCAAAATGATGCTTGAAAAAAATTCGAATGGCTGTTCTTGAGAACTCCATAACTTAACATATAAACAAGACAGAAGCCCAATTAGGCTGAATTTGAACGTATTTCCGAACCTCACCTTTCTTTCATTGTCCGTTTTATGTGAAACGCCCCATTTGTTATAAGTAAATGGCCGTGATATAATTAATTCAAAATGGCACAGGAAGGTAACACGAAAGTTGCTGACAGAAGAGGAAACCATGCCGCGTCGCGGCGTGCCGGAATGTGCATAAATACATGCTTATTACTTCACCAACACGGGAACACCATTAATTTCGCTTTTTGAATAGCGACGACGGAACACTCGGCCGTAATTACATGCGTGTAATAATTTTTTATAGTAAGAAATTCACTTTCCTAAATTTTTCGCCTCGCTCTAGTACAATTTATTTTGAGCCACATATCGTATTAATGGGCTAGTGGGATGCGATTGCGAATGCAGTGATTGTCCTGCCATGTGATCGTCCGTATGTATGTAAACAAGGGCGCGTGGGGTCGATTATAATTTTTGTATTCCGCTACATAATATTCAAGTATTAAGCACCTATTTTTTTATTTAGAACGAGAATCGAGTATTGAGTACCCTCTATTAATATTGCGAGTGTTCAACCATGTAAACTATAGGTGGACATTTTGTCTGATTTTATGTTTACCTGTTCCTAATTTTTTATTTACTTTACATTGAATGGACTTTTAAATAGTTTTCTTCATAACAGTTATATGGTAAACTGTATATCTGATATATTACAGTTAAATTTCGAAAGCAGTTATTGTGCACATTACCTAGTTATTCTACAAATTAACTAGTTTATTTTGAAAAAGTGTGGAATCAAGTGTTTTGCGTATTTCCTTGACACTCGTGCTTATTCTTGTCTCAAGGCCAACCCATCTTAAACCTAGCACGTCGCTAAATAATAACGTATGATAGGACATATCACTCACTGGCGTACCTTTACACTATTGAGATGTGAAATAAAACAATTTTGACACTTTGTTTAGATAATGTCTAGTATAACTTTTCTCTGCTATTTAGCGGTAACATATACACGTGGATACGAACAGACATATATCTGGTATTGTTATTGCTTGTGGCTTATTTCATTGAATATTTCTTGGAAGTGAACGAACAGCTTTACTGTACAATATGTGTTATTGTAGAACCCGCTGTATTGAGATGCTCATTTGTCAGAGCTTACTTGCGGTAATGAGACGGGGAACACATTCCCAAACTATGATTATGTTTGTCATGTTATAAAAAATGTGTATTTTATAACTTAAAAAAGAAAAACTTGTTACAGAAACTGCTGTATAACGGTGTTGTTTTATTTTAACATCAATAGTTTTTGTAAACCGTTGTAAATTGTTCTGCTATTGGGTTGTTTATTGTTTTGTATCATATTAGTAGGCGTAGAGTCACGCTGAAGCTATTACTAGTTTTAGCATGAATCGGTCGGCTTGCCCGGGGTACTACCAGCCAAACCACAGAAAAGCGACGTGAAGTAACAGTGCTTGCATTGTTGCGTTTCCATCGGTCAGCGAGAGCGCCGGAAGCCTGCCTCCTCTCCCTTCTGTTCTCGAGAGTGTGCGACTCCCCTGTTGTTGCAAGTGTCTATGAACGGTGGTGATCACTTAAAAACAGGTGACCCACCTGTTCGTTTGCCTCCTAAGAAATAAAAAAAAAACTATTGGTAACAATAACACCACGGTTCAGTCACTATTCGTTCTTCGTAAAACCCTGGTTTTGATTGTGACCAACGTAAAGTGCTTTCTTTTTCACACCTATTAATTGGTACGTAATGTTTGCTGTTTCTAAACATAAGTAGTAGTGTCTAGTTTTAAGCAATCCTAACGATGGTTTTAGTGCTTGACCACAATCTTACCTGATATTAAACAATGATGTAGTCTAAGAGGAAAAAAAGTCTAAAAGGAGACTGGTTCTCAAGAGCAGCTGCCGGAACACACTTATAGGTGCCTGGAGACAAATTTTCAATTTTATGGTGGTAAGTACCCAAGCGTGCTTCATTGCGATGTTATTCCTCACTGTAAGTTCCGGCTCATTTGCAAGGATTTGAACCTACGTCAATCTACACGGTGTCGTTAATCACTGAGTCATCATCGTTTCATTTTAAGATCATAATACAAAAACATAATAAAAAAACCCAAGCTTCGCAACACCATTATAATGTATCACAAACAACTATTTTTTTAAATAATATAATATAACATACCATTTCTAAGCAAAGATAGGAACTAAAACTAGTCATGCAATGATATTATAACTATATAGATACGTGATAAGCGCTTCGACAGCGCCTTGTCAAAACTTCGCTAGTTAGCTTATTTTTGACGACTGCCCCGTCAATCTGCCCGTATCGAAGCAACATCGTATGTGTGCGTTATCGTGCCATTTTTTTTTGTCAAAATGTCATGTAGGTCTTATGTTAGTCACGTATAAATATAATAGTCACAGTTCTTTATAAATTTAATTTTTTGATTATTATGTCGTCATTACTTCTATCGCGGACAAGCAATTAAGGTTCCTTCTAAGTTTTGTACAAAATAATTATGCAAAACTACGAATTTTTAATTACCCGTTACGCTAGTTGAAGTAGTAGAAATCGCTAGTAGAAATCGTTGTTTAATTAGGAAAAATAAAACTTAAATCTATTTGGATGTGAGCGAAAGTAGACCTTTTTAACCGACTTCAAAAAGGATTAAGGTTTTCCATTTGTTTGCATATTTGTTACCTCTCGTTGCTTATATACCGATTGAACAAATTATTTTTTATTGGGATGGGAATATTTTCAAATCACAAGCGGAATATAAAATAATGTTAAATTTTAAAAGGATATAACACTAATATGTTTAGTAAAGTTACTTGCGTGTAAGAAAAAAAAGAAACATTGTCTTGTTAAATAAATATTGTTTAAACTATAAAAGAAATCGTTGTTGCAAACGAACAATGGGTGAATCGAGCGCGGGCTCTATGAACAGATACATTGTAATCGAATTACTATCATTACATAGTATAAAACAAAGTCCCCTACCGTGTCTGTCTGGCTGTCTGTTCGCGATAAACTCAAAAACTACTTAACGGATCTTTATGCGGTTTTCACCAGTGGATAAAGTGATTCACGAGGAAAGTTTTGGTATATAATTTGTCCAGGATTTTTTTATAATCAGGGCGCGACAACGTCTGTCAGGCCTGCTAGTAGTTAATATAAGCGAATAATAAGATTCTGAAAATAGTTCCTCTCGATTCTTGTTGAATTTTTGAAGAATATGACATCAAGTTCCAAGAGATTTCCACTATCTTTCTTGTCTATAATCCGAATTGTAACATATATATCTATATGACTACGAAGAATACGAATGTGAGTTTGTTTGTTACAATTTCACGCTATTCAATCGATCACCATCGACTTTTGCGTACACGTACAGAAAAGGACATAAGGTAACATTCAAACAAAAAAAAAACCTTTACTAGAGATAGGTCAAATGTACATTAGCTTTTATAAGCTGTATTTTATTTTGAAATTATACGTTAACGTGAGTCAATGTTGTATTAATAAGTATATTATACTAGTGAGTGTGATACTGGCAACACTAGGGAGTGTGAGACAGATTATTTATAGTATATATGTATATATATAAAGATACTGAATAATAAACATACACTCATTTATAACAGTCAAGTCGCGTGCAAATTTAGTATGGTGTATAAGGACGCGATAGGACATACGATGCCAGTTTTATTCTGAACATAGAAGTGAATACGAAGAGTAAGAAAAGGAAAAATGAACATGCGTACTGAGACAGCATTATAAGGCAGAAAGTAAACCATTATCTAACTATGTGGTAATGAGTAATTTAATTCTTGTCGTGATTGTAACATCGTAAAATAAATTATTAAGTTAATTAATTAAAAAAATATTAATAAGTTATTAATTTTTAAAAAATACAAGTAGATAATGTGAATCAAATTTAAATAAATCTAGTGACAAGTGAAAATACCACAGCTTTATTACAAGCGTAGTTGGAAGTTACGAGAAATGCTCTAGTTATAGGAATATAAGCATTTTGCACGGAGTTCTGAGAGACGGGCTTTAATTAATTAAACTTCATGAAACTTGGAGCCGTTAAAGGAGACGCCGATATTATATTTTTAATTATCCATATCAAAAACTAGTTGTGCACGCGACTCTGCATGTATTTTTGAGCAGTTATTATTTTAAGACTTATTGTTACTTACATTTTCAAACGCTTTAAGGTAATATTTTAATGGGTTATATATTTCGGAACAAAATGTAATTCCAGTATAGTTTTATTTTCTTCTTCATCATAAGTACTAGAGATATTTTTATAGGATATAATTTGCAGTATTATATATAAATCTTGTGTACATAATTTCATTATAATCGGTCAAGCTGTTTTTTGTGTTACATTCAGACATACCACGGGCAGAGGGACAGACTAACACTACCACCTACTTAATACTAAATACGATGTAGATTTTAACTTTATAATTGACTAGATGTGCCGGCGTCTTCATCCGCGTGGAATCTGATGTACCAAACAGTGATTAATAATGTCACCTAAGTGTATTAAGTCATTAGACTTAATACACTTAATAATATTAGTATATATAATATTAGTATTTATAATAATAGTAATTATACTATCAACTTTTCTCTCATACTTAATTCGCGTCGTCACTAAAATTACAATAAATATAGATAGATTCAACCGATTTTAATGCATCAAAGATTAAATACAGACAGACATATAGACATTTCTTAACATGATTGAAATGTATTTTATTACTTATTCCTAAATACCCGCAACTATTTTTTTACGAAAATCTAAAAAGTACAGACACGTTACATTTACATTCTTATTATATGTATAGATAGATGTTTAATTATAGAAGGAATATTAAATATATTGAAGAAAAAAAAGAGTTTTTGCTTATCAAAATTATTTGTAAACGACGTTATTCGTTTACGTCCCCTCTCTTGCGTATGCGCACTACACCGCTTGCCCCACTTCTCCACGACATGAAAACAACTTCGTACTAATATAAATGGTAGTTTCTTAAACCTTAAATAATCTTATATCGTGATATTTTTTTTAGAAAAGGACCAAGTGTCTATAAGTTAAAATTATAAAAATCACAGGTGGTTGCTTTTTTTACCAACGAATGCATGGTTTTATGCTATTGCTGCATACAGTGACAACAAAATGTTACGAAGGAGTTTTTTTACGCGATAGTATTTGATTTGTTTTGCGCGATTGTAGTCGATTTTATATTTTATTCATAACTAGCTGTGTCGGCGACTCCATCTACGTGGAATGTAATGTTAAAAAACAGTGACTAATAAGCTCATCTGAATTTATTAAGTCCGTTTACTTACCTACCTTTCTCTCGTACTTAAGTTGCATCGTCATTTCAATAACTTTTGATAGAGTGAACCGATTTTAATGAAACCAAATGTTACTCGAGGTTGTACTCTATGATATTCTTGAGGCTTTATCGTGAACGCAGTACTTGGACAGTGATGTGTGTTCAAGCAAACGAGACTGACAGTGATTTCGAAAAGTGATTGAAATATATTTTATTACTTATTCCAAGCACCTACAACCATTTTTTTCACAAAATACTAAAAAGTACAGACATATTAGATTTACATTTTTATTATATGTATAGATAGGTAGATCCTGTGTTATTTGAATCTATATTCTGTAATATTGTTTTACGTAATATGATACGATTATTATGCACAGGTGAAGTGAATGCGAAATAATAAATCGTAGCATGATTTCTAGGATGCCATAAAAACTCCCAGGAAATTCTAACGAGAGGACCACCATTTTGTTGGAACACTGAAATGATCACAGGAGACTTGTAAATCATTACCTACTCAACAATGACAGTAATAATCTATTAGAAAAATTAATAATTTAGCAAAAATAAAACTAAAAAATACCTATCATTCGTGTGGTATAACGATAATGAAGTGTTAGTGGATGTAGTGTAGTGTCATTACGCAAACTTGCGTAGACGCTGTGGTTTGCGCACAACAGCTCTCAATTTTTTTACCCCAGCCCCCATGGTATTCGAAGCTAAGTTCGAACATGTTACAACTTCACCGTCATCTATGTATTTTTTTAAGTTGCTTACATTAAAACTAAAAGCTAAAAACTAATGTTTTATTATAGAAAATGTTACTCTCTATAATAAAGTTATGATTTTTTAGTTCATTTATCGGGTCGAAAGATACTCATATAAAATATGCCTAGGTTTTTTTTTAAATAGCTGATATGGTCGTGCATCTGAATCTACTACATATATCAGAATAAATATACGATAGGTATTGCAATCCATTCTAAAATGCAAAATTACAACCCTGTTGCTTCAAATGAAAACTTTGATTACAACTTATCTGATATTAATGATAAATTTCAAGCTAATATCAAAACATCCACTGGAAGATTCTCGTCACGGCGACAACTATTAGATATTCTGAAGGCACCGCCGGTTGCTTATAGTGGTACTGGCCGGAGAAGCAACGTTGGCGGATACGGATAATTTGTGCCTCGATCCGCAGATACGTGTGCGGATATTTCGAAATAAATCAAATGTTCATATCTTCATGGTTACAGGTTTCAGTCAGCGTATCGCTATATACTTAAAAATAGGTAGGATATAAAAAATTATAGCGGTAGATCCTTGGCGACCATTTTTTCAGGTACAGGGAAGAGTGGTTACAAATGTTCTGTTTCCATATTTCCACTGCACAATTTTCCTTTATCAAAAGTCTATACTCGTCATCCATGCTCATTTGCTCAAAAGGGCTACAAAATAAAAGAAAAAAGCTACACAGGCTATATACAGGCTGAAATTTTAGACAGTAGCAATATTTATTGAGGATACTCTGCATTCGATTCGCGGTCTAAATCAATTTAAAAAATAGGTGATTAATATTTGACCTAATTATCTAGAAAATACAAAAATTATATGCAATTCTTTACGCGTCTACGTTAAATCACAGTGTCATTGACCGTCGGGTGACATCACTTTCACTTGAAAGTGAACGTGGGAATGGTATGAACAAAACAAAAAGGGTTTGTTTTTTGTTTTACTATCAAAGGTTATTAACTCCGGGTCGCCCCTTGCAGTTTTCGGCACCGGTCATTGCACCTTTTTTTTTTTTACATGGGGAAATCCCTACGGATATCCACTCTAGCCGGGCAGCTAGGGTGGGATATGTCCGACTTGCACGGACTAAAACCCCATGGTGCCTCCTTACACCTATTTGGCCGGGGAGCAGGAACTGCCTACGGCACTGCGTCTGCTCACGCGGCAGGTATCGGCCCCTCATAAGGGGCCTCTTCTGCAGCCTGAGCGGGTCAAGATAGTAGACCCCTCAGGGAGGGGCGGGTGTTACATCCCCCCCCGATGAACTGTGGGAGTCGCGCGGCACGATGCGCCTCCACCACGTGGGCCTGCTATAGTGCAGGGCGACGGACGTGCCCGCGTCACGTCGCCCGCAGGCCATTTACGGCGGTCTTAGATCATGTCCGACCCGTCGCCGCCGTGTTCGTCGGCCACGGGAGAGGAGCATGGTGGTCCGCTCTCTCTCCCTCTCCGCCGCCTCCTTAGCGAGCATAACTGCCTCGCAGTATAAGGCGACGGAGTTCCACCCGGTCTCACTCTCAACCATCTTACAGACGGCAGTCGAGAGCGAGAGATCCGGGCCTATGGCCGCGACGAGCTCGCGGCGTGGCACGTCCCAGGCGGAACAAACTGCTAGTGTGTGCTGCGCGGTGTCTATCGCGCAGCCACAGTAATGGCACCCTGCTGCTGGCTGTCGGCCGATGCGACACAGGTAGCTCCCGAAGCAACCGTGCCCCGAGAGCACCTGTGTCAGCCGGAAGCTTAGGGTGCCACTCCGCCTGGTCAGCCATTCGACCATGACTGGCCGAACGGCTTCAATAATTGCCACGCCTGAGCTCGGCCGCTCAAGTCGTCGGCGCCATTCGTCAACCATTAGGACCTGGTGGAGCTGTGACCTCAGCGCCTCGATTTCCCGGGGCGCCAGTCGTCGTCCTCGCTTCAGCGCCTCCACGCGTACAGGATAAAGAGGCGCGCGGGCTCTCGCTTCCAGGTCCCAGGGTAGGGATCCGGCTAATAGGGAGGCCGCCTCGTAGGAGATCGTGCGGTATCCGCGTATGGCTCTGACGGCCATCGCCCTGTGCGATTTGCGCAGGTGGGCGATTTTGGTGGCCGTCAAGCCGTCCGCCCACGCAGGGGCCCCTTACAGGGCCATTGACCGCACGATCCCTAGGTACAACTTCCGGCAGATGGAATTGGGCCCCCCCAGGTTGGGCAGTAAGCGGGCAAGCGCACCCGCTGTACCCATTAAACGGGGGGCCAGCTGCCGGAAGTGTTCCTCGAACGTCCACCGGCTATCGAGGAAGAGACCGAGATATCTCATACTCGACCCGATACCGATGGACTGACCTCCCACGTGAATCTGGGATCCTCTAGGCGGCGCATTCCGAGGTCCGTGGAAAAACAGGGCCTCGGATTTGTGCAGCGCTACCTCTAATCCCAGACGCCGGATCCTACCGACGACTTGAGCGACTCCTGCCGTAGCAAGGATCGCGGCCGTGCGGTGCGTCTTCCCCCGAGCTAACACTAGTGTGTCGTCAGCGTAATAAGTAACGCTGACGCCTCGAAGGAGAGCACCACGCAACACCCAATCGTATCCGATGTTCCACAAGAGGGAGCCCAGGACTGACCCCTGTGGAACAACCGGTCATTGCACCTAGGTTTAGTATGTTTGTGTTTATACTTTTGAAAGTCATACAACAAACTTTAACTTAGGTAGTTAACTTCGGGAGCACTTGGGTTGACTTTTTAAAAACTACAGTCGATATTAGACCATTTATTACTAGTTATGTCGATTTTAGACATTTATTATAATATAACTTAAAAACTATTATAGTCGATATTAGACTTCCTAACCTAACGAGTACATTCTATGAGAGTCGATTCTAGACTAACTATCCTAATTTCTTATTCTAAATCATTCCTTATTCTAACAATGTTATAAATGCTGACCTAGCGTCTACTTCACATCCCGTACGGGGAACGCTAGGCAAGCTTAAAGTAATTTAGGCACGTGTAGAGGATCTATGGGAATATAAGTCCTCCCGCCTTAGATCGAAGTTATCGGAAAAACTTCTGAGAACTTCGATTTTACATTAACAGTGGACGCGGATTACATTGTTCTGTGGAAACGGGTTGCTGTTCCATGGTTGGAAGAGGAATCCGTTTCTTACGGTATTTCTTTACAATTGGTGTTAGCTTATAGGTAATCATAAGTATAATTAACATAATTACAATTACATAGAGCACTATGGTAGAGGCACTGACACTATTTCTTTGCACTGTATTACTTTCACTTTGAACACTTTTCTTCAAAATATAGTTTAAACGGTGTATGTCGTCCAGAGGTACCCCTTTTAGGTTTATGGGTTCATCTCCTGCAACGATGAAGCGTCGTTCTTTTTCTTCGAGACTGGGTAGATTGATTATAGGTATGTGCTTATATGCTGTACTCAGTGAATGGTAGCGTTGTGCATGGATTTGCAACCCGCCTATGGATGCATTACATTCTTCATGAATAGTTACTATATAAGTGCCACGTAACTGTTCGCGTGTGACGTCATTACCACAAACGCAAGTCAGTATACTAGTGTGTTCCGCAAAGATGATCCAACTGTTTTCAGAAATCTTCTGAAGTTTTATGCTTTCTGGGTATACTTGCCGTGGGTAACATAGTGACAGGTTTTGTCGGTACCTCAATAGTTGTTCAATGCAAGTTTGCTCGGTGTATTGTATAACATCATTTTCTGAGCACAAATACTCTTCGTTTGTAATTTCTTTGCATGGTGACGAAATCGGATAATACTTTTCACCTTCTACAAGTAGGTACGGAAAGTCAGGAACTATTACGAATGTTTGGTTATCTGGATCATGGAATATAGGTAAGGAATACAATTTAAAGTATGTGTACATGAGCTTATCAACTAATGGTATATCTATAATAAATCTTATTTCACTATCCTTAAGGTAAGCTTTGACTACAAATGTCTCTTCTATTGTGATTAAATTCTGTTCATTAACAGTGTACATTAAATTACCATATTTACTTATTTCTATTAGCGCAGACAGCAGTTCTTGCGAGTTAATAACAGATTTATGTAATACTGATACTTTACTGAGTGCAAGAGCTGTTTCTATCTCACTAAGCTTACTATGAATGGTTCTAAAATTATTAATGAAACTGTTAAATTCACCAATTAAGTATGTATAGAAAATATAGTTCGTCGAAAAACTTTGAATAACGACTTCAAGTCGTTTTAGACGCTCGTTCATAATCTCAATATTAGTATTCATAATATCGGTTGCGTTTACGACATTATCCAACATTCCAGATATTATAGTTATCTTATTAGCGGTAGCCTGCTCCTTAGTTTGGAGCCCGGTGATTAATTTGTCATAACGAACTGCATCTTCATGGTCAAGGTTGCCAGTTATTACTTTAATTAAAGATCCTATAGGGTTAATAATACCTCGTTTATATCTTTGTACTTGGAATGGGACTAATTGTTGTAGTTTTTCTACAGTTTCATCACGTAAGTATTCTATTTGGGTTTTTAGTTCACCTACTTCCTTTTCAAAGGTTTCGTTCCGATGTATGATTATACAAAACTCCGAATACTTTTGTATATTGAATGATAAGTCTGATTCGATATCTTTTAGATTAATGATTTTTATTATAGCCCATTTGTCGTGTTGTAAGAATGATAAACCTTGTTTAACCGGTAATATTCCTGGGTTATTGTTAATTTGCTGAACTTGAAGGCCCTGGCTGAGGGGAACCTGGTTTAGATGAGCTTGGATGATGGACGTCCATATCAACAGGAGTATGCACCACCTGTGAAGGGCGTTTCATATTTTTAATCGGTACTTTGGTATCCCTACCTTTTACCCTAATGGGGACGACATTATGCGTGATGGGGCCAGTTATCGTAGCCTTTTGATATTTAGACTTGTCTTTAGATTGTCTTTTATTTACTGCTTTAACAAAAACTGTTTCTCCTATCTTTAATTTGGGTTCATTCTCACCTCCTCTCTTTTCCCTAATCTTTTCCGCTAGGAATTTATATAACACTTGAGTTCTTTTTCTATGATCTTTAACTAACTGTTGCTTATATACCTTCTCAAATTCTATGTCGAACGTGGAATTCAATTCGGTATGACCAAAAGCAACTTCGAACGGAGAGAGATCGGTAGTACTATGGAGGGTGTTATTGTATGCCATTGCCGCATATGTCATTAACGTTGCGGCATCCGTGTACTTTCGTTCGTATTTCGCAAGCCGATAAATTTCTATAATTGTTGAATGAAAACGTTCGATTAACCCCATAGAGTTAGGATTATTCGGCGTACCTATGTGTAATTTAATTTTGTACAAATTCGTTAATTCTTTTAATAGTTCATTGTTAAATTCAGTTCCGGGATCACAACTTATCTTTTGAGGAATACCATAAAATGAAAAATATTTAATAAGTGCTCGAACTACCTCGGGTGTTGTTCGCGATGGTACTTCGATAGCCTGTCCTATTTTACTAAATGCGTCAATTAATGTCAAGTAATATTTTGATTCTATGGAAAAGATATCTATAAATATTTCTTGGAATGGCGCGCTTTGAGTTTGTGTTAATTGTAGCGATGGTTTTATCGGTTTGCGGTCGTATTTAGATGTTTTACATTCTTCGCACGAATTGATAATAGCAGATACTATTTCTCTCATATTTGCCCAATAGTAATTTCGCCGGATTCGTTTGATGGTTTCTGTAATTCCGCGATGGCACGTTTTGCCTTGATGTAATTTTTCTACTATAGCCTTTTGTTCGCCTTCCTCATCTACATAAATCACACGTTCAGTACATTCGTAAAAGTTTACATAGCCTTTTTTAAATAATTCTAATATAACGTTACTGAATTCGCGCCTGTGTTCGGGATTTTCGAAATAAATGAAGTATTTAATTTTTGGTTTAATGTATTTTTTAAGGAAATCTTTGATCAAATTTGGTTTTCCGGTAGGTAAAAAGACTTCTAATACCTTTTGATTGTCTCTGGATAAGTTTTTAATATTATATTCATTACGGAACCAACTAAATACTAATATTTGGTTAGGCTTGGTATCAACAGCTTCGTGTAATATGGGTATACCCGTAAATTCCATATCTTTTGCGGAATGTATTGTGTGTGTAGAGTCTGTCTCTGTCCTAATCGGGTAGTCGGGTTGTTCGTCAAATATAATAGTGTCTGGTAATGATATAGGGCTAGCTGTCATAGTTCGTTCTGAGTCTGATATAGTTATCGTTTTTGAGTCATCGGTAGTTCGTCTTCTGGATAGTATTTTAGCCCTGTCTTCTATTTCTTGTAAGTGTTCCTGTATTTGTCTGTCTTTGTCGTCAACATTAACTATAAGAGACATGTTATCATCTGTTTTGCCAGTACCTAATGCGTTAATTTTTATTCGTGACAAAGCGTCAGCGTTCACGTTTTGTTTGCCACTTTTGTGAATTATACCAAAGTTATATTCTTGCAAGCGTAGACGCCAGCGTGTTAGTTTACTGTTAGGTTCTTTAAGTTGATACAACCAGACGAGGGGTTTATGGTCGGTAATAATGTCAAATTTATGTCCAAACAAATAGGGTCTAAAATGTTTTGTGGCCCAAATTATGGCTAATAACTCTCGTTCGATTGTACTATATCTTTTCTCTGTTTCGGATAAGGTACGACTAGCGTAAGCGATAGGTCTGTCGCTACCAATCGGACCTTGTGATAACACTGCACCTATGGCAACTTCGGAGGCATCTGTAGTTAATAGGAATGGTTTTGTCATGTCAGGATATTGCAGGATGGGGGCATTAATTAGTAGTTCTTTGCATTTTTCGAATGCTTCTATATATTTTTGATTAATTTCTACCTTTCTTCCTTTCTTTAAGCAGTTTGACAATGGTTGTGTGATTTTGGAAAAGTCTTTTATGAAACGTCTGTAGTATCCTATAAATCTTTTAATGTCTGTTTGTGTCTGTGGTATGGGATATTTTAGTACTGCGTCTATTTTGTCGTTGTTTGGTCGTAATCCGTCTTGTGTTAGTGTGTGTCCTAAATATTGCACTTCCTTTCTCAAAAATTCTGATTTATCTAATTGGACCTTTAAGTTCGTCTGTCTGAGTCTATCAAAAACTGCACGTAGCTTCTGGAGGTGCTCCTGAAGCCCATTTGAATAAATAATTATGTCATCTAAGTAAACAAGGCAATGCAAACCTTGTAAGCCTCTTAGTACGTTATCCATAGTACGTTGAAATGTCGCCGGAGCTGTTTTTAAGCCAAACGGCATCCGAAGGAATTCGTAGTGTCCATTCTGCGTAGAGAACGCAGTTTTCTCTCTGTCGGACTGCGAGATTTCAATTTGATGGTAGCCTGAGGCTAGATCTAATGTGGTAAAATAATTACTTTTCCCTAATTTGTCAAATAAATCACAAATATTTGGAATAGGATATCTATCATCTATTGTAATTTCGTTGAGTCGCCTATAATCTACTACCATTCTAAATTTAGCCTGACCCGAAGCGTCTGCCTTTTTAGGAACTAAATGGACAGGAGCGCTCCAAGGTGAGTGTGATTCCTGAATAACATTGTCTTTAAGTAATTTTTGTACTTGTTGTTTGATTTTTTCAGCTTGTGCTGGTGCCTGTCTGTATGGTTTAATGTAAATCGGATCTTCGTTAGTTGTGCGTATATTATGTTTAACTTGATTTGTAAAACTAAGGGGTATTTCTTCACAATAAAATATGTCTTTATAGTCTGTACATAGTCTGCGTATAGAGTCACGTTCCTCCTCGTTAAGGTGGTCAAGTCGTAGTTTTGTCAAATTATCGGTCAACAAAGAGTCAACTTCCATATTCGTCAAGTCAGTTGTGTGATTAACTTCACATATGTCTGAAGTAAATTCGGTAGTTTTAAATGGTGCTGTTACGTATAGTGTAAGATCGTAGTCATTGGTATTCTGTATGACTGTTGTCGCAAAATAATTATGACATCTAACTATTGCTGCGGGCATACGAACTCCATCATGAAATTTTTTAAAGTTAAGAATAGCTTCTCCGTCTTTCTTATCTACTGGTAAGTTAACGCGATGCTCTGAGCGAGCCTCGAGTTTATATACATATTCGTTTTGATACCTTATTGGGATTTCCGTTCCGTTAGTTCTTAGAACTTTATCCTTTAAACATATATTTGCGTTTAATCGCGACATAAGATCCCAACCTATTACACCGTCATATTTTTTATCCACATCGTAAATATAGTATTTATGTAAACCGGGTTTATTAAAAATTGAGAATAGCGGAATATTTATTACTTGATCGTGGTTACTCGATGCATGTGTACTAGTCACTATAAATGGTTCATATGATTTATGTTGGGGATAAAATTGGTTTGCCTTATTTGTACTTATGAACGAACGTGTACTGCCGGAGTCTAACATGAATTTACCATCTATATCAGGGATATATATGTAAGGGAGTTTAAGAGAGCTATCGTAATTTACCTGTATTATCTCGGTACCTTGTGTGTTATATCCATGTGAAAATTTTGAGTCTCCTCCTCTTCATTACCATCAGTAATAGGAAGAGGTATTGTTTCCTGTGACGGATCTTGGTAATAACTGTCGTACGGGTCGGTAGAATATTGATACTCTTCATATTCGCATGCATTGTTATATACATCGTTATAGTGAGGGTCGAACTCACCTTCGTCGTTAGTGTACATTTCGTTAACGGGTAATTTAACCGGTGCGGTACGCATGGTGACGTCATTTGAATATTGAGGCTTAGGTCTTTGGGGTTGTGGTGGTTTATACCCAAACTGACCAGCTTGCGGACGAAACCCAAACTGTGTGTTGTTATTAGCAGGTACCTGGGGTGGTTTGTACCCAAACTGTCCTGCTTGAGGTCGGAACCCAAATTGTTGAGGTGGTCGATGACCAAATTGTTGTGGTTGTGGTGGTCGGTAACCGAATTGTTGCGGTTGTGGTGGTCGGTAACCGAATTGTCCTATTTGAGGGCGGAATCCGAATTGCTGATGTGACTTATTAATAAATGGAGGCTGAGCTAAATTATTACTCACCTGCTTAGTGTGGTCTGCCATTGGATTTCTGAAGGATTGTGGTGGAGAAGACCTAAATAGTAATTGTTGTGGTGGAGGTTGTGAGCGGTGTTGAAGCATTTTTGATCGCAAATTATATTGCTCCTGGAAATTCACTTCCTCTAGAACATGCGACAAAGCATCCTCTAGGGTTTGAGGGTTTTTGAGCCTAATTAGTCGTACGATGTGTTCCGGTAAATTGTAAAGAAATATGTTTAATGAGGTATTATTATAAATTATCTTTTTCGCTTCAATTACTTGTTTCGAACTTCCTTGGTTAACTTTAGACAATAGAATGGCTCGAACATCCTGTATGCGGCTACAGAAATTTAAATACGTTTCGTTACTTTTAATTTTTAAAGTTTCCAATTCGATGGCAACACATTCCTCACTACGCGGATCTCCAAAATGTTGGATTAGTAATTCTTTTAGTTGTATCCATGTCTCATCTATATCACCCCTTTCACTGATTAACTCAGCTGCCTTGCCTGTTAATTTACTAGTAATAAACTGCATGAGAAATTCGTTACGGTCGGATGCTCCTTGAAACTTTTGGATAACAAATTCACATTTTCTAATGAATAAACTAAGTAGTTTTGTGTCTCCGTTAAATTCCGGAATTAAATTTAAAATATCTTTAGGTGGTAATAGCGAACTTCGCGTTTGAACAGGTGACGGGGCAGGCCTAGGCACGGGTGCGGCTTGTATCGCTGCGCCAGGAATTTGCGCGTAAGCGTTATCAAGAGCCATGGTAGATGAGATATGGCACGGACACGATATAAAATTACAATTTATAAAACTTAAATGTAACTTAACAACTTAATTAATATATCCCTAAATTTATTGTGGATTTTGACACAGTTTATAATAAAATATAATAATTCAATAATGATTTTAATTATTGAAAATATTTATATAAAGTAAAATTAAATATAATTCAATAATGATTTTAATTATTGAAAGTATTTATTATAAGTAAAATTAAATGTAATTCAATAATGATTTTAATTATTGAAATTAATTATAATAAGTAAAATTAAGTCAATAATGATTTTAATTATTGAATTTAATTATAAGTAAAATTGAGTCAACAATGATTTTAATTATTGACAGTACTTATACAATTAATTAAATTTCTAAACGTGATTTTAACAATTAGAAATTTTATGAAGAGGGATTTAGGAGAGGAAGTAGAAGGTTACTACTCACTTTCCGATTTTCTTCATAGTTGTCTCCTCGAACAGTCAACTTATTTCTTTGGTTCGTGGGATTGTCCGGTACTCGCGACGTGTATTATTTTGAAAAACACTTATTTCGCGGTAGCACAAACAATCCTACCGGCTGCGCCAGTTAACTTCGGGAGCACTTGGGTTGACTTTTTAAAAACTACAGTCGATATTAGACCATTTATTACTAGTTATGTCGATTTTAGACATTTATTATAATATAACTTAAAAACTATTATAGTCGATATTAGACTTCCTAACCTAACGAGTACATTCTATGAGAGTCGATTCTAGACTAACTATCCTAATTTCTTATTCTAAATCATTCCTTATTCTAACAATGTTATAAATGCTGACCTAGCGTCTACTTCACATCCCGTACGGGGAACGCTAGGCAAGCTTAAAGTAATTTAGGCACGTGTAGAGGATCTATGGGAATATAAGTAGGTCCTCTTTATTGTTTATTATTATTTGTTTTGCTATTATTATTTTATACGTTAAACGTGACCATGAACTATCATCTCTTAGAATACTGTAAGCGACTAACCTAACACCTGGTATTTGTGTTAAAAAAATAAAGGAGTAGCCAAAACTTTACTAAAGTGGTAAAAGTAATAGGTACATAGCAATAATACAAGCGACAAGTGTGCGTTACTTGATAACTTGAATTACTATTTGAATTACTATTTGTTACTTATAGCATATCAGCTAGTTAATTTCATATTGAACATATAGCAACAAACTAAATTAACTGGCTTAGTTAAGTGAACTAACGAACGAACGAAGAATACGAATAGTTCTAGTCAGAAAGTGTTGTCGGGGACACAGAGTTCAAGACTAAACTATTAATAACTGTCCTTAATACTTTCGATTTTTCAGAAGTAGGCCGCAGTAATAACAAAATATGAGGTGAACTCACGGAGTATGTTAGCCCCTATAAAAAAACTGAACAAATTTAATCGCTTGTAATGTAAAGGTAACATAATAAAATCTAATTACGGTCCAGCGTTTCGCAAACGTTACAAGTATGTTTAGAAACTTAAGCGACGGTAATGACGTCATACTTCCATAGACATCACATACGGACGAGATTATTTTTATTTTATTTTATTTTTGGCCACCAATCTTCTAATAGATTATTACTGCAATTGTCGAGTAGGTAATTATATTACAGTTTCTTGCGATCATTTCAATTAACTAACACGATAGAGGCCGTCTTGTTAGAACTTACCAGGAAATTTTTGTGGCAAGTTGGAAGCCATGTTTCGTAGTATTATGTCCCTTCCACTTCACTTGTGCACAATAAACAAACTATATTACGTTAAATATTAATATTATAAAATATAGAGTCAAATAACACAAGATTATGAATCATTACATAGTATAAAACAAAGTCCCCAACCGCGTCTGTCTGTCTGTGTGTTCGCGATAAACTCAAAAACTACTGAACGGATTTTCATGCGGTTTTGACCACTGGATAAAGTGATTAATGAGGAACGTTTTAATATATAATGTGTCACGGTTTTTTTTTATAATCAGGGCGGGACAACGTCTGCCGGGCCCGCTAGTAAAATATAAAATCCACTACATTACATTCTAAGAACCGGCAAAAACCACCGGACGAGATTAAGTAGTATTGTGTAAGGGTTAATATTTTCCATTTTTAGTGCTTACTTCTTTTGATAAGGAACTTCTGTGTACTTCTATATATGTGTACTATACTTCTAGAATGTGTAAGAATTTTATGAAATAGATTTTTGAAACTCACAGATTTTTTTTTTACAAACTAGCTTTTGCTCGTGTCTTCGCTCGCATTAATGTAAATTATTCGATATTTTTCTCATAGATAAAAAGTACCCTTTGTCTTTTTCTTTACCACTCACGATGTGCATGCAAAATTCTGTGATGATTGGTCGAGTAGTTAAAACGTAGTAAGAAGATTAACGGACAAAGAAACAAACAAACTTACATTCGTATTTATAGCTAGCTGTGCCCACGACTTCGTCCACGTGGAACCTGATGTACAAAACAATGACTTGGTTGGAATGTTCGGTTCGTTGGAATGGTTAGAATAGTCGGTTGGTTGGAATCTGATTGGCTCGCGAATACTATACACATGGTATATAAACCCGACATAGTGATTCTAAATTGATACAATCTGGCATAACAGCGACGACAAACTACAGATTCCTTATCGCTCAGTGGTCGCTGTTGTTCTCAGATTTATATAAAAAAAGTAACACAGATATTCCATAGATCCTTTTTTTTATATCAAATGGCAACAAACAGACAGAAGGTCTATCTGATGTTAAACGGTTACCTCACCTATGGTAACTGCAACACCAGGAGCATCACTGTTGTGTTGCCAATCTTGAAGAGTGTGTTTCAATCCTTTTTTGAAGGGTCCCGATTTTGTTATCATTAGGTTTATTGGATTGCTGTATGTTAGCAAATTTAAAGACGTATTCACGTCAAAATGAATACTTCTCGTCTGTTGTCGGGTAATATATCAATGGTTGATGTTACATTTGAAAATTTTACTAGATATACTCTAGATTTGGGAAATATATTGCCATTATTATCTCATTTTTTGAAGTGAAAACTGCTTTAGGCGCGTTGAGCGGTCTTTTTGGCAGGAGATAAATTTATAATTTCGTGTCATCAGATGCTATATGAGCGGCCGTATTGCGCTTGAGCGGCTTGCGTCAGAGTAACCACGTGTAGTATAGGGGCCTGTGTACATTTAATATTGATATTTTGTATTCAGATTGTGCAGCCTACCATATGTTTGATTAATTAATAAAATGTATATAATTATTCCTTGGAGTGCCAATAGATGTAGCAGCTAGATTAATTATTAATGATAATAATTTAAATTTACAATTAATGAAATTTACATGATTCATACTACAATTAATTTAACGGTTTCGAAGAACACAGTTATTCCATCGTTTTGAATATTTACTTCTATCGGCAGTACTTACGAGTATGACAGCAGCGGCCTTTTTATTATTTACGTTTTAGGTAACCTATAACGCTATTCTTATAAAAAACAAAAAATCATGAATTAGCGATAGAGATGACGTCATCATACATGATGTCACACTTTAGTAACTGTCCCATTTGTGTTACCATAATGTTACTTTTATTTCTTTACTCCACGTTATATGGGAAATATTTTCATTTGCGTGTTGCGAGGTTATATCCCGGTTTTATATTATTTTTGCCGTACTCCGCATCGTTGGACTGTGTGTAAAGAACATACGATATATAGTATTATTATGAGGAATAAAATACGTAGAATATAGTATTGAAACAATACAAACGGAAAATACAGCGCTATGGATGCATTTATAAGTGTAATCGCTTGTTAAAACTGCAACGTGTTTATTGTTCAGAGATAAATAAATAAATACGTGATGTAAACCGACGATATGCACTTAAATATCAAGAGTATATTTTTGTATTAAGTAAGTTTATTTGAGCCCATTTATAGATTTAAATATTGCCGTTGCTCCAATTTTCTTTTAAATATGAAGGGTTCGCGAGGAAGATCCTCTGAATGGCCCTCTCCGTTAACGAAGGGGGGGGGGGGGGGGCGGGAATGGAGGGAGCGTTATGCTCGTCTCCTTCCGCAAACGTAGCCGGACCTAGGAAGGATACCCATCCTCCCATTGCACAGGTCCAGCGGACGGAGGTAACGGTCGGTGTGCGAGTGATCGTATCCTGATTAGGATGAAACTCTGCGGCAGCTTTCTGATGGAGTGCCCGTCGCTGGGCTTGCACGATGAAGGTATATGATCTCGTGCCACCCCAACTAGAGCGGCAGATGTACACCGATTTAGTGAGTTTCACACTACCCACTCTCTCCTCCGGGAGGGTGGTGTGGCCGATGTAGGATTCCCCGCGTCAAAAAAAGGAGAAAAAGAATAATCACTATTTGTATATATTGTTACGAAAACTTGACAAACAATTTACGAACCAACTTCACGGTGTCGCTTTTAGGTGTCGGTGCGCTCGCATATCGTAAAATTCACTCTCATTGATTTCCCTAACGTGCGAAAATGAGTTTAACTATAAAAAATCTAACTTTAAATATTGTGGACATACCTGTATATAAATAAGATTAAAACGAGGTGCGATAAAAAATCGGAAACCTTGAAAGTAGGTAAGGAATTGTTCCGATAGACGACAATCATTTATACGAGTAGGGTCTGCTCCCGTGGGTCCCATCACTTCAAACGAAGGGCCTAAATATGGAGCAACGGTACAGATTTATCGAACTTTATAAATTCGTCCCTAAACGTTTTACGGGGCGCGATATTTAATACTCTATAAAAGGGTAAAAATTATTTTATTTTTTAAGACATTTTGGACGTTATATCGTTTCGCGGTATTTCGTTTTGGAATTCTTAAACTTGAGTTTCTTGTGAAGGAAATTGTGGTAGGGCATTCTTTTGTATTTCCTTTTTTAGGTAATTGTTTGTTTTGAACCTGCTGCTGAATAATTATTGTGTATTCGATGGTTGAGATTGAAAAACATTGCTGTTTATACGACTGTTGTTCAATGGCGGATCGTAATGAAATTGGTTGTAATATATACGCTTAGGTAGGCAGCTTCTTGTATTCTAAGAACTAAAAGATAATTAAATATCTATATTTTCATTTCATGTATGTATCATATTGAAATGTAGATGAACACAGAAAGCAATTTAATTGATTTATGTAAATATTTGTGATTACTATTATTCTTTTGTACATTATTAATTAATGATTTCGAACAGAGTTATACTAATCAAGTAAATAAATATACTAAAGCATTATATTTTGGTTAACAGATCAAATTCAAATTAATATCAATAAATAATTTGTTTACACAGTTACTATTTCTATTATTAATCGATTTCAAATTTTTGTGATTCTAACATATAGTTAGTTAATTATTTTTTTTACTTTATGTTCAGACCACAATTTCATGAGTAAGTGATAATGTAACTTAAGTCTACACTTAGATTAATAGAAACTAGTTTCTTCTTACGGCTTCGCTCGTCTTAACGTAGTTTTCACCTATCATAATGATTGGTTCAATAGTTAAAGTCGTGAAAGAGTAACAAACTAACAGATAAACAAACTTGCTTTACCCCTTATAATATTAGCAAGGGTTTATATTATATTGCTTGATATAATTAAATATGTTAAATGGTATTTTGCCCTAAATCGATGATATGCGTAATCTACATGGAGTAGGTAGCAGGATTCAATTATAGATATATTGTTAACTAGATCCCGGCGGGCATTGAAAAACCTACCGTATCTTGCGGTATTAAGCTATTGAATCTAATATTAAAAAAATACTATAAACAATAAATACAAAAAGAGTGCATACTCATCAAATTCTATCCTTTATTTGATATCAGGGGCCCGTAGGTCGTGACGGGAATTGTCACAATCGACAGGGATTATTTATGCGACACACATGTTTATTTCCCGCGGGTCCTATCAGTTCGTGTAAAGGACCACAAGTGCAAAGATTTATTGGTGATATGGCTTAAAAGTAGTATATGCATGATTTTATAAGAATATATTATTTAAACTAATATCTATAGTACCTATAGTTAAATCTGAAACGAAATTTGTTATTTCTCATGCATTTTGAGAAACCCCTTCTTAAACAATGCTTTTAATATACATTTAAAATTCTCCTCAGAGGCGGACGTTGTTTCACCATATATCTTAATAAGTTATGGATATTACAAAAAAATATTAAGAGATGGTGGGCCGCTGAAAATTTAGGATCATATGTCGTCTTACGTGAGTTATCCATCAAAATACATATAAGAAATAAAGAAAATATATTTATTGTAGCAAATACACGGACAGTACAATAGAGCAAAAATAGAGTTACAAAGATATGTAGGTCATAAAATAAATAAACAAATTAAACATTACAAGACACTAAAATTATGCCATGGTATTGGTACACATTTGCAAGTGACCCTAGCGGCGATTTTCAATTGTACCCAAGTGAATTTAAACACTATAATAAGAAAATAATAACACTGTAAAACACTATTAATGTGATGTTTATTATATATACATTATACATACATACAGTATATGAATATAAATAGATATAGAATAAACACAGTGATAAATAAGTATTAAATAGGCAAATCATATGAATTGAAGAATAAATAAAATAATAAAAAAGGTATTACATCGTCGAGTCGAGTAAAAACATTCTTAATTTATTTTCAAATGGAATTAAAACATTTGGTTTTAAATAAAATAAGCCTCGACAATAAGGCCGCTTACTGGATAGACAAATAGTTAAGAACTACAAAGTGAACGAATAGGTGACAAAGAATAAAATCGTCAAAATCGATAGAGACTTTTAGAATGGGAAGAATTACAGACTCACATACAAAGAAATTGTATATATAAAAATGTTTTAATAATTATGCATTGTAATATATTTACAGACTATCTGTGTTCGCGACTCCATCCGCATGGAACCTAATGAACCCTAACTACTACTAATGTAACCTAATGTAAAAAAACAGTGACTAATAAAATCGTAAAATAAAATAAGTCGCGTCGTCATTAAAATTACAATAATTATGGATAGAGTAAACCGATTTTAATGAAATCTAAACCAAATGTTACTCAAAAATATGTTTTATAATTTTATTGGTGATGTTTTATTGTGAACGTAGTACTTTAGCAGTGATGCGTGTTCATACAAACAGACAGACAGACATTTCTAAAAATGATTGAAACTAATTTCAAGACACCTGCAATTTTTTTCACGACCATCTAAAAAGTACAAATGTAAGGTATGTCATAAGTAATATATATATAAAAACATGTGGGTAGTTTATATACTTTCGTGACTTTGACACTTTTGTAATAAACGGATTTACAAACAAGCTGCAGTATTTTATTCTGGGATCTTATTTATTCAATAAGATTAGAACTCATCCAGAATCTCGGAATACGTCAATTGGCGACGAGTTGTGGACATACGCGTGTGGATTGTGGACATACGCATAATTATAATGTCCATTGGAAAGATTGGACCGTTTCAAGTGGGAAATGACAATTGGAACTTGTATGTTGAACGGTTGGAACAATACTTTGTGGTGAATGAAGTTAAAGAGGAATACAAAGTGCCAACATTAATTACAGTGATGGGTGGGCAGAGTTATGAGTTATTGGTGACATTATGTACACCGGATAAACCAGCGGCAAAAAAATTTCATGAATTGGTCAAGATAATGGCAAGTCACTTACAACCCAAACCAAGTATCTTAGCGGAACGTTATTATTTTAGAAAAAGAAAACAAAGTGCTAATGAATCCGTCACGGAGTTTGTAGCTGAACTTAGGAAGTTATCTATGGGATGTGAGTTTGGCAAGACACTGCAAGAAAATTTACGGGATCAGTTAGTATGTGGATTGTTCAGTGACACAATACGGCAACATTTGTTCGCGGAAGATAACAATTTGAGTTGGGAAACAGCCGTGACATTAGCTATAACCATGGAAGCCGCGGAGAAAAATTCAGCTATGGTAGAGAATAATTACGAACATCATTATGCTCAAAAACATATACATAAGGTAACGGACTGTGGGATGGTGTCCTCTAGTGGACGACAAACAGTGATAACCCGTTATCCCTTGGCTACAACAGGACGTACGACCGAAACAATGCGGGTACAGCGCACACGACTCTCTCAGGAGCCACAAGTACAGGGTTCAAATCGCAAGCCACCAACAAGTCATACAAAGACATCAACAGCATCTGAAATTACATCTGGATCACAATGTAACGTTTGTGGTCGGCAGCATGATTCGGCACGGTGTAAATTTCAGTATTATGTGTGCAGAGTTTGTAATGTACAAGGTCATCTCAAAAAGATGTGCCCGATGTTACAAAGAAGTATGAAAGTTTGTAGAAATATGAATAACGAAGTGCAGGTGTTTTCGAGTGATGATAGTGATCACTATAATAAGGTAAATTCACAATTAAATGTTAATAATATTAGTTTTTGTAAACCTATTGTAATTAAGGTTTTAGTGGAAGGTAAATTAATTGACTTTGAGGCGGATACAGGGTGTGCTATATCGTGTATCAGTACAAGTTTATATTATAAATGGTTTCATAATGTACCGCTAAAAAAAGCAGACATTTTAATGAGTTATTATACAGGTGAAAAAAGTTCAACTCGAGGAAAGCTAACAGTATCGGTTCAATTTAAGAATGTATGTAAACGATTAGATTTATATGTAGTAGATAATGGCCGAAAACCTTTAATGGGTAGAATGTGGCTTAAAGAATTAGGTTTTGAATTGAAATATATTGATTGTAGTGATATAAATGTATCTGTACCAATCACAATGAATGATCTCAGTTCCAGCTTCAGTGATGTTTTTTCGGAGGGGCTCGGTAGATACACGGGAGGCGAAGTAAGTTTACGCGTACGGCCGAACTCGAAGCCGGTGTTCCTGCGTGCGCGGCCGCTTGCGTACGCGCTGCGCGAGCCGGTCGAGCGGGAACTCGATAAGTTAGTAGCGGATGGCGTCATCACACCTGTCGTTTCGTCTGACTGGGCAACGCCAATAGTACCAATAATTAAACCAGATGGTACGGTAAGAATTTGTGGCGATTTTAAATTAACACTTAATAAATGTTTAGAGGTGGACCGTTTTCCGTTACCAAAAATTGAAGATTTGTTGATAAAATTAAAAGGGGGTCAAAGATTTACAAAAATTGATTTGTCTCAAGCGTATGCACAGTTAGTTTTGGAGGAAAGCTCCAAACCTTATACCGTTATTAATACACATCGTGGATTGTTCCAATATAACCGATTAATATATGGTGTGTCTTCCAGTCCTGGTATTTTTCAACGGGTTTTAGAGCAAATGTTTGCAGATATGCCTAGAGTAGGTGTTTTCTTAGATGACATTATTTTGACAGGGGAAAATCAACAGGAGCATTTAGATACCTTGTACAAAGTTCTAACACGATTACAAAAATATGGGTTAAAAATAAAAAAAGAAAAATGTTCATTTTTTTCTAAATCTGTTACTTATTTGGGATATAAGATTGATGCAGAAGGGATTAAAACAAACCCAGAAAAAATTAAAGCTATTATAAATGTGCCTAAACCCACTACAATTACTGAACTCCGGGCGTTTTTAGGTATGATTATGTACTATGGTAAATTTGTCAAAAATATTAGTGTGATTTTATCACCTTTATACAACTTACTTAAAAAAGGAGAACAATATATCTGGACAGAGAAATGTAACGACGCTTTTAATAAGGTAAAAGAATTATTAATGTCCAGTGAGGTATTAGTTTTTTATGATTCGAAATTACCCTTAGTATTAACAACTGACGCGAGTAGTATAGGGATTGGGGCAGTGATAGCACATGTAATGCCCGATGGTTGCGAGCGACCTATAGCATACGCCTCAAGATTGCTCAACACCACAGAAAAAGGGTATTCGCAAATTGATAGAGAAGCTTTGGCGATAATATACGCAGTAAAAAAGTTTCATCAGTATCTTTATGGTAGGAAATTTACACTAAAAACTGATCATAAGCCATTAGTAGCCATATTTGGTCCTAAAAAGGGTATACCAACAATGGCAGCTTCACGAATGCAGAGATGGGCTGTCGTCTTATCAGGTTATAATTACGATATCGAATACATCAGAACGGACAAGAATGTCGCGGGCGCTTTATCACGGCTTCCTTATGAGGAAACGGCAGAAAGTACTAAAGAGGTTACTTATGTAAATTTTGTGAACGACTTTTTACCAATTACGCATAAGCAAGTAAAAGAAGAAATAAAACGAGATAAGATTTTAAGAAAAATTGTTATGTTTTTGCAATCGGGGTGGCCAACTCAAGAGGAAAATAATGAATTAAAACCGTACTTTCTCAGGAAAGACGAACTATATTTAGATGATGGATGCGTCATGTGGGGATACCGAATGGTAATACCAAACATATTTCGTAATCAAATTCTTAACGAATTACATATAGGTCACATGGGAATGGTAAAAATGAAAGCTATGGCAAGAAGTTACGTATGGTGGCCGGGAATTGATTCGGATATCGAGAGATCAAGTAAAGAATGTGAAACTTGTGCTAAAGAAGCTCCAGCACCGATTCGGGCCCCGCCGCAGCCTTGGATTTTTCCAGCAGAACCATGGAGTCGGTTACATATGGATTTCTTAGGTCCTTTGTATGGAAGATCGTTTTTCGTATTAATCGACGGTTATTCTAAATGGATAGAAGCGTTTGAAATGTCGAAAACTACGGCTACAGCAGTCATTCGAGTTTTAAGAGAAACTTTTTCTCGGTTTGGATTACCAAAAGAAATAGTGTCGGATAATGGACCACCATTTACGAGTACGGAGATGGCAACATTTATGAGAAACAATGGTATTATTCATACTTTCACACCAGCTTATCATCCTGCTTCTAACGGTGCTGCTGAAGGTGCGGTAAAACTATGCAAAAGAGCAATAAAGAAAGGCCAAGTAGAAGGTTGTGGCCTGGAGGTAGCTTTGCAAGCATATTTAATGGCATATAGGAACGCAGTCCACAGTACCACAGGTCAGTCACCAGCCATGTTACTACAAAAACGTTCTTTACGTTCACGATTAGATCTGTTACGACCCAGATCAGAATTGGAAACGAGGGTTAAAACAGTACAACAGAAACAAGTTGAAAATGCAGGTGGACATAATCGACAACTAAAGGTAGGTGATCCCGTGTGGGTACGACAGTATAGTGGCAGTAATAAATGGGAAAAGGGGGTGATAGATGAAATTCAAGGTTCTAGAATTCTTATTATCGGTAAAGTAAACGGTCAACCTCATCCTATTAAGAGACATATTGATCAGGTTAAGTACAGAAATGAAATTCAAACACTAGCGTTTCCCTGTCCGACGAGTAGTACAGGTAAGGCAAGAATAGAAGCTGATGCTTCAAATACTACGCCTCCCTTGTTATCCACTCGACCCAAACGAACAGTCAAACCTGTCTGTCGATATGGAAATCCTATAAATTATTAACTTATAAAGGAGTTTTGTATTTATAAGTATATGTAAGGTTGCTATAAAAATTACAACCACTTTGTCTATTATAATTGTATCTTTTTTGTTGTGTAATAATTAAGTGTAGGGGTGTAAGGTATGTCATAAGTAATATATATATAAAAACATGTGGGTAGTTTATATACTTTCGTGACTTTGACACTTTTGTAATAAACGGATTTACAAACAAGCTGCAGTATTTTATTCTGGGATCTTATTTATTCAATAAGATTAGAACTCATCCAGAATCTCGGAATACGTCAGATACGTTAGATTTAAATCCTTATTACATGTATGTATAGATTATATGTATAGAAGAATATACATAATCAATTACTTTACGCAAACCGTTGAATGTAGACGCGTGTAGTTCTGGTTAGTGACGTCGGCTGAAGACAAACTTTGTCCATATTTGAGGGAACTTTCGTCAAAATGAGCCTTCGGTAACGAGATGGGGCCGTATTTATACGTAAACTTATTATTAAAGTGCTTTTATGACCGTTCCTTACTATCTATTTTTGTTATAAAATAACAAGATATGACTCATAACATGTATGTGGATTATTTTTATTTTTAGCAACCAATCTTCTAGATTATTACTGCTATTATCAAGGAGGTAGTAAATATTACAGGTGTCTTGTGATCATTTCAATACTCTATCAAGATGGTCGCTCCCTTGTTAGAACTTTCACCCCACATTCTCACTGTTACGCTACACATGTTAAGCCTAGAGGGAACTGGCTCTCAAGTGCAGCTGCCGGAACAGACCTGTAGGTGCTTGACGATAATTGACGATTTTTAATTGTGGGCGAAGCTATCCAATCGGGCTTGGAAAAAGTCCTACTACCATGCTCCGATCTCAGTATGATGTTTTCCTTCACCAAAATTACGATTCTTTCGTAAGGATTCGAAGCTACATCTGTCGACGCGGTTCCCGGTCACGCTTATCATTAGGCCATCATTGCTGATGACGAAGTAAGAGTCACTGTGACTATTTCATCATCATAGGAATCAAGCGATCATCACCAGAAAACATGATTTGTAACTTAGCAAATAGCTTTTGTGATAATGTCTTAGTTGATAGCATGTTTGGATACCGCGTCGATGGACGTAGATTCGAATCCTTGCAACTGAATCGGAGCTTTCGGTGAAGGAAAGCATTGTGATAAAACCATAGTATGGTGGAAGGTAGGGCTAAGTCCGCCTGGCTAGCTACAACTCTTAAGTTGAGCACCTGCACCTGTTGATGTGTTCCGGCAGCTGCACTTAAGAGCCAGCGCATCTCAAGGTTTGATGTGTTGATTAATGTGAAAAAGTATATTAGACATTATTAAGGTGGTAGAGCCACACTGAAGCTATTACTGGTTTCAGCATGAATGGGCCGACTCGCCCGGGGTAGGACCACCCTCTAACAGAAAACCGACGTGAAGGAACAGTGCTTGCATTGTTGCGTTTCGTTCGGTCTGTGAGAGCGCCGGTGGACCCCCCTTCTCTCTCCGCTTACCCCAAACACAGTCTGGCAACGCACTTTCGACTCTCCTGGTGTTGTTAATGTCTATGGACGGTGGTGGTCACTTAACATCAGGTGACCTACCTGTTTATTTGCCTACTATGACATAAAAAGAGACTACATCTTACCGACATTCAAAATGCCGTCTGTGACATTGATAATGATAAGACGTCTTTTAATCTTTTAATGTGGAAGTTATTGCAATAACAAACCTAAAAGTCGACACAAACCGTAACATTAACATAGGTTACGATTACAATGAGCTCACACGAAATGAAATAACTGAACAAAAGCGATATTGTCAACATACAGCCTGAAATGTCAACGAGACGGGTAAAATTCTCGTCGGCTGCTTAAAGTTCCTCTTTTTCAACGAAGCTTTGACTTTATTAAAATTCCTTTTTTAGAACAATTGCATAGTCGCGAATGTATATAGTAGGGAATAGTTAGTTATTTGATATTAATAATGATTTAATTTGATTGTTCTATTTATTTATGGTAAAAATAGGAAATATTATCATCCACCTCTTGTAAAAACAAATGGCATGATAACGCACACGTAAAGTAATATTATAACTTAATATTGTAACGCTGCACTGTCTTAGATAAAATGTGGAAGTAAGATAGCATATTATGAATATCGGTGGTGAAAAAGAAATAGTTATATGTTGCTTAGATACGGGCGGATTAACGGGGCAGCCGTCAAAAATAAGCTAACTAGCCAATTTTTAACAAGGTGCTGTCGAAGCGCTTATGGCGTATCTACAGTATTTTAGTTATGATACAATTGCCTAAGAGTACATTAATTTGTGTACTATTCAACCGATCGTCCTGAAAACTGTAACACACATACGAGCAAAAGTATATATACCTTATGCTTAACTAGTAGCGTAAATTTTTCCCTATCGTTACTATAAGAAGAATCACTTAAAAAATAAACAATACCATCAAAACTCTGCGATTTGGTGAGTGTTAATGTCAATATAGTGTTTAACAAAAAATATAAAGTAAGTACATAACATATAGTATAGCGTATCCAGCGATAATATTACTCTTCGTTGTTAAAAGAAAATATCGAAATGTTTTAGTAATTCCACAGGTTACTTCCTACAAACAAACTTAACCGTCCTTATAATGGTTATATAGACGCAAACATATATTGCGTTGAAAAACGAAAGTAAATAATCTTTAAGTTCTCTTGTGTTTGTGTTTCTTTGTCAGATGTCATACTGAAGTGGCGAGGAACAAACGCTGTCAACATTTGGACTTATACCCTTGTCATAAGGTGTCTCCCGTACATGTTTACCTTAGAAAATGTAAATATAAGAGCGAAAAATATTGTGGTTTTATTGGAATAATAAAGATTGACATTCGTTAATAAACGTAATGGATTTTTGGTTAAAAAAATACCTAAACTGAATTGAATTTTTTGATACTTCTAAATGTCGACAACAATGGGTATTGGAAAAAGAGAATTCAGAAATGTATTGCTTTTGGAGCGTTGAAACATAAATAAAACTATTTTTGGATGTTATATAGGAATTATTGGTGTTTTTGAAAGATATATTGCTAAAATACTATATACAACGTATCATATATCTATACATCTATCTATACATATAATAAGAATGTAAATCTAACGTGTCTGTAGTTTTTAGATTTTTGCGAATGAATTGTCGCAGTTGTCTTAGAGTAAATAATAAAATACATTTCAATCATTTTTAGAAACGTCTGTCTGTTTGTTTGTTTGAACACACATCACTGCTAAAACTGCGTTCACAATAAAACCTTATCATTACCAAGAAAATAATAAAACATATCCACGAGTAACATTTAGTCTTGGTTTCATTAAAATATGTTTACTCTATTAAAAGTTATTGCAATTTTAATGACGACGTGACTTGAGTACGAGGGAAAAGTAGATAAGTAGATGGACTTAATACATTCAGATGATTTTATTACTTACTGTTTTTTTACATTAGGTTCCACGTGGACGGAGGCGCGGGCACAGGTAATGTATATATATATATGTAAAATTGAAACGTCTATCGTTTGTCCTGTCTAGTTTCGTAACAGTGAACTTTTTTAGTGTATTATGTGGACAATATAATATATTACGCTTTTCGATAGGACCTAAGCAGTAACGCTTAAATCTAACAGAGGAAACGTAAGTAGTAGAAAAATTGTAAGATTAAAGCTATCGTGATAAAATTGCGATTATAAAAAATAACGACTTTACTAAGTTAATCCAATTTTTTCCCCAAAGTATTGAAATACCATTTTTACGAGAATAGAGGTCATGGGTGCTCATATGTAATATGTATTTAACGTTATTAATATTGTATTTTATAATTAATGTGTTCTGCAGTTAGTAATATAGATATTAGGAACAAGGCCGTGTTTAAGTTTAGGGAAGAAATGCGTGGGCGTATCGATGTATTAAACACAAACAAGTTACCAAACTCGTTCACATGCTTCAGGATATTAATATCACAATGATATTGTTGAATACAAAAGTTCTGTGAGACGGTAAGGCGGATCGATTACGTCAGACATTCACGTCGTTCAGTAGACTATACAATACTAAACCCTAACTATATATTATAAATACGAAAGTTAGTTTGTTTGTTATGCTTTCACTTGTGGGTTTTTTATTTTAAACGACTATTTTTTTCGCTGACACCTTGAAGGAGGCCACAATAATTTTTCGGTAGGTGGTAGAGCCACGCTGAAGCTATTACTGGTCTCAGCATGAATGGGTCGGCTCGCCCGGGGTAGTACCACCCTCTCATAGAAAACCGACGTGAAGTAACAGTTCTTGCATTGTTGCGTTTCTTTCGATCATTGAGAGCGCCGGAGGCCCACCTCTCCTCCCCTCTCCCTCCTTTTCCCCCAAACACAGGCTGGCAACGCACTTTCGACTCCACTGCTGTTGGTAGTGTCTATGGACGGTGGTGATCACTTAACATCAGGTGACTCACCTGTTCGTTTGCCTGCTATGATATAATAAAAAAAAAATCCACACATCTTCGCTGGCGAGCATGGCCGAAACCACACTTGGCAGCGAGAGATCCTCCCCTACTGCTGCAGCCAGAGCGCGGCGCTGCTCCTTCCACGCAGCACAGTCAGACAAAGTCATTTTTTCTACTTTTTCCATATATTTCGAATTTTAAATACACGTTGTTAGGAGCACAGACAAAACCATAACTTTCATTTTAAAAAAATGCTGTTGCCGAGGTATAAGTCAGAACTTCATTAACGTACGCGTGCAAAACTTTTTTGCAAAAAAAAAAACAAAGATCTATTTTCCTAGTGACATTGGCTCAAAATATGTAAAGATATTGCTTAAAGTGATGTGACATCTTACAACAGAACATAAGCCTTCACTGAACAAAATTAATCTGATAAAACCTACGCACAAATATTCGGGGCATGTTTACTGTTCATCTAATTTTTATTTGATTTATTTCCATTTGTAATAACCTGTGATAGTAGTCTACAATGTCCACGGTCAAGTTATAGGTCCAATTTAATATTCATAGCCGGGAAGTTGCCAACGAGAAGTCTGGAAGTTTCCACAGCCGAGCCCTGTAATACTCAATGACAAATATTACTTGTTAGGAACTTGTCCAGCGAGCCATTTAGTAAATTATATAAATGTGCGCAATAATATTATGCATGTTAAAGAAAAATTATAGATCGAATTATTTAATATTGGTATATATTTAGTCCTAACTAATACACGCGACTTTGTCTACGTGGTTTGTTATAGGAAAATTGTATTTTATATAGAAAGAAAAAAACTTAAGCACCAGACCTTGTTTACGACAACAAAACACACGTCGCTGAATGCGAATGCTCATAAAAATTGTATTTAAAACTTTTTTTTATTAAATGAAGATATCGTGATAATTATGTTTTTAGATAAGGACCAAAAAACTAAGTAAAAATGAAATACCAAAAACTGCGCGCAGAACGACAGACCTGTATTTATTTTTTCTTTATTCTATCTACATAGATATATATTTTGTGTGTTCTGTTAGAAGTTAGAATTAAAAAGCTAGTTGATTAAATAAGTATCTTACTTAAACTGGATACAGTTCATGAATAGTGGAGACGGATTTCTTAGCCCATGGACTTACTGTGCTGGTTGAAGCGTATTATAAGACAAGAAGTCTAGGCCAGTGTTTAGTATTATGTACAAGCTAACAAAATGTTTTTCGAAAAAAAAAAATTGATGAATGATGAAAAATTATTGAATAAAAGCTTCGACTTTTTTATACTATTTTTCGTTATCGAATAAGGATAGTTTTTCTAATATTTGTGCTACACTTACATATTTTTCATGCGCAGGCCGTTAAACTTAAATTATGTTATTTCTCTGTATTACTCATAAGTAGATCTATTATCGCCTCGAGTTACAAAATAAAATATAGAAACGAAATATATAATATAACCACAATGATGAATTGGAAGTAATTATTAATTTCAAAAGTTGCGGTTAAATTTTAATTAAAAGTTTCGAGTTTTTCCGCGTGAATTATTTTCTTCTTCTGTTTCTTTTATGGAATATAAATAACA
Organism: Antheraea yamamai; assembly: GCA_036509395.1. Lineage (NCBI taxonomy): Eukaryota > Metazoa > Arthropoda > Insecta > Lepidoptera > Saturniidae > Antheraea > Antheraea yamamai. The sequence goes on from AP028441.1 coordinate 16,079,973, forward strand.
GGAAATATAAAATTTCCTTGTTTCAACTATGGTAAAAGTTAAAATGGGAACATTATATTGTACATCCGATATCTGAATGCCCACGAAATATATGCAAGAACTATAGACAACATATTATACTATTGCCATCTGTGACATAAATTCAGATGTACTAACCAAAATTGTCATAGTTGAAAACGTTATATTTATTACAATAATGCCTGAAATCGAGAGACAAAACTCTCGAACTAATATCACAAACAACATGAATATGTAACTAATTCACACTGGGTATGTATAAAATATAAAGTAAATTTTCAAAAAAAAGTATTAACCGACTTCAATATCAATCAAAAACCCATAAGGCACTAAAAAGCGAAAAATAAATAGTTTATCAAATTAACCAAATTAAATAAAACATATGAATATGTGTGCTACCTAGAGATGTATTGGAAGTCGGTGCCAACCGAAATTTCAAATTTGTTCCAGGTAGAAATGTATTACAGAGACGCGAGAGTGGACTTAAACTTTGTACCTATGTGATGATATGATTTTCGGTTCGCACCGACTTCCAATACATCTCTAGGTAGCACACATATTCATATGTTTTCTTTAATTTGATAAACTATTTATTTTCCGCTTTTTAGTGCCTTATGGGTTTTTGATTGATATTGAAGTCGGTTAATACTTTTTTTTGAAAATTTACTTTATTTTTCCATTTTTAGTGTACATAAATATATTTTACTAGCAGTGCCCGCGAACTCCGTTCCGCCTTAAGTATATTAAAATATGCGCATTTTCGCGGTATGGTATTTATCGGTATGGTATACGATATGGTTTCAATTGGTTGTACAATAAGTAACGTTTGGTACGAACGCAACCTTATCAATAATCCGCGATAGTTTCTACCACCAACTCGGCTACCATCGCTTCACACATAATAAACCTTAAGTAATGTAATTACAATGCTTGCGTCATGTTGCAACACAGCAACGAACATAAGCACAATAGGCTCCTAAGAATTGAAGAGTTTTTTTTATAATATTGGTGGCAAACGAACATACGGGTCACCTGATGGTAAGTGATCACGGCCGCCCATGGATACCTGCGACACGAGAGGAAACACAGATGCGTTGCCGGCCCTTAAGAAAGGAGTAGGCTCGTTTCTTGAAAGTTTTCTTACTTTGTCACGGATCCCATAATCAGAACCTAACCAAACTCTCATCAAACTACCCTTGAAGTACATTCTTTCCAATAAAAAATGAATCATCGAAATCGGTTAGCGTGATATTGAGTTATTCGTCTATTTGTCGTGTACATACTTAATGCAAATTTAAAACTTATACGGTTTTGCACTGGATGCCGTTGTCGGAACTGGACCAAATTGAAATGGGACCACACGGGAAGTACCAGCTTTCAAATAAAATAAGAATAATCAAAATCGGTTCACCCAGTCCAAAGTTATGAGGTAACAAACATAAAAAAAAAAAAAAATACAGTCGAATTGATAACCTCCTCCTTTTTTTGAAGTCGGTTAAAAATAAGAGACGGGCTGTCCGCATTGTTAATGATTCAGACATTATACAATTTATAGAGCCGCTTCAGTTGCGCAGAGACATTGCCTCACTGAGCGTGTTCTACCGTCTGTATCATGGCGAGTGTTCTGAAGAGCTATTTAATTTAATCCCTTCCTCTCCTTTTTATACCCGAACCACGCGCGCTGGGCTTCGGAGCCATAGTTTTACGGTAAACCCTATCTGGGCACGGACTAAAAAGTTCGCAACTTCTTATCTCTGCCGTACCGTGAAGCTGTGGAATAATCTTCCGGCCAGTGTGTTCCCTCCTTCCTATAATATGGGGTCCTTCAAGCGTAACGTGAAGATACATTTATGCAGGCCGGCATGACAGCGGCGACCGGTGAAGGATAGCGTGTCTCTCGATAGTCGCCAGTCACTATCAGGCACAGTACAGTCACTTCGCTGTGCTACGATAAAAAAAAATGTACAGAAGTACATAAAGTATATGGAACATCCTAGCTATAGTAATAAATTCTTAGTAATTGTTTATTCCTTTATGGAGTTTTATATACATGGACGACATACTTTTATTCTGTGACAGCATTACTGAAATACAAAAATACATTTGAAAAAAATTATCATTATTGCTTCCTCACTGAAAAAGTATAGTGAGATCCTTTCGATCAGCAAAAGTTTATTTAAAACCGGTTTAACTATCTCTAAGATTAGTCCAGAAAAACTACAGTTAATTTCTGTTTAGAAAGAAGAATTTATTTAACCATGTCTTCGTAATAGTTGTAGACTTAACCTAATTTTTATAGAAGCATGAAAAAGTGACTGAACTATGCCTGATGGTAAGCATAGTACAATCCAAAAACAAAGGCAACCACCGAGAGATAAGCCGTCCATCGCCGGTCGCCGCTGGCATACCGGCCTGCGTAAACGTCTCTTCACGTTACGCTTGAAGCACCCCATGTTATAGGAAGAAAGGAATAAATTTCTATTACTCTCTTTAGGCGATTTTGTGTTCAGAGATAAACTTTTGGATATCACTGGTCTATTTGCTGGTCACGTCAGAAGAATAACCATATATCTTGTAGAATTGGTAAATATGAACTACATTATACGGAAAATACCAATGCAATAATTCAAGAAATCTAACGCTATCCAAAGGAGGCATGAATAAAAAATCTCTACGTAAGAGCCAGACGTGAATTGACCAAAGCGACTAACGATCCACTTACGAAGATTTATAGAGATAGGCGGACGGGGCAAAAAACGCCCGGGCCCCGTCTGCTCTGCGAGCGGATCTAATGGAGGGTTCCGTTATGTATAGAAGAAAAACATGAGTGTTTGGATTGCATGCAGTTTAGTATAGTGCTTCGAGAATTGTTGGGATACTGGTTGATTGTGCTACGATTTTTTATTTAGGTTAGATTGAGGTGAGCTGACGGATGGTAGTGGATGTCGAACAAAAAATATTATTTACACAGGCCTCATAAACGCTTCTGTTGTTTGATGGAATTGGATTTCAGCAAAACATAGGATAAGGTAATATATTTATGCTTCCCTTGGTGATATTATTTTGGTTTTATGTGGCACTTAAGTCATTCAAGTATTCTTAAAGGAATGTGGAATGGTCTTGATTTGCTTATTTTTGATAACATAAGGGATGATCTGAAACTGTAGGTCTGATATATGAGGCGCGCGGTCTTATCTACTGGGCTACCATCGTCCTATAGCGAACCGTTATAAGTTAACTTTTCTATAGATTATAAATTCCTTATTTCTAGACTTGTTAACTGCCTATGAATCTATAAGGAAATTAGAATATATTAAAAATACTTATATGGTTACGCTTGGGAGTGGGGGTAAGAATATTGCTTACTTTTACTGACAAAGGGGAGGGAGCGGTTATAAATTACAAATATTCTCATTACGATCCTTAGTACCCTGTAACTCTGGCCGAAGAAGGAATGGTAAAATAAAGAACTCTTTTGCTAATGTTATGAAAACCAAGAATTAAATATTATTCGATTCCTCATTTATGAAACATATCTAGTTTTTGGAAGCTTATGTTCCATCTATTGATCTATTGAGATTTTGTGATTAACTCGAAGGATTACATGTTAAATGGAACATATTCACTTATAATTCGCTCTTATTCATCTTTATATATAAACTAGCAGACGCTGTCCCGCCCTCATTATAAAAAATCCTGGACAAATTATATACCAAAACGTTCCTTATGAATCACTTTATTCACGGGTGAAAACCGCATAAAGATTCGTTCTGTAGTTTTTGAGTTTATCGCGAACAGACAGACAGACAGACGCGGTAGGGGACTTTGTTTATACTATGTAATGATTACTTCTGTATGTGTGTATGTCACTGAACTCCTCCTAAACGGCTGGACCGATTATGATGAAATTTTGTGTGCGTGTTCCAGTGGATCCGAGAATGATTTAGATTCACAATTGGACCCGGTAGGTGGCGCTGCGGTTGACTTATATGACTTTTTTCATTACCAAGGCAGGACAACGTCCGCCGAGCCCGCTAGTTATATATAAATTTCTTCTGTACGTGTGTATGTCACTGAACTCTTCCTAAACGGCTGGACTGATTTTGATGAAATTTTGTGTGCGTGTTCCAGTGGATCCGAAAATGGTTTAGATTCACAATTGGACCCGGTAGGTGGCACTGCGGTTGACTTTTAGGATTTTTTTTTGTTATCAAGTCAGGAAAACGTCTGCCAGGCCCGCTGCTTCATTATATGTTTTGTAGAAATTTTGTTGAGTTACAATAAATATTTCTCTACAATTAAAAGACCGTGTATTATGCTGTTAATAAATCTTTGTGGGGAATTACAAATTTATATAAATGAAGACCAGTTGTCGTCTGTATCTATGTGAATCACTTTAGAACAGCTGCGTCTATACATTTGACTAATTTTTTTTTTGTGTTTTTAATTATCAGAACAAGGTCTGTATGAAAGGAAGTGTTTGAAAAATCATAAAAAGAGGTAAAACATTTATTACCGTTCTATTAAATTACATGGTAGTACTGTAATGGTGTCATATCATTTTTTTTTCATTAGCGGCTATATATATATAAGAAGAATGCAAATCTGACATGCTTGTAATTTTTAGATTTTTGTGAAATTATTGCAGCTGTCTAAGAATTAATAGAGTAAATTTCAACCATTTTTAGAAATGTCTGTCTGTCGGTTTGTTTGGACACGCATCACTGCTAAAGTACTGCGTTCACGATAATATCCAACCAAGAAAATCTTAAAATATATCCTCGAGGAATATTTAGTTTTTGTTCCATTAAAATCAGTTTACTCTATCGAAAGTTATTGTAATTTTAATGACGACACGACTTAAGTACGAGAGAAAAGTGGATAAGCAAATAGACTTAATACATTCAGATGATTTTAAATCATTGTTTTTTACGTTCCATGCGGACGAAGTTTAATAAAATCGGTACATTATTGCTATCAAATTAAGTGACCAGTTGTGGTAATATAATTGATACTTTAATTTTGATAGACGGTTTATCTTTGATATGTGATATTCCATTATCTATATTATATGCGCAATAGTTATTTATTTCCAAATGTTAATAATGCAACAGTAAAGAGCTCGATAATTATGTGGAGCGCGTCCACGATATTGAAAAAATTCACTTTTAATAAGAAATATTTAATATCAAAAGAATACACTTTTACTTATATTAACTTTAAACTAGAAGGTAACTATTGTTCGAGGTAGGAACTAATAGCACCCTAACTAAACTTAAGAGATGTCACTACCGCTTGAAGTCTGAACGAATAGTGGCTTGAACTCTGATTCAATGCACGAGGTAAGTCTCACGATTCCACGGTGATGACGAGAGCCCAATTCCCCGTACTTGTCGCCTCATGTCGCCTGATGCTGCAGGTGGCCGATGTGTCGCAATGGTTACGAGTAAACGGTGAATTATGTCGCAACTTGGCTGTTGCTATGTGGTATGAATGGCGTAACACGATGAATAATATAGTAAAAATAAGAAGCAGTAAACTAGACTGAAAACCTACAACGCTTTATCACATCGATACAACTTACGCTTTTAATAAAAATGAAAAATTAAAATTATGTAAACAGTAAATGTTGAGGAACATTTGACAAAGAAAAAAAAATAGAATAATAATAAATGATAATGTAAAAATGAATTCATTTATAAAAACTAAAATTAACGTATGGAAAAGAAAACAGGATGGTAAATATAATTAAGAATATTGAAAATATTAGTAAAAGTAGACTTGGATATTAAAAATGAACTGATTTAGTAAAAGCATTATAATACACTGAGAGTTACAAGTGGATAATTGTTATTAATTAGATATTCCTTAGCAAACAACGTAGTGTACAATTAGCTAATTAACAGGTATAACGCGATGGCTTGATTAGTCGTCGCACAAGTTCTGATTCGTAACGACAGACGTGAATGTGTAAAATACAGCTGCTGTATCTGTCATAGCTCTACAGGAGTGCCTAAATGATTAATTGGAGTACATTAAGGAGATAGAGGAACAGAGTGGCAGTGATTTATATTTATTTACTAATCTTACAATTACTCGACAGAAGATTGAAGTTAATCGTGTTTAGTGAGATGTGGTTTATCAACTCAAGCGTAATACAGAATAGAATAATCGACCTTTAGTGCTGTATCCTTTTTTATAATCAAATGACAATTTTATTTATCTTGACTTACGTTTGAATATATTCATAATCAACTTATCCCCTATTACCTGTAATAGTATTTTAACATTTCTTTTGTTATAATAAAAATATATATAACCTATTTCACAATGTAGTGTAGTTAGTACCGAATTTCATTACAGTCCGTTCAGCCGTTTAAGCATAGGTAACTGCAAATTCCAAATAACCGTACTTACACACCTATATAAATTTAAATTATGACATTAGCCTGGTTTTCACATCTATTGGCACTCCGACTAATCATATACAGTTTATAAATTGATCGAACATATAATGGGTTGCACAAGCTGAAAATAAATATTACTCAATATAAATATTAAATGTACACAGGCTGCTATACTACGCATCGCAAGTCTGGCGTAAGCGCGATACGTCCCGAGCATGTTAGTGAAGCTTCACTAGCATAAGTTGTTCTCCTGATAAAAATCGCCGTTAAATAAGTTTACATTTAAAAAGATGTTAATGCCATTTGTAGACATGGTCGTGTCTGGGTTGAGACAAAGATTTTAGTTTCAAACGATAGCATTAATTAATTAACGTCTTTTCATGTAATTTCTCAGCGGGTTCTCTCAGTGGGAATAGTATAAGATTAGAATCGTACGATTTGCTCTTGGTTTGATGACATTATTATTACCCTGAGGACGTTTTTTGTGCTCTTAAAGTATATTTTCAATTTACTAATTGAATTACTTATGAATTACTATAATAGTTATATCATTACATAGTATAAAACAAAGTCCCCAACCGCGTCAGTCTGTCTGTCTGTTCGCGATAAACTCAAAAACTACCCAATGGATTTTCATGCGGTTTTCACCAGTGGATAAAGTGATTAATGAGGAACGTTTTAGTATTTAATTAGTCTTGGTTTTTTTTTATAATCGGGGCGGGACAACGTCTGCCGGGACCGCTAGTTATATATATATACTAGCGGACCGGGCGGACGTTGTCCTGCCTTGAAAACAAAAAAATCCTAAAAGTCGACCGCAGCGCCACCTACCGGGTCCAATTGTGAATCTAAACCATTCTCGGATCCACTCGAACACGCACACAAAATTTCATCAAAATCGGTCCAGTCGTTTAGGAGGAGTTCAGTCACATACACACGCACACAAGAAATATATATATTAAGATGTATACTAGGGTGGCCCAAAAAAAAACGAAATTTTTTTTCGAGTCTCGTATCAAAATATGTAAATTTATAATGTTTTAAGAGTACCCTCCAAACGGCAGGTTAAAAAAAAAATTTTTAAGGGTCACTCCAAATTTTAAAAAAATTCCTAAATCGTCAAAAATCGATTTTTTTTAAATTATTTAATTTTTTTTCTACAAGAAAAATGATAACGATCCTGAAAATCTCAAGTCGAAATTTTAATATTTAAAGGTCGCTCCAATTACGGTATTTTTTATTTATGCTGCCAAAAGTCTGTTGAGCAGTGGATCATAATATCTACATTAGTTTATATGGAGCTTAAACCCTTATGGACAGTCCATGAGTTAACTTAAACACTATATAAGTGTTCTAACAACCGCATTAGAAAGTAAAGTCTTCATGACTGTATGATGTCCTGACTGTGAACATGACTGTGGAACATGTTTTTCTATCATTTTTATACATATAACAAATCCTTGTAAACAGAAACGCATAGAAGCTAAATAGCGTTATCATAAACCCGTCTGGTTCATTGAATTGCACTGCGTATTAGATGGACCCTCGATATATGATCGGCGTGTTGTCCGACGTTGCACTCCGTCGTATTATCTACCGTCTATGCTGCGTTCATTTGCAGCACATGCCATTTCCTATCATACAATCTGGTGTATAAACACCGTCGCTATACACCACTTTATCTTATATACACAATATTCCTATTTACTGTTTAGACAACGGACGTTATTATTTTTTGTACGCGTGGTATCAAAAGGTGTTGTTCTACATTACACATATATTTAGTTAGTGAATTTTGCTGTAGAATTTCTGTTACTCTTCTACTTACATATTTAGTTGGTTTAGTGAACGTCTTACACACGTGTGGAAGAAATTTCGATGAGGGGGGGCCGTAGCGCCATCATTCCACCAGCAACATCAATAATGTCGTTTTGTTTGGAATACGAATGACTTTTAAATCAGTTGGATATTGTTCATACATAAATACTAAAATCGCCAATAAAAAATTAGGAAGGTGAAAATTTGGGGTTATAAAATAAAAATATTTAGAGAAATAACAGATATCATTCAATTGCCATTTTATAATACTGCAAAGACAAAATTTGGTTTCATTCTCATCGCCGTGCAAAGCCAGGTTAGACAGCTAGCTTACGATTTAAAAAAATGAGTGTGTGTAACTGTCATACGCGATTGAAGTAAAACTGGTAGGTGGTAGAGCCACGCTTGGTAGGTGGTAGAGCTACGCTGAAGCTATAACTGGTTTCAGCATGAATGGGTCAGCTCGTTCGGGTAGTACCACCCTCTCACAGAAAACCGACGTGAAGTAACAGTGCTTGCATTGTTGCGTTTCGTTTGGTCAGTGAGAGCGCCGGCGGCCCACCTCCCCCTCTCCCTTTCCTCCCTCCCCCTTACCGCTCCCCCCTTCCCCACCAACACAGGCTGGCAAAGCACTTGCGACTCTTCTGGTGCTGCTGGTGTCTATGGACGGTGGTGATCACTTAACATCAGGTGACCCATTTGCCTCCTATGATATATATAAAAAAAAATGTTATTTAAGTTTCGAATTAGCTAATAGATGGCACTACCGATAATGAAGCTTTGACTTAATTTGTTACTTACTTACATTGAAACCAGATGGCAGCACGGTCGCGCGCCAATATATACTACTTAATTCTATTGTATGATTTTTATTATTATGCGATTTCATATTTTTTATTATAATTAAAAATATTGCATTGTCTTCCAGTTAGCTCCTAGTCGCGCCTGAAGAAGTTTTACTTCAATAACACGTAAGATATCAAATAATTTAATTTCAACTATAAACAGATTACGTGAATGTTTTTCATCTACTCGTGTAATTAAGTTAAAAACGTTACGTTCTATAAATGTTCTAACATGAATTGCTTGTTGTATAAGTGTAAAGTTTGATCAAAACAAAGATGCTTTAATAATAAGATTAGTTACGCTCAAATGGACCTTTATATTTTGAATTTATAATAGAATTTAATTTAGATAAATGAAAGCTGTGTTATTAGTTGTTAGTATAGTTTTCAATAAATTTTAATACAAACAATATATTTTATATACAGGATATTAGGCAACCGCTTCCAAAAACGAAGACAGACGATAGTACTAATGATACCTTTGATGATGGGACGGAAAAAAATCGATGCTGGATTAAAAAAAAAAACATATTTTGAAAACTTTTATTAGCATTATTTATGCTCCATCATGTTAGTACAGTTAAATGAAACGATAGTTTCATAAAATACATTACTTTACTAAAAAAAAACAGCAATGTATAACAAAAACAAAAAAAAACAGCTGATACTCGGGTCAACGAACGCCACGCTACCGATACCGCGCCCCCCAAAATTTACAACTTTGTAGGTATAAATTTTGCAGGCGCCATAAAAGAATTAGAGGCGTCGTTCACAATACAAATTATAAGTAATTTTAGATAGTTGTGACGGACATATCTGTTTTCAAATTATGGTAATGGACGGACTAAAAACGGAAACAATGGTAACGTAAAGTATAAGAATATTATTTTAAATTCATTCTGATAGATTAATTAACTGTCGATCATAAATGTACTTAATTTTAACTATGAAATTATTCTATACCATTTTATTTTTAATTTCTTCTACAAATCAAAGATAAAGATTAAATAGTTTTTATAATTGTGTATGTGAGTATGTAATTAGGTTAATTTAATATTCTAATATCATTTTTGTAGTAACGAGCTTCTTGTTACGTCAGGGTACAATTGATTGTATAGTTGTATTAAATAGTTAGAGTTATAACTTCTAAATTACATAAAAAGACTAGTCAGTAGGGACAACTATCCTTAATATAAAATAAAATTTGATAATATCTAACGCTTTATTGATCTGTGGAAATGATCAAAGTGCCGTCAACTGCGGCGTGCAAAAGGAGCGTTTTGTTTTGGCGGGATTCGGAATCGTGCACGATCGCTAGCTGCCGGCGTGGCGCGGCCTGGCCGCGCCCGAGCGTTTGATGACCCGAGCATCAGCTGTTTTTTTTACATTGCTTTTTTTTTAATATGATTTTTTTTTAATCAGGATCGATTTTTTTCCGTCCCATCATCAAAGGTATCATTAGTACTATCGTCTGTCTTCGTTTTCGTAAGCGGTCTCCTAACACTCTGTATAAGTACTCGTTTGTTTCATAGAAGTTTATTTTGTTCTCTTGAAAATAGTTTTCTGTTTAATATATACATCTTATTGTTTTTTTTGGTGACCAATTTTCTAGATTATTACCGCCATTGTCGAATATGTAACAATATTACAAGTGTCTTACTATAATTTCCATGTTCTAACGAAATGGCGGTCCCCTTGTTAAAACTTTCTAACTGAACCGACCGAACGAAACGCAACAATGCAAGCACTGTTACATCACGTCGGTTTTCTGCGAGGGGTCGTAGTACCCCGGGCGAGCCGACCCATTCATGCTGAAACCAGTAACAGCTTCAGCGTGGCTCAACCACCTCTGAAGAATCACGCCAAACTCTTGTGTATTGTATTTGTTAGCAGTTTTATCTTTTTTAAATATATTTTTGTCGTTACCACCTGACAATGATATTATTTGGCAATAATAATGCTAATGAGATTGAGTGTAATAGTGAAAATGCGATTAGGAATGACAATGATAAATTATTTGTAACGATTAATATCAAGCACCCTATATCTTTTATATATTTAACATAATTTTGTGTTGATAAGTTCATTCTCATAATATTTTACTTATCATACATACACATTTACAATACATACATATTTAGTAGGTGGTAGAGCCACGCTGAAACTATTACTTGTTTCAGCATGAATGGGTCGGCTCGTCCGGGGGAGTACCACCCGTCCCACAGAAAACCGACGTGAAGTAACAGTGCTTGCATTGTTGCGTTTCGTTCGGTCAGTAAGAGCGCTGGAGACCCATCTCCCCTCCCCTTCCACTTTCCCCTTCCCCTTCCCTTTCTCTCCCCTCCCTCACAGGCTGGCAACGCACTTGCGACTCCCCTGGTGTTGCAAGTGTCTATGGACGGTGGTGATCACTTACATCAGGTGACCCACCTGTTCGTTTGCCTCCTATGATATAAAAAACAAATATACCACTGAACTTTACCTAGCATGAACATTACATATTTATAGCCCATAGTTCGGCTAATTATAAAGTCGTGTTTATTTAGTTTTCTTTCTTACCATTATTGTTATTACTTGCAATTGTATTTACTTAATCGATATGTAACCTTATTACTTCTCATTACTTATGGAAAAATTTGATAAATTATATATATAACACCCTAAAAAGTTAAAGGAGACTTTCCAGGGGAAATAAAAAACACACAGATTATATGTATAGATTTAAGAATAGCTTATGTAGGTTTATTCGCTATGAGACTTAATATCGGTATCAATATAAAATTATGTGTATGGAAGACAATGAATGTGAGTTTCGTTGGAAAAGGCGCCGACAAAAAGTCGTTGAGCCTCGTCTGTAAAGCCCTGCACGGATTATATAGATTTTTATTGGTTTCCGCGGCACTCACGGTGGCGGAGGATTTTCGGAATGATAGCCGGAAGCCGTTTAGCGTGGTTTTGTACGCTGATACCGATGGATTTGTTTATGTCGATACAACAAATAAATATATCATTTCTCTTTTGTTATTACGAAGTGCATATTATAAATTTAAGTAGTGTAGTATATACAAAAACCCAAGATGCACACTTAACGTCTCACAGCCGGCACACAAAAATGAGTGCATCATTTTGGATTATGCACTCATTTCAAATAGTCTCGCGTGGCTTGTGTCATTGTAAAGATAATGTTAAATCATTCAGGTAAGGTCGAATTTGCAACATCGTAAGTTTAATGTATACTGGGGAGTTTTTGCGGGACAGTTTTGAGCGCTACTTTTATTCGATACCGTCTTGGGCTTTTATATGTCAATGAGTGTAATAATTACTTTGGATGTGAATACTTCTTTAGGCGCGTTGAGAGATTATTTTTTTTGGCAGGACATAAATTTATAGTTTTGCGTCATGACATGCTACGTAAGCTTGATCGGCCATATTGAGTTTGCACGGCTTGTGTCAGACTAGGAAGGCGTAGTATAGAGGCCTGTCTCCCAGGGAGGTAGAAGTGATGAGACGGCGTCTCAGGGGAGACGCCGTCGAAAGATGGCAGCAGGACCTGGCGAACGAGCGATTCGGGCGGTTTACCGTGGACGCCGTCCGCCCGGTCCTGCGAGAGTGGATGTCGCGGGAATGGGGCTCCCTGACGTTCCGACTGGTGCAGGTACTCATCGGACACGGTTGCTTCGGGTGGTACCTGCACCGGATCGCACGCAGGGAGCCGACCGCCGCCTGCCACGAGTGCGGCGTTGACGAAGATACCGCGCAGCACACTCTGTCTGAGTGTGCTGCGTGGGGAGAGCAGCGCCGCATTCTGGCGGCGGCAGTAGGAGCGGACTTATCGCTGCCGAGCGTGGTTTCGGCCATGCTCGGCAGCGAACAGGCGTGGCGAGCGATGGCCTCCTTCTGCGAGGAGGTCATCTCGCAGAAGGAGGCGGCGGAGAGGGCCCGAGAGGTAGACCCTCAAAGTGGCCGTCTCCGTCAACGAAGGACAGGCAGGAGGAGGCGGCGCTTTGCCCATCTCCTCCTGCCACCGTAGCCGGACCTGAGGGGATGGGCCGGGGGGCTCATCTCTTCATTGCACAGGTCCGGCGGACGAGGGGAGGCAGCTGATGTGTGCCCAGTCTGCCTCTCTATAGGTAGGAGCCCGGTGGTCACCTTCCGCCGGGCGGATCGTGGGGGCGGCTTTACAAGGTTGATTAGCATGTTCGATCCCTTGCCGCCCCCACAATAATGGTCTGTCGGTACACCGTGGGGTTTTAGTCCGTGCGAGTCGGACATAACCCACCCTCTCCCCCGGGCGGGTGGCGTATCCATAAGGAATTTCCCCACGTTAAAAAAAAAAGTATAGAGGCCTGTTTACATGTAATATTAACATTTTGCAGCTCAGCATACGTTTGATTGTTTAATAGACTTTATAAAAATGTATATAATTATTACTCTGAGTGCCAATAGATATAAAAACTACACTAATGTTAATAATATCAAACAAATTCTGATATTTAAATATCTGAAATAAAATATTTAATAATATTGTAATACGAAAATTCAAAGAGAACACATTAATTAAAGAATAGTTCACAACGTCTTACCTTTGCCGTATTGTGACGCTGTGGAACTATCTTTCGGGCGAAGTACTCTCTCCTTCCTATGATATGGGGTTCTTCAAGTGTAACTTTTTAGATCTGACTATCCGCTTATGGCTCGACAGGACCTTTACAGCTTCACCAGGCTACTAAGGCGAGGGCTTAAGGACTTACAGGCCGCCTCGGCTTAGGCCGTGTCCTAGGTGAGCGATTTGCTTGCGAACGCGAAGCGGTGCGACGCGGTGCGAAAATACAAACCAGTTCGTTTGATATTTTCGCGCGAATGTGACGCGGCGGCGGTTGTCGATTGCGTTTATAAACAATGTCGCATATAGAACTTTTAATAAATGCTATTCAAGGTTTTATGGCATGCACAATATAGTTAAATATTGTTGGCAACATTCGACAATATCCCTTAAATAACAAGGGTTCAGTCCCTAATTCTTGGTATAACTTGAGAAATTCTCCATGTATATGCCGTTCTAAATACATAACATAAGTTCTAAATACATAAGTTTGACTTCTGTGACGGACATACTTCTTCAGTATTTGATATTTGGGCAATGAATTTTCTAAAAGTATTTTTCTATGTGCTGCCATGAGAAACACACAAAGACCACTGACCGATGACGGCGTAACGATTCGCGCGCACGTAGGACAAAATCGCCGCGTCGCACCGCATCGCTTTGATTTCGCGTGTCACCGTATCGAATCGCTTCGCAATTGCGTTCGCTTTAAATCGCCTACGTAGGACGCAGGCTAAGGCTGTTGCCATTAATTGCAACTAATCAAAGCTAGCTAAACTAATCGTACATGTATGCGTTTGTGAGAGACCCATGGTGAAGAGATATTTACGCAGGTCGACATTAAATCAGCCACTAGCAACGGATAGTTTGTCTCTCGCTAGTCACCGTTGTTTTTGAATTGTGCTGTTCTTATTATCAGGCATAGTGCAGTCACTTTGCTGTGATACAATAAAAGTATTAACTAATAGCCGCGTGCAACTTTCTGCATTTGCACCTTTATAAATGATTGCAGTTTCGCGGAACCCTTCTTTTTTGTTAATAATAACTAATAAATTACTTCTTATAATATCAGCTATCTTCTTGTGAAAGTCTCGTCAAAATCAGTTCAGCCGTATCGGAGATTATCCGGAACAAAGAGATAGACCAAATTAAAAACAATAGTTTTCTATTATTAATACCGTATATACTTTCATATCAATTTAGTAAAAAGCTGTTGTTTTGATATTACGTACATACACTTCAATTTTATCTACTTGTATAGATTTTATAGTGATATCTTAACACTTATCAGAGTACGAGAGTAAAGTAAATAAAGGGATACCAAATATTGTTTCAACTTCTTCAACTTATTCCACTTAAGTAAGTCGGGATAACGTATTTTCCTCTTTTTAACCGACTTCAAAAAAAGGAGGAGGTTATATTCTCCTTTATTAGACGTCATCTCAGTATCCACGATTTTTTTAGACATATTAGCTGTGCTTTTTTAGACATACGGCTTTGCACGCTTCCCTCAGTTCTTTTAAATAAAAAGTTAACTTATAGCGAAGTGGATACGTTTCACCGTGTTCCAATAGCTATTACATACACATAACAAATTATATTGAGGTTTTTAATTTGATATACTGCATCTTTACATCCTCGGGAATTATAGCAAAAAACTGGATATGTAAATAATTCTTTTGATCTATATATATATATATATATATTAGTAAAATAGATGTTACTATGTTACAAATAGATGATGTACTTTATTGTAGGTATGTAATTTAACACTAACTTAGTCGGGGACTGTTGTTAGTATCTTGTAAATCCTATTAATATTATAAATGAAAAAGGTTGTGTGAATGGATGTATATTTGTTACTTTATCACGCAAAAAGTACTCAACGGATTTCAATCAATCAATGAGATTTTACTTACACGAATATAATATATGGAGTCATAATTTATAAGGATACAAAAGCGGACGAAGTCGCGGGTCGCTGTTAGTTTTATATATATACTAGCTTTTGCCCGCGACTTCGTCCGCGTGGAATAGTTACTTTGGGCTAACAGTAACTGTCTCTAGCGACTTCGTTTACGTAGAAGATGAAAATATTTTTAAATAATACATACGGTAACCCCGATTTTCAAAGATTCTTTATTAGCGCTCAGTTCCTATTAGTCTTAGCGTGATGATATGTATTCTATAGCCTTCTTCGATAAATGAGCTGACTAACACTGCAATACATTTTTAAAATCGCACCAGTAGTTCCTGAGATTAGCGCGGTCAAACAAACAAACTCTTCAGCTATATAATATTAGTATAGATAATATAGAAAAGAAACAGAATAAAACCTGAAACCAACATAACTACAAGAGTAAATTCAGATTGATATGTTCAATTAATTAAAATTGTCAAATTTCAAATAATTGATAATTTTGTATCGGATAAACCAGTCTACACCACATAAACCTGTTTCCTAACCACATTATTAACGAAACAATCCCTGATACTCAATAAGCGAATAATTAATGGATACTTCAATTGAAAATTCAACCCCATCCCGGACATACTTGTCTCGGAAGTATCCGCGGTACGTGAGACGCGGATGGAATCTATGATGGATATCCCACCGCAGGGAATGACTAATGAAATTCCCCACAAATGGTGCCATTCTCTTAATGCGTTCGGGTGAGCTGTTCTGCACATTGTTAGAGGAGTGGTCTCGCGGAGGAAAAAACAAATTATGTCACATACTAGTCTCCCTTCCATCGAGAATGTTATCTTTCAGTTACTTATTTAAAAACAGCATATAAATACATCTGTGCAAAATCTTGAACATCTACTACACGAATGACCCATATTTAAATAAAAGATGGCACATAATACTTTGCAAAAATCTTCGCATATATCTCTTCAATCTTTCGTGCTTGATGGAGAAGGAACCTGCCATTAAACAATTTGATTATTTTATAAAGCATGTAATTATGAATATCAAGGCATTTCACTGACTTTGATATGACCGTGACTCTCTTGCTTGCGTCTAAATCATGACTGACTATATATATATATACATATGTGATCTTAGAATAACATGCCTATGCGGCGCTTCAAGGGGAAGGCAAAATACTCGTAGTAAATGCAACCACTTTTCTCTCCCAATATATTGTTAATTCTGAATATATTTATGCAGAAGCCTTGAGCCATCTGCTCAGCTATTAAAATGGCTTTTAAAACTAAAGGAAAGTTTGGAGAGACAAAATGTTCATGGGTTACGTGGTGAAAAAAGGAGGCAAGGGATTTGGGTGATTTTTATATAGACGTTTACCACTATTTTGTTTTGTGAGTAACATGGATAAATACATTGTTGGGGGGGGGGTAACACGTTAAAATTGCTATTATATTTTACTTTATTGCTGCGTTTTTATTTGGAAATTGTCGGATTTAGTTGAGATTGGGAAGACCATCTGACAACACCGTTTTATTGATTTAATAACTTGTTATTTTAGTTATTGATTGTGTCCACGACAGTAATAGTGTTAATTGTGGCAAAGTCGCCAATATCTCCAAGACTAAATTATTATATATTATATTCCTAAATTATATAACACAACATAATGTGGGAACATAAACAGTACCTTTACATAAACCATGTTAAGTTTTCTTTACAAGATGTGGTTAGACAGTTTCTTATGGGACTATGTTATTTCGAAGTTAATTTACGTTAATAATCGAAACTTTGTAAGATAAGCACAGATGCGAACGCTTTTTGATAAGAATTGGATAGTATATCACTTATTTGGCTTCATTACTTACAACCAGTTATGTACCGCGAATCCGTCTTCATTAAAAATCTTGTTTTACGAAGTCTAAGAGTTTCTTGATGTCTTTTATACATTATCAATTAGTAAATAACATTCTGGTTAATAAAGGTTAATAATATATGACAATGAGAATTAAAAAAAAAATTGGATGCGTATCGAGTCGCATTTGTGCGAACTTACGTTCTGGGAGTCACACTGTTATGTGTTTTACACAAATTTGTATATATCATCATATAGTACATGCTGGCATCAATGACAGAAATTTATACTTACGTTATAAAAGTATAGCCAGTGGTAATCAAGTATTTTTATAATTTGAGTTAATAATAATTTACTACGGGTCCATAGTAGCAGGTCATTAGTAAAAGTTATTAGATATTAGTCAATATGAACGTCAGGTCAATAGCCTAGTTTTTATGACCACGATGCCATAAACAATACGGTATTAACAGAAACTAAATTAATTGCATACGGAAATCCAAATGTATAATTTGTAAATTTATTCCATAATGTATACCAAAAGATTTCCCATCGTTAGAAATCTCATATCTGTAGGTACATGGGAAGAACTCCCACTTCTCACACATCCAGTTACAGAGAACTGGGTGGATTAATTCACGAAAAATACTCTATTCATACAATTGAAAACTTATTAAATCCTCTGTAATTATTGAAGTAACTAATACTTTAAATAGAGAAGTTTTCGGTTTAGGCCCAGTTTGATACTTCAAAGGGTTAGGCATTATTAATGAGAACTAAGTCTAGACCGGTCATGCGTAATTAAACAGACGACGAATAATTCATGGTAATCTTGGATAGACGATTAGTTGGTCCCTCGGCTGATGCTCTTATTGTTAAAGCGATCATTATCTCTATTACATTGCTAAAATTTCAATTATTCGGTGTGGGTTTGATAAACTATATTTATAACTGAATCCATCAAGGTAAAATTAATCATTTTAGATCTCGACTGATGATAGATTAGTAAAATATCAGTTACTAAATGAATTTGAAATTCTAGGTATATAGATACGATACTTTTAACAAAAAACGAATTTTTCAATTTCTTATCTATCTGTCTATTTGTTCCGACTTATGCCCGAAGTTCCTACACTGATTCGGACGAAACCTTCAATAACAGATAGCTAATGTAATAAGGAGTAACATAGTGTACTTTTATTTAAGAAAAAAAAAATAATGTTCTGCTCAAACATAAAAACAAAAGCTAAAGAAGTTGTTTTCAGCACCGCGCGCGTCTCACACGTGCATATTTACATGCGATATTTTTCTTTTCCGAAATTCCACACGAATGAAGTCGGCCTATACATAACACCAGCCAGTCTAACACTAAATTTAGAAAGAATGGTTTCTATAACCCTAAAGGTAAAGCTATATGTAAAAAAAATAGATTTTAAGAGGTATATAAAAGATATTTTGAAGTAGTAAGTACATGTGAGAATTGATCCGTAAGTTCTTGTTTTGTTAAGGGTATGGATAATAGCAGAAACAGTAATTTTGAATGTGAACACGTTATTACAAGATACAGTGCTTTAAACGGTTGAAGATGACCTAAAACACAAATGCTGCTCATCATTAAGCGGACACTGGGGAACTAGAATCTGGAGTTATTTTTTAAAGTTAGGTAAAGTAGTGGTTGTGTAATGATTGAAATTCGACCATAACATATTAGTAATTTAAGCATTTAAGTTACAATATTATTAAGATTTTTTTGCCAATGAGTGTACAGATATAATATACATTACGAGTATAATAGCGGCATGCTATGATGGCTGTTTTGACGTCGGTTCATGAAGGTTCGTATAAATCAATAACTACGTCTGAAGGAGCTAATTGCTAAATTTATCGAATTTTAGGATACAAAAGTAATTTAGCACACTGATTTCTAACTACTGCTATATCTAACTATATAATATGGTCCCGCGAACAAATCTTTTCACGTTTTTTAGTGGTTTCAAATTTATAGATTTTATATATTATTATTATATTTATTTATATATTATATAAATGTTACCTAAATTATTTTATCTACTTTCGCCATAGTTTCTAAAACATCTAGATATTAGTGTTCACAAATATTTATATTACAGATAATTAGATATATTTGATTTTAGGCAATAGAAACATAAAAAAGGCACCAAGCATTTTACTTAAAAACAATCAGAATAGAATGAAATAAGAAGTAAAAAGAGACTTTATAGGCAGAAGTAATATAAACTTGTTACTTATTTATTTATACATACATGGTGACGCCGCGGCGATGTCGACGTCACCGTAGGGGCGGTGCGCGGATTTCTATGCTAAATTTAAGTGGACTGTATTTGCGGGGGTGCTATATTTGATATTCAACTATTGCGATCAGTTACGACTAGGGAGACAAGGGTAGGAAGGAAACTTGGCACATACCTCGCGGCGATGCAGTCTCCACGTGGCTAACCGGCTAGGTGATTCTCGTTTCTCTCCACCGAGTCTTCTCTCACACAACACTTATTGTTTATAATGTATGTCGGCACGTATGTAGCGATGCGTTTATTTCTCACTCGACCATGCAAAAACTCAAAATGTTAGCATGCGGCGCGGCTCGGCGCGGACACAACAACACTGTCCGGCGCGCAAACTACACGACGATAGCAGTCAAAGTAGCACAATGGCGGCAACAGTCGAACACTGGCGGCCGCAATCGAAACTAGCGGCGCGGGCATCGCGATACCGAACTAGCATGTGCCAGGAAAAGGTGATTGGGTAAGGCTAGAAAGGTGGCGTGACCTGATCGCAATTAATTGGTCGGGCTTCAAAGTGGCGCGACCTAATCCATAATGCGGGAATTTTCAAACATACATAAAGCGGCGCAACCAATACATATAGAAAACACAATCAACACCAATAAGAATAGTATAGATAAATATATATTATACAATAGAAATAATAAAGAAATATATACTGCATTGAAGTTAAACAACGTGTTAACACCTGGATAGAAAATTTGCCCCTAATTTTTGCAAACATAGATAACTTGCTAATAGTGCTTAAATACCTATATATCTGTAGCCTCCATTTTCTTTCCTGCTTTCGTAAATAACTACATTACTCTTCTTCTATTTTATTTTTGGCAACCAGTCTTCTAGTAGACTATTACTGCCATTGTCAAGTGAGTAACGATATTACAAGTTTCTTGATATAATTTCAATTAACTAACAAGATGGCGGCCATCTTGTTAGAACTTTCCTGGGAGTTTTTGTGGCAAGTCAGAATCCATGCTTCGTGGTTTTATTTCCGATCCACTTCACTTGTGCACAATAACCAAACTATATTACGTAAAGCACCACCAACTTTACAGAGTATAGAGCCAAATAATACAAGATTATGGATAAAATATAAAGACCACTACATGGCATACTTGCGACTCCCCTGGTTTTACTGGTGTCTATGGACGGTGGTGATCACTTAACATCAGCTGACCCACATCTTCGTTTATCGCCTATAATATAAAAAAAAATCGAGAACAGTCTACCTCCTGTTTCTCAAATAAATAGCGCAGTAGTTGAATTCTAAAGTTATCGATAGGTTCAACATTTTGAAGTCGACGCGGTAACGCGTTCCATAATCGAATGACAGTTATTGTGAAAGAGTTCGAATATAATGTAGATCTGTGCTGAGGGATCTTAAGAGTTTTGTTGGTCACTCTATTAATGACTGAATAATCTGTAATCTTTAATTTAACACTTTATCGAAAACTGTTCATTAAGACTTCGACGAAAGCTTTGAACAGCGGCAGCAGATGTAAAACGCATTAATCAACCCGAAAACTGTCAACCAACTCTACAGTACAGTGTTAAGGTCTTTTCCACCTAATTTAACTAACGCAATAGCATTGAATCCCATAGTAACAGTGACCTAGTTTTTGTTATTTATTGTTATAATTCAGTATTGAATGTTAATATATATTTGGAATATTTATGAGGCTGTCGATTTGTCCCAGTTTCGGTTCATTTGTTTCAACTGATGATGGATTTGTGGTGGTGCGGTTGATTTCTGTATTTATTGGGCTTGAATCGTGCAATGATACCTAGAAATATACTGTGATGGTATTAGCATGAAATTATAGCCATTTTAATATAATTGTATAACAGTGAAATAGTTATTTTTTTAATTGTAGTTTCACAGTTAATTAATGAAGAGTACCAAACATTTTCGAATATGTTTGTGTTTAATAAACATTAAATTTGATTTCTCCGAACCGTATTTACACTGCCAAGCTGTAATCGTATATCAACTCTCGACGTTATATTAGAATAATTAGAGGTTTATTTACGCACTAGCTTCTGCCCGCGATTTCGACCGCGTGGAATGGTTAGTTTCGGCTAACGCTAACACGCAGCGGAAGCTCTCAATAAATACCCAGATTTTGAAACATTATTCATTAGTGCTCCGCTCCTATTGGTCTTAGCGTGATTATATATAACCTATAGCCTTCTTCGATAAATTACTTATCTAACACTGAAATAATTTTTCATATCGGACCAGTAGTACCTGAGATTAGCGCGTTCAACCAAACAAACAAACAAACCCTCCAGCTTTATAATATTAGTATAGATTAGCTTTTGCTTGCGGCTTCGTTCGAGTTAATATAGATTTTATCTATACCTCGGAAACAGTACATTTTTTCTATATGAAAGGTACTTATACCCTTTTCTGTACATGAGTACAAAATTGTATAATGATCAATTGAGTATTTAAGGCGTGAAAGCGTTACAAACAAACGAACTCACATTCGTTTTCGTAATATTCATCATCATTAGTCTGTAAGATACCTACTGGAGGGCCATAGGCATAATCCCAAAGGCAGGTATGGGCATAATCACCACGCCAGCCCACAACGTATTGGCGATAACTCTGAAAAATCGACAGTTCTATGATTTCCCACATACATTGCTACTACAAGAAACTTAGGTTCAGGTTTCCTCACATTGTTTTCCTTCACCGTCAGCCGATAGTGTTACCAATTTAAATTAGTAAATGTAGACGAATTCCGAAAAAATTCGTTGGTACACGCCGGGGTTCGACTCTCGGCCATCGGTATGATATTCTACCGGTCAAACCACTTGACTATATTTATATTTATAATATTATTAACGATGGAAAATTAAATGAGAATGTTTAAATCAAGTGATATTTAAATTATATATAAATCCCTTTTACCTTTACGAATACATCTCTTGTCTGTATCTTTTACCTGGAATATTTGATAACGAAGGAGCACTTTTCATTATTTGCTCTTACGTCGAGTGCAATGCGGTAGATGGCACGCTCCGTATTATAAGCGTCAATAGCAGTCAGGCGGTTAACCGCAGTCAACTGTCGCGTCCCGAACACATATTCCTAGGGTCGCCACATACGCGATATTCCTACATATATCTAGAATGCAAAATTCATGATAACATGATGTACATACGGTGCTTGATAAGAGAAAAACAACGTTGTTTTGTATTTATAATTAGCTGTGCCCGCGACTACGTCCGCGTGAAATTTCTATTATAATTTTAATTTTAAACACAACATTTATAAAAACTTTGGAAATGTGTTCTGTCATTGATTTTAAGCTCCACTAGATTTTTTAAATTTAAATATTTAATGCACAGATTTCGTCCCGTTAGCCTTTCATGATATGTATAGATTAACCGGCATTCAATAAAAAAAAAAAAAACAAGGAAACTTCATCCTTGCGATTAATCAAATTGTGACAGCCTTCCAGCAGTTTTTATTCTTCGTTTTATCATTACATAGTATAAAACAAAGTCCCCTAGCGCGTCTGTCTGTCTGTCTGTCTGTCTGTTCGCGATAAACTCAAAAACTACTGAACGATCTCCATGCGGTTTTCACCAGTGGATAAAGTGATTCACGAGAAACGTTTAGTAGATAATTTGTCTAGGATTTTTTTTATAATCAGGGCGGGAGAACGTCCGCCGGGCCCGCTAGTTAAGTATATAAATAAGTATGCTACAGTTTTTTTTTAAATTGCTTCGGCAAAGCAACTGGACGGTACTTGATGGTAAGTACAGTACAGTCCATAAGTAACGGCGACTGTCGGTGTTAAATAACAACGACAGTCGTCGCTATCATGCCGACCTGCACATGTGCCTCTTCACGCCTCGTTTGAAGGACCCCATGTCATAAGAACTGTGAACAGCACTATATGGACATGGGAATGAATAAGAAGAAAAACAAAAGGAAGAAATCGACAAACGGATTACAATCACAGAGCAGTGTAAATACGATCGTAGATTAACTGTGTAATAGTGTGTTTGTTTCGCTTTTATCTTTGTGATTCATTTCATTTAACGCAATACAGCGTTTTAAACAATATAAAAATTGTTATATAATATATCTAGTATAACATTTGTATACTTTCCGATAAGGGTGGCACAATCAATTTCGTTTTAATAAACAAAGAGGGAAAAAATGGAACAATATGTACACAGGTGTATTCGTTTGCCAACCCTATACACAGGATGTCCACGTCGTTGCCAAACCGACGCGCTCGAACGCTACTGTCACAAAGGATTTATTTTTCTACCTTCAACTGAATATGGAGTTACGAAATATAATGCCAGGTAGGTATAGCGGCTTACCGCAATCATATAAAAATCATGCAAATGTATTCTGTTGGCTTTATTTCACCTGTATAACAGGACAAGGTTAATTCTATTCAAATTGCTGTATTTGTTTTAATGCTATGAACTCATTTGAAAAAAAAATGTAATGAAGTTTAAATGCCCCCGTTGGTTAGCGTTAGAGAAATTTTCGGGATGCATGTTATACGTACAAGCATAGAATGGGGGACAGCAGCTGAGGTAGACACCATATTTTTATTACAAAAACGAGCAGTTCGAGCAATCTACAATATGAGACCTCGCGAATCCTTAAAGGCCAAGTTCAAGGAGTACGGTATCTTAACTCTGCCCTCCCAATACATTCTTGACAATTTAATGTATGTCCGTAAGAACCTAGAAAAGCTAGATTTCGTAAAATACCGGCACAATCTAAATACTAGAAACTGTGACAAACTGGTTGTCCCACGTTTTAGACTTAGTAAAACCAGTAACAGTTTTTTGGGAAATAGTGTTAGATTTTACAACAAAGTCCCAAAGGATATTACCGATTTGCCGGATTGTGAATTTAAGCGCCATGTCAAGCGGGTTTTGGTGTCAAAAGGCTATTATAGAGTGGATCAATATGTGAACGATGGTGATGTCTGGAATTGACTCATCTCTGTGCATCCATTAAAAACGTTTGTGAAATTTACTTTTATATAGAATATATTATTATTCTAAATATTATATATATTTGTTAAAAAGATAAACCAGATCGAGTTTCTTGCCGGTTCTTCTCGATGACTGGGTTGTTTTCCGAACCGGTGGTAGTTTTGACGTTCATGAGTGCCTTCTTAGGGCCTAAATTGAATAAAGTGTTTTGAATTTGAATTTGAATTTGAATTTGAATTGAATTTGAATGTAGACTCCACTCGTGCGAATCACAACAGGTAAAGTCATCCACATACAAGCAACATCAAAACTAAAATCAGTTACTTTACAATTAAAACCCATTCTGGGAATTGGCGATGACAGCGGCCGCTGTATTGTAACTGAATAAATACTCATTTTTCCATATGTGACTAAAAGATTGCAAGGAAACCTCGTCATTTGTGAAACTTTCATAGTTTATAAATTCTATAAATATTATGAAAGAGCTTCTTTTTTCGGGTCTTTCTACGAGTTCCCCTAGTTCTTAAAGTACGTACGGGATTTTAATATAGTTTTCACTATCGTGTAGAGAATTTCTTGCAGAAAGTGTACATATATTATTATAATTGTATACAGTATATATTAAGTTACTTCTAATCGCTGAACTTCGCCTTTGTCCACACAGAATAGGCCGTTGCAGGCGACTGACGTCTTCACGGACAGCGGAACTTTGCTGCTAAATATATGGCGTCAACACCACATTCTTTACTCAGATTTAATATTACTACCATCACTTGAATTATAACTATTTAATCGAGTAACTAATTTATATAGGTAAGACTATTTATTGTAGAATTTGTGGAGTTAAAATGTGCGTAAATTTTGGCACACATGGAAGAAGTTATTTAAGCTTCTTTGTGCAACAAAAATGTTACTCAATCGATTTTTATTAATTTTAGTTTTTATTGTCCAATCCCTTTTATTATTGTTAAATTACACTTTTTAATTTATTTTTATAATATCTTTTGTAAGAATCATTTCACCAGTCACAGCATTATATCCTGCGAACACATCTCAACACAGTATATTTTTATTCGCCCTTTTTTATTGTTGCCTGTTCTTTTAATTTAACTTTCAGTTTCAACGCGTCCAAACAAGTTTCACTACAGTAAAAAGCTACGACGTAGTTACAGTACTTTCTGTACTAAAGATTATTATACTAATAACCGTAGTAAACTTCTAGGTTTATAATCCTTACAAGAACCTTAGTTTTGGGTAATTTTATTTTATATTAATGGGCTCTGGTAGCGTTTTATTTACATAATTCAATTATATTAACAGTTTGGGTAGATTCACGTAATACGAGTTGTTTTAAACTGCTTCAAGATAATTTTAATTAACAACAATTTAATTTTAATCAACCTATTAAATATACTTGTATAATAGTTTAGATATTATTACGTGTCTGATATTGAAGATATAAATATTATAAATTTAATCGATGTAATGAGGATTATGAATAAAACTTTGACACTGGCATATGTGTAAACCGCGCCTTGTCAAAGATTTAATAAAAACTATGAAAGAGGCTAAACCTAGTAAGAATTTAAAATTTTATCTGTATTATTTACCTAATATATTATTATTAGTATTGATATAATAATTTAGCTTCATTAGTTTTTGGAATTAGCATGACTGCTTGTCTTGCGGACATATTCTATTTAATTTTCATTGGAATAAGTAGTGTCGTAGTACAAAGTTTTAGACTTTGAATTGTAACTCTGATAGTTACTATTTTTTTTACTAGATCAATTTTTTTAAATGTTAAGTTACTGTTAAATGGGTAAGCTTAAACAAGTTCAGTATGAAGCTCGACTGCTGAGAAAGGAGCCGTCCACTCAATTCGGCCTCTTCAAATGGATCCTGACATATAGGCATTCAACGTTCGGCTTTTTACATATTTGGTTTTCACCAAACCGTTCCCGGATCTTGAAACTCCGCGCTGCGCTATACGGCGTGCCCGCACCGCTATTTGGTTCTCGATTAAGCGACTTTCTCATCTACATTTTCTATGGCAATTGTTACGCTATTAATGGTTGTGACGTGTTGATAACCTATTACCACTCTACACAAACAAAATTACTAACCAACTTCATGGAATCGCTTTTAGGTGTTGGTGTGCGCATTTGTTGTAAAAATTCACTCTCATTATATTTCCCAAACGCGCCGAAGAAGTATATCCTCAAAAATAATCTATCAAACTTTATAATATTGTTACAGATAGCATATTTAAACAATTTAAAGTGAAAAATTATTCAAATAGGACAAAAGTGTAAAAAGCATGTTTAATGAACGTAGTAATTATGTGTATATATTTATATAGGGCAGTGTGTTTCAACCTTTTTCAGGATACGACCCCCTTAGTATGAAACTTTATTTCGTGACCAATGATTTCGCAGTTTCTAATTTTTACTTTTTACGTTAGAAATATCAAATCCGTACAACCTTTTTATTTATTTTCATGGTTAGGTGTTGGTTAAGTACACAATTAAAGTAGTTAAATGTGAACGTGCCTATAATAGTGTTAGATGTCTAGGGGAGATGTGTTGTGGAAAGGAAACACAACCATATGAGTGCATGCGTTTATTGGCGCGAGCGACCGATCCGAGCCGCTGCGCGAGCGTCACTGAATTACAATTTCACAATGTCTTAATTAGGACACAATACCCCACAATATTCCCCCCTTTATTAAAAAAAAAGAAATACAAACCAAAACAGAAAATAACATATAAGAAATATAGAAAATATAATCCAAAAAAAATATGCGTGAAGATATATGTTTATCATTTTGCTTATTGCTAACTTACACTATAATTAGTTGAATACAAATACACATTATTTCATTATTACAATACAAGCATTAATATCAATCAGATCGTCGCGTTGCGCAACAAGATGAATAATCTGTTATATTTATGTGACCTGCATTTTACATGCAATGAAAAGTACTTATAAACATTACGCTAATTATGCTTATATAGCGAAACGTACTGGTGGTCTTGTAACACGTCCATAGCGAGTGATTTTAGTGTCAAGCGGTAGCGATTTTAATGTTTCAGAGTTAGTGTTGTTATTCGTTATGTTTTCTTGTAGAATGTATGCGGGTTTTAATCTATCGATAGAAATTTTTATTTTACGATTTGGAAGTTCTACTTCATAAACCTTGGTATATCTGTGTAATACGCGATATGGACCGCTATATGTAGGTATTAAAGGTTTATGTACTTCGTTCCGCACAAATACAAATTCACATGACTTTAAATCAGCATGTACAAAAAATGATTTATTTGTATGTGACATAGGACTTGGTCTGAGACTGTTCAAAATATTACGTAATTTGTGAACGTAAGTGAAATCGTCGCATGGCATGCTTTTCTGTTCATTATAAAAATGAAATGGTAAGCGTAATGGTTGAGCGTATACCATTTCAGCTGCGCTTACGCTATTATCCGTACGAACAGCTGCTCTAAGCCCAAGTAATACCGTTGAAATTTCGTCAATCCATGATGACGATCCCTTAATCAGACGGGCTGTTAACGCTACCTTTAGTGATCTATGCCACCTCTCTATGGCTCCATTACTCTGCAAATGATATGGTGTTGTTCGGATTTTCTTTATACCTAGCAATTGCATAAGGTTTTTGAATAGATCACTCTCGAATTGACGACCCTGATCGCTTGTTATTTTCACGGGACAACCGAATCGTGTTATCCATCCATCATAGATGACCTGCGCTACCGTTTCCGCAGTGATATTTTTAATCGGAAACGCTTCCGGCCAATGTGTACGTCTATCAATGATAGTCAAGCAATATTTATAACCATCTGCAGTTAGTGGCAGTGGACCTACTATATCGACATGAATATGCTCAAATCTGTCGCATAACGGGAACGCTTGCAAAGCAGAATTAGTATGCCTTGTCACTTTAGAACGTTGACAACTTAAACATGTTTTAGCCCAATTACCAATGTCGCGATTCATATTAGGCCAAAAATATTTATCTACGATCATTTTTCGTGACGATCGAATTCCGGGATGGCTTAAATTATGTGTTGCATCAAATATTGTTTTTCGATATTCTTTAGGCAAATATGGTCTAAGCTTATTATTAGAAGTTTCACAGAGAATAGGTTTGCTACTCATGGGCATAACTATTTTCCTAAATTGACTATTATTATCTACGTTATTTAAAAGTTGTGAAATAGACTCGTCATTACACTGTGCATCAGCTAACTCATCAAAATTGATTAGGGTTGGGCAAAAAACAGTCTCTATGCGCGACAATGTGTCAGCTACCACGTTATCATTACCGAGAATATATCGAATATCTGTAGTATATTCGCTAATAAAGGATAACTGCCTAACTCGTCTTGGAGTTTCTTTCTCACATCTAGTTCTTTTAAAAGCGAATGTCAGTGGTTTATGGTCGGTATAGACCGTGAGTTGTCGTCCTTCAATCATATCTTTAAAATGACGAATTGCTAAATATATAGCTAGAAGTTCTCTGTCATACGTAGAATATTTTATTTGGGAGTCTGAAATTTTTTGTGAAAAGTAACCTAAAGGTTTCCAATTATTGTCGATAAATTGTTGCAAAACCGCACCGACGCATGAATTCGATGCGTCAGCCATTAACGCAATAGGTGCATCACCTCGCGGGTGCGATAATGTCACGGCGTTTTGCAGACTCAGCTTACACTGTATGAACGCTTCGTTTGCTTCAGGTGTCCAAACAATACGTGTTTTGTCTCTTTTCTTTGCATGAGTTAAGTAGCTATTTAAAAGTAATTGATATCTGACCGCGTTAGGAATGTGAGAACGGTAAAAATTTATCATTCCTAAGAAACGACGTAAATCTTCGATTGTTTTAGGCTTAGGAAAATTTTTAATAGCTTGAATTTTGCTGTCTAAAGGTCGTATTCCGTCTTTAGAAACTTCATATCCTAAAAATTCTAGTTTCGGTTCGCCAAACACACATTTGCTTATATTTATGGAAATGCCGAATTGATTAAAACGTTGGAAAACTTGTTCTAAATGTTGTTTATGCAATGAAATTGATGAGCTTGCGATAATTATATCGTCTACATAAGTATATAAAAAATCAAGACCCTCAAGTACTGAGTAGTCCATGAAACGTTGATATGTTTGACTAGCGTTACGCAATCCGAATGTCATTCTCGGAAATTCAAATAAACCGAAGGGTGTTACGATGGCAGTTTTTTCTATGTCGTCTGGAAAGACTGGTATGCAATGATAGGCACGAACTACGTCAATTTTTGTAAAAATAGTTTTACCTTCCAACAGATAAGTAAAATCGTGTAATCTGGGTACAGGATAGCGATCTGGTTTTGTAATTGCGTTCAGGCGTCTATAATCACCGCAAGGTCTTATTTCCCCGTTTTTCTTGGGAACCACGTGCAGTGGGCTAGACCATTGACTTTTAGATGGCCTACAAATGCCTGCTTCTGTCATAAGTCTGAATTCTTCCTTGACACGTTTGTACTTGTCTGGTGGAAGTTTTCGCGCTCGAGCGTGTACAGGAGGACCAGTAGTTTCTATGTGGTGATATACACTATGCTTAGGAGTATCCTTAAAATTAATGGGTTTAGTTATGTCTGGGTACTTGCTGATAATATCCCAGTATGGATGATTTTTATCTACGGTGCAAACAGTTGATTCATTGCAAGTAACGATAGATACCGATATGTTTAAGTTTGTTACCTTATCTATTAATTTACGTGCTTTTAAATCGACTAATATACCATAATGACTTAAAAAATCAGCGCCTAAGATGGGCTGTTTAACGTCAGCTATTATGAATTCCCAGCGATACGAACGACGTAAGCGTAAATTGAGCACTAGTGACTTTGTACCGTAGGTTTTAATCTCGGTACCGTTTGCAGCGTATAATTTATAGTCAGAATATTTATTTGATTTAAAACAGTTTTTTGACACTGGAATTACAGATACGTTTGCACCGGTATCTATCAAAAATTTATAACCACTAGTAAGATCCATGACACGTAGGCGATTTGTGGGTGAAATTGTGCAGATATCCGCCTTATTTACCTGCACATCTCCTGGTTTCCCTTACTCCAATTACACGGCTGTATGCACTTGTTAGCACGTTCCTTAAATCTAAAATGGTAAAAACATAGCCAGTCGGGACTACCTGGAGAACAACGCGGCTGACTGTACTTGCGGGAATTGGAACGCCGACGGAAATTACTGTTGCTTCGCCCTCGGCTTCGGTTTCGAGATCTCTCCAGGTTTTCGATTTTAGCACTCAGTTTTGCTATTTCAGCTAAAATATTATCATTGGTGGTGCTACATCTGGGTGAATCTGGAACAGGAGCTACCTCTGCAACTTGTAGTTGGAGTGTAGTTTCTATGATCTTATCGGCTATGGCTGCCAGATTGTCCATGTCCTTGGTTTCCGTTACTGCGAGTACAGCACGTGCTGCTGCAGGTAAATGACTCTGCCAGAGGATCCGTAAAGTGTCATCCGGGATTTTCTCTCGAGCGAGGTCACGCATCCGTCGAAGAAGTTGGGACGGTTTTTGCTCTCCGAGTTCCATCTCTCCTATTAACTTTTGAATTTGGCGGTTCTCGGACTCTTCATATATAGTTAGCAATCTTGATTTTAATAAGCTATACTTATTTGTGTCAGGCGGTTTGATTAAAATGTCGGTTACCTGTTGTATAGCTTCTTTCCCCAGTTTTGAGATGATGAGATTGAATTTTGCGTCATCATTGAGCTTTTGAGGTGATAGAACGGACTCTGCGCAAACAAACCACACGCGGGGCTGGTCAGTCCAGAATTCCGGAATGCGCGAACTAATGGATATGACGGCCAAATCGTTGTCTTCTACCTTGAAATTTGTAGAGCTCGTTCCTGGTGTTGCTGACGGTAGTAACGTGGCGTGCGGGTTCATCATTTTGTGCTTATAAAGTTCGAGACGGGGTCACCAGTGTTAGATGTCTAGGGGAGATGTGTTGTGGAAAGGAAACACAACCATATGAGTGCATGCGTTTATTGGCGCGAGCGACCGATCCGAGCCGCTGCGCGAGCGTCACTGAATTACAATTTCACAATGTCTTAATTAGGACACAATACCCCACAATAGTAATAATATATGTATTATGATACTGATACATCATCATCATACATACATCATATTATGAACTCATATATATGATGAGTTTTTGACGGGCTCTTGGAATGTCATGAACTTGTCATTACCTACTCGACAATGGCAATGGTAATCTACTAGAAGATTTGTTGCCAAAAATAGAATAAAAATAAAAAGAGTTTATTAATAACACCTTTTTTATAAAAATACTTTTGAAGGCGTGGGTAAACCTGATTTTGGCTTGACGCGACGTGGAGACGCAAAACACGAACTTTGCATTATTAACGAAATACTCATTAACATTTTCAATCCTATGTGTATACTCATAAGATTCAAATTGTTTTGTCGGCCACTCGTTATACTAGTGTTACGCAGCACGCGTCGACGACCTAGCGCCCTTTTTTGTATTTTGTATTTAATAAAAATTAATATTTATGTAATAAAATAAATAAGCAGTCATTATTTTATGGAACAAATTTGTAATGCTTATCTTTTCATTATGCCATAGCTGATTCCTGTCGTAATCTGTTCTTTTATGCATATAACTTAGACAAAAGAATTTCTATTTGTTTTTACATCTACCAGGCGTCCAGTGACGGCTCAATATTTACTTTTTAGCTCGGTTACTTATAAAAGCGTTTATTTTTTTATAAACCATTGTTTTTATTACTATTCATCTTATTTGCTTAACCCCTGGAGCTCCTAGAACCATAATGATTTAGCTCCATACAAACAAATGTAGTCTATGTGTGGCACGGGTCAACAGAAGTTTGGCAGTATAAATTTAAAAAAAAATGGAACTCTTGCAACGTTTTCAAAATTTGAATAATAACAAATAATGTAATGAAAAATTACAGTTTACCAAATGACGGCTCAATTGTTTTAATGTTCTAGATTTTTCGTTATTACTAAAGTTTCGCGACCCTTATACGCGCCTTATACTCTATAAGGGTCGCCTACTCTACTCTTTACGTCCCTTATAGAGTCTTTGCGACCCCCAGAGGTTTGTGACCTACACGTTGAAAAACACTGATCCGGGATATGCTGTAACAGTGAGCTATAAGCCGGACAAATGAAATAGTTTGCGCGGCGCACGTCGCGTCGCGTCGCTCGTAGGCACCGCTGTGTCTCCTTGTCAATTTGTCATGTGTCGGTGTGCGTGCAAACAAATTGCTTTCGTACGTTGTTTCCTATTCAAATAAAGATAAATAATGAATACGTCTGTTTTTCTTATCCCTATATGCCAGAAAACGAAATAAGTTAACAAATTTCTGTATATATTTTTTATTTAGATAAAGATTAGATAAAGACTTCGGTCATGTCAATTTCTATAAAAATCTTAGCAATCAACATATACTATGTCACATAAGAACGCGGCTTTCTACCATTATAATAATTTTTAAAATAGGATGAATACTTCCGGATATTATCTCCCTGAAATATGTTCACAAACTTGTCTTTTTATCACGCTTTTATTAGCTTCACCTGTATGTTTGTATGTATGTTTGTTTGTAACCGACCCCTTTGAGCTCGATTTTGTCCTACTTTGAACGATCAGATTTAATTCAAACTTTGCACACCTGTCAAATGTCGATGACAATGCAGTTAAAAAAATTTAACTATAAAATGAAAAATAAATAATAATAAATTTGGATTTTCTGTTTTTTAGTTGGATTTTTTATGAAAGCTTGTTTTTTTAAACTATTATTTATTATATCTATATCTTTATGTATGTATGTAACTGAACTCCTCCTAAACGGCTGGACCGATTTTGATGAAATTTTGTGTTCGTGTTCCGTGGATGGTTTAGATTCACAATTGGACCCAGTAGGTGGCGCTGCAGTTGGATTTTTTTTATATAATATGTGGCAAACGGACAGGTCGCTCACCTGAAGTTAAGTGATCACCACCGTCCATAGACACTTGCAACACCAGGGGAGTCGCAAGTGCGTTGCCCACCTGTCTTACGGTAGAGGGGGAGAATGGGAAGGGGGAAGGGGAGGGGAGGTGGGCCTCCGGCTCTCTCACTGACCGAACGAAACGCAACAATGCAAGCACTGTTACTTCACGTCGGTTTTCTGTAAGAGGGTGGTACTACCCCTATCGAGCCGACCCATTCATGCTGAAACCATTAGTAGCTTCAGCGTAGCTCTACCACCTACAAGCGTAGCTTTACCACCTACAAATTTTTGGATTTTTTAAAATTAATAAGTCAGGACAACGTCCGACGGGCTCGGTAGTACTTATATATAAAAGGATGACTGACTAATGAAAAAATGACGGAATTTAATATAAACTTTCATCCCCCCTTAGAAGGAACCCGCATACTGTTTTCGCGGCCGAATTTTCGCATAGTAATTTGGGCTGTGCTTAGATATCAGTTAGTAATTTCTTTAAAAAACATAGACAGATGTTTATAGATAACTTTTCGGAGTGTTATGTACACATGTAGTACATTTTAAAAGACATATTTTAATATTGCTAAAAAGTTTGGATGTTTATGTAGAATTATGGATAATAAAGCATGGTTTAAAATTTGTACAGACAAAATAAATAGCTCCCATAAGATACAACAATCATTTTATTCTCGCGAACGAACGACCAAGAACTAACTAGTGAGTAGTGAATCAACGATTCTATTTTCATTGCCTCGTTTATCTAATTTAAATATATGAGAAATGTTGTAAATATCGAAATTAATGTTGTATAGAAAACGAGCGTCATTCTTCCATAAATAGTGATGATATATCAACGTCAACGGTTACACACACTCTTCATTTGTGGCGATATTCCCCCGTTCGTATATAATTAATGGTAGGTTTGATTTATTATGAAAATAAATGTATCAAGAGAAATCTTATACAGACACATCGTTTTCTCTGTTACCGTATTGTTTATGTTTATAATCTTTGATTATGTTTACTCTTGCTTTAGAAAGAATCGGATACAACTTATTAATTTTGATCACAAGTGATATAGATTTCACTTTAAAAAATTGCCAAGCAGATTATGTTTTGCTACAATCACAGTACGTAAGATTCGCCAGCTAACAAATATTGACACTGCTAAGTTGGTCTACTTCGCTTACTTCCATAGCTTAATGTCTTATCGCATTTTGTTGTGGGGGACAGCAGCTGAGGTAGACACCATATTTTTATTACAAAAACGGGCAGTTTGAGCAGTATATAATATGGGACCTCGCGAGTCATCAAATACCAAGTTTCAGGAATTCGGTATTTTAACTCTACTCTCCGAATACATTTTTGATAATTTAACGTATGTCCGCAAAAACTTTGAAAAGCTGGATTTCGTAAAAAAAAACGGTATGATCTAAATACTAGAAACTGTGTCAAATTGATTTTCTCATGTTTCGGACTCAGTAAAACCATTAACAGTTTTTTAGGGAATAGTGTTAGGTTTTACAACAGAGTCCCAAAGGGTATTACCGATTTACCGGATTGTGCGTTGAAGCGCCATGTCAAGCGGGTTTTGGTATCAAAAGGCTATTCTAGAGTGAATCAATATGTGAACAATGGTGATGTCTGGAATAGATTCATCTTTGTGCGTCCACTAAAAACGATTGTGATGTGTAATATAATCTAAATATTATACATAGAATATGTTTAAAAGATAAACCAGATCGATTTTCTTGCCGGTTCTTCTCGATGACTGCGTTGTTTTCTGAACCGGTGGTAGTTCTGACGTTCATAAGTGCCTTCTTAGGGCCTAAATCGAATAAAGTATTTTTTAGCACGCTTTTATTAGCTTCACCTGTATGTATGTATGTAACCGACCCCTTTGAGCTCGATTTTGTCTTACTTTGAACGATCAGATTTAATTCAAACTTTGCACACCTGTCAAAGGTCGATGACAATGCAATAATCCGAAACAAAAAGTTAAAAAATTTTATTTTCTGTTTTTTAGTTGGATTTTTTATGAAAGCGTATTTTTTTAGCTTTTTTAAACTATTATTTATTTCTTCTGATTTTGAGACATAATTTGTAAGAAAGAATTTTCCCGAGTGATAAACTTTTTAAAAATTTGTGAATATAGTTAGTTATCCGTGACTTTAAAAACAAAAGAATGCTTAAGATTCTTTCAAAATTTGTAATCATACTACGCCATATAGACTTATTTATTCGTATTTCCTATTTTATCACGTAATCTAAACACATTACAATACAAAACATAAGCCTATATTTTATCAAGACCACATCTAAGCTATAGATACCAGATTTCGTGTTACTCTTAGATATTACATTCAAGCCAATCGAAGACAAAATAACCAGCGATAACAATTTGTTAGCAAGTTGACACCACACCGTACAGCAAATTGGTGTCGAAGTACTATTGTAAATGGACGTCAAATTGACACTAGAAGTTCGAAAGTAACAGTTACGACCAAACCGCGATTAAATCGGGCACAACTATTGCTATTCGATTTTATCGTCAGCCAATAGATGTGTATAATGTTATTCAATTATTGGAATTTAGAATTTATTCAACGTAAATAGACGTGTCCCTAGCCACAGATGCCTTTGTTATTATTATTTGAGCAAAATGGACATTATTTAAATATTCCAGATATGCAAATAGCTGGACACAGCAATAACTATCGATTGAGCTGTAGAGGAAATGATGCACTGAAGCGCTATCACGGTAAAGAATCTATATTAATATTATAAAGAGGTATAGTTTGTAGGGGATAATCTCAGCAACTACAGGTCAGATTTGAGAAATTATTTCAGTGTTAGAGAGCTTATTTATCGAAGAAGGCTATATATCATCACGCTAAGACCAATAGGAGCGAAGCACCAATGAGGAATGTTTCAAAACCGGGTTTTTTTTTTGAGAGCTTCCACTGCTGCGTGTTAGTTAGTCCAAAGTAATTATTCCACGCGGACAAAGTCGCGGGTACAAGCTAGTCGTATATATAAATATATATCTTCTATAAAATCTCTGTCAAGTTTTCATGATGATCGGTCAGTGTTGCAATTTATCAATCTCAGAGATATATATATCAATATTTTTGGCTAGTTTTTGATCATCACGAAATATACGAAAATTCACATTTATCATTAAAAAAAGTTTGCCACATAATTTTTTCTGTTAATTTGGTGGTTATTCTTTGTAATAGATAGTAGTAGTTTGCTGTCAATTTACTGTGCAGTTTGAAATTCAATTGATACTTTTGACAGCCGAACTGAGCGTCAAATCGGGAGATATATTTTGACAGCAAATTATGGTTATTGGGAACGTTGTTTTGGGATAATTACATGCCTTAAGCGTCACTGGATAACAAACATCAATTATACGTATATCCTATTCATATTATAACCGAAAATGTTTTTGAGTTTAGTTGGATGTTCCTTCTCGATTGAACGGTTTTTATAAAAAAAATAGTAATATAGCTTATGCGTTAGAATACACATGTAATTCATAAAGATATTGTTCAAATGAGCCAAAACAAGTGTCAGCTAGAGAAAGATTCTGCCATCTAAGAAGAACTATCACCACGTGCGTTGCATAAACTTAGTTACATGAAAATAAATGTACAATATTATCATTTATAAAGATACAAACACAGATAAAGTCACGGGCGGCGTTTAGTTATCAATATATTTTACAAAGTTCCTACATGCGACCTCATTTCTACAACAATAGCACGCAATAAAAACAGTGTTGTTTTAATATAAGCATTATGTCAGTCGACGTCAGCGTGCTGCAATTTGCCGCATCACTGGCTTGACGATTCACGGCCTCCGAAATTACAGTACGTTCGGGAATGTTCGGCTAAACGAATTCTGCCGATGTTGGGGTACCGGGAGTGAAAAAAAAATACAATGTATTTTATTGCGTATCCATATTTTATGTCGTGCGAGTCCTGAGTCGCGGCATTTGGAATATACGCTGTTTTATTACGTTTTAAAATCGAATCGTAGCAGGTAACGGGCTCTTGTCGGTCTTTAGGGATTTTCTGGCCCGTTTTTTACAAAGATTTTTATCATGAAGACGGCTTATAAATTTCATATTATTTTATTTCAGTATTTATCTAAATGGGAACGTTCATATTACGTGGGCATTTAATTACAGAGCTTGTTGGAGTTATTTGGGAATGCGATCGGATTTATGGTTAAACGAAAACGTAATCCGAAATTGAATTTTTAATTATTTTCAACCGAATTCTTTTTGGGTCATGTTGACTACTGAATCGAAATATGTTTCAAGTGAAAACTTCTTCCGACGCGTTGAGCGGTATTTCTTTGGTTGGTGATAAATTTATAATTTAGCGTTATGACATGCTAGTAAGCAAGACCGTACTGCGCTTGCACGGCTTGCGTCAGACTAGCGACGCGTAATATAAGAGCCTGTGTACATCTAATTTTTATATTTTGTATTGATATTAGGCAGCCCTTCATATGGTTGATATATTAATAAACTGAATAAAAAAGTATAGGTGTAATTATTACTTGGAGTGCCAATAGCTGTGAAAGAGAGACTAATAATAATAATTTCAGTAGTCCGGTGAAGCTATTAACACCCTGCCAGTTTAATAGCGTAGTCAGTTCGAAAAATAATAATTTCGATTTACAAATTATGTTATTTGAATAATTCACACTGTAATTAATTTAAAAGTTCAAATAAGAACACAGTTTAAATTTTATTGTTTTCAGTTTTCGCATCTGTCGGTAGTCCTTATGATTGCCTCGATTTTTTAAATATGTTTTATATATAACACTGCAAAGGTTTTCCGACGACTTGTTGTCGTTGCTGTTTTTCGGTATGTTCCAGCCGACTTATAATCTTCTCCAGATCCCGGGACAATCAGTTTAGAGATATCGTCGTAAAAATGTAGACTGACTGTTGGATTTATAAAACTAGTGTGCATAGTGTATGTACGAGTCTTAAAGAAGAGAAAAAGCCAAGAACATACAGAATTATGTTGTTATGAACTGATATGTTGTTTTTATGTAAGATCATAAATTTATTATGTAGTTTTACTTAAATTAACCTATACATAATAGAAACCGTTTTTGATGAGACCTTTAGTTGGGAAAACACTTTTCAGAGTACACGTAAGGCTACATGTCAGTAAGCTTTCCGTAACGCAGTGACTATAAAGTTTAACAAAGCAACTTTGTGTTATAGGAGTTCAGTGTTGATGAGAATATTACAATTATAAAAGAAATACTGTACTGTAGGTCTTTTCAACTTTAACAGATGATTCAAGAGGCATTCCAAAGGCACTTCCATAGGTGGCTAGCGAGGCCGATCCGGTAAAGGATCCCTCGGCCGCACCTCTGGCAAGTATATGTATCCGTAGAATAAAAGTACGCACGTAGAAAGAAAGTATACGTAGAAATGAGATACTAATTACTATTA
Source organism: Antheraea yamamai (assembly GCA_036509395.1). Classification (NCBI taxonomy): domain Eukaryota; kingdom Metazoa; phylum Arthropoda; class Insecta; order Lepidoptera; family Saturniidae; genus Antheraea; species Antheraea yamamai. The sequence continues at coordinate 16,119,305 of AP028441.1, forward strand.
TAATATTACTAGCTGTTTCCGCGACTTCGTACGTGTGGAATAGTCACTTTGGGTTAACGCTAACACGCAGATAAAGCTCTCAAAAGGAAAAAAAACGATTTTGAAACATTCTTCATTGGTGCTCCGCTCCTATTTGTATTAACGTGGTGATATATAGCCTATAGCCTTCCTCGATAAATGAGCTATCTAACACTGAATTTTTCAAATCAGACCAGCAGTGCCTTAGATTAGCGCGTTCAACCAAACAAACAAACTCTTCAGCTTTATGACAATAGTATAGATAAATACGATTGTGGGTGTGTTTGCTTACGCTTTCATCTCTTAACTACTCGTCCCATCATTATATAATTTTGCATACATGTTCAGGGTATACAAAAGGACATTTTTTTATATTTCGTAGGTTATTGACCACAGTCTCATCTGATGTTATATGACGTCGTGGTCTAATATGGTAAATACGTTAAACCTAGAGAGGTCTGGCTCTCAAGTGTCGCTGCCGGAACACACCAATAGGTGCTTGGCGACAGATTTTTAACTTTAGGGTGGTAGCTAGCCAAAAGAAGGACTTAGAAAAGGCCTTACCACCGTGCTATGGTTTCCTCACGATGTTTTCCATCATCGCGCGCTCCGACTCAGTTGCTAGGATTCGAACCTACGTCCATCGACACGGTGTCCGAACACGCTATCAACCAGCCGGACTTAGAAAAGGCCTACCACCATGCTATGGCTTCATCACAATGTTTTCCTTCACCAAAACTTCCGACTCAGTTGCAAGGATGCGTACTTGCTGGATGCGATGGAGGCGATGTCCGACACGCTACCCACTAAGCCATCATAGGGCAGTCTTCATCCAGAAAAAGAAGTACTCTTTGCGAAGGATATATATCAAATATACAATAAGCGAGCAAAAGCTGGACTAACCTAAATAAAGGCTATGTATAAAATAGCTACCTATTTTAAATCTACGTGCGTGAATGTGTTATAAACAGCCTCGTATTTCGAACATCGAAAATCTTTCTAGAATAACAAAGAAAATTCAAATATGACGTAAGCGACTCATTTGTTTTCCCCTTTTGTAAGCTGATACTCAAATTCGCATCTTATTAGGTGTCGAAAGTAATGGGGATAAGGTTCTTACGTTAATGTACAAATGCGAGCCTCGTTTTATTTGTTATTCCAAGGAACCTTAATAAAATGTATTTGTTTGTTAGGAAAATGTCAATTTAATATTTGAATATGGGGCTATACAATCATATTTTGATTTTTTGTATGGCGATTTCGAAATATTAACACGGAGAGTTGCTATTTTTATGTTCGATAAAGAAGAATGAAGAAATCAACACAAATATGATCTATAGCCTTAGTTCCCAAAATGGTCCAGGGGTTCATGGGAAACTAAACGGGGGTCTACGTTGGCGTGACAAAAAAATTGAGGGTTTACAATACGTAAGCGGGGATTCACGAAAATTTATCTGCTTTCAATAGTGAAGAACTAAAATGTTGGCTTGACTTCACCTATCAATGTAGGCAGATAATACTTTAAGAAGCTAGCCACTGTTACTTGTGGAAACTTGCATATCCCATATTCAACATGGCCAACTTTATCTTTTTGACATCTACTCACAGCACAATCAATCAATTAATTAAAAATTAATTAAAACTATTAAATCGTTGTTCGAACTCAGCCGCAACGCAAATTGATACTAGATCTAATTAGATCGTTAGATAGTTAGATCTTATCTTCACATTTTTGATGAGTTTTGGGAATATGGTAGAAATCTAGCTATTGTGGGTCCACAGCAACCAGCAAAATTTTGAAAGTGGTCTATCAGAAAAGATGTCTTGGAACTTCTGATCTATAAGATACTTACTGCATGCGCTCCTCGCAGTGACTTATACCTAAGTACGATTTTCACGAAAAAAAAACACCTACAAGCGCGCAGTTTTACGCGATGTAGTGTGTAAATTCACTAGCTGACAATATATACATACTTCAACAAAATATATCGTCGTTTAGCGAACAACACCGCTTTAGTCGAAAATTGTTGATCTTTTCTTTTAAATCTCATTGGATAAATATTCACGTGATGCGTAAAACAACTCATCACATTTTGAACGTTTCGTCACTAATTATTGCATGAAAATAAATGTTATATAAAGCAAAAGAAAGAGTGCGTGTAACAGCCACACGCGATTGAAGTAAAACTTGTTATTTAAGTTCCGAATTAGCTGATAGATGGGGTACTACAGATAATGAAGCTTTGATTTAATTTGTTACTTACATTGAAACCATATGACAGCACGGTCGTGCGCTCATATATACATAATTAATTATATTGTATGATTTTTATTATTATTCAATTTAATATTTTTTATTAATTATTTATTTATTTTTTGCAAAAAATTTCGATTGATTTGTTTATAAACTATTTATTGACATAATCAAAAATTTTTAAAAACCGGATGGAACAGAAACGTGACGCCATATTGCCGTAACGGACTTCCGTTGCATTGTCGTCCAGTTACCTCCTAATCGCGCCCAAAGAAGTTTTACTTCAAAAAAAGTTTTTTTACTCCTCTGTAAAATGAGTCAATTTGAGTGGCACGGTGTTGTTTTGCAAAGAAACTATATTCACATTTGCAACCTATATATAAGATACATAGGATCTGTAAGAGATTTTTTTAACTAGTTAGACTACGCAAGTATCGCTAGTTGAATTAAATATATACACCTACATACACATAATATCTATATAATACATAATATGTATAGTTAATTGGAATGGTTACATTCAATATGCAAAATTGCATTGAACGCGAATCCAAGCCGAAGTTCAGTTTGACCTAATAAGCAGGCATATCTGATTCCTCAGTGTTACCAACTTAAAACTTGACATCTTCATCTTCATCATCAGAAACGAGATACTTGAGTTTTGTTACAGAGAACTACAGACTTAGTACTTCAACTTTTATAAAAATGTATAAAACTGTATGTGCCTTACTGTTTCACCCGTGTTAGATTCTTCCCGCTTTACACGACTCCCACGCTATTACTTCATTCTAGCTTGCCGTGCTTTCAGACCAATTGCTCCATTTTTAAGGGTCAAAGTATTGTTTTAGACAGCCTATGATTCTCCTGTTAAGATATCTATATATCATTTGGCAGTGAGCAAACAGTTCAGAGCTCTCCCTCCTCCGTTTCTCACCCGATTTTCTTAATTCCTTTTTAATTTAGTAACTATTGTTAAGTTATGTTATCAATCTTGCAAAAGTTTTTCTTTTCTCTATGATCGAAGTTTGACCACTGGACGAGTATTCCTTTTTAGACGTTTATAGGTGGTAGAGCTAAGCTGAAGCTATTAGTGGTTTCAGCATGAATGGGTCGGCTCTTCCGAAGTAGTACCACCTTCTCATAGAAAACCGACGTGAAGTAACAGTGCTTGCATTGTTGCGTTTCGTTCGGTCAGTGAGAGCGCCGGAGGCCCATCTCCCCTCCCCTCTCCCTCTCCCTCCCCTAACCCTTCCCCCAAGGGTGGCAACGCATTTGCAACTCCCCATGTGTTGTTAATGTCTACGGACGGTGGTGATCACTAAACGTCAGGTGACACACCTATTCGTTTGCCTCCTATGACATAAAAAACCTGTATGTCAATATGCGAAATCGAATTTTGATCATAAGAAAACCACTGGTAAGTATAATTGTTCATATTCCACCGCTAGTTGCAGGGGTTACCGCGTCTAAACAAACAAAACAAAAGAACAATCTCAGAAGCCCTATAATATCAGGACGCGCGTGTGACATTGGAGTGATGTATTGCATCTATTTGTAATATTAATTACTCTTGTAGAGTAATATTACACTTCATCTAAATCAGTTTAATACGAACTACACACGTATATAGTAATACATTTGAATGTAAATATTCTATGTTTATACAAATAGGGTTGGTTGTGTTTTATTCGCGGAACCCTTTCAGCGGCACTGTGTACGCGTTAACCTTCCTTATTTGAATGTAGGGCCGAGGGTTTGTTGTTATATTTTGTGTTTCCAGAACACGACACTATTGTGAATTAGTTTTTGTAAGAAACGAGGTTTCCTTGTTGTGTTTAGCTTACAGAATCTTGTAAGGTATTAAATATATAGTGGTATGTATACAGATTCTTAATATATAAAAAAACGATATTTCAATTTTCATTTATTGGCACAAAAATCTAAATTTTGACACGCGAATATAACACTGAATAGCAATTGTTGACGTCTTCGTAACTATTTCAAAATAAGATGCGTTTAAATTCTAGGTTCCAAATCATAGTTATTTCAATAGGCGAAAATTAACCATTTTCTTCTCTGTTTGTCAGCCGATTTTCTTTGTTTTATTAGCTATAGTCTTTTTACAGAATTGCCGAGTTAAAAGCCTTTAACGGGTCTCTATTCATCATACTACATGTTCTTTACGTCTACAATCTACAGTGTTTGTACAGTACTCAATACAGATTTATCATTTAGAAAACAATATAGATAATAATAATTGTAAAAAATTAATTAAAAAAAAAACAAAGAAAACGTGGAAAAAACAAAGAAAACACATGGAAAAAATAAAGATTTTGTATCATAATTATGATCGAATTTCGATCGTTGGACATCAAGTACTTAAATTTCTTAATCTACATTTGATACTTATGTTATTTTAAAGATAAATTTCAAAAAACCAAATTATTATTATTTTGTACAAACTATGAACTATGTATGCCTCAGTGTTGGCATCTATAGTGAACTATGACTTTTTAATTGAACTATATTCTTATTATATACTAAACTCTGCCCGCGACTTCGTCCGCGTGGAATAGTTACTTTGGGCAAACACTAACACGCAGCGGTAGCTATCAAGAGGGAAAAACACACCAGACTAGGCCCCCCTCGGCAGCTGCACAAGCCTAGGTCCGTTCCCTCGGCGTGGAGCCCTTGAGTACGCTGCTCGCGCGATACAGTGATACAAAATCTTACATCACTGCGACAACATTACACATATCACCTCCACACACGTGCACGCATACACGCTTACACATGCAAGTGGAAGGGTCTTATCTTTTTTCCCTTATCAAACTGAAATAGTTTAGAATATTATCCGATACGAAATATATATAAGAGTTATTGAGTTATGTATGCTTGGTACACATATATGTTTCAACAACTCATATATGTATGAATAGCTAGCTTAGCTTAGGTTAGCTCACTTAGGTCGCGAATTGCATGTATCAGGCAACAGCCAAAACCGAGGTGTGCCGCGCACCCTTGAGCTAGTTGTCAAAATAAAATCGGCTGAGTGCCTTAAGCGCTCGCCTTAGTAGTCCGGTGAAGCTATTAAGACCCAGATTTTGAAACATTGCTCATTGGTGCTCCGCTCTTATTGGTCTTAGCGTGATGATATAGCTATAACCTTCCACGATAAACGAGCTATATAGCACTGAAAGAATTTTTCAAATCGCACTAGTAGTTCCTGAGATTACTCCCTACAACGTCACAAACTCACAAATTCACAAACTTTACCTCTTTATAATATTATTACGTCATATTAGTGTTAGTATAGATTTCTTTAAAAATAATGGATATTGATTTCATACTGATAGAGGTGATTTTAGTAATGCTAGAACTCATTAAATTAGCAATAGTGATTATTTTGAATTTAAAGTAACTGGTGCCTGCGATTTTGTGTTAATTTTTCTTAATCAAAAAGAAGTACGTGTTTTATCTATATTAATTATGGGCTGTCTTTTATTGTTAATTTTTATTATTATTATTACTGAAAAGTGTAATAGTATGTACGTAAGACAATACTTAAAAAGTCATTATCTATTAGCAATTGTCTCATCAACTATGATTCAACCATTTCACATATTAACCCCGGTAGTAATTTTATGTATACAATACGGCACAAATCGTGGTGGCCTAGTGGTTTGACGGGTGGAATAATATTTCGATGTTCCCAGGTTCGAACCCCGGCATGTACCAAGGAATTTTTCGGAATTCGCGTGCATTTACTAATTTAAATTGGTAACACTATCGGCTGACGGTGAAGGAAAACATCGTGAGGAAACCTGAACCTGAGAAATGTTCTTGTAGTACTACTATATGTGGGAAAAATATAGAAATGTGGATTTCTCAGAGTTTGAAATCGCCTATACGTCGTGGGCTGGCGTGGTGATTACGCCCATACCTGCCTTCGGGAAGAGGCCTATGGCTCTGCAGTGGGTCACTTACAGGCTGATGATAATGATGAATACGGCGCGAAATAAAATAAATTAAGTTATAAGTAATATTTTCGACTTAACAAATACACCATTTTTAACCGACTTCAAAAAAAGGAGGAGGTTATCAATTCGACTGTATTTTTTTTTTTTTTTTTATGTTTGTTACCTCATAACTTTGGACTGGGTGAACCGATTTTGATGATTCTTTTTTTATTTGAGTGCTTCCCGTGTGGTCCCATTTCAATTTGGTCCAGTTCCGACAACGGCATCCAGTGCAAAACCGTATAAGTTTTAAATTTGCATTAAGTATGTACACGACAAATAGACGAATAAATCAATATCACGTTAACCGATTTCGATGATTCATTTTTTATTGGAAAGGATGTACTTCAAGGGTAGTTTGATGAGAGTTTGGTTAGGTTCTGATTATGGGATCCGTGACAAAGTAAGAAAACTTTCAAGAAACGAGCCTACTCCTTTCTTAAGGGCCGGCAACGCATCGGTGTTTCCTCTCGTGTCGCAGGTGTCCATGGGCGGCCGTGATCACTTACCATCAGGTGACTCGTATGTTCGTTTGCCACCAATATTACAAAAAAAACTCTTTAATTCTTAGGAGCCTATTGTGCTTATCTTCGTTGCTGTGTTGCAACATGACGTAAGTATTGTAATTACATTACTTGAGATGTATTATGTGTGAAGCGATGGTAGCCGAGTTGGTGGTAGAAACTATCGCGGATTATTGATAAGGTTGCGTTCGTACCAAACGTTACTTATTGTACAACCAATTGAAACCATATCGCATACCATACCGATAGATACCATACCGCCAAAATGCGCATATTTTAATATACTTAAGGCGGAACGGAGTTCGCGGGCACTGCTAGTAAAATATATTTATGTACACTAAAAATGGAAAAATAAAGTAAATTTTCAAAAAAAGTATTAACCGACTTCAATATCAATCAAAAACCCATAAGGTACAAAAAAGCGGAAAATAAATAGTTTATCAAATCAACCAAATTAAATAAAACATATGAATATGTGTGCTACCTACAGATATGTTGGAAGTCGGTGCGAACCGAAAATCATATCATCTACATAGGTACAAAGTTTAAGTCCACTCTCGCGTCTCTGTAATACATTTCTACCTGGAACAAATTTGAAATTTCGGTTGGCACCGGCTTCCAATACATCTCTAGGTAGCACACATACTCATATGTTTTATTTAATTTGGTTAATTTGATAAACTATTTATTTTCCGCATTTTAGTGTCTTATGGGTTTTTGATTGATATTGAAGTCGGTTAATACTTTTTTTTGAAAATTTACTTTATTTGAGTCTTTGTTCTTAGCTAGTTTTTATTATTTAATTTTATAAGTCTATATTATTTTTATTTTATTTTCGAACTGACTACGCTATTGACCAAGCAAGGTCTTAACAGCTTCACCGGACTACTAAGGCAAGCGCTTAAGGCACTCAGCCGATTTTATTTTTGCAACTAGCTCAAGGGTGCGCAGCACACCACGGCTTGCCTGATACATGCAATTCGCGACCTATCTGAGCTAACTTAAGCTAAGGTAACTATATAAATAAAAAAAAAAAGTCTTTATTTAACAAAAATGATTTACATGGCATAAAAATCAACTGTAGATTCCCACACTAAGAACTGAATCCTGTGTCGTGGGTAATCGAACAAAAACTCTTTACAAAATATATTACTTGTTAGTGCCGTAAGTGGCTTACTTATTAGACAATTAAGATTAATAAAAATTTACAATGTACATATATATCAAACTGTTAATATTACACAAATTTAATACCTAAAGTACACAAACACACCGGTTATTATATTTAAGCAGGAAGTGAAAAGTTTGTAAATTGACTTTATAATTGTATTCATATTCATTGCTTGTGTCTGTTTAAGAAAGGATATGAAGAATGTTTTCTGTCTCCTCGTATGATAAGGATAATAACCAATTTGTGACACTTTCTTTTACTTCTCTTAATTCTCGGTTAATTAATTCACAGTGTTTGTTCACTTGTCTATATATGAAAGGGAAGGCAAACTTACTAAAACGTTGAGCGAAAACAGTGTTAACTTTGGGTGTTTTTATATTGAAGCGCTGAGTGTGAACAACGTCAAAAGAACTCGTAACATCGCTGTTTAATGGTAGGTGTTTTCTAATGTATTTGTGATGAGTAAGGGTCATTTTTAATATGTATAACTGTCGCACTATAGGGACTTTGGACTCTTCATAGAGATTTCTTGTGGAGTAGTGATAAGGTTTTCTAAAAATAACCTTCAAGAGAGACCTTTGGGCCCTTCCTACTTTTATTAGAACGGTCTTAGAAGCGTTGCCCCAGGATGAGATGCAGTAATGAAGTAAGGATTGACATAAGGCCTTATAAACTAGAATTAAAGTATCGCGACACACCGCATCCCGTAATAATTTCAAAATACTTATTAATTTTCTAATACGCTTCGATAATATTTCTATATGTTCCTTGAATGACAAATTCTCGTCCAGGACGACCCCTAAGTATTTAGTTTGCGATGTTCTTTCTATGGAAGTGCAATTACATGTATTTTTGTGATGATTTAAGGAACAGTTATGTGCCTTTACATACAACGGATAAGAAGGTGCAGAAGCTCTTGTTTTATGAAAGTAAATATAGTGGGTCTTGGAGAAATTTATTGTAAGTAAATTGCTTCGTAACCACTTCGTAATTTTTGATAGACCTTGATTTGCCTGCAATATCACATCTTTCCATGATTTGCCAGTAAATATAATAGCAGTATCGTCGGCATAGCTAATTATCTCAGAATTATCTGATGTTTCTAATACGTTAGCAATGTCATTAAGGTAGATAATGAAAAGAGTAGGGCCCAAAATACTTCCTTGCGGTACACCGAAACATAAGTCGCTAGTATCGCTGACAACGTCACCCACCGATACAAATTGTTTTCTATTTTTGAGATAGCTTGAAAACCAATTTAGGGCAATGTCTCGAATTCCAATGCGCTCAAGTTTGCTAATCAGGAGGGGATGCGAAACGGTATCAAAAGCTTTAGCTATGTCAAGAAAAACGCCAATACATTTTTTTTCCTGTCAAGGTGCGCTACTACCGTATTTAAAAGAAGATTTACAGCATCTTCCGTGGACTTTCCTCTCCGAAAGCCAAACTGCGAGGGCGTAAGGATATTGTGTGTTTCTAAGCAGGAACTGAGGCGTTTAGTAACAATCCTTTCCAAAAGTTTCGACAGAGTAGGCAGAAGAGATATTGGTCTATAATTGGAGGGATCACCTTTAGTGCCTCCCTTGTGTATTGGGATAACTGAGGCTATCTTTTAACACTCAGGAAATTCACCAACTGTAAGACTTAGGTTAAAGATATGCGTCAGAGGCTCCACCACATAACGGCAGATTAATTTTAAAAGATTATTTTTGAGACCGTCAGGACTAGAAGCGGTTTCGTTGCTTAAATTATTTATTAGTGAAGCCACTTCCTGGCAATCAGTGGGATGCATGAAAAAAGAACGCAGGTTTTTTGATGGTGAGTAGTTGAGACTGCTCGAGAGTTTGATTTGCAAGTGTTTTACCAATATTAACAAAGAAACAATTATAGTTTGAAAGTATTAGAGAGGGATTATGCTCCATTGATATGTCAAGGTTTTGTTTCTTATCTATCATTTCACATATATTCTTTACTCCTTTCCATAGCTTTTGCGGGGTGGTAGGGTGTCTGTACCCGACTGGATCGCGACCACCGTACACCAGGTGGAACACCCGCCATAGTGACACGTTTGGGCGTGTCGCGTTCCGGGATCAGCCGGTGTATATCCAGCAACCGGGGGGGGGGGGGGGGGGGCTGTCCCTGACTGGGTCGCTTTCAGGCCGGCATGACAGCGGCGACCGGCGATAGATAGTATGTCTTTCGGTGGTCGCCATTGTTTTTGGATTGTACTGTGCTTACCATCAGGCACAGTACAGTCACTTTGCCGAGCTACAATAAAAAAAAAAAAAAAAAGCTGCTTGGGATTTTTGCTATTGTCTGTAAGATGTTTGTTATAGTATTGGCATTTAACGGTATATATTAATTTATTGTAGAAATTTCTGTATCTCTTATAAGTGGTAGCAATAATAACATTATCTCTATTTTTTCTAAATTTCATATGCAGTAAGTCCCTGTGTCGCTCACACCTAATAAGTCCAGGAGTGACTCATTCTTTGAGATTTACTTGCTTTCTGCTAAGCTTAACTACCTTGGTATTACACTCAAAGTCCGATTTCAGATAAGTATAAATTTTTGAGCTGCCACACTTGGATCTGTTTTGATCTGTCTGTTGTTTGAGTATGTCATTCCAGCTATAATTACTAAGTTGGTCTGCAATGGATTTATTATCAGTTTTTTTACAAAATCTTTTTATTGAAGGCTTTAAAGAATTTGAATAGATGCCTGCAATGGCTATATCGTGATCAGTTAAATCTACTTTACACACGAGCGAAACTGCTATCGATTTAGATGGAATAAAAATATGATCTAAACATGCCGAGCCTCTGGTTGGAATGGTAATTGCAGGTTTTAATCCCAATTCCGCATGCATACATAAATATTTCGATATCTGGTCATTATCGTCTAATAAATTTATGTTTATGTCACCAATAATAATTATATCCTTAACATTTGTTAAGGAGACAATAAAATCGTTTAGAGAAGTAAGAAAATTTTCTATATTAGTAAAAGACGGAGAACGATAAAGACCGAGTATTACACGATCATCACAGAGATATATAGCAAGTGCATCTGTATCCAGAAGAATGGGTTCAGTAAAAACGGGATTCCACTCGTTTTTCACGTAGGCAACTACACCACCAGCCTTATTTGAGTAGCGGGAAGTAGAGAAATTATGGTAACCGGGGATAGATATAATCACAGAGAATGTGCCTAGATGACATTCCGTGAGTATAATAATATCTAGATCCAAGTTTAAACGATTTAAAACCACAACAAACCCATCAAAGTTTTTCTGTAAACTTCGAATGTTCAGTGTCATTATTTTTAGGTTGATTGATTTTTCATCAAGTAGATTTTTACATTCCTCAAGAAAGTTAGTTGCATGGCAAGGTACCGTTAAACTATTATCTAAATCTCTTTGAAATGTAAGAGTAGCCATTGCAAGAATATTAGGTTGCAAGCAGGGAGAGATTGAGAAAGATACGATAACATCCGAAGATCAGAGGTGACTGAGTAGGTTAAGTCGGGTTCTTCAGTTTGAGAGGAGAAGTTATTATAGAGGTAGACACGTAAAATTTTGGTGCAAGAGAACAAAACCCAGTATACTGAGAGTAAATATTGCCAAAAACAATCAAATATCCGAGTTATATTAAGCTTCCATGGTGTTAATAAATAATATGTGTGTGATGTGTTAAGTAATGTAAAGTTGTTACAAAAAAAAATCTTGATAAGATGCAAACAAAATCATATAAATCAATCATATAAAAGCATAACTATTCATAGATATATGAGTTCTTGAAACAAATATGTGTACCAAGCATACATACCTCAACAACTCTTATATATATTTCGTATCGGATAATATTCTAAATTATTTCAGTTTGATAAGGGAAAAAAATAAAACCCTTCCACTTGCATGTGTAAGCGTGTATGCGTGCACGTGTGTGGAGGTGACATGTGTAATGTTGTCGCAGTGATGTAAGATTTTGTGTCACTGTATCGCGCGAGCAGCGTACTCAAGGGCTGCACGCCGAGGGAACGGACCTAGGCTTGAGCCGCTGCCGAGGGGGGAGTCTATATTATTATCTGTAGCTCTAATACGATTTACAATTGTTCCTACTGTCTTCCTAATTTGATCTAAAAAAATAACGGTAATAAGATTGACAGTAATTAAATTCACATTTATTTTCTTCCACAATGTATCGTATTCCAATATATTCAGTGTCTATAAATAATTGATTATGTTTGTTCATTGTAATCTCCAGAACGGCCACTCCAATCACAATAGGAATGCCGCGAAGTCATTACAAAAACTGTTAACGGCTAATGGCGTTTTAAAATGTTACTCCGTGGAATGCCAGCAGGCTTTTCATTTGTATTTGAGGAATCTGACATTGTTTACAACTGGAATAAAACATTTTAATCATTTTTATTTCACTAGAGCCGTTTCAATGCGTATTATTATTCTTTGGCAACCAATCTTCTACATTATTACTGCCATTATCGAGTAGGTAATGGTATTACAAGTATCTTGTGATGACTCCATCCGACAAGATGGCGGCCTTGTTGGAATTTCCAGGGAGTTTTTGTGGCATCTCAGAATTCATGCTCCGTGGTATTATTTTCTAGCCACTTCACTTGTGCACAGTAACCAAACTATATTACGTAAAATGCCACCCACCAGTGTGACAAAACACGCAGTCAAATAACATAAGACTATGAATAAAATATAAAAGCCACAAGATGACAAATTAAGACCCTACCAAAAAATCCGTTTAAATGTGGAAATAATATGGAATAGAAAGGAAAAAAAATGTTATCTTTTTCAAATGGCGTCGTGTTAGCCCTTGCCAATATTAGGAAAATTTCATTATTTAAGTTGTTTTTTATTCTCTATCATGAAATTATTACGTAATAAGAGTTAAATTCTTTTTATAGTAGGTTTTATAGTAGGTTATACCGTTAAAATGTAATCCTCAGTAATATTACAAATGCGAATATGAGTTTATTTTTTACGCTTTCACGCGTTAACTACTTGACCGATCATAGTAAAATTTTCATACACGTGTGGGAAGTACAGAGAGATACGTAGGGCAATTTTTATTCAGAAAAATGTACTGTTTTCGTATCAAACTAGCTTCTGCCCTCGAATTCGTCCGTGTGGAATAGTTACTCTGGACTAACGAGAACACGGAGCAAAAGCTCTCAAAAGGAAATAAAAACCCGATTTTGAAACTTCATTGGTGCTCCTGTCATATTGGTTTTAGTGTGATGATATATAGCATATAGCCTTCCTCGATAAATGAGCTATCTAACACTAAATTTTTTAAATCGGACCAGTACTTCCTGAGATTAGGGCGCTCAACCAAACAAATCTTCCAGCGTTATAATATTAGTATAGATTTAAATTAATGCGAGCGAAGCTGCGAGCAGAACTTAGTTTTTAATAAGTAAGAAGAAATGTAATTTTTAATTCATTCTCCATCTTTAACAAGACCACGGTAATAAGTAAACTATATCACGTAAAAGTTAAATTAATCCCTGTAATAATTCTATACCCAACCTTCCATCTAGATATTTATCTAACATTATTAAGTTCGCTGTACATACATAACATTAAGTTAATGTAAACCTTAGAACATCCCACACAACCGTCATGAATATTATATTGCCCGAACAACAATGCTTAAGATATTCATATCTCGGTTCTATGTTAAGCAATAAATTCTCATTAAATTAGCATGAATACAGTCCGATTTGAGTATATTTAGTTAAGTAAACATTAATATTTGCGAGCGCGAGCCCTTTGGTTTGTACTCGTTTGAGATTCCTTTCAGATGGGGTATTTCATTATACATTCCCGGAACTGCTTCCGTCGACTCAAATTATATGATCTTTGATATGACTGTAATTTTTTTGTATTGTACGTGTGTCCAAGTTGTACGCACATTACGTTTGTGTAGTGTCTACGAATGCATGCAAAATATGACGTAGTATACACATAACATAAAAAATATCTCTGGCTTTTTCGCACACGACACGCAAACTTATGAGCGTGAGATAGATTGATATAGTTTTGTATTTACGAAATGCTAGAAATACAGCGTCTTTTGTATTCCAATCTATCGACAAGTGTTTTTATTTAATACTTTATAGGGTTTAGCATATGAATACAGTATCATCTGATGTTAAATGGCGATGCATTCTAAGATGGTAAACGCGTTAAACCGAGGGGGAAACTGGCTCTCAAGTGCAGTTGTAGGAACACACCTACAGGCGCTTGACGACAGATTTATAACCTGAGGGTGGTAGCTACCCAAGCTCTACCACCATGCTATAGTTTCATAAGGATTTTTTCCTTCTTTGAAAGCTCCGAGTCAGTTGCAAGATCTCCAACTAACGTCCATCGGTGCTATGTCCGAACACGCTATCAACTAAAGTCATCGTCGCTTCAAGCGTCCCTTGTCGTATAATATTTTTGCAGACGATTTTTGTCAACATGCTGTATACTAAAAATGCAGTAATACGAACGTATCAGCTTTAATTAACCGACCTATATAGTTTTATTTCAATATATTAAACTATTTATAGGCTATTGAAATCATGCTATTGGCCAACAGATCGAATTAATGATCTACTAATGGCTAGGTCTTTGTTACGCCAACATGTGTTGTTATGATCCCTAAAAAAGATGCATTGTGGCTTTTAATAACAGTACGAGTATCTAGAAGGCCTACATGCAATTTTTGGTGCACCATTTTCTTGATATAAGCATTTTTTCGTAACAAAAATAGTATACAAGTCAACAAACGGTGCAATAGATCGATTTAATTAATGCTTATTTTGCACGTATTATTTTTTCTATATCTACAGAATATTTTTAGTTTTGTAATCATAAATATACCAGGTAAAAGTTTAAACGTTCAAACTTCATGGTCACATTTAACATATAAAATAATAATATCAAAGCAAATACTAATAAACATCAAAGAAAATCTAAGTTAAATTTTGTTCTAAAACTTTCAAAAGTATAAACACAATTTGGGTGCAATATATTTTGGCTTGTTTATTTGTCATTGTTACGGCAACATGCGTAACGCTTGTATTATCTGCATAATTATATCAAATTCATTTCATTTATTGCTGCAATAATATCGTTAAGTATGTTACTGGTAAAGTACAGAAATAAGTTATTCTATAGAATTATCTTTGTAGAATTATCCATAATAAGACCAGTCGTGTTATATGGATCCGAGTGCTGGGCTACGAGAGAGGCGGATGAGAAAATATAACATGTGGCAGAAATGCGAATCTTAAGATGAATGTGTGGTGTAACCAGAAAGGATAAGATTAAGAATGAGTATATCAGAGGAAGTTTGAAAATAGTACCAGTGATAGAGAAGTTGAGGAGTAATAGGTTAGCATGGTACGGACATATTATGAGAAGAGATGAAAGTCATGTAACAAAAAAAGAGATGAAAATGAACGGATATAGCAGTAGAGGAAGTCTAAAAAGAAGGTGCGGATGGAACGTGTAAAAATGATATGTGTATAAAAGGCGTGAATACTGAAATGATATCTTATAGAGGAGAATGGAAGAAGAAAACATGTTGTGCCGACCCTACATAGGTGGGGTAAAAGTAAGAAGATGAGGATGAATTATCTAGGTAATGTGCTGGTTAAGTAAAGGAAATATTTGGTTTCATCTATACATATAATATGAATGTAAAGCTAACGTGATTGTACTTTTTAGATTTTTGTAAAAAATATTGTTGCAGGTGTCTAGGAATGAGTAATAAAATACATTTCAATCAATTTTAGAAATGTCTGTCTGTCTATCTCCTTGTATGAACACGCATCACAGCTAAAATACTGCGTTCATGATAAAACCTCTCATAATGTATAACTTTAAGTAACATTTAATCTTTGTTTCATTAAAATCGGTCGGGTTTATCAAAAGTTTTTGTACTTTTAATGACGATGCGACTTAAGTACGAGAGAAAAGTAGATAAGTAAATGAACTTAATACATTCAGATGACTTTATTAATCGCTGTTTTTTACATAAGGTTTTACACGGACGAAGTCGCGTGGACAGCTAGTTTGTAATAAAAGTAAACCTAGCCAGTTTTGGCTAGGTAATATGCATATTAACAGTTTTCGGGCTTTAGCGGTGACATATATAATGAGATTCCAAGTTGGATATGTTTACCTTGTCATCACATATATACATTTCGAGTAAACTCGAGTAATAAACAATTGTCACGATTTCCAGAAATTATACGAAGCGATTAAACGACAAGGCGCCCACTTCACTAAAATAGGTACAAATTTACATCCAAGAATAAACATTTGAAGACTCTCGAGGCGATTTGATGGATTCTAGTTTATAACACGTCGGTTCTTCAGACTTTATATTTTCTATTTACGATGCAACTTTGAACTAAAACTATACCGGAGACGTCGAATAAAGTTGATGTATACGAAAAGTTAAATCTCCAGTTTTCATTGAGTTCTAGTTAACAAAGTCTTTTATTTATACTTTGTTGGAAATGAAAAAGAAACACTTTTGATAGTTGTCGCGTTAAGAAATTAAAAGGGGACATAGATGCTATACTAAATTTGGCAGCAGCTACGCACATATTGCTTATGCAGTAATTATTTTGGTTTGGTCTGGTTTATAAGGTACCAATGTTAGAATTAAATATTCTACTCTATGCAAAATTCATTATCAATCTTAATCAAGTTCAATATCATTCAATCTTTCGCGAAAAAATTATACTGTTATGTTTTCAAATAGTATCAGTTTTGGAATGACATTTCTGTGATGACTTACATAGTAAAATGTGAATTATTTAAATGTGATTGTATTGTACTTCTAAGAGTATTATTTAGCTTATCACTTAGGGAGTTATATATACTTACCTTATGTAAACATTTATAGAATCGATCAAGCCAGTTGTGAATTAAATTCAGACATACAGATACACAAATTTGTTTTAACGTTAAATCATGATTCGTGTTCTATATAATTACTATTAATGTTAAAATTTGGAAAAGAATTTTGTGTAGGGACAGTAATATAGCTCTAGATGAGTCGTTGGCAGATTATAAGGCTGTCAGTGCTTGCAACTAAATTTTAAATCCAGTTCTCATTCTGGATCTAGCTACTATACTTTGTATTATACCGTCTATGAATGTTATTTTATATAGAGGACTTTTCAAGTATCATACCGTTATTAAAAATTACTATCATTCTGCTTACGTTACACTTGAATAACTTCTTAATGGTAATTTAAAACTATCATCTAATTTGATAAATGTATTTCACATCCGATTAGAAGCATCATATTAGCGAACATTAGACTAATTAAAAGTGTTCTCTAAATAATTACTAATGTGTTCATTGAGTTAATAATATATACTTACTGGATACGACATCATGAATATATACTCGGACGTACATAATTATCAATCATGTTGATAGTAGCACTCTTTATTATACATGGGCAAAAACTGAAAAAAATGGTGGTTGGATAAGACATTTGTATCCGGCTGAAGGTATAACGTTCACAATAGCCGTTTCAGCGTATCGTGTTTAGGAAAAAGCCGGTGCATTTATTAACTTGTGGTAGGGTGTTATCCGATTTGGTCGCGACCACGATGAAGATGATGGGAAAACTTTTTTCTGAGCGATTTTTTGGTAGACGAAAAAGTTATAGGTTCGTCTCACCGATTATCTTGATATGCTCGTGACGTATGGCGCTTCCGCGGGGCTAGCGACGCATAGTATAGAGCCATGCGTACATGTAATATTAATATTTTGTATTGAGCTTGTGCAGCCCATTATATGTTTGACCAGCAGACCGTCCCGGCTTCGCACGGGTAAACAATTGTTTTAAACATTTGGGTTAAACATATGTGGATTGGCTAAAACTGATCATAGTCTTGAAAATCTTGTACCCATGATCTAACCCAGAATCGAAAATCTTACAGAAAGAAATGTCTTCTGTTCGAGGGTAGATGATTGTGCTAACCTAACAAAATGATAAGATAAAAAACTACCCGGTGAATTCATCCGTGGTTCTTCAATGTTAGGAAGAAGTACTGTTCCAGATGCGCAGCACATTCCATTTGCTTCATCACTCCATTTTTTAGCATAACATTTAGTACAAATCTTATTGATTGCCTCAATTTGAATGTTGTTCTGATGAACATAATTAATTTGTGGATTGTAACTGAATGCCGACCTATTACTATGAGCTAAAATTCTATTGCGCAAATAAGCCGCGCGGTTACCTACGCTATAGATGTGCACGCCCATCTCCCGTGATCTCTTCATCGCCGCATAACCCGCACGCACACACCACACCCCGGTAACGACGCGAGCGGCATGTTTTGTTTAGATTGACAGTTTTAAACTCGTAATATCTTTTGAATGCAATGGCCGATTTTAATAATTCAAAAAGTTATCAACAGGAACTGAAACAGTCTTAAATAAAAAATAATTTATTTGGATGAGGATTAATATAAAGACATGAATAACATGGTCTGGTTTTTGTTAGGATTTCTTTCAAAAATGTAGTTATAGTGACATAATCACAATAGCTGGACATATGGTATCGGGATGTTTTTTATAGATATTGATATGTTCTTTGATATTGTAGAACATATTTTTGTTCTATCATTCATAGTTTCCGCAGCGCATGCGATGAAAGTCATTTTATGGCAATATTTATCATACCTTGGATTACATTATAGAAATTTTAGTAGGGATCCCTATTTTTTTCTAGTAAAAATATAACCTATGTTACTCAAGGATAATGTAGCTTTCTAATGATGAACAAATTATTGAAATCCGTTCAGCAGTTTTTGAGTTTATTCGTTATGAACATACAAAAATACAACGTTTCCTTTTTATAATATTAGTGTAGATGTAGATTAGTGAATAAACTGTAAAAAATGTATATAGTTATTGCTCAAAGAGTCAATAGATGTGAAAATTAGACTAATGTTATTAATTTCAATTTATAAAGTATGAAATTTAAATAATCTAGACTATAAATAATTACAAAATTCAAAAAGGAAAATAAATTTTAGTAAAAATTATTACTTGATTCTTTATTCTCTTAAAGTTTAGTGTTATTTCCTAAGGATGCATACCGTTATTAACAAACGCGGCCAAAGTCGCGAACAGTAGATGATTATTAATAAAGAAAAACAAAACAGTTTACTTCAGAATCACTTTTTGATACATAAATCACTCAAGTCTGTAAAAATTTCACAATTAAAGCGAATCTAATAACTCCTCTTGTGTGAAAGGCCATTAAGGGCAGGGATTTAGGCTATAGAGTGTACGAAAAAATACACATTTGAATAAATTTACAGTATACTGCGTAGAGACGCATTTATTTAAGAATGTATTATTTCGCTTCCGACTGGATTAATATTATACAATTGTCTTACAATGCTACTGCGTTTGCTTCTGGTGCATCGGTTGCAGTCTCGTACGACTTTTATTTGAAACAGCTATTCTAGTATTTTTACATCACATTTCAATGATTGCGCTATTGAAACCGGTGTCCCGTAATCGTTCTCATTTATAGGGATAATGATATTATCAATCTAGTTGAGCGACCTGTAAATCTAATACAAGTACTTTAATAGATATTTTGTAGGTGGTAGAGCCACGCTGAAGCTATTACTGGTTTCAGCATGAATAGGTCGGCTCGATAGGGGTACTACCAACCGACCCACAGAAAACCGACGTGAAGTAACAGTGCCTGCATTGTTGCGTTTCCCCTTCCCCCAAACACAGGCTGGCAACGCACTTGCAACTCCCCTGGTATTGCTAGTGTCTATGGACGGTGGTGACCACTTAATATCAGCTAACCCATCTGTTCATTTGCCTCCTATGATATAAAAAAATATATATACCTAATGTTTATCTAGTATCAGATTTCTCTGTAATTTTTAAGAAATGTTAATTAAATATAAATAACTAGAAGAAGCCATCATTAATATTAGTATCATTTTGATGGAATGATAGGGAAAAACGTTCTCAAGAAAATTCTGATAAGACACGAGATAGAAAACAGAGTAGGCAATCAAACGTTTTTATGTTTACCGGATTGAATAAACCATTTTTCCGACATTGTGTGTGTAATTTGATTGAGATTCTTCTGATTACCGTAACCGAGAGAGTCCAGGATATGGTTTATTTTTATTTTAAATTATTATGTATTCTTGAACCGAAGTTCATTATTAATATTTTGTTATTTGCTATCAAATATGAAATTGATTCGAGGCTATATTTAGGACATAAATATCGATTTTGCAATTCCTGTTAAGAATGACTGAATTTGTAGAAGTTTTTAAACAGTTACTTGACGTTTTGGAGACAAATCAATAATTATTGTTAATAAAGTAAATTATATATCAAAAAGATCTTTAACAGCCATTGATATATAAAAACCCAAGACACAGTCTCTAATAAAAGTAACGCTCAAAACTGTCCCACAAAAACTCCACAATATACCTACGTGGTTATAATTATGCGATAAACTTATAATTTTGCATATTCAACTTTGCCTGAACGATTTCATATTGTTTTTCCAAGGACACAAACGGCGTGAGACTATTTAAAATGAGTGCATAATCCAAAATTATGCACTCATTTTTGTGTGCCAGCTGTGAGACGTTAAGTGTGCATCTTCTGTTTTTGTATATCAAATGTTTACATCACTTTAAAAAATAATATTAAATAGCAATGTGAGTTAACTTCGACTTAATCTTTTTCATATCCAGTTACCATAGTGACTTATATACTTTTAATTCTTGCGCTTTTAAATTGCGCCTAAAGGCAACTTTGTAGATCAAAATAATATTTTGATTTAAATGTTGACAATAACTGTTATGATTCTATACGTCGTAAATTAATTAAATTCTTGTCATGTTTAGTAAATTACACACGTTCTCGAGCAAACTATTTTACTCAGTCTAACTAAAGGTTAACGTTGCCCTTTCATTTTAATCTTCAGGGTCCTCTCTAATTGGAGAAAACAATTATTAAAACGGCCTCGGAGGCGACAAGACAACGCTTAGTCTCCCTAAGTTTATGGAGCGTAACAAATCATATTTTAGATTTAAATTTATTTTAGTATTTGAATTATTATAGCAATTTGAATCAGCTGAACAAATAAATGCTTATATAAACTATTCAAAGAACACGCTAACTTTAGAAGTTTGCGTAAAAGGATCCCAAGAGAGGTAGAAAAAAAATCGTAATAAAGTAAGCTTACTAATCCCGAGGGCTAAATAATTTTCTATTTTATTTATTACTTGATAGGAAATTCAATATCAATTTAGATTTATTCAAGGAAAAACTTATTTAATCCTGTTGTGATTTTAAGCTTCATCAAATGAAAAACCGACACTAAAAAGAGACAAACATTATATCTATAAGATTTATCGTGCGAGAGAACGAGACAGAATAAATTATATGATGTTTCTTATACTCGCGGTCTCGTTATTGGTACATTTCGTGTATTGTTTTTTGATTTTTTAAAGGTTCTTCACTTCTACCACGTGTGAATCGCACAAATGTTTTTTATGTGTGTATTATATATTAGGTTCATTTCATGTGTATGTGTGAGTATGTGAATGTACATGTCATTTTACGATAAATTAGTAATTATACATGTTTTATAGGTTATAAGCGATTCGGTTTTTGAAATCGTAGTGAATTAAAGTGAATACTTTTTGAAGTGAAACTTCTAATGCGACTTCCAACAAGGTTGCGTTAAACGTTTAACGCTACCATGGATGTATGATGTATGAAAGCACTGTTGCGTTAAACGTTCAACGCTCCTGGGGAGGGAGAATGGAAAGAGAAAGATTTGGATATTTCTCCACTCGAAAATGATAATTAAAAGATGCGATCAATTGTGAATCGTAAGCAATGTTAATAAAGTTTGTCTTAAAGAAACAATATGATTTCACTAAAAATCAATTTCTACCCCTTCCTATTTTCATTTCCACATTACGAAGTTTCACTTTTTCCGCGCGGAGGGACTCCACGCACTGTTTTTTTTTCAATTGGTTCTCTAAAGGAAAAGTATATGCTAGCTACATATTATAGTTATTAAGGTTAGTTTACGGAACAGTAGACAATTTGGTTTTCCTATTTTAAAGCTTGTTTTTCTCTTTTGTGTAATGGTGCCGCGTATCTTTATCTATTTAGGAAACGTAGAAAAGCAATTTGTCGCTATGTTGAGCGAAGTTACGACTTGACAAATTGACAAAGAACGATACGGCAGTATTTCACAGCGGTACAAACTACTTCATTTGTTTGAATTAAAAACCGTTTTTTTTAGGTTTTAGTGAATATTATACAACGAATAGGACACTTCTATTTGAGATTTCGGATAATTTTAATTCGCCTAATTCTGAACCTCCTAAGGTTAACCTTTACAAATGCGTTGGGCATCTGACTCGTTTGAAAATTGAATAATAGAAAATTTATTTGTTTTTTCTTTTACATTAACAGTTACGCAATTTCTGTAAAAAACTTTTGTCGTTTTTTTGGTCACCTATAGAATTGATTTTCATTATTTTAATGAAAGAAAAAATATTTTAAAACTTTTTTCTTACAGTATGTTTTTTTAACTTGATTTAACACTTGAAATAAATCTAAGATCGTATATCTAAGGGTTGGGATGTCAATATATGAACGAAGTAGAGAAGGAATGAGTCTTCGATATGAGTGACCGAGAAAAAGTACGCTATGTGCTGCTACCATATACTAAACACTCGTTTAGGATTGTGGCGTTCTGGGATCAACCTGTGTATATCCAACTAGTGCTGGATTATACATTTCTCGACGATCGCCGTTATTTTCGAATTTTCAATGCAAATAAAACAAATCCGACTGTAAAGATATATATAAAACTAGATGTGCCCGCGACTTCGTCCATGTGGAAGCTGATGTACAAAACAATGGCTAATAAAGTCATCTGAAGGTATTTAGTCCATTCGCTTATCTACTTTTCTCTCATACTTAAGTCACGGCGCCATTAAAATTACGATAACTTTTGATAGAGTGGACCGATTTTAATGAAACAAAAACTAAGTTACTCTCGAGGATATGCTTTTTCTATAAGATTTTATTGTGAACCCAGTACTTTAGCAGTGACGCGTGTTCATTCAAACAGACAGATAGACAGACAGACAGACATTTCTAAAAATGATTGAAATGTATTCTATTACTTATTCCTAGACACCTGCAACAATTTTTTTCACGAAAATCGAAAAAGTACAGACACGTTAGATTTACATTCTTATTATATGTATAGATTATTAATAGGGTCCAACGAAACATACTCTCTATGTTTACTGAATCGTCTATTAACTGTTTGTTGTTATTACTCCGTACATACTTGATCGTCAGCGTTACGTATTCGTATTCTATATATATATATTATAAGTATGTTCTAATTGTTTATCTTAGAAACAATATACGTTATTGTGAATTATTAATTACTAAGGAAATACTAGGCTATCCCAATATATTGTGGAAGATTTTTGAAGGAGGTAGAGCCACGCTAAAGCTATTACTAGGTTCAGCATGAATGGGTCGGCTCGCCCGGGATAGTACTGCCCTCTCACAGAAAACCGAAGTGAAGTAACTAAGGACTAAGAAAAAAATCCATCAATTGTATTGCTTTTAAAATTCCCCGTAAACATAGAACAGTGTAATGTATTTCTCGTAGCCCAAATTTATTCGACTGTTAACTATCCCGTTCGGGAAAGCGAACCGCTACGGCCCGTTTGTAATGAGTCTATTGTATGTTACAGCAGGAAACCGACGCTGCATGTGTGAAAACCGCTACGGGAAATTACGAACCGATGCCTCGGGGTATTTTACTTTGTATAAAAAAAATGTGAGCAAGCACAAAAACTCTTTTCCGTAAATATTAGTTTCAAACCACGTCTGTTTGAATAATATTTTATTTATTTTAATTTTGGCAACCAATATTAGATTATTACTGCGATTCTCGAGTAGCTATATTACAAGTGTTTTGTGATAATTTCAGTGCTTTAACAAGATGGTGACTCCCTTGTTAGAACTTTCCATGTAGTTTTTCTGGCATCTCAGAATTTATGCTCCGTGGTATTATTCCCATCCAGTTCATTTGTGGATAATAACTAAACTATATTACGTAAAACATCTCTAATATTACAAAATATAGAGTCAAATAACATAAGATTATGGTAACATATAAAATCCTCTACATGGTAGACTAAGGACCCCACTAAAAACTCTTGAACAATGTTTATTTAGGATAAATTCTGATGATCTAGTTTTTAACGTGTTCACTGCCACAGGGAATATTAACGAATTTGACCTGGGATTATTTTGTTAAATAATGGTAGTTTGGTAAATAATAATAATCTATTTTTACTATAATAAAACTGTAACAAGGCCAAATTTGTACATTAAATATTTTTTGAAAATTATAAAGGGGTAGACTTTGTTATCGATATAGAAGCCAAAAATAATCCTTTTACAATTTTTGTCTGTCTGTCTGTCCCTGTGAACACGTATCACTCTGAAAGTACTGAACCAATTTTGCCGAAACTTGACACACTAATAACTAATATTACTGGGTTACATTTAGAATACTTTTTGTCCCATAAAACGCAAGGGGTTCTCCAGAATAACGGACGAAAGTCAAAAATTTGTAGTTAGTGAAATTCTTGACGGATTTTGGTAAATTCTCTTTGTGCTATATATAGCAGACAGATTAGCTAAAAATTTAAGGTATATTCCTTATTGCGCGTTATACGCTTTGAGCGGATGGGAGCTAGACCAAAAAAAGTGTAACAAAACTTTTTTGCGACACCTTAGTACAAGAGCTAGCAATGTTGGAAGAACAAAATTTAATAAAAGCTGGTTCTTTAATATATCTTTCTTTATGCTCTTTCAAACAAGCTTCAGAATACCTGGTTGCCGGTAAACGTTGTGTTTATTAATGCGCATCACACCTCACAGGTAAAAATATTAATTTTTAAATAATTTTAGGAACTTTTTTTTCAGTAAAACTGTCGTTTTAAACGTTATTAAAAACATGAATTTATCACTGTCAGACAATATTGTTATTGACAATAATGTGCCCGATCATATTTTTTATATAAAAAATAAAAATAATTCATTTCAAATCATTTTATTTTTTCCACTGCAAAGAACATTTCATTTTATTAACCATTATTTATATCTTTATATTTATCTCACATACCATCTGGGTATATGTTTGAGCGAGTCCCTTGATAGTTTGGATTCACAATTGGAAACCGTAGGTGTGGCTGCAATCGGGTTTTAGGTTTATTAAAATTATTCGCATTTAAAAATACAATTGAAAAAAAAAATTGTCGCAGACGAAGTTGCACGGGACAGCTAATCAAAAATGAAAAGAAATGTTATTGGAAGAAAAACGTTGTACGAATTATCTCGTAATAATATTTGAAACTACAACACAGAAAAGTTCATGTAAACCAAACCGGACTTTTTTTTCTTTCCTGAAGTCGCCGATTTATATCTACACTGATATTACGACTTTGCTCGTAACTCTATAAATATGGCAACTAAAGAAAGAACGAGATCACTCTTAGTGGGACTCCTGGGAAAGTTCACAAACTACGAGATATCTAACTGTCGGCAGTCAACGTGTTAATTGCGCTTTTATTCGTTCCTAATCTAGTAGCGCTATTGACCTGGCAAAGTCGTTACAGACTCAGCCGATTTTATTCAGGCAACTAGCCCAAGGGTGCGCGGCACACCTCGGCATGAGCTGTTGCCGAAACCCCGGATCTGACCTAGCTAAACTATTCTAAGTTATTCATACATATATTCGTTTCAGAATCATACAATTTCAATTGAATGATTCACAAACGTTTACATGTATATCGGAAATGAAACGAATTAAACTACTCTGAATAAGACGGAAAAAAGCTAGTAGCGCTCTTATTGGAAATATATAGCTGATACAATGATTTCAAAAATATATATTTAACCCTAATAGGCTATGAATTAGATCCGAATCTCCGAAAGGCTTATCAAAGATCTTGCCTGGTCAATAGCGTAGTCAGTTCGAAAATAAAACCCTTGAGTCTGCTGCTTGCATGATATAACTGTTCCTGCGAAGCTGCCTAGAGCTTCACGTTTTAATATTTTCGCCACGAATTATTTCCGAACAAATTTGGGGGTTTTTATATTATAGGAGGCAAACGAACAGGCGGGTCACCTGATATTAAGTGATCACCCCCGTGCATAGACACTAGCAACACCAGGGGAGTCGGAAGTGAGTTGCCAGCCTGTGTTGTTTTTTTGGTTTTAATTTTTTCATTTAATTAAGTTGTTTGCTCTAGCATATAATACAACGTATACACCTACAATTAAGATCGCACTTACGTAGAGCCTATTCTTTAAAAATGCATGTTATGAAGTATCCTTGCGTAAATCTTGATAGTGCTTCAAATAAATACAATAAATAAATGATAAACTGGAACTAACATTTACTAGCTTACAACACCCACTGAATTGCACCTACAACTGTGAAGAATCTTATTTTTCCTTTTACATTACACTTGATAGGATATTATTTATGTTAATTAATTACATATCTATATTATTAAATGTCTATTTCTGATTGTACAGTTTTTTTTAATTTTGTGATAAATTCACTGCGAACGCAAATGACCATCCATATGACGCTACTACAATTTCTTTCTTTCGTTTGTTAGTTTGTAACACGGGAAAGTGATATCGTACTACAATCGATAATGGAGTTAGAAATACACACATCAAAAAAGTCTAAGCAACATGCGTGATATTACAAATTTTTACCATTTATATTAATTAATTTCTAAGTATTTACTCAAACAAAGTGCGTAGGTAAGTAAACTTTTTTGTTATTGATGACATACTGGCTGGTTGTAAAAAAAAAATTTGATTATGTTTTGTTTTTTCATAAAATTCAAATGACTGCGAATTTGTTTGAATTTAAGTGCGTTTTAATTGCTACGTTTAGTCTTAATTTTATAATTTTACCAACCATTTAAATAAAATTAGCGACAAAATTGAATTGTTACATATTCTTTACGTCATGAAGCGACGTCATTTGATGGCAGATGAAATGCAAAGAGCTGTAGGGATGTTGCAAGTGGGAAGTAATCAATCTCAGGTATCTCGACATTTTGGCATTCATAGAAGTGTTATTTGTCGTCTTTGGCAGCGCTACAATAATACAGGAGAATCCGCTGAACAGCATCCAGGCCGTAAAAGGAGTACAACCACTCGGCAAGACCGGTACATACAACTGACTGCAAGAAGCCAACCGATGTTAACCGCTCGAGAGATAAGTTTGAGGCTACAAATTTCAAGTGGTGTTGATGTAAGTCCTCAAACTGTGCGAAATCGACTGCATGAGTACGGCCTACGAGCTCGACGCCCAATCAGGTGCCCACCGATACGTCACAGGAATCGCGCTCGTCGATATGAATGGTGTAGAGAACGTATAACATGGACCCAGGAATAATGGGATAAAATTATGTTTTCCGATGAGTCGCGATTCGGGTTTAAGCCTGATACAAGAAGGGTGCGAGTGTATCGTCGGCCCGGAAATACTGAAAGGCTCAGGTGCGTTCAGGAAGTTCATCCATACAGCGGCTCAACAGTTATGTTATGGGCGGGTATTATGAAGAACAGACGAACTGCGCTCGTTTTTGTAAATGGAAACATGAATGCTGAAAATTACATTGAGGATATTCTCAGACCCATTTGCACAAACCTTTGGCTCCGATTTTAGGTTAATGCATGACAATGCGCGTTCACATACAGCTCGGCGAACCAGTTAATACTTTGCAACGGAGAACATCCGGGTATTGCCCTGGCCTGCACAATCGCCAGATCTCAACCCCATCGAGCACGCATGGGACATACTCCAGAGACGTGTTTTGAAGGACTTGGACGGAGCGACAACAACCCAACAGCTGAAGGATTTGCTACAATTCCATTGGGAGCGAATACCGCAAGATGACATAAACAGTCTCATTAATTCAATGAATAATCGTTGCCGACAAGTTCTGAATAGCAGAGGAGCCCATACTTTGTATTAAATTGTTCTATTCTTTCACAATAAATACATTTTCTTTAGAAATTTCATTTTGTAAGAAAAAAGTTTAGTTTCTTATGTATCTTAGTTTCTACAGTATATTGTAATATTGTTCATTTCTGTTATTAAAAAGACTTGTAAATTGAAACTATTATCATTAGTCTCTCTTTCACATCTATTGGCAGTCCTAATAATAAACATATACTTTTTACGTAGTTCATTAATTCATTAAACATGATGCGCTGCACAATATCAGTACAAAATATCAATATTAAAGACAACAGCGTTATTTTTACATCATAGAACCCTAAAGATATTATTTTAAAAACAAAATACAACGTTATACCTAATGTGAAGAACCATCCTAAAATTTAAATTAGTACATATTGCTTAGACTTTTTTGATGAGTGTACATTTTTTTTATTGTAGGAAAAATATCTAAAAAAAACTTTCCTTTTTATATTCGACCAGCGGGCCCGGCTGACATTGTCCCGCTCGGATAATAACAAAAAAATCTTGACAAATTATAAACCTAAACCTTCCTCATGATTCATTATCTACTGGTGAAAATCGCATGAAAATCCGTTAAGTAGTTTTTGGGTTTATCGCGAAGACACAGACAGACAGACGTGGCGGAGGCCTTTGTTTTGTAATTATATGCTATTTAAAAAATAATGCGATACAAAAGTTATGAACATTATTTTGTTATTTTTTAAACAAAACATTAATAATTGAATATATATTTCATTCTGAAACGTTTTAAAACAACAACAAAACATTGCGTGTGAACACGCGGAGGAAGTGAAACTCCTTTGGCTTATATGTATTAAATGATATATACATGAGAATGCTCATAAACTGTATACGATACGAAGTCCCGTAATATAAATATTTAACTATATATTTACTATTTTTGTATACTATTGGAATCAGGCATAACATGTAAAGAAAATTTTGAATTATTTAAATAGGGAATAATTTAAATTTCCTAATTTGTAAATTGAAACTATTATCATTAGTCTCTCTTTCACATCTATTGGCAGTCCTAATAATAAACATATACTTTTTACGTAGTTCATTAATTCATTAAACATGATGCGCTGCACAATATCAGTACAAAATATCAATATTAAATCTACACAGACTCTTATACTACACGTCACTAGTCTGACGCAAGCCGTGCAAGCGCAGTACGGTCGGTCACGTCAACTAGCATGTCATGACGCGAAATTATAAATTTATCTCCTTCTAAAAAAATACCGCTCCATGCGCTTCAAGAAGTCAATTTTTAATAAGTTTCAATTCAAAAATAAGTCTCGAAATTTTATTACTATCACGCCCATGGGAGCTTTACTAGAACAAGAATATTAACAGTTAATCTGAATGTAACTGTTACTTTGTCCTTGAGTCCGGGTCTAATATCGGCTATTGATTTCCACGTATAATTAGTTCACAGTGACCCAGATACTCTAAATATTATAATTGTCCCAGTAATTTGGTTTGCTAATATTACGGAATATAGCCGGTTTGTTAGCCTATACGTGTATTATTATTGATTGTTATTCTGTTCCCACTAATAGTAGTAATTATTTGATTGCGTGTTTAATTTGTACTGTCGACTGTTTGATTCAATATCTGGGACGTTGAAATATAGACTGACTATTATTTATTTAGATTGTAAAGTGGATGTGGACTTTATAATGTTCTTATATACATTTAATAGGATTTTTTTTCGAACTGACTACGCTATTGATCTAGCAAGGTCTTAACAGCTTCTTGGACTACTAAGGCGAGCGCTTAAGGCACTCAGCCGATTTTATTCAGGCAACTTGCTCAAGGGTGCGCGGTACACCTCGGCATGGGCTGTTGCCTGATACATGCAATTCGCGACCTATCTGAGCTAATCTAAGCTAAGCTAACTATTCATACATATATGAGTTGTTGAAAGATATATGTGTACCAAGCATACATACCTCAACCATTCTTATATATATTTCGTATCGGATAATTTTCTAAACTATTTCAGTTCGATAACGGACCTAGGCTTGAGCCGCTGCCGAGGGGGGCCTAATCTGGTAGATCTAATAGGAGTATAGATAGATTATAGATTTTATAGAATATGAACAAGCTGTGCAAGTGCAATACGGCCACCCATACTTAGGTAGTAAAAATACTGCTCAACGTGCCTACAGAAGTTTACAGTTCAAAAAATCATGAAAAATTTGAATCTGATAAAGTTATTGTTTACATGAAAGAAATAAAAACAAGAATGCTGCGTTTACTGTAATAGACTTTAATTTATAATGCGAGGGTTGTTCTTTATGAGCACAATAAGGATTTTATTTACACTTTCTTATTTACAGGAAACTTATTATATTGAAGAAATTATAAAGTGTATATTCGGCTAAATATTTAGTAGATTAAAAGTGTATTGTAAATAAATCGAGTTCTTTTCATGCATTAATATTATAACCGAAATGTAAGGATTCGATTAAACTTGTACAATCAGAGAAGGGTGACTAGGACGTATGTGATTGAGTTTGGGCGGCGCGACGCGTGAACTATGAGATTGGGTTTGAAACACACTTATATATTTTTTTGCATCTGTGACAGGTGATTTGTTTACACCCATTACAATCCATAATGTTACCGTAACGCTACTCTCAGTATCTCTGAGAATTTGAGTAAACATGAAATGTGTGTGTCTCCGAGCGATGTGCAACGAAAGAGTCGGATGGAGTAAGTGGCAGAATTGCTAATGTTAAGATGGTGGTGTAACTAGAATGAATGAGATTAGGAATTATTATACCAGAGGAAGTATGAGGTGGCACCAGTGATAGAAAAGTTGAGAAGTAATAGTTTAGCACGATACAAACACGCAACTATGATGAAGTGGGATGAAAGTTGCTCCCTCGGCAGTGGCCCAAGCGTAGGTTAGGCTACGAGTGGAGTCCTCAAGCACGCTGCGAGTGCGATACAGTGACACTGAAAATGTTCAGTAAATAGGTTAACACACACAATACAGATCACCCCCACATATGTGCACACACACACACACACACACACACACATACAGGTAGGTATACATATGCTGGAAGGGTTTTATGTTATTCCTTATTTTTTGGTTTTAGTTAAGTTTAGATGAGTTGACACGTACAAAGTACATGTTTATGTTCGTGAGGCACATATGTATGCCTCACTAATTCTTATTTGTATGATTAGCTTAAATAGTTTAGCTTAGTAAGATTCGCGTTGTTGCATTCAAGGCAATAGCCCAAGCCGACGTTCAGTCCCTTAGATACCCGAAGGCTTGTTGCCAAGTGGCTGAGTGCCATAAACACGCACCCCATTAGTCCGGTGAAGCTGATATTCGCTTAAAAAAGGGAGATTAAATTACATAAAATAAAAAGAGTCGTAGTAAGTCTGATAAAAATTTTCACACATTCATTTTATTTCACATATTCATTACATCTTTAAGGGAGGTGTCTTCTTTTTGGATTTTTGGTAGGTATATACTCTGTCTACTTTCACACAATGCGATTCATATAACTAGAACACTTTTATTACATACTAGCTGTGCCCGCGACTTCGTCCGCGTGGAACCTGATGTACAAAACAATGACTAATAAAGTCATCTGAACGTATTTAGTTCATTTGCTTATCTGCTTTTCTCGCATACTTAAGTTGCGGCGCCATTAAAATTACAATGACTTTTGATAGAGTGGACCGATTTTATACAAAGACTAAGTTATTCCCGAGGATATGCTTTATGATTTTCTTATATGAGGTTTTATTGTAAACCCGGTACTTTAGCAGTGATGCGTGCTTATACAAACAGACAGACAGATAGACAGACATTTCTAAAAATGATTGAAATGTATTCTATTACTTATTCTAGACACCTGCATCAATTTTTTTCACGATAATCGAAAATGTACGGACACGTTAGATTTACCTTCTTATTATATGTATAGAAGATGTAGATAGAGGGATATATGAAGATGGAAAATCGATGAAGGATGGATGAACTCTCTGAGTAATCATATTTGTATAATGGTTGTGAATATTGATATGACTGTTGATAGTGAAGAATGGCGAAGAAACTTATTTATGTATTAGGAAAACTAACAGCTATAATGTACAATACATAGTTATTAGAATAGAAAACATCAAGCCATTTATAAGTTTTCGCCGATATATGGGATAAGGACAACAATAACAAGAGATGCTAACTAATAATGTAATATTTATACATAGTTTTAAAAGTCGAATAGTCCGTTCTTTAATATCTGGATATCAATTATCCACGAACTTGGCTCTAGATTTACTATCAACCCTTACTCAAGTCAGGATAAGCAATAAACAACGAAGGCGCTCGACTACGAAATAGGTCATATCGTTGGCTCCCTTATAGTTATGCCTAGAATGATATCGCAGCCGTATCATAATCCTAGGTTTTCGGCTAAAAATATTCTTCTTATAATTTGGTCTCTAGGTACAAACGAAAATATTCTCTTGATACCAGGAATGGAGCCGTATCTCGGATAGCTGTACAAGAAATAAATCAAAATCAAAAACCTCTTATTCAATTTAGGCCCTGAGAAGGCACTTATGAATTTTAAAATATTTATATATTTTTTTATTATTTATTTAGGTAAAGGTAGTTGATTCTACTTTTATCAGTTCAATTCGTTTGAAGCGATGATGACTTAGTTGATAGCGTGTTCGGATACCACACCAACGTAGGTTCGAATCCTACCAAATGAGTCGGAGCATTCGGTGAAGGAAACCATTATGATGAAACCATAGCATGGTGGCAGGGCTTTTTCTAAGTTCGCCTGGCTACTTACTACTCTCAAGATGAAAATATGTCACCAAGCAGCTGTTGTGTTTCGGCAGCTGTACTTGAGAGCCAGGTCCCTTTATGTTTAGCGTGTTTACTATCTTAGCCATATAGTCATTTAACTTTTTCTAACTCCGCCTGGCTAGTTACTACTCTCAAGTTGAAAATCTGTCACCAAACAGCTGTTGTGTTTCGGCAGCTGTACTTGAGAGCCAGGTTCCTTTATGTTTAGCGTGTTTACTATCTTAGCCATATAGTCATTTAACTTTTTCTAAGTCCGCTTGGCTAGTTACTACTCTCAAGTTGAAAATCTGTCACCAAGCAGCTGTTGTGTTTCGGCAGCTGTACTTGAGAGCCAGTTTCCTTTATGTTTAGCGTGCTTACCATCTTAGCCATATAGTCATTTAACTTTTTCTAAGTCCACCTGGCTAGTTACTACTCTCAAGTTGAAAATCTGTCACCAAGCAGCTGTTGTGTTTCGGCAGCTGTACTTGAGAGCCAGTTCCCTTTATGTTTAGCGTGCTTACCATCTTAGCCATATAGTCATTTAACTTTTTCTAAGTCCACCTGGCTAGTTACTACTCTCAAGTTGCAAATCT
This sequence comes from Antheraea yamamai, assembly GCA_036509395.1. Lineage (NCBI taxonomy): Eukaryota > Metazoa > Arthropoda > Insecta > Lepidoptera > Saturniidae > Antheraea > Antheraea yamamai. The sequence goes on from AP028441.1 coordinate 16,152,902, forward strand.
GTCACCAAGCAGCTGTTGTGTTTCGGCAGCTGTACTTGAGAGCCAGTTCCCTTTATGTTTAGCGTGCTTACCATTTTACCCATATAGACATTTAACTTTTTCTAAGTCCGCCTGTCTAGTTACTACTCTCAAGTTGAAAATCTGTCACCAAGCACCTGTTGTGTTTCGGCAGCTATACTTGAGAGCCAGTTCCCTTTATGTTTAGCGTGCTTACCATCTTAGCCATATAGTCATTTAACTTTTTCTAAGTCCACCTGGCTAGTTACTACTCTCAAGTTGCAAATCTGTCACCAAGCAGCTGTTGTGTTTCGGCAGCTGTACTTGAGAGCCAGTTCCCTTTATGTTTAGCGTGCTTACCATCTTACCCATATAGTCATTTAACTTTTTCTAACTCCGCCTGGCTAGTTACTACTCTCAAGTTGAAAATCTGTCACCAAGCAGCTGTTGTGTTTCGGCAGCTGTACTTGAGAGCCAGTTCCCTTTATGTTTAGCGTGCTTACCATCTTAGCTATATAGTCATTTAACTTTTTCTAAGTCCACCTGGCTAGTTACTACTCTCAAGTTGAAAATCTGTCACCAAGCAGCTGTTGCGTTTCGGCAGCTGTACTTGAGAGCCAGTTCCTTTTATGTTTAGCGCGCTTACTGTCTTAGCCATATAGTTAATCATCATTTAGATGAGACTGTGGTTAAACGCTAAAACCCACAAAGCATAAAAAATTACGTTTTAATCCTAAAGAGTGACTATCGTACCTGATGGTAAGTATATTACATTTCATAGATTGTCATTGCTGTCATGCCAGCCTGCAAGCCTCACGTCTACTGAATGTACACTGACAGCTCCCAAAACTCGTTAAACCAAAGGAGCTATGGTGGGTTATTTACCATGTACATAATAGGATCTCGTAGGTTTGTCACTCTGTGTGTTAGGAAAGTTGATTGATTACAAATTAGAAGATGGTGAATAATGATGATTACGTATTTGTCCTAGGCTTCGCTCGTCTTAATACTGATTTTACCTATTTTTCTGGAACAGTAATTTTGGAAGGCATCCTATCCTACGACCCTGAAAACGTGTAAGCAAAATTGAAACCGTAACAAACAAACTCACACTCACATTTACATATTTATAACAGCTTGTATATGATAAAAATGTTTTCCTGAAGGAAAGGTTTAATTACTATGGGTTAGGGAACGTTAGACATCACATATGTTGAAAAATCTCTAGTTATCTGTTATCTTACGCAATAATGGTATTTATACGAATAATTAGATATTTTCATAGTGTTTTCTTTAACCAATACCGAGCATATTTCTTAATTAATGTTAATGAATATACGAGTATGTGAAATGTTAAATACAGAAGATGTAATTTGTTTCTGGCATAAAATTTAATCTATTTCGCAGTTCTATCACGCGGACGTTGTGAATACCTATAACTTTACCGCGTTGGTCTAAGTGTGCCCGTGACCTTATCTAAAGTGGCAAGTGAAAGGCCTATTCAATAAATCTAACTAATAGTTAGAAATGTTTCTGTGATTGAATGGTTCCGAACCTACTCGCAAGTTCCAATTCCGAACTAATAAGCTACTCGATCAATGCTCTTGTAATTTATGTTCCGCTAAAGATTTTCATTACAAAGTGTTACTAATAATACATTTATTATATACTAGTTCGTGTACGTGACTTACTTCTCATAGAAATGACTTATTAACGGTAACTATGTGTTTTATCTGAATTAGTTTTATCATTAGAGCTTAGTTGCTACGAAAAAGCGTAATTTTATCTAGTCTAAATAGTTTTCCGAGAAGCCTAAGAACTTCAGCAGAGATCAGAGGAATACAAATAGAGATCTGTCTTTAAAAGTCTTGTCAAAATGTGTTTAATCGTTTCGAAGATTTTATTTGTTTTGTAAAATAAAAGTGAGTTACTCCTTATAGTATCAGCTGTCTGCTAGTGTCCGCGTGGAACCTAATGTAAAAAAACAGTGACTAATCATCTGAATGTATTAAGTCCATTTCCTTATCTACTTTTTTGTCGTAATTAAGTCGCGTTGTCATTTAAATTAAAATAACATTTGATAGAGTGAACCGTTTCGAGTATCCATACTTTCGCAAGTGAAAGTGTTTCGCAGGAAAGTCTTGTTAAAATCAGTTTAACCACTTCGCAAATTAGCCGATACGAACAGACAGTCGAAAATTATAAAAAACTGTTATTATTTGTACCGTATGTTTACTATAGTTTCATATCCATTCAGTAAAAGATATAACAAAGAGACGTTTCAAATTTGTTTATTTTTATCAACTAGCGCCGACCGCGGTTCTGTACGCGTTCGTTACCCAGTAATTATTGTCGTCAAATTGTATTTTTTTTATTTAATTTTAATAATTTGTAGGGGTGAGAAGCAAGTCCTTGCCTACATATATTCTTTGAGCGCCGGTTTGTAAGAATACAGTTGCTTGCTATGCTAAAATTATGTTACTTAATCTTTTACAGTGGTGCTGTTGCGTAACCTAACTGAGTGCTTGAACGCGACTAACGATTCAAGTGTTTAATAAATATAATTTTAATTGAACTGTGCCGATGCTCACGTAATAAGTAGGGCAACATGCAATCGTATATAATTTTTAAGCTTATCAATTTCTGCTCAAATTGCCGCTCATCCCATGCTCAAAATTTCATTAAAACTGACCAAACCATCTTTAAATGTAATTCATGCATGCACTAAATGCAGAGGAACAACCTTATGTCATATCCACGATCCGTGCCCTATATAATAGAATCTTATAACGAAGTTTGTAAAAACAATTCGATACAGACAGAACTACAGATTTATTAATATAGATAAGCGTTTTGTATCAAATCAAGTATTGACTATTGAACGTTATGTGAACGAATTGAACTCTAATAGAACTGTCAACGAAATGTTTTATTAAAGGTCACATGTAAGTAAATGGTATCAGCACGTATACGATACTGTTTTGTTAAGTTTGAATAAGATAAAAGTGGATGTGTGCTCATGACTACGGATCGTCTTCAAACGTTGTCCATGTAAAATATGGAGATCATTAAAAAAAAGTGTGTTTCGCCTTATTCTACGTTTGTAGAAAAAACGATACTAACAATAGAAAAAGTTGACTATAGCTAACTTCAGGGTGTCGGTTTTTCGTGACGGTGTGCGCGCGCATCGTAAAAATTTACTCTCTTCATTTTTCCCTAACGCGCCAAAAGAAGTATAACTTCAAACACTACAATCCTTATGGACGGCGAAATTTGAATTCGTGTACAACTCATTTAAATTGGTAATGGTGAAAATAAAAAATGTTCTTGTAGTGGGAAAACATAAAACTTTAGATTTATTTACGTTTGAAATTATCATGTCTCCAGAAAGAGGTCTGTACCGCATCAGTTTGACTCTTAGAGACTGGCATTATTTCAATTAATATGAATCATATATGAGGGCATCTATATTCTATATTAGAACCTGTTTGGTCTGAGATTGGTAATAAGATATTGATATTTACTGTTCCAGCTTACTAAACTAAATATTAAGTGTTGTTGAATAAACAGTTATCAACAAAATCAATATACTCATCAATCTCGGCCTTATAAGGTATTATATTCTTTGGACGGCGAAATACTGCTGATTAAATTTTGATGACACATTACAGCAATATAGCTTATTTATTAGAATAAGAAATGGGATAATTTATAAAAAATATAGTTTAAAATAGCCAAATTATAGCAATAAGTGTCAAGTAATTTTGAAAGACTTCTGTCATATGAGAATCATCTCGGCGTAATCAATAAACCGTATATACAAGTGCAAGTGATATATTTTCAATGTGACTCCCACGGGGGTGTAGCGCCACAAGGTTTTGCCTATGGTCCCAATAATTTTAAGTGGGAAGACATTACCGTCACGCGTTACGAACTATCAGGCTGCGTGACGATAAACGCAGCACGATAACTGGGCGTACTGTTTGTATACAAAATAAACTCGAAAATGCTAATATCAAGAACTGCAAATCAAATAAACACGTGGAAATAGTTATTCTGTGCCTTTCTAAAGTTAATTTTGAGATTACAAATAGTTATTCTGCGCCTTTCTAAAGTTAATTTTGAGATTACAAATAGTTATTCTGCGCCTTTCTAAAGTTAATTTTGAGATTACAAATAGTTGTTCTGTGCCTTTATAAAGTTAATTTTGAGATTACTTTGTAGCGCGACAATTAGCCGAAGTTTCGTCACGCTGGTATGGCACTAGCGTTAGTATATAGTGATATTAATTACTTGATTGATTACTCAACCTGATTTTACTCGATTCCACAGATGGAAGCTAATGTTTTTGGAGTGAATATACGTATATCTAATATCTATTCGGTAAGTTCCTTATGTTGTTAGTCTGAATAACTTAGTAGACATCGTATGACGTGACCTGAAGATTCGTATTAATTGAGTGAATGAAAAGGCTTTACAGTATTTTAAGAATGACGGCAGAGTGTCAAATCAGCGAACTGCAGTGGGGATTTTTGAAATTATACTTTTTTTTGACTTGTGGCGCGCGTACACCGACGTCTAAAAGTGATTCCATTAAGTTGGTGGGTAATTGTCAGTCTTACGTGTGTACACACGTGTTTTTAAATAATTCAACTTGTTTTAATTACATTGGTAATTTGTTTGTAATACCAATGTAATTACCAATGTAATAAATAAGCGAACTAATAGTTAGTAGGTGGTAGAGTTATTATTGGTTTCAGCATGAATAGGTCGGCTCGTCCGGGGTAGTACCACCGTGTCACAGAAAACCCACGTGAATTAACAGTGCTTGTTCTTCGTTTGCCACCTATAAGATAAAAAAAAATTATAATAATAATACACAGTTTAGAAAGAAATTACGCAACACCGTGTCGCTTACTGTGGAAAGTGTAAATTTTCGTCACGTCAGTTAAAATTATTTTCGTATATTCCGCTAAAGTTATAACTTTATAATCGCCTACTGTGATTTTCCATAGCTTTATGAGATTAGTTTCAATGTATAATGCTGTAAGACATCTGGTTTTGTGCGTTTAATTACCATAGTGTTGCTAATCTTGAAGGATTATTATTGTCCTTTGTAATAATATTATAATGTAGGTCTTTACAAGATTTGTGTTGTCAGAGTTTGTTAGTTTTAAATTTAAATCTGATAAATAATATAAGAAAATATTTATGGAAAGAAATATATCGTTTTTTTTATTGTAAAAGAAGCTGGATATGATTTTTGAATTAATGACGCTTTAGTGGCAGCATCTAAAATAGGCTTAAAATAAAACGATATTAAATCATATACAATGGTGATGAAGAATTTTCTATAACTGGGTTACTCGAATTAACAATAAATATCAAAGACTTTTTGGTGTATTCTGGCTGACGTATTTATAGGCCAGTCTTCTTTTTGGGCTTAGCGTATTATGAATTCTGTAACAATCACGTTAGTGGAGATTGAAGAATATGCGTAACCACGGTCACGGTAATCGTCACATTATACAAGTATTGCAGATTTTCATTACATATGATATATATGATATTATGATATATGATATGATAACCTGTGAAATAGCAGTGATGTAAATATCTAATTTCACTGTGATATAATATTATTAAAATAGCAATAATTCTAATGGTGATTTCAGTGCATAATTCAACCCTTTAGCAGATTTACTCACCGGTTCGAATGTCTCGCGAACCAGCCTGAGGTTACATTACCTGTTTAATTAACCGCAACCCTTGAACGCAGTAATTAATTCGTAACACCACCCGTTACTACGCTTGTCACATAAATTCCTCAAAGTTAACATAACACTGTACGTACCTTTAACGTAGGGTGACCAACGATTAAAATTTTAATAGATTGTCCTATCGTTTAAAATTAATCTGTGACGAATTCGTGTTCAGAACTACCATAGTTATTATGAATATCTGAAATTTATCGATATCGATATATATATATAGGTATAAAGAGGGTGTGAAAATAATCCGTATATAATACATATAATAAGAATATAAAGTGTCTGCGCTTTTTAGATTTTTGCGAAAAAAATTGTTGCGTCTTGGAATAAGTAATAAAATACATTTCAATGATTATCGGAAATGTCTGTCTATCTGTTTGAATACGCATCACTGCTAAAGTACAGCGTTCACGACAAAACCTCAAGAATGTCATAAAACATATCCTTGGGAAAGTAGTCACTGTTTTTTTTACATATGGTTATTATTATGCATAAGCCTGAACATACGGCTATATTCAGAGCGGCCAAAAAATTAACATATACTACACTAAACTATTTCTCCTTACACAAATAGTAATGAGTATTATTTTTATAATAATAATAATAAGAACGATATTATTTTTAGCCATTTTCTAAAAGATTTTACCTTAAGGGAGGGAAGTCAAACTTAAGCAACACGCCAGCCTATACGTAGCCATGTTTTAGTGATTTGAAACGTAGAGAAAACAAGTCATTCACAGTCACAACAAACTTAATTGTCAACTCATACACTATTATATTACTAAATAAATACGAATTGATAAATAAGGTAACATTAAGCGAAAATTAAAAGAATATATAGTACATGGACTTGCCATTGCTTTCACCATTCCACCACCAAAATTTTTGTTCTTCTTATTCTGTCTATTCATATTGTGAACGTTTACATTAAATTGACTAAAATATGCTTAGTTTGAGTTATATTTCTTATTGGTTGCGCCGCTTTATGTATTTTGAAAATTCCCGCATTATGGTTTAAATCGCGCCACTTTGAAGCCCGACCAATTAATTGGGATCAGGTCACGCCACCTTTCTAGCCTTGCCCAATCACCTTTTCCTGGCACATGCTAGTTCGGTATCGCGACGCCCACGCCGCTAGTTTCGATTGCAGCCGCCAGTGTTCGACTGTTGCCGCCATTGTGTGTGTTCGACTGCTATCGTCAGTTGAGTTCGATTGCGGCCGTGAGTGTGGTGGGCCGCCCCGCGTCCGTCGCGTTCCAGTGTTCGTTTGCTATCGCATCGTGATTGTTGTGTCGTCCGCACCGCATGCTAACATTTTGAGTTTCGCATGGTCGAGTGAGAAATAAACGCATCGCTATATATGTGCCGACATATATTATAAACAATAAGTGTTGTGAGGGAGGAAACCCAGTGGAAGGAAACGAGAATCACCTAGCTGGCTAGCCACGTGGAGACTGCATCGCCGCGAGGTATGTGCCAAGTTTCTTTCCTACCCTTGTCTCCCTAGTCGTATGATCGCAATAGTTGAATATCAAATATAACAACCCCGCATATACAGTCCACTTAAATTTAGCATAGAAATCCCCGCAACCGCAGCCCACGGTGACGTCGACATCGGCGCGGCGTCACCACTTATCATCTATACTTTTTAATTTATATGTATTAAATTGGCGCCCACTATATAACGAAACTGATGTACTATATTTTAAAATCCCCTTCGTGGAAAAAAACTGTTTCCTATCATTTTCCGCCTTACATGTTCATTTCTCACAATATGCCCAAAAAATTGGCTAACCTAGCTAATGTATGTAAAACAAATTTACCATACGTTTGAAAAATCTAATTAGTATGTCGAATGTTCTTTATGCGGACGACATAGGGTGTAAAATGAAACGTAAGGTAGTTAACCAGACGCAAAATAATTACTGAAGTAAGATTTGACATGGCAAGACAGTTATGACAGAGACGTCAGCGGTGCGTTATAATATGTCAGGCTGTTGGTTTGTTTGTGATTTAGTGTTTGTACAATGCGGCTTTTTGTTTACACTGTACGCAACCGATGTATTGTCTTCACTGTTCATAATTACAATAAGGGGTGTTCCTTTATGTTATGACTTTAAAATAAATATAGTACATATAAATAATATTTCACTTACATATAAATAACTAGCTTTAGCTCGCGGCTTCGCTCGCGTTAATGCATTTGATTTATCTCGCATCTCAAAGGAACGTAATACAAATAGATCGCGTTATAATTCTACACAATATTTGAAAGTAAATGTAATTAATTATTCAAACGCCATAGTGGCATAAACATAATGAATACGCTCCAGAAATATATTTAATTGGTACTTAGGGGTGATGTAGGCACTAATAATATAAGATCCTGAAAGTTTAATTGGTTTTCGAGAAAAAGCAAATTTTGTAAACAACAGAAAAAGAAATTCTTGTGATTGTTAAGTCAATCGATATATCTAAATTTATAATATGTTTAGGCGACCACTAATAGCTTCTAGAAAAAAAATAAAGAGCTACAAATAAGGTTCATAAGATCATTGTCAAATAAAAGTTTTTCTTTAAAAAATATGTTATTTACAATGACGAAATTTTCGTACAATTATGAAAGTCTTTTTCTTGAAATACCATGCAATTTAAAAAAAATAAAAATGTGTACGGCATAGTTTAAAAAAAATAAAAACCACATTTTAAACCTTGTAACACTAAATAAAACTAATGTTACACCATGAATCATTACATAGTATAAAATAAAGTCCCCTACCGCGTCTGTCTGTCTGTCTGTTCGCGATAAACTCAAAAACTACTGAACGGATCTTTATGCGGTTTTCTCCAATGGATAAAGTGATTCACGAGGAACGTTTTGGTATATCATTTGTCTAGGATTTTTTTATAATCAGGGCGGGACAACGTCTGCCGGGCTCGCTAGTATTTAATAAATTTAAAATGGGTACGCTATCAATCAGTTTATAATCGTATATGTTTTATTTTAATGCCGCTAAGTACCGTTTTATATTTCTGGGAACGATTCACTATGCTTATACCTCTATGACTATTATACGGAATATAAAATGATCGTAGCAAAGTTAAACATAATATGCCTTCTTTATTAAATAATAACGCAAAAGGGAAAGAAAGATACGCGAGAATTGAGTGATGTTTTACGCTGGCACGTCTGAAACGTCGTACCGGCGATAAATTGCCGTAAGAATGGCCTTCGACCTGCCACTTATAATTTTTGTATTATAAATACGATCTATGTACCCGTCCGTTCGTCTGTAATATAATCGAGATTCGCTTTTATCACGATACCGCGAATTTCCTGTGTATTTTAAAGAGGGATAGATTTCTTTGAAATACGCCTTCGCTTGATTCGATTGTCTGGTAGTCGATTCAGATCGAAGGTTTACTTGCATGTGTATTTCTTTGAAAAAAGCCAGTAATTTTGGTGACGCAATGATATACATATATCCCCTGAATTATTAATCCTGGTGTAAATATTTATGATAGTACATTTAATTGTTATTAAGTTTAATTGACTATGAAGATTTCAACTTATGTTATAATATCCAGATACTTATATGTTTTTTTGTATAAGGCTTTGATGAGAAGAAATGTTTAAGAAAGTCAGGGAATTAACGCAGTATTCATTAATAAATGTATATAAATAATAAAAAAAAAAACTATGACGTTGTTACGGATAACACCACCTTTATCATATAATCGTTCCCTTAACTAGAATTAACAAAGAAATAAATAATAAACGCTAACTATTTAAACAGTAAATATATAAATACAACTAGGGTTGTCTACAGAGATGTGAATTTTTCGATTTTTTTTTTCGATATAACTATCAGTATTGCCTTGACGAGCCTTTTCGTCACTGAGCTTTAGAAAAAGTTCAAAGGCGCCAGAGTTGATGAACTGACTTGGGTTGGTGCCTTACATGTAATGTCACGAATCGAACAAACTAATAGTGTGCGCTAAGCTAACCTATATATTGAGAGATTCATATGTGTGCCTTCACATGTACTGCACGAACGTATACATGTATTTCGGACTGAACATTTTGAATACGGTGATCTAACTAAAAAAGAACAAAAAGTTGAATGCATTTTCACTGTATTGCGTAAGGGACGTGCTCCAGAGCTTTCGCTAGAGATCAGGCCTAGATTTGAGTCGCTGCGAAGGATGTCCGCAACGGTTGTGCGGAAACGTAGTTAACCGCCCGTCCTCATCTCGAGAATGAGCTCGGCAATGTTCCGTTTATAGAATCGGAGGGTTGTGATGTCTATTACAGGATTGTAACGACATTTTTATTGACAGATAGAGGACTACATAATCTAGTTTACATTTCTTTACGTTTTTCAAGCAAGGACGAATTCAGATACAACATTTGATTCCTACGAAATATGAAAACCATTTTCACGTGAACAATTTCGTAGACACAAGTCAGTGAATATATAAAATAATTTCCGTTAGCTACAGTACTGTACTGTATTAATTCGTAGTGTAGTGAAACTTGTAGACGTTCTCATCTCCTTAACGTAATTAAATTGGTTTCAGTGTCCACTTTCAGTCCGGATAGTACTTAAACCGATTGCGAAGTGTAGTCATATTCTTGACACAAGTTAGTAATCGATTTAAACCAGTTGTATTTAATTACAGTGATGTAACTTTGAACTAATATTAGATCGCTTGGAAAGTGGTTTTTAGATACTGCTTTTTATATATGATTTTAGTGTTTGACCAAAAATTCATCTGATGGACGTAGAAAAGGCCTTAACACCACAAGATTTTTCTTTACCAAAGAACTCCGGCTCACTGCAAGGATTTGAACCTACGCCGCTTAGATCATAGAATCCTAGATATGAAATTATGGTGTGTTTATTTTTCTTGGTAGAATGTCAAATCAGGGTTACTTGATTACTGTATTTCAGTCACGCTGAAGCTATTACTGGTTTCAGCATGAATGGGTCGGATCGTCCGGGGTACTACCGCCCGACCCACAGAAACACCGACGTGAAGTTATAGTGCTTTTGTTGTTGCGTTTCGTTCGGTTAGTGAGAGCGCCGGGGGCCCACATCCCCCTCTTCCTTCCCTCCCTCCAGTGCCCCTCCCCCCTCACCCTAAACGCAGGCTGGCAACGCGCTTGCGATTCCCCTGGTGTTGCTAGTGTCTATGGACGGTGGTGATTACTTAACGTCAGGTGACCCATCTGTTCGTTTGCCTCCTATGATATAAAAAAAATGTCATCCTTATACTAGAATAAAGAACTCACAACTACGCTTGTCAAATAAAACCTTCCTGAGCTGAGATAGAGTTTCTGTAATATACCTTCAACTTAGAAAAACGAAATAAACCTATAATAACAATTCCCTTCGTAACAGTTGCATTTATGGTATATCTGAGCTCGATACATTACATATCGCCGTAACATCATACTACCCATTTTTCTACAAGTTATCACTAGAGATGCTACAGTACTTGAACCACTGACTTAATGAGGACAATTTAGTATGTATGTGTATGTGTGTGTGTGTGTATGTATGCGTATGTGTGTTATGTGTATGTAGTGTCCAGTTCGTTAAACTCATCTATTTATTCTAACAAATGGTAATCAAATAATAACAAATGCATGCGAAACCGTGAGAAGACGTAGTTTGATATAATTAACAGAAAGCCCGTTTAAAAATTATTTGTATCATGATGAGTGTTCTGAAGAACTATTTAATTTAATCCCTTCTTCCTTCAATAACTTAAATAAACATTAATTAGATTATAAAAAAAAAGAAAACACTCTTATATAAAACTAAAAACAGAAAAAAAGGCAGCCTCAAAATGTAAGAAGTATACTGGAGACCAAATAGGTATATAAGATATACTAGCATTTTCAGCAAAACAACGTCTCTGAACTCCATGTTAGAAGTTCATCGCCGGAGAATTTCACAACTAAGTTTCCGTTAAAAAACCTCCCATTAAACAATCCACCTGGACATGAACTATAAAAATTCATAACATCGTATTTTTCCCTTCCTTAAAGCTGTGGAACTATCTCCTGGCCAGTGTGTTCTCTCTTTCCTATGACGTGGGGTCCTCCAATTGTAACGAGAAGAGACATTTACGCAGGCCGGCATGACAGCGACCACTAGCGATGGATAGCTTGTCTCTCGAGGATCGTCGTTGTTTTTGGACTGCACTGTGCTTACTATCAGACATAGTGCAGCCATTTTGCCGTGCTACAAAAAGCAATCTATCACAATTTGCTCGTATATTATAAGGAAAATGTTAAATAATTGTCATGATAGAAGAGGATGTCATCTGGGAAATAAAGAGATTGCTCGAAGTAAACCGGGATCAAACTTCTAAGTATGCACGAAAAGGTAAATCTGTTTTCTTTTTTACTACTACATCTTTTATACAGGGCCGTATTTATAATTGGATTGGGTGACGTGACCCCCATACCAACAATACTGTATACTAAAATGACAATTATATATTTCAGTTCATACAAAACTTTGAGTAAAATATTTGTTGTAGGTTTTAGGTATAGGTTTCCCGTCTGAATTATGAACTTAAATCCCAAGGTTTGAAGTAATCGTGTCGTTACATTTCAAAATAAGCTGAGTTCAATTTCAGCTGTTTCTAATATTTTACGTTATTTTTCAAGTTCTTCAAATTTTGCACATGTAAAATATGAAACCCATAAAAAGAACAAGAAAACTTATGGACGGAAAAATTTAAACTTCGTTCTCAGTGTATAAAAACTCTTAAAAAAGCGTGTGTTTACTTATGTACACGCGTTAGAAGTTATACTTCTTTGGCGTAACAAGATAAAAATCTTATCAAAAATTTCATCTTTTGCCTTATTCTACGTTTGTAGAAAAAACGACACTAACAATAGAAAAAAGGTATTTAATACATTGAAAGTTTTAATACAAAGAAATACAAACAACAAATACAAAGAAACAAAATGTTGACTATAGCTAACTTCAGGCTGTCGGTTTTTCGTGACGGTGTGCGCGTGCATCGTAATAACTTCAGGTTGTCGGTTTTTCGTGACGGTGTGCGCGAGCATCGTAAAAATTTACTCTCACCATTATTCCCTAACGCGCCGAAAGGAGTATAACTTCAAAATAAAAAATGAAACATTATATGAACGATTAACATTACATTTAGCTTATTCTGAAATGCCACGACACAATTACTTCAAACCTTGGAATTTAAGTACATAATTCAAACCGTAAATCTATATAATACCCACATCAAATGTTTTACTCAAGGCTTTCTGTATATGAACTGAAATATACAATAACCATTTTGGTAGACAGTAGTGTGAATATTTTGCGTTTAAGCCTTTCAAAACCATGTCAGCGCGTGGGAAATTAAAGTGCTATGAACAGTAACTACGTATTGATAATTAAAAATCATTCAAGCGTCACCACTAATAATAAACCGGTATAAATTAAGCATACTGTTGTGTGTAGGTGCTGGTTCAGGGTTGCGGTAAAGGAAAGAGTGCGGGCTCACGTGTGTTGATGATGCGATTTAGTTTATGTGGACTTCACTCGCGGCGATTTATATCTCGACGCTATATTACTTTTCAGCGTCTATAAGGTTTTAATACTAAAGTTCACAGTATAATTAACATTGACTCTAGTACTTTTTTGCGTATGCGTTTGCGATGTATCGATTCCTTGCGTCCGCGATCAAAATAGAGGCGAATATGATTGTGTAGGAAGGAAGGAGGTGGGCGGAAGGGTAGCAGCTTGTGCGTTCAGAAACGTAAAAAATGTAATGCGCGCCAACACATTCAATATTTGGATCCCGGTGCAAAAATACTGCATACATACCTGTAATGTGTTTGATTATAAAGCCATTTAATTTATTCTTTATGTTCTTTGGCAGGAGAGGTTTTGGGACTTTGGGAGTTCACGGCTCAGGTCGGGTTTGTATCTCTTTGAGATTACCATTTGCGAGTCTCATCACGTCATCTTACCTTTACTAAGGCAGATAAACCTGAAATTACTTAAAGTAAGTATACAAGAAATGTATCAAGAGAATAACTTTTACCTTATATTTTGGGCGGCACGTGTAAATAAATGTATTCCTGTGTGAGTAGATGCCACCTGACGAGATTACAGGAGTATGAATGCTTAAAAATATGTTTATTTATTTTCTTAGTTTTTTTATATTTTTAAATTTAAAAAGCTCGTGCACTCTGAATCTAGCACTCTCAGTGTTGAATGGGATTTTACACACATATTGATTAATAGAAACTAATACTAGATTACCACTAAAGACATCCATCGTGGCGGCAACAGTGAGACGTCAGCTTAAAACAGTTCACCATGCACTTTAATATAGTTTAAAATTCACAGATCACAAATCACCATATAGATTATCGGAATGAAGTTCCTTAACGTAACTTTTGGTAAAAGCTGACTGTTGCAAAACGTTGCGTATAGAAAGAACGTTATTTCTCCTTCATGCGGCTTTCTGTTTCTTTCTATTTTATACGAGCGCGACAGATGAGTATCAGTACTGAACTCGTGGAAATTTCGTTAAAATTTAATTTTATTTACCTTTATTATATCATTTATAATAATTACATAGTATAAAATAAAGTCCCCTACCGCGTCTGTCTGTCTGCCTGTTCGCGATGAACTCAAAAACTACTGAACGGTATCTTTATGCGGATTTCACCAGTGAATAGAGTGACTCACAAGGAACGTTTTGGTATATAATTTGTCCAGTATTTTTTTATAATCAGGGCGGGACAACGTCTGCCGTGCCCGCTAGTTTATAATAATTACAAGAAATGTTTTATATTATAATCAGTGTTTTATATTTAACCTGCTTCTTCCCTATCTCCTCCACTTTGCCTGTTCTTCGGCATTCTTTTGTGTGAGGTTATTCTCTTTTAAGTCCACTTTCTCCACGTCCAGCCGATTTTTGGGCCTGCCGCAAGACCTTGAGCCGTGTATAGTGGTGTTGACACATTTATTTCCGACGTAACCTGGAGGCCTGCGGCCTATGTGGCCGTACCAGCGGTATCGACACTCCTGCAGCTTGTCTGCGATGTCACGGAATCCAAAGCTAAATGTTTTATGTTTAATACTTTAGCTAATCATATATAATATGATTTTAAGAGTATGATATGTAATAATCGTAATTATTGGAACAAAACAAGCCTTGTCAGAAAGTAAAAGCCGAGTATGCACGATTCAATGCATTACTGACCCGAGCACACTGCATTATGGTTTACAGTTCAAAGCATCTAAAAAAATAACTCCAAAGATAACTATATAATACTGGCTAGTAGCGAGTTATATTGAAACGGGTAGCATAAAAACCTTGTTCATATAAAAATACTCACATACAATTTTCATGACCAAAAGTATTCGAATTTTTCGATCACAGATATATCAACACCCACGCATACCAAATACACAATAATACATTTTCTTGCTACAAGAACTTCTATTGTTGCAAATTTTCAGCCCTCCAAGCACCTCCTTACGCTTAATCGAACATCAAAATTCGGAAATCCGTAAAATCGTTGAAATTTATGACGAGCTTGCAACTTTCAGACGAGATGGCACGAATATGTAATTCGGCGCGCGTCAGGAATAAAGCTGGTCTAAGGAATTTGTATATCCTCATACTAATATATATTGTCATTTCTAACATAAATTAAGTTACTTAACATAACTAATAAACCTATATAATACACAAATATAATTTTATGCTTCTGTCGTGGTTATAATTCAGTTTCCAAAATTGTGAGTGAGACATGTACCTAATTGTTAATAAATTTTATTTCTAAGGTTATAAACACTGGTCATTTTTATATCTCTACTAGCGGACCGGGCGGACGTTGTCCTGCCTTGAAAACAAAAAAATCCTAAAAGTCGACCGCAGCGTCACCTACCGGGTCCAATTGTGAATCTAAACCATTCTCGGATCCACTCGAACACGCACACAAAATTTCATCAAAATCGGTCCAGTCGTTTAGGAGGAGTTCAGTCACATACACACGCACACAAGAAATATATATATTAAGATTTAGTAACCGAAACTGGATTTAATCTAATAACAGAATAATAAGTTTTATAAAAATAATGTAAACCAAAACCTTTTGAAACCAAAAATACGGCATACTTAAGGAAAAATAAAATAAATAACAACTAAAAATATTGTTAGTAGAGCTGTGATAAATAAATATTCTAAACAACTAGACAGAATTATAAACTTGAAAGTGAATGTATGCTTATGACCACAATTTGGAAATGAAAATTTATAATTAAAGGCAGGCAAATTAATGGTGAATTATTTAAAAACTACGATGCTACATTAGTAGAAAGCGCCCATGCGAAGTAGCTTATTTATTTATTATAGGACAGCTAGTGACCAATACACCAAACTATATATGTACAATGTATAGGTACATTGGCCTTTAAAAGCTGCCACAACATGCACTATGTAGTAGACAAAGTCAATCAAAATACTGTAAAGATAGATAGAAGACTAAAATAATAATAATAAATAGTCATAAATAACTAACAAAAAATATCGAACAATGAGAATACTTAGCAAAAGAATCAGAAACACAAAAATCAAAGTAAAAACATAATAAAGTTATAAGTTATAAACCGTTAGGAGCTAAAACTTATGTCTCTCAGCAAATATACCGCCTTTTCCTTGAAGGTGCACAACGAGCCACCAAAGTTGTCTAACCAAAGTTCCTCATAAACCGATTGTATAATATTATGTAATTATTGCTATAAAGCCTATTCACATTCAACAATACATTTACATGTAGACAGCCGCAAACATATTCAGAACCATTATGTACATTAAGAGATAATGTTATCATGTAGACTCAATTTAGAGAAAACATTAGCATAATATAAACTTGGTTTTGTGGTAACAACCCACGATACAAAATTTACCTAGACGTTTATGTATTTAGTTCAATTAAGACCCTAAAGTTTGATAAGTAAAGGTGATTTTAACTACGCAGTTACCACCTATTAACATTTTTCGGCGGTTAAAAACAATTGCTGAATTTTGAGAACATAGTCGTATTGGAAACATATTGAGATATTATTTTACGGCAATGAAACAATTGCTCAAAATTGAGAACATATTGAGATATTATTTTACGGCAATGAAACAATTGCTCAAAATTGAGAACATATTGAGATATTATTTTACGGCAATGAAACAATTGCTCAAAATTGAGAACATATTGAGATATTATTTTACGGCAATGAAACAATTGCTCAAAATTGAGAACATATTGAGATATTATTTTACGGCAATGAAACAATTGCTCAAAATTGAGAACATATTGAGATATTATTTTACGGCAATGAAACAATTGCTGAAAATTGAGAACATATGGAGATATTCATTTTATTACATCTTATCTTTGCCGTACCGTGAAGCTGTGGAACAATCTCCCGGCCAGTGTGTTTCCTCCTTCCTATGACATGGGGTCCTTCAAGCGCAACGTGAAGAGATACTTACGCAGGCCGGCATGACAGCGGCGACCGGCGATGGATAGTATGTCTCTCGGTAGTCGCCATTGTTTTTGGATTGTACTGTGCTTACCATCAGGCATAGTACAGTCATTTTGCCTAGCTATGATAAAAAAAAAAAAATACTAGTTGCCCCCGCGAACTTCGTTTCGCCTTATGATTTTTTTTTCTTAGTCTACCTTTTTAGTATATACATACCAATATATGGAACATTTGCTATGCTGCCCCATAGAGACTGTTCGCTTTTTCGGAATACAAATTGAGAAAGCGAAATATTTAAAGCAAACTTGAGTAAAATGGTAAAATTACATGCGTCAAATCAAAAAAAGCATTGTAATTACGGACGCGTTCAAGTTACTAATAGCAATTTGAAGCTGTGTTCATGATTATAGCAAAAGAAAACTGATTTTAAGGTTTTTCTATGCAATTTTTCAAACTTTTTCCATAAAAACCTTCCTCAGATTTCAAAGAATAAATCAAATCAAAAATCACTCGAATTGGATCAGCTGCCTTCGAGTTTTGCGCTCAGCAACATATTTTGCGATTCATTTTTATTTATATAGATTGGAAATAGGCATAATAAAAGTGTTTATGTAATTTGTTATTATACAGCATTCGCTCGTATCTCTTACGTGGTAGTTATTTTCTTCTCAATAAATCTTCAATTTTTGAATTTATCATTTTAATTTTGATATAGGAAACTTTAAAATTTGGAAATTATGTTTTCTTAAACATTCTTGAAGTATATGTTATTAGTTATCTCTACAGTCTATTAATCGTGAATTGATGTACATTACCCGAGTAAAAACTGTCGTGAAAAACAGTGAAATATGTATGTATTTTGGAATTGTTTCATTTTACGATTTCTAAGATATTATTGCCAATTATTGTACTGTATGAATTGATAAATAAAATAAACTTCTTGTGTATGTTCTTTCATGAAAATAAATCAGTTCATAAGCGTGTTAAATGCTCTTTATAATAGATAGCTTTCAGAGTATTTAGTAAAAAATTACTTGTCCGTGACTGACTGATTCATCAACAAAGTGCTTAAACCGCTGGGGCCATGCACCTGAAATTTTGTTAGTTGATGCCTTTTATGTTGTAAGCCAGAACTATGAAAGGATTTTTGGAAATTTTACCCCTAAGAGTATATAATAACGGAGAAGCGAGCGTATAGAACTTAGTCATTTACAAAGTAAGAAGTACAGAAATTCACATACCAGCTTCTGATTAGAATTAAATGGATACGAATAGTGGTGTTTTTGAAAATCATACGTTTAAGACGTTGAATTAGTAATTGTAAATTAGAATGGGAAGCCTGTCCTTTTCAAGGAAGTTTCATAAATTTCAATATTAAAGCTTCTTATAGGAGTAAGTAACTATAGTATTGTAAAAAATTAGTACTGTACTCGAGGATTAGACCAGATGTACTCTAACGTGAGCGAAACCGAGAACGAAAGCTAGTCAACTTATAAATTTGTGTTACAATAAAATTGTTGACAAGTTTTTAAATACACGTATTTCCTCTAAAGTTGAATCTGAACTACACTATGCTCATCATTTCTGAGCGAGTATGTAAGTAATTTATTTATAAAAAATCAGTTGTAAGTTTTGACAGACGTGGCACTCTAAAGTATTAAGATTCAATATAGTTTTATTTTCAACAGATGCCACTTTTACGATGCACTCGAACTTCATTGATACTCCATTACACGGTTCGAAAACACTCGGGTCTGAATAATCAGCTACCACGATTCATAGTTCAACGGACCCATGTAGAGTACGATACGGTGCATTTAAATTTTAACATAATCATCTGTGGTAGAAAATAATCCTGCGATCTTTATGGGTTATTGAGATACAATAATTACTAGTGGAATTAATTAGTTAGATAATTATACCAATTATAGAAGGAATAGTTATTTTTTGCGAAGTAGTTTTAATTACAATAAACTAAGTAAAGAATCTTATTTAGATATTTTTAATACTCCAATTAATGCAGCAAAACAGGCGGTCATGAAAACATTCTTTGATCAAGTTGTGTAATATGCAACTATTATTTTTAATTCAGTACTTAATATCTTCTTGTAATTGTGTCGTTAACTATTAATGAATATCTTTAATTAGCTTCAAGTTTATTATTGTATTTTGAATTATGTAAGCTGTTGATATTTCTTCGAATCATTACATAATATAAAACAAAGTCCCGTACCGCGTCAGTCTGTCTGTCTGTTCGCGATAAACTCAAAAACTACCGAACGGATTTTCATGCGTTTTTCACCGGTGGATAGAGTGATTGATGAGGAACATTTTAGTATATAATTTGTCAAGGATTTTTTCATAATCAGGGCGGGACAACGTCTGCCGAGCCCGCTAGTAAATAAATAAAATAAAAAATAAATATTGTAAGTATTCGCATATGGTAGAGGTGGTAATGAATTTAATAACACGTCCACAGGAAGTGTATCTCTCATTTCCCTGCACGTGCGGTACACCGTGAGGTTTTAGTCCGTGCGAGTCGGACATAACCAACCCTCTCCCCCGAGAGGGTGGCGTATTCATAAGAGATATCCCCGCTATAATAAAAAAAGGGTTATTGTTAGATAATTTAATAGTATGTCGATGTCTGTGTTACTTTTATAAAAAGAAAGTATAGCTTGAAAATAATAGTAAATTGCAATTCTGTCTCCACGCCGTAAAGGAAAAGCCGCATTTATCAAAAACACAAACCTGAGAAAGTCTTAATGTCTGGAGCCTGTCTCTTTAATAGGTTATGCTTAGTTCGTTTTTTAGTCAAGTGTAAATAGGTGAACGAAAATATTATTCGATGATCTTTTTTCTACTAATCTATATCTATCTTCTATACATATAATAAAAATGAAGTGTCTGTATGTAATATCAAAATAACACTTTTTTACTGAGTGGGTGTGAAAGTATACACGTAACTGATAACAAAAATGCAATTTTTAAAATTTTTGTCGGGTTGTCTGTCTGTTTGTTTGTTCCGGCTAATCTCCGAAACGGCTGAACCGATTTTGACAAAAATTTCACTGGCAGATAGCTAAAATTACAGCGGTTTACTTAGGCTACCCTAAATTAGACTAACTGTTAACTGTGCCTTCGCCCGTAATGCTATCTCCAAAACGGTTGGACCGATTTTCACGGAACTTTCACTAGCAGATAGAAAACACTATAAAAAGTAATTTAGTTTATTTTTATTTAGACTAGCTGTTAACCGTGGCTTTACCCGCAGTGCTATCTCCAAAATGGTTCGATGGATTTTATAGAACTTTCACCGGCAGATAGCTGACCACATAAAAAGTAATTCAAGTAATTTATACTAGTTTTTTATACTAGTTTATACTAGCTGTTAACCGTGGCATCGCCCGCAATGCTATCTCCAAAACGGTTTGACCGATCTTCACGAGATTTTCACTGTAAGATAACTGACCTTATTGGAAGTTAATTAGGTTATTCTAAATTTAGACTAGCTGTTACCCGCGACTTCGTCCGCATGAAATTTAGCAAAAATATGTTGTTCACTGTAAACATGTGCGTAAGACGTGCGTTGTACTGAACTCCAAGAATAAATATAATTGAAATTCATATATCTGTATCTATGTATGTAATTTGAATTGTATTGTCTTTTTGGTAATTTTGGCTGTCATTTTGTTTTATTTACCGCGCTTTCGTTTACATAACTTAGTAACCATAGTAATGTATACGAATATTGTATCGAGTTCAATGAGCATTATTTAAATTCTCAAATATTAAAAACTGCTTAGACAGATATAAAATTGTATATCTTGATTTATATTTATGCAATATTTCAAAACGTCAGCTCATTCAAGGTTTACAATTCAACAATATAATTATTAATAGTAATTTTAAAGATAGAAGAGGTCTCCCTAATTTGATATTAGAACCGTAAACATATTACTTATTGACAATATGGACATATTATCTCATTATCTATTTTTAAATATTTTTTTTATTAGTTGCTTATACAATGTAAGTGAGCACTGAGGTAGTTATATGGTAGGTTAAGATTCTAAGTATGTTGCTGATGATAAACCTCATTTGACATACTATTAGTATTTATATATGTAATGTATATGTTACATGTTACTGTAAGTGGCGTGCGTATCGTAATTACAATTGTTTTTAAAGAGCATTTCTATAATTGTACATGGTCTCACAATTTTATATTTCTTTAATACAATTAAAAAAAACGCGTGCGGAGCTGCGGGTACGGCTAGTTCAGAATATATATAAAACTCATTCTTGTAAAAAACGACAAATGCGGGGCGCTTTTTTGGACGATAGAATTGCCAATTTACTAGTCTTATTTATTAAATAAACAAATGTTAACAAAAATGTAATTGAAAGGAATCCATGTATTTATCAGCAAAGTTTAGACACCTATAAAGAGAATTCATTCCAACCTCAAGTTCAATTTAGACCGAACAAATCTTTTGTAAACACATAATTTTGCTGGCAAGAATTTTGTATTATGTTGCTAAGTCTGCCATTGTCTCGGTCCGTACGAAGATTAATTTGGTAAGCTCGGTAAATTTGGTTTCAAAGAATTAGGCGTGTAAATGGAATCGACATGTTTGTTAGAGTATGCTCAGGTGCGCTTTAAAAGTAGTGACATATACTTTTTTGTGTAGAAGAACGTTGAAATATTGAGTTCACAATGTCAGGAGTCCTGTTATCCTTACCAAATGATTCTTATTTCCTCCGGTAACTTGCGCGATAACGTACAAATGCTTGGCTCAATTTACTAACATTTTATTTTTTAATTGTCACCTCCAAATCGCAGTACTTTACCACACGCCTAATGCAAAATCCCAGGTGGCTGACAAACTAGACTACTGATAAGGAATTGTTGGGTATATGTATAAATTCTGGTATTAATTCCTAAGATTCTATGTCTTTCCCGTACCTCAGCACACAGTAGGCTATCAGAACAGTTATTGTGAGCCACCTCCGAATGACTCACAACTATAGCGATTATTTGCTGATTCCGAAGTTGAACTTGAAGAATGTTGAGGGTTTTCTCGCAATAAAAGACTTGTTACTAGTAGAGCAGCGAAGGATGTGCTCGCGTATGCAGACTCGTTCAAAACAGCTATTCACTATCTATTCGATTACTATTAACGATGATTTTATTACGCGGTTACTATCTATTCCTAAAACGACTGCTCTGTATGCCGCCCGCGCCTGAATGTCCACGTTCCGGGCCTTGCCTATACGGCACCGGGGTCGCTCGCCTGACGCTGGCGGTGCTCCGCCAATCAGAACACTTAATAGCCACGCGCACAGCGTCAGGGTTCGGCTAAACCTACTATACAGGGCGGGGCGGGGGCGCGACGAGTTCCCTTCGCTTGCTCTTTATTTAATAAAATATTTTACAATTATTCTTATAATACTTTAAACTATACTATTTCTAGATAGTTACACTATAAGTATGTATAACTACACCACATATAACTATAATAACAAGATATACGTATAACTATTTCTAATTATAATATCATATACGTATATACTATTCTATGTTGTAAAATAAAAGACGATCCAATAGATATATTTAATTGTGGACAAAACTATCTAACTACTATCAAAGCTATGCACTATTTGTACAAATCACTATAAAACTACACACGATTAATATATACTACTATCCAACACAAACCACTATAAATTGTCGCGAACAGTTATTATTTTAAAACACTGATGACATTGCTTCTACATCTCTGCTAAGATTGACTAAATGTTATATAGAATATGTGGTAAGGTTTGGTAATCCTTTACAGGCTGGACGATAGGTTTCCGTATATGTTGGATCATAGTCAGATTTACTTAGAGCATAAGAGAAAACCTGAGTTCTGTAGTAGCAAGACGTTTTATGGAACCATGGAAAAGGCCTGCAGTTTGCGAATTATTATCGATAACAAAAATAAAATCATATTCTAAGTTAAGCGTTATACGTTAGCGAAAGTCTTATATTTGAATATTGAATGTTTATACACAAAGTTAGTTCATTATTTCAAATACTATAATAAAAATATTTCCCTTAAATTTATTATCCCACCCCTGTTTATAATAAACCATTTTAATTAACGGCTTTATAACACAGAGTCGTTAGTTTCTCCTAAAACTATTGATCGTTTCAAGTTTCTATAAACTTTAATAACTTGAAATTTTATAACCCTAAAAGCAGTATAGTAAAATTTTAAATCATTATATAAACGAATTTAGTTACTACTTTGTTCTAAAATAGTAAATTTCGTGATATACGCACTCATCCCGGTCTTAGAACTTGACCTTTGCTTCATTACCTCATTATTCATTCTGCCAACAACAGACGAGGAATGTTGTCGCTTCTGTCAACTGTATGTCCTGATCAAAGATCTATCAATCTTGTACGTCAGCGGCACGTCTGGGCGCTTTCAAACAATTATGCCTTCTCGAGTACATGTTAAGTCAGCCTCAAGTAAGCCAACTTAGATGAAAAGATGAAGAGCCTAGTTTGTCACATTTGTAAATTTGTAATGAAATTTGTTCCAAAGTTATATCGTACGCGTAAAGTTATTAGCGTAATGTAAACTTTATTATGAATCAAGGAATCACGGGTTAGCAACAGGATCAGAAGGACCAAGAAATATTACGAATATATGTGAGGTGGTTGTAAATCATTTCTATCCGCAATATTTGTGTTATGTGTTCTGTGAACACAAGTTCTTTCTTTTACCGAGGTTCTCAGTATCTGGCTGTCGAAAGATCAAGAAATATTGATACAGCCACTGAAACTATCTGTCGATCTATTATGTATGTTCTTATCAGACTCCATCGTGTCACTATTCCGATTAGACTCTATCGATCAGAATCTACCCGGTGACCGTTCCGATCAGAGTCTATGAAATTATTTTTCATTAACGAGCGCATCCTATGGGGTCTCGGTCGAGCTGATTTCGATCTTATGCTGGCCACACGCATAGAGTACGTTTATCGGTCTACCACAGCTGCGAGACCTTTAAATAAGAAGTACGAACCCTAATCGTACAATGAATTAGGTATAACTTTTGCTGAAACAAAACATCATGGTGAGAATATAGCTTAGTACCAAGTCTTTTCCTAAAGATTATTCGAATAGTTACAGTCTTCAAGTGGGTTCTGGTAGCTTCACTTGAGAACCAGTTCTATCTAGATTTAGTCTATTACCAAGTTTGGGCCACATTACTATCAACATTAGATGAGATTATGATGAAACTAAACAATAATAAATGCTTTACATAGCAATATTTTAACCCTAAATAATCGCTGTAACTCGTGTTTTTAAACTCGAGTAATTACCTATCATATTTTCGCAATTAAAAGCTGTTTAAAAGATAATTTACTGAGGAATCTTTATGTAATTTGAAACAGCTGTATGGATCGTTAAGTTTGTCGTTATGTGGTTTTCTGCGGGATGGTTGGATATAGCTATTAAATAATGTAGCAAAGCATAGCCATAGTGTGATAGGGTATCTATACCGGATCCCTACCGTCTGTACTATAGTTGTACCAAGAAAATGGCGTAGTAGTCGATTTTTTTTATAATTTCTCACATAAGAAACACATCTAACCCAAATGTTTCAATCTCCTGGAAATGGTCAATATTTTCGAACTCATGTTACATATTTTATATATATATAATTCTTCTGTCCGCATCTATGTGAAACAAGTCCTCCTAAACAGCTCGACAGATTTTGATGAAATTTGTGTGTGTTCAGGTGGATTCAAGAATGTTTTAGATTTACAATTGGCCTCGTAGGTGGCGCTACGGTTGACTTCTAGATATTTTTTTTATCAAGGCAGGACAGCGTGCCCCGGGCCCGCTAGTACATTATATATCTGTGGCAGTATAACGTCTCCCTATTAGGTCCTATTGCTAGTTAATTCAACACATTCTATCAATATATATAATATTCGTTTCTTTCTTTTAATAAACGGAACAACCATACGAGTGATACTGGGCTCGTCATCACGTGTTTTGCTAGAGTAAAGCGACATTAGAAATGACCAAATTTAAAACGTAAATTTAGATTATGTGCTAATCACACATTCAAATAAAAATATATAATCTACACTATGGTCACGTTATATCAAATGCCGTTTAAGATTAAAGAAATGTATTTATACTTGTATTGAAAAAGAATTAATATCACACACGCTGTGATCATACTTACACACCTTACAATTCTGTGGTCGTAGTCTGTTTATAAGTTTATTTCTCTTGTGTTTCTTCATATTCGATACGAAGTCCAGAAAAGAAGTGTCCTCAAACGCCATGGGGTAATACCTAATAAAACAGAGTGCAAAGGTTGATGTCAATTCGAGAGAATCAACAATATTCGAAATGGGCTATTTTTTAACGTTGTTTTTGCTTACAACATTCCAAGAGTTACTATGTTAATGTGTGCTCCTAGTTCCTACGCTCGTAAAAGAACCAATGTGTATTTGCAACGAGCATTATACATTACTATGTAATTATTCGTAGTATTTGTCACACTATTTAAAATCCTTGTACAGTTCCATACTACATACAGAGAAACAGACACTTTTACGGCAAGTGCCAATAAGTGCACAAATTGCTAATAAAGAAGAATTGATAGCTAAATCAAGCGAGCTATTATTCATGCCAAGGATTTATCTAATATATTACAATATGTTGAAGCTAAATTAAATTCAAATAATTTAATTCTTACAAGGGTAAAGTCGTCACTTCATTACTTAGCAACTTTGTAGCGAGAATGAAACTTAGAGTGTTTAATATTTGACTCCTTCGTTGTACAGACGGTAACATAAGTCATTTACAACTAAAATTAATATAAATTCTAAAAGTACAGCGTATATAGGTAGTTTATTTTTTCTGTTTATATAAAATTGAAGAAAAAAATATATATATATATATATATATATATATATGTGTGTAATAGGAGGCAAACAAACAGGTGGGTAACCTGATGTTAAGTGATCACCACCGTCCATAGACATTTGCAATACCAGGGGAGTCTCAAGCGCGTTGCTAGCCTGTGTTTGGGGGAGGGGCAAGTGGAGAAGAGGAGGTAGAGGGGGAGGGGAGGTGGGCTTCTAGCGCTCTCACTGGACGAACGAAACGCAACAATGCAAGCACTGTTATTTCACGTCGGTGTTCTGTGGATCGGGTGGTACTACGCCGGGCGAGCCGACCCATTCATGCTGAAACCAGTAATAGCTTCAGCATGGCTCTACCACCTACATAAAACATTTTTTTTGATCGACTATATAATTATTAACTATTATAATAAAGTAATTACATGTTACAATAAAATATCTTCTTTGAATAACTACTTAAAATATGGCGTCATCTTTTCAACCTTGTTTTAAAAAATAGATCATATGATATTATATTAATGTCCATAGTAATCTTGTTCAGAAATAGTTAGTTTAGAAGTCCAACTCATAATTAATTATGTCACATTAATTATGAGTTGGAAATATTATTATATATTTTATTGTTAAGAGTATTATGTAGTCATTAAATATAATTACTTTTAGTGGAGTTCTGATGTAAAAGTTGTCATTTCTAGCATCACAATTTTGTGCGAACTGTACTATTTATTCAACAATATATTATAATTTTTACTTTTAAAAATAATTGCTTTAGAACTTAGATTATTTACTTAAGCCATAAGAAGGTAGCTTTATTTGTTAACGTCACACCATCGATAAATGTGCTCCAATGCTACCAAAATCCTTTTTTTTCTATAATTAGGATGTATGAATTTTCATATCATATTGTGTAAATCGACTATTGCAGTATGAATTCGAATTATTTTACGACACAGCATGTACCTGTATAGGTGATAAGTATTTTAAAATATAATCTACTTTTTCGGAATGTATTATATTATGTACTTGATTTTACACAATTAGATATTAATTAATAAATAATAAGCAATGTTCGAAATTCGATAACAATTTTTTTTAAGGTTTTAATATTATTGAAGTTTTTTTACCAAAGATAGTACAAATATTGTAGATGTAACAATCGTGACGTATGACGAATAGACACTTATAAACAAAGTATTTCACTAGTTCACGGTAACAAAAAACTAACTGATACCAATTTGTTTTCTTGATAACAACACTAAAGATCATAAATATCTACGAACCAATAAAAAAAAGAAAATTGGTTGACAAAAGAAGACGAAGACGAAAGACAAACGGTTGACAAAGAAGAAAAAGGTAGTAAACTGTTTTTTTTTTTGCCTATTTTTATTTTCGCATATATACTTTTTGCGGTGTACCCTTATCTCGTTCTACTAAGTGTATTAAAATGTTTATTATTATTTATAAGTAATTAAGTCATACATTTTAAATTTTATATTTCTATTAATTTGTGTCGATAACTGTACATGATCCTTCGTATTTCGCCCGAAACACCACAAAAGCAGCCAAAAGTGATTTGCCCACTCGCCGAATTGAATTTAATGGAGTAAATAAATTAATTTCCATCTGCTTCCAACGGAACTGTAAAAGGAAATTACGTTAAAAGATTTTTCTTCCAAACACCGTCAGCGAATTTCCTGGTAACGGGTGTACAGTTATTTTTATGAATTAGTTCAGACGATTTTCCCTATGGAGACCCGCAGATATCGCTTTAGCTGTGGTTGTTCGTACCGTTTTAAACATTGTTTCCCATGGATAAGGAAAATATCCGGTCTTAAGCTCCAAGTTGTATTTAAGTAGAATTTTCATATAAAATAAATGTTAACTTAGATTCATACCTTAGTAGATAGAATATGTTCAACAGCTTTGTAGTAGACAGTCCAGTCTAGTCATATTAAATACTAAAATTGTACTTGTTAAGTAAATATCACACCATATTATAAAACAAAGTCCTCCGCCGTGCCTGTCTGTCTGTCTGTTCGCGATTAACTCAAAAACTACGCGGTTTCTCATGCGGTTTTTATTAATAGATAGAGTGATTTACGGGGAAGGTTTATGTATATAATTTGTCAAGATTTTTTTGTAAATTGGTTGAAATATAAAGATAAATGTTGGAAATGTCGGAAAAAGTTAAGCAGCCTGGCAGTTTTCGTCGAAAACATTGCCTAATCCATTTGAGATGTAATAAAACAATTCAGATAATAAACGACACAGACGAAGTCGCAAGAAACAGCTAGTAAACAGTAAAAATCAATAACGACTTTATTGTTTACGCAGTTAATCTGAAACAATGTCTACAGAAGAACAAACAAAATGTTGGTCTTAATATAAAGGTCTAAAAATATGGGTCTTTTGAGTCCAGTATATAAGTAGGAGTAGATACTCAGCAGTCTTGCTTTTTTCATTAGCAGAGCAATATTTATGTATTATTTACTAATATTATAAACATTTTTATGTGATTGCTTAAGATCATTTAATGGGCACTTTTTTACCTTTGGTCATCATATATACCAAATATCATAAAAAGTGGTAATTTATTATTTTTTTAATTTTCGAAAGAAGCACTCAATGCAAAATTTCCCCTAAATTACAACTAAATATATTACATTTTAGACATTCACTTTTGGTATTATAATATATTAAACCCAACACATATTATTTTGGACCATACGAAGGTGTCTACAATTTTATAAATTAAATAAGGTTTGAGGAATGTTCCGTGAAACAAGTACTTCAAATTAGATGTAATTCCCACTTTCAGTTATTCGTAATATTTCGTAATTCATTTCGACTTGGAATGATTGATTTACAATTAAATTTAATCTCGGAATTACATTTGTAAAATTGGCGTGAAATATGAGATGAGAGAGAAAAACAATTCGAAATTCATAAATAAAAGTATGAAAAGTGTTTTATTATTAATTCGTTATTTAAAGATAACCAATACGATTTGAAGGGATTCGATGAGAGCTGGACCTCTCAGTGACGGAAAACAACGTGACGCAAACATAGCACGTTGTTAGGAGTTTGTTATTTTTTTCAAACTGACTACGCTATTGACCTGACGGGCCTTCACAGCTTCACCGGACTAAGGGAGCGCTTAAGCCACTTCGCCGCTTGGAAACAAGTTCAAGGTTGCCAGAATGACAGAACTTCGGCTTGGGCTGTTGCTTTGGATGCAACTTCGCGTATCTGTCTAAGCTAAACTAAGCTAGCTATTCATACATATAAGAATTCCTACAAAACACATGTGAGCCTCACGAATTCAAACGTGTATTTCGTTTCTGATAATTAGGCTAATCTAAATTAACCCAGTTCGAAAATAAGGGAAAAAATAAAAACCCCTCCACCATATGTGTACCTATGTGCATTTATGTGGAGGTGATCTGTGTAGTGTTGTTCAACTAGTGATTGAAAATTTTCAGTGTCACTGTATCGCGCTAGCAGCGTTCTCGAGGGCTCCACTCGGGGGATCAGACCTAGGCTTGAGTCGCTGCCAAGGGGGGGCGGGGCGAGTTAGGACGTTGTCTAATGCTTGCTTGGCTAGCTATAGTTATCATTTTTTTTATTATAGCACGTCAAAATGACTGCACTATGCCTGATAGTAAGCATAGTATAATCCAAAAACAAGGGCGACCACCGAGTGACACACTATTCATCGCCGGTCGCCGCTGTCATGCCGGCCTGCGACAAGCAGGATATGCACAGGCTGATCCCGAAACGCGACCCGCAGAATCGAATCACTATGACGGGCTTTTTCGCCATATACATGGTGGTTGCGACCCAGTCAGGCTGTAAAACCCTACCACCTCGCTTTCGTCATTGCCTCGTTCGTTATTCAGCAGGGTGCAGCATGTGCAGGTGAGGTTGGCTTGGGTGTCTCAAGTCTTATGATGTTATTCGACATCCCTTACCGTATTAGCTTTACCTAGCGGCTTCGTTCGCGTTCTTCGTCTCTCTCTCTTTTAAGATCCTATGTTCCCAAACCATCGGGGCAGAGGGCAGATAAGATGCTTTTCCATCTCGTTCTCTCGATGGCTTCACGCTTCACGTCACTCCAAGTAATCCCAATCCTAGAAGACTCTGCAAGAACACATCTTCATCATGTCTGTTTAGGTCGATCACGTCTCTTCCTACCCTGGGCATTCCAGTCTAATGCTTGCTTAGGAATATCGCTGTTATCCGTTTGCTCAAGGTAATGTAGATTTAATCTATCCTTCGGGGATAATAGATTTTTTCTGGATGATAGCTACTCTATGCCCTTTTCTGTATCCCAAACAATATATATGCAAAATATCATGATCAACGGTTAAGTATTTAAAGCGTAACATAAACAAACTGACGTTCGCATTTATATAAGGATTACTATGAAATAATAGAATAATCGCTTCATTATTAAGGTAAATTAAATAGACTTACGTATAACAAAACGGTGTTCAAAACTTTTTATATGAAACATTTGATCTATGTTGGCAGGTCTTTATCGTCGAATCTTCGCTTTACTGGCTGAATGCCAAAAGGATTTTAAGTAGATGAGAGATAAATTAAGCTGCGGAAATTGTGTGAAGTAATGCTTTCTATACATTTTCAGCTTGTATAACTCTTTAACCGTAATAAGTAGTTGAGATTATAGTATACTAGTAATAACTCGCGACTTTAACCATTAAAAATAAATGATGTAAACTCATGTTGATCGCTCAAACGGTGTTAAATGTATCAATTTTCGGATATACCAACATTCATTCTATGTAAATAGAGATTTCCACTTTGTAAATTTTATATTAATATGCTATTTAAGAGTTTTAGTTAATTTCGTATTCAATGAAATATCTCATATTTCTTTGTTAAGCTTACATTTCGATTATTTTTTGTTTTATTTATTGTTAATGTTATATAGAAAACACTAATCACAGCATACATTTGATATCCTTTGTAAATTATCATTTTTCAACAAAAAATATATTGCAGTATGCGATATTTAAATCGTGAATTACAAAGAAATGTTACCATTCATTTTACAGTTGATGGTTTCTATTGCTAGTATTTAAAATCTGTTAACGAGTCTGAGTAATCTTCACTTTGTTTCTTTTTTGTTTAAGACGACATTGCATTATTTGAAATTGATATTTATTAAAAAAAAGTCGAGGCAGTCATAAGGACTGAGGACTAAAGGGTGAAAACTTAAAACAATGGAATTTAAACTGTGACTTTGGATTTTTTAAATTAAGCATACTATGAAATATTTAAATTTTAGAAGTTGCAAATTGAAATTATCATCATTAGTCTCTCTTTCACCTCTATTTGCATTCCTAATAATAATTATATACTCTTTACACAGTTTATTATGCAAAATCTCAATACAAAATATTAATAGATGCACACAGATTCTTATACTAAGCGTCGCTAGTCTAACGCAAGCCCCGTAAGGGCAATACAGTCGGTCAACCATATTAGTATGTCATGACGCGAAATTATAAATATATCTCCTGCCAAAAATACCGCTCAATACGCATAAACAAATTTTTACTTTAAAAAAAACTAATCCCTAAATAGAGACTGAAGCCTAAATAACCAAAACGGGACCGCAATAGAATTACTCTTGAGAACTTAGTTGAAACGACTCGTAGATAAGTGCGTATTGCCACACATCTTTCATGCAAGAATACTTTGTGGTAGAGATAAGTGTGGCGATGGTGCTTAAATACTCGAACCTTGCATACGTTTTAATTCTTAAATATCATACATTTAATTTAAAAATAATAACTAAAGCCATCCCTAATTTCGATCTTGGAAGTGATGTCGTTGGAAGCAAAATTCTAATAGTACACATAAAGCGCATTAATGCTCTCTTCAAAATAACTGTAGTAACTAAAGTATACATACGAACAACTAACTGTAGTATTAATCATATATACGACTGTTTAGAACAGCAATCTCAATCAAGAATCTTATGACAGACAGCGCGTAGGAGGCGGGCGCGTAGGAGACGAGCACGTAGTCTTTTAGTTTGTAATTCAATTCTAATAAACTATTTAATTATGGCTATATATTTTGATTTTCAGTTGTCTATAGGCTACATAACGTGATAAAATATATAATTCGTCTCTAACAACACTGTAGTTATAATGGCTAGGAATAATGAGTGAAGACTTTTACTTTGAGTTATATAGAATACATTTTCTATTAGAATTACGTTTCGGTTTTCTTTTTGAAGATTTAAAGTTCCTCACGATGCTTCAAAATGTAGCTACATCAGCTCATACATTATCTAATGTTACCGATTAAATAGATAATTACATTTTGGTGGATTTCACTTGACAACTTAATTATATCAACTATTCTTTACTACAGTTTAATATTAAAATCAGTGTTTTCTTATTCTTTGTTATTTTCGTCTTAGAGATTCTAATAGAATTGTTATTCTTGAAAAGATTTTCTTCGCAATATAATTTTCTATTTAGCTGTCGATTTTATTTAACTGTCACAACAATAGACAGTAGAATGAGCCAAAACCATTTCTAAGACTATTCTCGTAGGCTTGTAACAAAGAAAAAATATAGAGTTTCGCACGGCTTTGTCAAATTATATGAATTAAACTTTATAACAAGGCCATTGTTCCATAAAGGTTTTAAAGTGAATTTAAAAAGTTTTGTCTAATGACATTATGAATATTTTCAGCTAAATTTTGAGCAGAGTGCGGTGCGGCGTGGCTTTGAGTAAAAATTCGTTGTAAAAACTTCTTAGAACGTTTCTACTTTCTAAGTGCTTTGTCCATTAAAAGTGTCATGGGATGTTACCATGGCTATTTTATGCTTTATACATTTTTATGTTTGACCACAATCTCATCATCTAAGATGGTCAAATCAAATCAAATCAAAAATACTTTATTCAGTTTATGCCCTAATAAGACGCTTAAGAACGTCAAAACTACCACCGGTTCAGAAAACAATCCAGTCATCGAGAAGAACTTGCAAGAAACTCGACCAGGTACATCTTTTTAACATATATATATATTCCGAATGTACATCTGCCGCTATAGTTGGAGTAACACGAGATCTCTACAGACTTCATCGTGCTGCCCTAGTGGGTGGCCCAGCCGTAGAAAACGCCGCCGCTATTCCCCGTCTTATCAGGAGACAGCCGTGTACCCACCGGCCGGCTCCTCCGTCCGCCGGACCTGTGCAATGGGAAGATGGGTCGGGGGCCCATCTACGGCAAATCGCCGCCTCCTCCTGCCAGTCCTCCGTTGGTGGAGTTGGTCGCTTGGAGGGTCGTCCTCGCTCGCTCGCTCGCCAACCAGAGTGCCGCGTTGCTCCTCCTACGCAGCATACTCAGACAGTGTGTGCTGCGCAGTGTCCGGTTCAACGCCACATTCGTGGCATACGGCGGTTGGCTCTCTGCGTGTTATCCGGTGCAGGTATCAACCGAATCACCTGTGCCTAGGCAGCACCTGCACTAGACGGGACGACAGGGAGCCCCAACTCCTCCCCTTCCACTCCGGCAGGACTGGGCGGACGGCATCGACTGTGTATCGACCGTAACGCGCGTCCGCTAGGTCCTGCCTTCTCCCCTCGAACACCTACTCTTCTCTCCTCTATCCCCCTGGGAGGCTCCACTATCAGTTTCTAGACCACCGTATATTGATATACGACGTCTAGCCCAAGGAAAGGGAGCCAGCGAGCACGATGGCCGCTGCTGAGGACACCGCCAATGTTCTCTCACCTTGAGAGGCTGCTTTCGTGGAGATCGTCTTTAGGAGGGTCAGGGCGTCCAACGTGGAACGCCCCGACTGGATGCCGAACTGCGCGTCCGACAAGTTTGGGCCCACTTCCTCAAGATACTGGACGACCTGGCAGGCAACGATCGTCTCAAGTGCCTTTCCGGCGTCGTCCAGCAATAGGACGGGTGCGCGGTCCAGAGGCGGCCAACCTTTGCTATTAGGCAAAGGCCCTGTCTTCCTGGGCTTTTGAAACTGTCCGACCGCAAGACAGTGGTCAAACAGTTCCCGAAGCCGCCCTCCGAGATATTTTTTCTGTATTCCTGACAACATACATGCAAAAATTCATTATAATCGGTTGTGTATTTAAGGCGTGAAAGCGTAACGAATAAAGAAAAAAACTTACATCCGTATTTATTGTATTAGTTATAGTTTTGACCGCTTTGAATATAGCCGCAAGTTCCGGCTTGCGCGTATCATAGTCAAGAGTTTAATATGAAACAAAGTTATAATAATATTATAAGAACCTAAAATTGGCGTTTATTTATCCTTGTGTTGTCACGATGTTATAGAAATAACATAATACGTATTTATACCTAAATTTATTTTTTGCACAACAATATTCAGAGCATTGAAAAAATTCGGCGAGGTCTGTAGGTCAAAACGCGTATAATCAGCTCGGCAATATTGTTATTTAAAGTCAAATGTTAAAACATATAGTATAAAAACAGTATATTAAGAATAAGAATTGCGATAGACGAAAACGTAATGTAACATGTAATGCAGAGTTATCTGTAGTATACAACAAGAGTGCAAATGAAAATTTCTGTAAATTCAATTCTAGACAACGGTATGGATAGTCGGAATAAAAAAAGAGCAAGTGTAGAGAAGCAATTTCGTGATCCGCGTGTCGGCCCACGTATTCCCGATACGCGAAATTGAATTTTCAAACAATCCCGTTTATTGTAAAATTTACTACTTAGCGTATGTGTGCACCACCTGTTACCTAATATAATTTTGTATTAAACTATGTATAATTCCGCCAATTTACATTGTCAGATTAATGCGAACCTCCTACTTTACTTTGGCGTCGTTCCAGTTTGGCAGCATATTCGGCAATTTGTGTAGAGTTGGTAGCCGGTTACTTTTTAGCGATATAAGCTGTAATCATTTATGAAGGATTATCAAAATAGTATTAATGCTAAATGCTTTACTGTATAATAAATATGCGAATTTAATGGGAGAACGATTATGCACGAAGTTATAGATGTATTTTGTATAAACTAACTAGCGGGCCCGGCAGACGTTGTCCCGCCCTGATTATAACAAAATCCTTGACAAATTATATACCAAAACGTTCCTCGTGAATTACTTTATCGACTGGTGAAAACCGCATAAAGATCCGTTCAGTAGTTTTTGAGTTTATCGCGAACAGACAGACAGACAGTAGGGGACTTTGTTTTATACTATGTAATTATTCTGTTTTTGATGACAGTCGAACAAGTGTTTGCGTTAAAATTTTATGGAAGTAATAACTCGATTTTATAATTACATGTTAAAGTTATTATATCAATATATTATACACGTTCGTAAATTTAATTAAAAAGTGTTCGTCTAACACATAGCAAAGTCAAAAGTCAACAAATGTATATAAACTATCATTAATTATAAAATGGTACAACTTATCTCTTTCTAATTGTATTTATCTTTGTTCTCTATTTTACTGCGATCAATTTATACCATAGTAACTTCTTTTTCTCTCTGGCCAAGTACTCATTTTTCGTAATTATTTGCATCAAACATGTTGATTTCAAAATATTGGACTGACATTCTGTTTAAGAAATTTACTGTCAACTCCCTCAAAGAAGTTTAATTTCATGCTAATATCATAAAGTGACCTAGATAACAATAATTCCAGCCTGTAAAAGTCCTGTGCTGGGTAAAAGTTTCCTAAGGAAAATACTGATATATTTACTACTTCAGTCCACGACGTATTTCCGATTTCAAACGCCGAGAAATCCATAGATTCTGCAATTTCCTTACATATGGTGGTTCTAGAAGAATATTTAACATGTTTAGGTTTCCTCGCAATATTTACCTTCTTTGTTGTTCGTTGTAAGCAAATTCCGTATAAGTCGTGGGTATATACCTCATCGGTTTTTTTTAGAAGTTTAAGTTTTATAGACATAACCTTTTTTTTAATCGTCTAATTTTGATCTTTTTTTGGATTTGTTTTGGTCTTACGTGGTCATTATAGAAAAAAAATTAAAGATATTTCAACATTTTTTTATAAACATTTTTGAACTCTAAACTTTAAATCGAGCTTTAAACAATCTTTGACTTTTTATTTTAAACTTCTATCCATTCCTCAATTTTTAAGTCCGGTCTAGTAATAGGATTCCCCTAATTACTAATTATTTACGATTAAAAAAAAAATTGAAATCGACAAGAAGTTAACAATTCTTGAGGGGTACTAAAAGATATCACAAAATTAAGAATTCTTTTTTCAAACCACAAACTTAACGTGATATATATAACTTATATGTATTCACTATTACGAAAACGAACAAACTAAAACATTCACTGCGACGATTTTATTACCAAGTGCATGGGATAAACTCCTCCGAGTTGCATACAGACACCCTGTTACTCCGCTTTATTACAGCTGCTATTTACAATTTACCAACTGAAAAGAAGTGAGTATCATCAAAAGATAAACCAGACGTAGTTTCTTGCCGGTTTTTCTCTATAACTTGGTAGTTTTTCTGAACTGGAGATAGCTTTGACCTTCATAAGCGGCTTCTAAGGGCCTACACTGAATAAAGTGTTTTTTATTTTTTGTTACTGTATGGTGGTCGCCATGAATTCGAACAAAATTCCTGCTATAATCCATATTTCAAAGCAAAGAGACTGTGCAATTTGAATCCTTACTAGTATCGTAAACCTGAATGTGAGTTTGTTTGTTTGTTACGCTGTCACGCCTTAACTTTTGGTCGCCGTATTTTTTTGTCTATTAATGGTCAGGGGTATAGAAAAGATGATAGGGTAACTCTCATCCAGAAAGAAGTACTTTTCCAAAAGCCAAAAATCTACATTAGAAATCAAATAAAAGCTAGTCATAAAAGTAGTTACTACAAAAAAAAAGCTAGTCATAAAAGTAGCTACTACAAAAAAAAAACGTCGAAATCCAATTCAATTTATATTTATAATATTGAAAAGATTGTTTTTCCCAACTCCTCATGTTTAAAAATGTCCCATTCGCAAGAGAAAACAAGTTTGAAGGCTGTACGAATGGAAATCGGAATCCGCCCGGATATCCAACGATCGAGATAGGGCATAACGACATTTGCGACATCACAACCACACGTACGGAGGTACCTGTGGTTAGATAATTTCGACCGACCAAATAAGCCTCCAGCTGCGCCGCCCCTTTACAAACTAAAATAAATGAAAGGTCAAAAGAAATATGGCTGTTATGTTATTGGCGTTTTCGATACGTTTGTCCGAACGCGGGAAGCGTTCCGAGTTCGGTTCAAAAGATTTTTTAATATTACAGTATTGGTTCGGCGTGGATGCGTGCTTTTCATTCCTTTTGAACGGTTATTTCGTGTTCCGCTTTGTAATGTTGTGTGGAACTATCCGACTCGTGATGTACAGTCGACAAGAGAATTGTTATTTTCTTCTTTAATGTATTGTAATATTAGCAGGTTTAAGAGATTCTTTGACCGAATAGAACAATTTCGTTCTTTTTTTAAATTTAGAAAATGTTATCATAATTATAAATATGCGTTATTCTAAGTTATGTAACGTTCCAACACTTAGACTCGGAGCAATTACTCGCCTGGAGTAGTACCACCCTCTCACAGAAAACCGACGTGAAGTAACATGGCTTGTATTGTAGCGTTTCGTTCGGTCAGTGAGAGCGCCGGAGGACCACCTCCCCCCACTTCCCCCTTCTTCCCATTTTCCCCAACCCCTCTCCCCACAAACACAGGCTGACAACGCACTGGTGACTCCTCCAGGCTGCTACTGTCTATGGACGGCGGTGATCACTTACCAACAGGTGACCCGCCTGTTCATTTGCCCCCATTTTTTGTACCCTGAAAAATATGTATGCAAAATTTGCGAAGCCGCGGGCAAAAGCCAGTAAATATTAGTAAGGAGGTCAAGATAGCAAGGATGGAACATGAATATTATTTTGACGTAAACAAAATTTCAGCGACCAGATAACTATTTACAATATTGTCAAAGGCTTTAAGGTGCCGACTGTACAACAGTGATATGAACATTTTTCTGCGGATTGAGACGTTGAATGTAATATTCAGTTATCATCGTTTGATTGATTATATGCGATGTGTACAGAACTTTAACAAGAAACGTACATTAGATGAAAAATTAAAAATATATTAGTACGTTTTTATCCGTGATGTAACTACAGTCATATTACTGTCAGATGTTTTTAATTCTGTAGGCTTGACCACAATCTGCCTTCATGTTAAATGACTCTCTGGACTAAGATGATTAACATATAGAGGACTACCTCCCAACTGTCATTATTGAAACACATCCCTAGCTGTTTGGTAGCAAATCTTTAGGATGTTAGGTAGTAACGGGTAAATAGAAAACGACACCCATTCCTTCTCAGCACGTAGTTTTTTTTCATTGAAAGCTCCATATTGCAGTGATTTGAACATGTATTGATCGAGACATCTGATGGATATTACCACTGACTCATAATCACTTGTATGGAAATGGATTAAGTCTGTAGATGTTATCGGCTTTACATCTGACATAAATTAAGCTGTTTTGTTATTTATACTAATTGTTATTATAAATTTGACAATTATTTTGCTTTTGCGTTACTCATCGTTTTTGCAACAATTACACGATAACTAAATTATTATTCGTTGCTCGTATCGTGACTTTGAGTTCCCGATACGTGACATGTGCTCCGTCTCACACCTATCATATAATTCATAGTTTTTTGCAACAATTACACGATAACTGAATTATTATTCGTTGCTTGTATCGTGACTTTGAGTGTCAGATACGTAACATGTGCTCCGTCTTACACCTATCGATTTATATATAATGCTGTTTACAAGTTGCAATAACACCGGCTAATAATTGTCTTTTTTAATAATAAATAATAATGAACACGGCAGAATAGTTAAGTCTTAAATAATGTATTATTAATCGCGTTACTTTTTTTTAAGTATTAATAATATTTGATTAAATATAATTATAATCTTCAATTAGAATAACAGTATTTCTGTGATTTATCGTTTTTCAGGCCTTCGTAAAGAAATGTAAATGTGTTTAGAAATTCTAATACCGCAATAGAATTATCAGGAAAATACTTATAAAATTCATTAGGCAGTTTTTCCTTAATGGGTGCCCATTTTAAATATTAACGTCTATTAATAGGCCTGTGAGACCTTTACGTAACACTGTTTTAAATTAAGCAAACTGATCTAACATTAAGACTCCATAACATAAAGTTCTGAGATATGTAATTGAAGTTACATAAGAAGCTAGTAGCCCCACTCACGAAGTCGGCGCTAAATTGCGATATAAAATCTATATATAATAAAATATAGCCTAAAGCTTTCTACTATATAGTAAAATGGATAGTACAGGAATTATTCTCGAGGAAAAAAAAATTAGATATTCCAATTTTCAAGGTGATGAGTCCATTTATCGAGGACAGATACGCCGATATATATTTTCTTACATTTATTCTTAATTTTCTATGACCATAATAAATTGATTATTGTATTATCAAATAGTTCTAATAACGTGAAATTGATTGATCGTATTGAATGAGAACTTATGCCTTCATTTATCAAATCGTTGACAGAAATCTATCGCTTGTTATTACTCGTCTATTTGAATATACTGCCTGATATAAATCAAATATAATTTATTAACAAAATTAGCAGGATGTGGAAATGAGACAAGAAGATTAATTTTAAAGAGTACTGTCCGGAAACTAATAACAGACTTTTGACAAAATACTTTCAACCTAGGTTGCTAGCATGCTAAGATATAATCAGAAAAAAAAGCTACATCTATGGTATAATCTCACTACGTTCCTAAGATTAGCAGATGTGTCTTGTTCTAGAACTCGTACGTAAAACGTTTGGAGTTATGTTTAACAAGTCCAATAAATATACGATGGGGTAACGATAAGAAGTCAGTTATAAAAGTATTGCGACATCTATGATGACATCATCTTTAATATTTAACTGATTAGTTAATAATATAAGAGTTTATTTTAAATAACAGGTTCAATAATGCAATACCGTTTATTGTCACAGAATTATCTTTAGACATGAAGACGGACTCTTTGGGCGAGTGCTTAAGGTGCTTAGCAGTACAGCAATACATGCAAGGGTGCTAAAGTGCCCGAACCTCGGTATGTGCTGCCTTGGATGCAATATCGCGGTTCTATCTAAACCAACCAAGCTATTTAAAGTAATCATACACGAATTAGTGCAATACGTCCGTGCCCAAGCATGTGTGTTTCACTAATACATATATGTAGATCGAATATGGCAATTTGACTAAAACTAACTAACTGAGATCGAAAAAATCAGGAGGAAAAAAATTAAAATCCTTACATTATACCTATATGTACCTGCGGTATGTGTGTTTGTAAGATGTAGTATGATATGTATGGAAACTAGTGAGTGTAGTTTCTGCTATCGCGCTAGCAGCATTCTCGAGGGATCCACTCCGGGAGATTAGAACTAGGCTTGAGGCACCGCAAAAGGGAAGCGCGTTGAGTATGCGGGAGCGAAATTCACCGCTAGATTAAGTGACGTAACCTGTAATTATGCGTACGTGGACGTTTAAAGAATCGAAGGCCTACAAATCGTCTGCTGATGTTATTTCATCGGGTTATCGGTAAAGATATTTCACGGCCTTCTTTTATAGCGCCGGGTACCGGAATCGAAGTCGGGGTCGTAACTCGCGATGGATACCGCTAACGGGTTAGGATGCTTTACTGCTTTATCGAAATAGCTATTCGTGAGAGACCTTACGTACGCCCAGATCAGGGAAGCTGTCCCTGTTCCTTTTGTACTATGGCATTTTATATACTGTCACCTTATTCGTGTTTAATGTGTAGGGATTAATATTTTTGACTGTAGACGGAAGTTTTTCGCCGATATATACTACACATTACATCTAAATATTACGATTATAGACAATTAATGAAGCGCTGTGGTATACAAAAATGTTCAGTTTTGAGCAGCAACTGCGTAACTGTTGAACACAAAAAAATGAAATTACTTTTATCTTAAAAAATGTACATTAAATTTTAGGAAATAATATATAATTAAAAACAACAACTATTCAGGTCAGCCTTGCCAATAATCACAGTGATTTATATTCTTATCGTACGATGTTTTCACAAATTATGTAGACAAATTAGTTTTGGTTAGATAAACACGCGTTGGAAACAATTGAATTGTCTGGACATTCGGGGCTACGGTCAAAATGTTAGCCAGTCACGAAACTTTAGTGAGGCGTTACAGTTGTCATCTGAGATTAACGGAAAGTCGGGTCGCTTTGTTTAATTATATTCATTTTTTTATACAGATATTGTATAATCTCTTTGTTCGTTCTTTGCTTGTCGTTTTGAAGGCTTTCTGGGAGAATTGCTCTATAAGAAAGCAAATAAAATGCTAGGTATTAATCAATACAACAGACATACAACAAAAAAAACTCATTGTCAAATGGTTATATTCACAAAGTTATGTTACACAAATACAGAACAATTATTAAAAGCACAATTTAAATTGTAATTATAATTTCGGTAGTTCAAAACGCACATTTGTATTTAAAACACAATTCACTCATATTATCATAAATCTCACACTTGCATCACTCGGAATACCGTGTTACACAATAGTCTCACATATTCAGTTATTAACTTAAGTTTTTATTTACTAGATATGTTTAAGTCACTGTTGTCTTCGTTCTTGTTGCGGCCGCGTAAATAGTCAATTAGGAAAAATAGTGTCAGCGAGGGTAGGAGCATTCGTTTGTCGATCCCCCCCGGCGATTGTGACGCCGGACCAGTTCGCTCACACACGTAGGCGAAGCACGCGCGCTCGATTCGCATCGCTTCTCGTATCGCCATAACCTATTTGCACCATCGCAATTCGTCGGTGCCGACCACTGGCATCGAACCCCGAACCAGCCGGTGAGTGATCACAACATTCGCTACTTTCTCTCGCTGATATCGCATTTGATTCGCATAACAGGCGGTCTCCGATCGAAGGAGGCACCATCAGTTCTCATTATAAGAAATTGTGATATCTGCGATGCGGTATGTAACTAGTGCATACCAATATTTCTGTAAATTATGTAATTGACTTGGAACATCAAAATATGTTATTATTATTTTCATAATCGAATATTGATATGACTTCGGATTATTTCAGGTTATTATTTCTCCCACACCTGCGTGACGAAACTTCGACTGCTTGTCGCGCTGAAATTAACGTCAAAAGTTGTGGCGATAAACGCTCTGGCACCTGAGTCATTTCAATAATTAAAAATTAGCGTCCGCTAACTCCTTTGATATGTGTTAAAGCTACCGGTCCAACTATCACGTTAAATTTACCGCTATGCAGTTCTATAGTACGAAATGCATGGGGATAAAGTTCTTCCACACTTGCGTGTATTATAAATGAATATAGATAAAACTACGTATCTATACAGGTTCGGGAGAGGCGTAGGTTAAATTACATCCAAGTAAGTAATATTAATAATATAAATATGTATATTTTCCAAAATAATTACAAAAACTTTTCATTAATCATTGCCATACTTTTTATTTATTTATTTTTAATTTATATAATTGATACGTAGTTACAATATTGTAATTTGTTGTTTTTTTTTAGATTATGGTTTTATGTTCATTACCTAGCATGCACGGATTTAAAAAAAATTATGTCATCTAAATACAGAAGTTGTGTTCAATAAAAGCACTAGTTCTTTACAATTCATATTCGTTGTTTGTATAAAACGAATGGATGAAACTATATAAAAGAAATGAAAGACCTAAATCAATCTATATATAAATAAGCGATTATTTATTTAGTGATTGTTAGCAAGCTTTGTATTATCAATATAGGATTTAGAAATAGGTTTTTTTTTCATACAATTGACGAGTCAACGACTTTTATTTATTTATAAGCCTTTATTCGTCTTCACGCTCTTTACGTCTACAGTCTACAATATTTGTAGAATACTCAATACAATACAATTTAGAAAAACAAATGAAAAAGAAATATCAATAAACTACAAAATGGTTATTGCATTAGAACGCTTGAAGAATGTTATAACTAACTTATACGGATCAGCGATTCTCATCCGAGCCATCTTGATATAGTCATTTAAGTGGAACGAATGGAAGGCACATCTTACAAAGTTATTTCTTCGTAAGCGCTTATACAGTGATAACTATTCGCGTGTCTGCTGCTCTGCAATTAGTTAGAACGTAGGGTTGTTACGTAAGATTTTAAATTACTGTATCAACCACGAAAAATAGTGAACTGTAGAAATTTAGAGGAAAAATTTGTTAGAGTAATTTAAGAATATATTATGCCTTATCTCTTAAAGAAGAGCCGAATAAAATACACATTAATAAAGCTTGAAAATTGTTTAAGCGAAAACAATAACTGTAGGTGCTAGAGCCACGTTAAATCTATCACTGACTTCAGCATGAATGGGTCAATGGGTCAGCTCGACCGGGATAGTACCACCCTCTCACAGAAAACCGACGTGAAGTAACATTGCTTGCATTGTTGCGTTTCGTTCGGTCAGTGAGAGCGCCGGAGGCCCACCTCCCCACTCCTTCCCCCTCCCCTTCCTCCTCCTCCCCCAAACACAGGATGGCAACACACTTGCGACTCCCCTGGCGTTGCAAGTGTCTATGGACGGCGGTGATCGCTTAACATCAGGTGAACCACCTGTTCGTTTGCCTACTATGACATAAAAAAAACAATAATTAATTTCACAGAAGATGCAATATTAAAGTCTGCCATAATATTATACTTTCTATCAAACGTATAACAACCATAAAGTTTTAAAGAAGATAATATGTGACAGGGCGATATTGTAATTTGTTTGAAAGCTACCTGAAGAAAAGAAAACGGGTATGACTTAAATTTAAAATCTTGTGAAGACTTCCAACGTCTCTTCAAAAGATTAAAAATTAAATTCGAATTTCTAATGAAAACACAAATACCAAATAATTATTGTATTTAGCAATATATAAATTGTTTTAACGTATCTATATTTTATGGCTTTTTTTTCTTTATTTTTTTTCTTCGAGTTTGGTCACAAATTGACGATTTGATCTCAATGATTACCACCAAAATATATATAACATAACATTGAAACGGTTTTTAATACAAGACATGATCAACCTGTAAAGCATTCTTGCTTCTCTGCATATTGTGAAAGCAGCGTTGCTATTAAAAAAACTGATGTAAATCAATGATTTATTATTTATATTTTAAAATACCTGTCCGCCCTGGCTTCACACGGGTGGACTAACGAAAAAAAAAACCAAATCTTTCCTTTACAATTCGGAATGGAAATATAATGGTAACTGTACGTCAATCTGTTACTTCTGACAATATTTTTTAACATTTCTCTACTATTTTTTGTTTCACTAACTCACTAATTTTTAGACATTTTTCACATTTCCGTACGTTTTCTCAATTATTCTCCTTTATACGACAATTATAAACGGAACAAAGCAAAAAAAAAATCATCAAATATATGCAGTATTATATATACAAGCATATATACACTCGGCATTCGATTCTTATTTATTTAGTTTACTTACCATTTTTATGGATGAGAAACAATAAGAAATGGATGATTATGGAATGTAATAGACATATAATATAGAAGAGATTGTAAAGTTAAAGAATCATTG
The DNA here is from genome assembly GCA_036509395.1 of Antheraea yamamai. NCBI lineage: Eukaryota > Metazoa > Arthropoda > Insecta > Lepidoptera > Saturniidae > Antheraea > Antheraea yamamai. The sequence continues at coordinate 16,197,896 of AP028441.1, forward strand.
AGATTCACAATTTTTATCCAGTAACGCTTCATTAATATAGCAATTTTCGAACTTGCATCAGGTATCGATAGCCTAGTAACTCTGTTCTAAAATCCACACTGAACGGTTACGTTCGTTTGTAAACATGTCTAAACAAACGAGCCACAAAGATCGTATCATAACATCGCACTACAGTTTCAGAGCACGTAGAAAATTACACTGTCGTATATATCAGAGTGAAAATTTAAAATGTTTTTAGAAAAAAATACATAAAATTATTTTACATACCTCTAAGAGTATTTTTGTAGAAGTTTTAATTGAAGAAAAAAACTTGAATCTTTTAAAATAATACGTTTATTTAGTTTTATGAGCAGTTTATTTCTACACAACCACTTATATCTTCGAGGGACATAATAATCTCAAGTTTCATGTTTAATATATCTACGTCTTAGTTTTATGAACAATTTATTTTTGTGAAACTACTTGATTCTTCGAAGTATAAAATTAGTTACTATATAACCTCCAACTTTTTGATAATTCACCCGCAAGGAGATCAGTTACATCAAACTGCTTGCTGACGATAACTTCTGGACCTTCAATAATAAGTTAAATCATTAATAAAGAAAAAAAAACCAACTCGAAAAATCTCTAGTAATATGAACGAATGAATTGTACTGAAAAGTAAAAAACTTATCATTATCCGTCCTCCCTTTCTTAATTATAGGCGGCATACTTAAATAAAGTATGTATAGCCTATGTTATTTCCAGAATGAAGCCAATTTAATGAGATATCATATAACCTATGAAATCGTACATAATCAAAGATATAATATAAATACAGGCTAAAACACTACGTTCTTTGTGTACAATTAGTTAAAAACATGTCATATTCAAGTTTTGTGGTAAGAACAGAAATTCTTGTAAACACTCTCTATAGATCGTTTATAGTAAATACTTAAACGGTTGGTAATGAAATATAACAAAGAAATTGTTTTTAAACAATTCCTACATAAATGGATTTGGCACATTGCCTAAATCAAAATGTAAGAAAGAAAGAAGTAACCGAGTCAAATTTTATAAACGACTGATGAAAAACTTTGCAAAACATGTTTACCAATTGTAATTTGCACACACACCTTTTGATTTATTTCTTCCCTCAGATGGTACACGAGACGTTCTCGTAATGCATACAAAAAGCAAACTGTTTACCAATTCTCAATGATCCGCTGAGTAGATTGTTGTTGGTATTCTAAGCTCGAGGGAATCCAACCCAGCTGTACCATCTACGAAGGGCTACACTGAACTAAACTGATCGCGTAATAGTTTCTTTATCTTTCAATATTACCTACTATTCCCAAAGCAAATCGATCATTAGCTATTCTTTCGATTTCCCTTTCATGTAGCATTTCTTTTCAAGGTTTTTTTATGTATGTGGAACATTCTTAAGGCTTGAGTAATGGAGATGACTTTTCAATTTGCAACAATTATCGAATCGTCTTCACTTAAGGATATATTAACGTTAAATATTTCCTTTCCCAAATTATTTTATCAGCCGCGATAATTGTGCGAATTCCGTTCAAGCCATAAACTTTCAGTATTTACTCATTCTTTCTAACACACGTTTATGGACAACGCAAAATATTTACGGACCATTTTCTTTTGATGTTTTTAAGGATAAAAACAAATCAAGCTATTTCGAAACGAAGACGGTTTAATTATAGCGTGTTTGGGCTCAGCGTCGGTGGACGTAGGTTCGAATCCTAGTTCGAATCGGAGCTCCAGGTGAAGGAAAACTTCGTGATGGAATTATAGCTTGGTAGGGGCTTTCTGGTCTGTAAATTTGATGTGTTCTATAAAACAAAACACGAAAAGATACTAACCTGTTTTGTTTGATTATCAGTTTTACTTAATCTTTTCACTTTTGATAAAACTTAAAACTATTTTATACAGATCCTATCTGATGGTAAATGGTTACCGTCACCCATAGACGATTCAACACCAGGGGTATCACTATTTTATTACCGTCTTTCCAGGACATGTTTCAATCCCTGTTTGAAGAGCACCATGTCATAACTCATGTCATCACTGTACCGGCAACTCATTCCACAACGCTATCATAAGCATAATAAAGGTTCTGGAGAACCTTACGGTTGTCGCTGTTTTGTTAGGTTTTAGGGTGTATGAATGAGGAACCAGTTAGCTGCAGCTGCGGTTTAGAATGACGATGAGGGCACAACCAAAATGGTCTTCAGAACACACTTCGTTGTATATGCGGTCAAGTACACATAGTCCAATGTCTCTGCGAAATTCTAATGATTCCAAATCACAATTTAATTTGGAACCGTCATAATAAATAGAGTGTCTGGTTAGAAGTTTCGCCTGACAGAGGACTAATTATCACGTGCAGCGGTGGAGACGTAATCATAGATGCTTGTACGACATATTTTTTGTTTAGTCTTGAAGGTCTTTACTACTTTACATCCTTTACGTTGTTATCTTTTGCGAAAAGCTCATATTAGTATTAAATCCAGCGCGCTATCCAAACACATTACCACTTCATTAATCATTTACCTACTTCCATTAAAGTTCTCTATTTTCGTGCGGATCTAATAAAACGATTTTATAATTTATTTTCACTGAATCGCATATGACTTTTCTTTTACTTTATTATTACGTTGTGATATTTTAGCTAGGCAATATTAGTGATCCTCCGATATAAAAAAGAAAAGCGATATTAAAATTAATTTTGCCAGCTACCTTCGTTAATATTAAAACGATACTCGATAGATTGGAAAATGTTTATTTATCATTACATTTTGTAATTGAACAGAATGTAACGAATATTGACAGTATCATTACATAGTATAAAACAAAGTCCCCTACCGCGTCTGTCTGTTCTCGATAAACTCAAAAACTACTGAACGGATTTTCAAGCGATTTTCACCAGTGGATAAAGTTATTTACGAGGAACGTTTTGGTTTATAATTTGTCAATGATCTTTTTTTATAATCAGGGCGAGACAACGTCTGCCGGGCCCGCTAGTTTAAAATAAATGTCAGTCATATAAAATGAAACAACGTGTGCTAGACAAAGCTCAAATAGGTTGACAAAATAAAGGAACAAAGAACACACATCAATCTCTGCGTTCTTTGCGTTAAGCCTCCTTGATGGAACGCAAGTGTCAGTACTTGTGTTAACGACTTAGTAGAAGATATACTACGGCGTTTACCAATTTTCAGACTTAGTTGACTTCCTACATTAGATATTAATAAAATAAATTCTACTGAAGATAAATTAAGTCCTTTCTCTGATAAGAATTTGAACAACACGCATATAAAAGGTGGTAGGCGGTAGAGCCACGTTAAAGCTATTATTGAAGCATTCATGGGTGGGTTCGCCCGGGTAGTACCACCATCTCATAGAAAACTGACGTGAAGTAACAGTGCTTCCACTGTTGCGCTTCGTTCGGTCAGTGAGAGCGCCGGATAACCACCTCCCCAGCCCCTCTCCCCTCCCCCAAACACAGGCCGGCAACGTACTTGCGACTCCATTAGTGTTGCTAGTGTCTATGGACGGCGGTGAATACTTACCATCACATGACCCGCCTGTTCGTTTGCCCTCTATAATATAAAAACAAAAAACGGTAGATCTAATAAAAAGGGAATATAAAGGAAAATACAAATATCACGTAGAAATATTTATTACAACAGAATTGAAGGTATACATAACCTAAACGTTATATTATTTTAATGACATTTTCAACATTAATGCAATTTTGTACAATTATATTGGATATTATGCACGATGTAACATGGTAAAGACAATAACTTGCACAAATGCGATATGACGATCACTTACTTCATTAACTTTAAAACGTTATTCATAACATTATTTTTACTAAATATATCTCGTTTTACGTTTTTACATTAGCGAATAAGCAAAAACTTATAATATAAAGTAATTTACATTATATATAATTTATACATTTGAATTCATATTTATGTTGATTTATTTACTAATTACAAGCGAATCACATCTTAAGTTTTTTAATAATTATAATATTTTAAAAATGAAGTATGTACACGATATATAACATTTATTCTTATAACAATGACAGCTGTCAATTGTGACAACCGTCAATATGAGAGGTGTCAAAATCACAGCTATTTTAAATCAAATTTGTTTTGAATTCATTGTAGAATTCTGCAGTAATTATAATAGAATGGAAAATGAATTTCTTTCTTTGAAGTTCTAAGTAAAATTCTAACTAAGAGTGCGTATTGATATTCATTTTTTTATGAACAAATTAAATAGTTTTGCGCATTAGTTCCTGTTTCACAATTATTTATAAAGCACTAAATGTTTTTGAGACAGATATAAAGTACTAATAATAGGATTTTTTATTATTATTTTTGTGAATTTCTGTTTTACGTATGTGTTTGTAACTCATTAATGTAATAATTGAAGCAAAACATTTTTTTTCAGCGCCTCAAATTTTTTCGTCTATCGCATGTCGTATTACAGGTGGCCACGGAGTAGGGGTAAAGTGAAAGGCGCATGGCAGAGCAGCCAAGGCCAATATGGCCACGCTCAAACGCTTCAAAATGATTCAATGATTTAAATAAATATTGCGCTAAGTTTTTAGGATGTATCTATCATCGGAATGATTGTATTTATTATGTGTTCCGTACTCTAATACGCAGATTGAGATTAAAACTTATAATTGGATATCTCGTCTACTATTGATTTCCCATTATCATTCCCATTTTCCAATCATTAAGGTAAGATTAAAAACACGATTTTAACACCATAAATCGATTAATTTTCAGAACATTTTCAGTTAAAAACCTATGATGCGAAAAAAGTTTCACTTGCATCTTGTTTCATAAAACCACATAATGTTTTTGTTCTTGGGTTTATTTAATTAACTGTAAGGATTATATATAATTTTGTCATCAACGTAACGTGTAAAGACACTCATTTTTAGAAGCAACTTTATGTATAGAACTATACGTACTTATTTTTTAATCATATTGGAAATATACAATTATTAATATAATAAATATGTACGTGATCTAGGTGATATTTCGCTAGTAACAAATTTGGTAAATATATTTTTAAAAGGCTAACAAATAATCGATACTGTTTGAATAAATGATACCTGAGGCTTAGAAAAATAATGGAACCGTCTTAACGGTGAAAATTCGACCTTTTACTCGTAGTCCTGTGGCAAAAGTTTTAGATCCTCATTTATTATTAGATACTTCGAAGTAGAACATAAGCAATAAGCAACTTCTCTGTATCCATTATCTTGTATTTCGGGCCGACGGGACGACGTTGTTCTTTGCTCAGCACATTTAAACTTTACTGTTGGAATGAATATAGAATAAATTACGTTGTTCATATTATTTTTATTCTTGTTTGAGTTTTTATTCAAAATTCAAAGCATTAATTATTAGGCTACGCCAGAACTCAAGATAATTTAAATGATGTAGTGATTCGAATTGCTTGGGTGCTGATATCAATGCGTCAATAATATATAAAGTATGTTATTATAAACGTAAAGACAGCTTTGTTTTATAATCTACAATTATTGGACACACTTTATATACAGAAGAACAGACAATTGCTGACGTATTATATATCATTGTAAGTGTAATTCGATGAAGCGACAATTTTCGCTTAAATGTTGGGAATGATTGACAGGACAAAGACCAGGATCACGTGAAACCAAAAAATATACATACCTCAGTACCGTAGATTGTCGTATCGTGATACTTGTTTTATTCAACATATTTGGCGTGTAAACCTTCAAGAATATTTTGAAATTTTGGAAGAAAGTGAAACAATATTTTTAAATGTATTGCAATTAAATATACCTATAACTCACCACTTGTTATGACACGTCACACGAGACATTCATTATCTACTTTTATTAGCATAAGCGCTCTTATAATATTTTTACGATATCACTCTTACGTAAACAAATATGCTTAGAACATATTAAAGGGTATGCTTTTTATGCCCGTAGTAAGCTATTTCATTCCCCACCGATATCACTTCTTTGGCATTCTTCTATCGCACTGCCTTTAGCTACTTAATTAATGACATAATTGGTCTTTTTAAAGCCTTAAGCTCTATGATGCCTATCAAAATTATAATATTACTTTGAACTCTGAATCTGTACACGCCATTCAATTAACCCCAGCGACGTTCCCCAAAACTTTCTTTACCCTAAAAGTAAAAAGCAAACTTGGAAACTCCACGAAAGTGTCCTAGATAATTTTAAGCGGTCGGGCTTACGGAGCTCTCATTCGAAACATCTCCCAAATCACGTATTCACTTAATCCCACGGGGATTTTCCCTAACAAACAATTTGCTTTTAAATTCCATGGGAGCATGTCAACCGTAGAATAAATAAATGTAACAATGTATATAAATAGCTTGGAGAAATTTAGTTTTCAATTAAATAATATATCTACGACCCTACTTTAATTCGCTCCGCTTAATAAATAACAGTAAAAACAATGTTAAAAAGTACCATAAATAATGCGTTACAATAGACTGACTAGATCATTTTACGTCTACATCTTGAAAGTAAATAAAATCTTTACACGAATTTAAGCTAATTAACATCTAATATCACAAACGTCTTTGTTTAAAAAACTCTTTAATCTTTAAAACAACTGTGTGGCTAAAATTATAATCAACAGTAAACTGGGAGCAATTTTGTCTGAAACAGAAAACGCTTTTAGCCTTATCTCATTCTGTATAGGATGCCCGTAAGATTCCTCGACAGATTGGATCAGTTCTTTAGGGCACGGTAAATCTTCCAACGGGATATCGATTAGTTTTATAGCCTTGCTTGTTTTCGATTTGTTTTTTTCACCATAATCGTAACTTTTATCATAGTACTCGTAATTATCTTCGTTGTCACTCTCGTTTTCGACGCCATCTTTGTCGTTCAAACGCCTGTCGTTCGTCGGTTCGGTGATACATGATATTTTTTCAAGCGCTTGCTTGAGGGTGTTGTCTCGTGTTTCGTTACGCAGTAGATATATCCACGAGAGGCGGCAATTACAGCTGAGTGGGTTACCTGAAATGAGAGCGCGAATTAGCTAATGTATGGTTGGAAACATAATCTCTTTAACACGGGAAGGGTATACGCTTTTTGCAAAGGTAACAATGTTCACGAAACCAACACTTAAAGTTTATCTAGGCGGTGGAATTACCACGAGTGGTAATTTGTAACGTGATAGCGCAATTTCTCAGACGAATATAACTGAAAATTTTATGAAACTTTGTTTAAATAAATATCGTTTTCACAAATAATAGAACGTTTGCTCTAGCTGAGAATGTAACTTGGTTTATATGGAATTTTATTAAATCTTGAATAATAAAAGTTAATTTATGTTTTTATTATTACGGTTTGTAAATTTATATTCATTTCTATGGAAATTTTAGTTTTATATAAACTAACATTGCTTATATTAAGAGATTGTTTAAACGCGCATAACTCTAAAACTTTTTTTTTCATTTCCTGATGAAGGTTATAACACGAATAACATAATACGATAACGCTACTACGGCTACACGGACTAATTACCATATAAAATGTAAGTCAGAAAGTACGCTAAACGAGAATGAAATAACATTGCGTGTAGGCCGTGTAAAACTATCTATACTAATATTATAGAGGTAAAATTTGTGAGTTTAGATGTTCGGGGTAATCTCCGGTACCACTGATAAGATTTTGAACATTCTTTCACTGTTAGAAAGGTATATCATCCCAGAGTGCTATAGAGTTACATTTTATTTTGGTAAATATGTGTATATTTGCAATAACGAATTACAATAATGTGATTAAAATCGGCAAAAAATTATAATATGGCGTGTGCTGCTTGAACGGTTTGAAATAAAAGAATAAAATCTATAGTAAAACTATTCACCATTTTTTGCTTTACCAAAAAGTTCTCGACACTATATATCTAAGTTTAATATCTTAGCAAAAAAGATGGTTTTTATGTCAAAAGTAAAATGAATTTTACAAGATTAAGTTTGGATACAGGTTTCACGTATTCATTACAAATGTTTATAAAAACAAATAACTATATCAAAATGAAAATTTCATTGAAATAAAGATTCCTTTTTACATCATATTAATTGATGGAGTAGGTCAGACGATAATGCGAAATAAAAACTACAAGCCAGTAAAATTATTGCGTTGTCGCTGCCGCTGCTCGTGTGGGAATAGTCGGCTGGGCATAAAGGTAAGCGGCGTTGGAGAAACCCAGAAGGTAATGGGAAGAAATTTGTCACCAATATATATAGGATACTTTTTATCTCAATTGGACCCAGTAGGTATTGCAATCGGGTTCTAGGTTTATTTAAGAAGATTTTTTGCATACCAACTATGTGTGTGTTTGAATGGGTCCCTGGATAGTTTGAACTCACTATTGGATCCGGTAGGTGTCACTGCAATCGGGTTCTTTTTTTAAGATTTTTCGCGTTTGGAAGTACAATTGGAGCCGGAAAAGATAATAACCGATTTGGCGCAGACGAAGTTGCGCGGGTCAGTTAGGTAAAAATAATGTGATTAGTATTATAACTAATTATCGTGATTGTGATTTAGGAATGCACACTGCGATTAATAAAGTTGTATGTCGTTTCTTTCCTTACGGAGAATTTCGATGACTCACTTAATCTTGTGTACTCGGCTACAGTCGTGATCAGTCAGGTTTATTATCTGACAAGGAGCGCATCGTTCAAATAATTACGTTTTTTATTGTGATTTACTTTAGTGAGTATTTCAAATGTATATATTGTGCGTATTTTAATATTACTATTATTTATTTACATATAAACATTGCTAAATCTGTATGAACTATAATGTGCATGTATTTATTTATAAGTTTTTAATTTTTACTTCCATCGTGTGGTCATTATCGTAAAATCACTTTTTTATAATAACATCAAAGAGAGGAAACCTGTGTGCGTTCGAGTAAACAAACGGTGTTGAATTGAAACACTGAGCACGTCCATAACTCTATCTCTAAAGTTAGAGAATTTTATTTGCATTCGGAAGTCGTTACCGGAGTAGCCAGTGCGGCGACCTGCTTTGAACAGATATCGCTTCGGTTAGTTCTGCTGGGAACAGTGAAAAATATCGCTTATCCAAACTTGGCACGTATTAGGAGGTTCCCCGATATGGCGTTCATTACTATCGAATTTAAACTTCGTTGAAATTGTTGTAAACTTTCTGACGTGATAACGTCTTATAAATCGATGAACGCCGGGTACAGGTACGAAAAATCATGACTCATGGTAACGTTCCGCCTGAGCGCTCGGTGCCGAGAGTGCAGAACAAGCGATAGAGAGGCGCGATCGGCCTATGCGTTCGGCTTGTATAGCATCTATCTCTCTTCTACTCCATGGGCTGATGTGTGCGAGTCGTTATCACGTAAAATTATCGTCCGTAAACCGACTTTACAGACAACCAATTATTTTTGCTCTGGTTTTCGCTTGCATTACCGTAGATTTTATCTATTCTTCGCGATAGTATTTTCTTTCTAGATGAAAAATAACTTATGTCGTTCACTGTACCTCTGGTAAGTCTTGAACGCGTAAGAAGTAAACGAACAAGCGAGCTCACATTCACAGTTACAATTAAATTAGCTTCTGCGTGCGACATCGCCTGCGTGGAATAATTTGGGCTAACACTAACAAGCAGCGGAAGCTCTCGAAAAGAAAAAAAAACATTTTGAATTATTCTTCATTGGTGCTCCGCTCTTATTGGTCCGATGATATATAATAAATTAGCTATCCAACACTGAAATAATTTTTCAAATCGTATCAATAATTCCTGAGCTTAGCGCGTTCAAGCAAACAAACTCTTCAGCTTTAAATGTTAAAGTATAGATAAGGTAGACTTCAAGAGATCCGTAGTAATATTTCTAAGGTTTAGTTCCCAGTAAAAGAAACATTTTGTTAAGCCTTGTTACACATCCCAAATGTAATAGACGTGTAAATAGACAATCCGATGGATATTTCTATTGAATGTAGTAAAAAATATTTCAAAAATAATAGAAATAAATGTAACATAATATTCATATAAGAAACTATTGTCACTTTTCTTTCTATCGTATAAAAGTAATGCACACAATTGTCAAAATTTGTGTTGTTACAGTATGAGCTGGATAAAAAGAAACTAATAATAACCGACCAAGTATGAGTCAGACTTGTACTAAGTGCCCCAAAGTGAAGACAATCGATACATTTTTGTATGTATTTTACATGAGTTATACTCGCAAAATATCGGCGTGTTTTATAAAACATTTCAAAATCTATAATTGTTATAAATCGGAGAGTATTTTTTATTTCTACGTGTTACAATAATTGTTTAATGGTCAAATAGTATTTAGTTTATTATTGGTTGTTGTTAACTGTACATTTGATAAATAACTGCGATTAATATTATAAACTGTATATCTAATTCATTATAAACTTCTTCAGGTAACAAAATACGTTACAAAACAGCTGACGCATATATCATGTACAAATTATACCTGAGCAGGCGCGAGCCAGAGCGAACTTATTGGCTCCCTTGGAACCAGTAAGCGTGCAGAAAGGGTCGTGACGGAAAATTCTTACACCTTTTTTCGCCTAGCCTCTATCCGTACCGTGCGATAAGAAACTTCGTTCCAGTAGTTTTTGTTTGTGTGGATTGGAAACGGATGAAAACGGTAAGTGTGCGATAAATACAGACGTGTACATAAGAATTTACATAAGGTGTTTGCTGGTCTGGAGAATGCATATGATCGAGTACACCGAGATGTTCTGTGGTGGGTTCTGAAAAAGAAACGAGTAGCTGGGAAGTACCTACAACTTTTTCGTTGTATGTACAGTCAAGCCACAACACACGTAGAAAGAGAGAGATGAACACCATGTAACTAGATAAGTTTTGAGTATGATGGTAGACGGATATACGAGTAGAGGAAGACCGAAAAAGGTATGGATGGATTGTGTGATAAATGATACGTGTGTGAAAGGTGTGAATACTGAGATGACATCGGTGATGATAGGTGAGAGCGGAGAAGAAAAACATATTGTGCCGAGTCTACTTACGTGCGATAAGGGTAAGAAAATGAGATGGTGTCGAAACGGTTAAACCGATTTTGACGGTACTTTCACTGGTAGATAGCTTATATTGTAAGGAGTAACTTTGGCTACTTTTAATTAAAAAAAAATGAATTAATGGTTCCGCGCAAATATAATCAACTAAAGAAGCAGTATTCGATACCTGTTTCTATAAATAAATAAGACTGAAGTGTCTATCCCTGAATAACAGATTTGACTAAATGCGGATGAAGGTACGTATATATGGCACTTTTAACAAAAAAAAAAAACCCTTTAAAATTTGCTGAATTCCACGAGTGAAAACTAATTATATAATATTGAAGAAAATTTATAAAGTACGAGATATCAATCAATTAAAAAAAATATTTATGTCAACCGTATTTTTTAATGTGTGCATTTTAAATTCCAATTACAGCAGTTTTATTACTGAAATCAATTATCTATACACATTCCAAAGTCATTTGGTTAGCGTTAGGGTAACCAGGCAAGCGGATATTGTCGGATATACCACCGTACTTGCGGAAAACAAGAATAAGGCCGTTTATCTATACTTGGCACGTAACGAGACTTTATTCTGGTAAGTCCTTCCCTAGTGGAAAATCAGTATAAGTGTTTTCGTGGTAAACGAAAACATTTGAAAGATATTACTGTTCCTCCGTGTTATATGAAATTACATATTAGTTTAGGCTACTTCAGTCTACATTGTATTACTTAACATTGTAGTACTTAACATTGATAAAATAAGGTGGTCTTCGTTGTTATGCTATTACATATTTTATAATTATCCACATAATATAGTAATAAGGGTTAAGGCATTGTTTTTTCTTTATTTGAATGAAGTTTGGAAACTGCCTGCCAAATTTATAGTTTCTAGTCTATTTATGTACACATGTATAGATGTGTGTCTCACAAACGAATACGTTAGTTTATCTTGATGCGTTTGTTGCAACTCAAAGCAACAGTCCAAACCGAGGTCGCCCTTAGGCCCTTGCGTTACTTGTCAATCGGCTGAGTGCTTTGAGCGTTCACGTTAGTAGTCCAGTGAAGCTGCAAAGGCCCGTCAGGAAAGAGCGGGTAGTGGCAGAAATGAAAACTGAAAACAATAGAGTAACCTTGTTCTTTCTTGACTTGTTAAATCAATTATTGTCTGAATTATATAAAGTTTATAAGTTCTACATTGAAATTATAAAAATTGGCCACATCTATTGGTACCTACTTCGAGCAATAATTACATACGTTTTATTAATTAATCAAAAATATGATCTGTACAAAATTAAATACAAAATATCAATATACATGTAGGTACACAGGTGGCTATATACTAAGCATCGTTAGTCTGACGCAAGCGCAATACGTCACGAGCATGTTGAGGTCATCGGTGACGCGAACCAACAAGTTTTACTCCTACAAGAAATCACTCAGCGCGGCTAAAGAAGGTTTCACTTCAATTTTAATAAATTTCCCGTTGGCAATTAAAAGATTATACGTGAGTATATTCAACTAATATGCATAAATTAAATCCAATTATGTATTCTACCCGTATACGTTTAGTGTTACTCAATAAACTATAATTTAAGCTCCAGTTAACAGTAAATCACTGTATTATGACACACAAAACGGTGATGCGGTTATATATCTACGGAATCCTTAATAGGGCACCGACCGGTTGCGGTGCCCGGGAGCCGAATGGCTTTTTGGATATTGTTCGCTCGTGCAAACATTTATTAGATTATTCTGTATGGTTTTCTTAAACTAATTAGTGCGATATTCATAAGATATTATAGGTTTAATAAAGCATATCAATAAACGTGTTAGAGCTACGCTGAAGCTATTATTGGTTTCAGCGTGAATGGGTCGGCTCGGCCGGGGTAGTACCACCCTCTCGCAGAAAACCGACGTGAAGTAACAGTGCTTGCATTGTTGCGTTTCGTTCGGTCAGTGAGAGCGCCGGATAAGCCACTTGCCCCTCCCTCTCTCCCAAACACAGGGTGGCAACGCACTTGCAACATTTCTGGTGTTGCAAGCGTCTATGGACGATGGTGATCACTTAACATCAGGTGACCCTCCGGTTCGTTTGCCTCCTATGATATTGAAAAAAAAATCGCTTTTTATGTTTGTCTGTATAATTCCTTAGTTCTTTCTAACCATATAAAATAATTTCATATGAAAATTTCATTATGTGTATATTATGCATATTATATTTTTAAAAGAAGAGAAAAGTCGATGAATTGCAATTAAGTCTTAAAATATTTTTTTGTGCTTTTACATTGCTGGATATATTAAGAACACCTACATAAAAGTCCTGTATGGTATGCATGCATCTCCTATATATAGGTCATAGTAATTATTTTGTTTTTGTTAAATGTAACGACATGTAAGAGACAATAATTTCTCACTTAATAGTATTCGATAAAGATAATTTTATCTATAATAACCTTATTGGACTTTTCCAACAAAAATAATTAATGGACATTATTTATTATCAGGCAGAGGAATCGGAAGAAGGAATTACGATAGAAATGGCATCAGTATTAAAAATTATAGAAAATTAATTCCACTCAATCGCTTTCAAAGGACATCATTAGAGGCTAAATTTAGACGAAATTAATTGGTCTCAATGAATGATTGTTCTTCAATCAAATAAGTTACAAGTAGGTATTCAAAAAATATTTTCGAATGTCTAAAGTATTTCCGTACATAATTTAATCTGTGGTTACTTATAAATCATATTATTTTGACAGTGTAAAACGGTTCGGCTAAATATCCGCTGAATTCATAACAACGCGGTCGACATTCGCACCCGTTTGCGATTTTCTCAATATTACTGACTCAAAATTAACATCTGTGTGTTATTGTTTGTTAATTACGTCACCCGATCACGATGTATTATGAAATTGAATTTTACTTATGCCCGGTTTCTGAGATACTCGGTTAAACTACCGATAGTTATTGACTCAACAAAGTTATCCATAAGATAAACTGTCAAATATCCCGTTGAGTTTTACTGACATTTATCGTATGATTGTGTGTTCAGAAACGCAGTTTGACAAGTTATCGCACCGATAACGCTATTGAACTGATAAACTACAATTAAAGTACCTCAGAAACCGAGTATTAGTGTTGTGTTTTTTATTTATTAGTTATTTTTTCCAAAGTATCAGTTTTAACTGTTATTTTTATAGCTTACACTTTTGAACCGTTCATGGTACTATTAACAATATTTGCTTAGTTATTCTGAACAAGTTTTTTGTTCAATCGTCATCGTAGGAATATTCATTACTTCAGTTCGTAATAGTTTCTTCGAAGGGAAAACTTCTTTAGGCGCGTTGAGCCTGATATTTTTTTGTAGGCGATAAACTTTTGATTTCGCGTCATGACATCCTAGTAACCGTAGTAAGCGTAACCGATCGTATAACGCTTGCGGGGTTTGCGTAAGATTAGCGACGCGTAATATAGCAGCCCGAGTAGATCTAATATTTATATTTTGTATTGGGATTGTGTAGCCTATCATATGTTTGATTAATTCATAAACTGTATAAAATTATTATTTGAGTGCCAATAGATGTGAAAACCAGAGTAATGATAATCATTTTAATTTAAAAATTATGATATCTAAATAATTCATACTGCAATTGATTTAAAAATTGCAAACTGTACACAGTTATTTCATTATTTTGAGTTTTCACTTCTGTGGGCAGTCCTTACGACTTCCTCGACTTCTTTTTTATCGAAGAAAATCTGAGTATTTTAATACGGTCAAGTCACGTTATACACATAGTAATGCGGTAGTTAATAGCTTCCAGTGAGATTTTAAGATTAATCGAAATTCACTTTCTGTTGTTTATGAAATAACGTAATTATTTGTTAACAATAATGAGACTATATCACGTAAACCACTACTGGATTTGCAAGTTTTTGGAACAAAAATATTATACAATGTTCCATGATAAAATGTATATACATTAAAAACTCCCAATATTGATTTCTTAAAGGGATATCTGACGAGATATCTGACGTGTTACGTTCATATTAAACGTTAATATTAAGAATAATGGAACTATATGGCGTAAAATGCTACTGGTTTGCAAGTTTTTAAGTGAAAACAAAATGTTACATGATAAATTACTTATACATCAAAAACTCCTAATAGTGAGTTCTCAAAGAGTTAGGCATTAAATAACTTTTGTGTCACTTTCACTAAATATTTGTGAACAATAATGTAACTACATCACGTAAAATTCTACCGGATTTGCAAGTTATTGAAGTAAAAGTAAAATGTTATATGATAAATTAGTTATACATCGAAAACTCCCAATATCGAGTTCTCAATAAACTCCCGATGTTAAGCTATCAAGGGGTTATGCGTGGAACATTTTTGTGTCATTTGTGTGAAACTAGCGGGCCCGTCAGACGTTGTTCCGCCTTGATTATAAAACAATCCTTGACAAATTATATACCAAAATGTTCCTCATGAATCACTTTATGCATTGGTGAAAACCATATGAAGATCCGTTAAGTAGTTTTTGAGTTTATCGCGAACAGACAGACAGGCGGAAGCGGTAGGGGACTTTGTTTTATACTATGTAATGATGTAAAAAAATCGTATTAATGCAGTTAATAAGAGAATTTGTGAGTATGGATGGATGCTTACTACTTTTTAACACAAAAACTATTGAACGAATCGTAATGAAACCTTACAGTAATATAGCTCAGAGTAAAATATAGCCTACTGGCGGGCCCGTCGGACGTTTTCTCACCCTGATAATAAAAAAACAACGTTGCCACATTATATACCTAAACCTTCCTCATGAGCTACTTTATCTACTGGTGAAAAACGCATGAAAATCCGTTTAGTAGTTTTTGAGATTATCGCGAACAGACAGACAAACCAGACGTGGCAGAGGACTTTGATTTATAATACGTAGTGATAATTTATTGCTATTATTCAACTTCTTCTTGTAAGTTGGAAATATTCCGCCACTTGAAAGCTGTTTCGGGATACGCTGCATAGTCTATGTATTTTTATTCGAACTGACTACCGCTCTGGCCTGGTGGACTTTCATAGCTTCACCGGATTAATGGTGCGAGTACTTATGGCGCTTAGCCGTTTGGCAACATGTTTAAAACTGCTAAAGTGGCTGACTTGGGCTGTTGCCTTGAATACAATATTACTAATTTTACTAAGCTGGAATAGTTAAGCTATTCATATATATAAGATTTAGTGACGTAGACATGTATAGAATCAGTATACGAGCTATACGAACTCAAACATGTAAAGTATGTGTGGTGTCATCTATACATATAATAAAAAAGTAAATCTATGGCGTCTGTACTTTTCAAATTTTTGTGAAAAAAATTGATACAGGTGTCTTGGATTCATTTCAATCATTTTTAGAAATGTCTCTCTGTCTATTTGTTTCAACACGCATCACTGATAAAGTACTGCGTTCATTATTATAGTGAAATATTATAATTTCATTCAATTATAATTTCACTATGAAAATCATAAAGCATACCCTCGAGTAACATTTAGTCTTAGATTCATTTAAATATGTTCACTCTATCAAAAGTTATTGTAATTTTAATAACAGCGCGACTTAAGTAAGAGAGAAAAGTTGATAAGTAAATGGAATTAATACGTTCAGATGATTTTATTAGTCACTATTTTTTTACATTAGGTTCCACGCGGTTGGAGTCGCGGGTACAGCTAGCAAAGATAAGAATATACACGAATTACATGACTATGTTAATTGTCAGTATGTCTCGCAGCAGAAAAGTAGCTTACTTTTCACATGGTATGAATGAAATAAATTTCATTGTTATTTAAAAAAAGCTATAATTTCCATATCTACAAAGGGTACATTAAAAATATCGTTACTTCAATTGCGTACTAAATATTTTGGGTACCAAATATGACGATAAGTAAGCTACCCTGTACACTATTCTCGTTAACATAGCAAAATGTATATACTCGTATATGTGTGGCCCCAGAAGGTCTGAAAATTAAACAGACTGTTTTTTCTTTTCAATACCCGTAACATTAGACGTGATCGAATATAAACTAAAACCAAATGATCACGTCCGTTTATTATGAGTGTTATTTCAACTTTTAGTTAGAGAAGGAACCCTATTTTATCTTTTAGCGTTCGACCACAGCTTACTATATATCAAACTAACGATCTCTTCGAGGTTCCTGTGGGTGCTATGTACTAATGTGACCTCATAAGTATCTAAATGACTTAGGTCGATTTTTTGGCGCTTTGTTAAAGTTCATAAGAATTATTGAAGCTACACATAAGACTTATCACACATTTTTTTTAGTGTGTAATTTTAAGTCTGTCATATTTTCTAAGATATTTATTAAAATTATATGCTGCAAATGGCAATTGTGATCTACACTAAATGATTGACTGAAATAAGATAATTAAGTAAAAAAGAACAAATACTATATCAATAAAAATAGTACCGCAAATTATCAATTGTTTTTATCATTTTATAGTATAAAACAAAGTCCTTTCCAACGTCTGTCTGTCTGACTGTTCGCGATAAAATCAAAAACTACTGAACGAATTTTCATGCGGTTTTCAGCAGTAGATAAAGTGATTCATGGGGAAGATTTCGGTATATAATTCGTCAAAGAATTTTTAATTATCAGGGAGGACAACGTCTGCCTGGCCGGCTAGGTTTTAAATAATAAATTAAAGGTAAGAAACATTACTGAGGGCTATCTTTACGAGATTGATATATATCATAGTGAATTTCTTTGTTATACGATAGATATAGGCATGACGGTGTGGCCTAAGATAGAAACATGCTGAATGTAGTGGAGAACTGGCCCTCAAGCGTGATAGCCGAGAACACACTTATGCGTGTTTAGCAAGAGGCTATTAGAGAACGATTAGAATAAACCTTGATATCATGTTATGGTTTAATCACAATTTTTTTTCGCCTAAATCGATTGACACTGTGACTGGAAACGTTAACATTGAGACATAATTGTAAAAATATTTTACAGTATTTGCTGTTACAGTTACAGATTGCTCGAAACTTAATGCATTAGATCAGGACATCTAGCATAGAATCTTTTTTGCATCTGCGAATGAAGAAGCCAAGAATTTTTAGAAGTTCGTAATTAACAATAATAAATATCTGTGAGTATACTAAGGTTACAATGGGACTGGCATGCTCTCTGTGGACCTAAGTCTCTAAATGAAAGATTCAAAAAGATAAAAAAAAAATTATACATTCAATTGTCTATTGTCACAATATATATTCAAGTATAGTGAAATTATAAAAATATTATAAGAAAAGATGTATTATTTATCCTACAAAAAGTTTATACCAATGTAAAAGCCATTAACAAGAGCAACACAATAAAGTGTTTCCATATATCAAAAGAACAAACGATGTTATTTGGAACACTTCTAAAACAAGCGTACGTAACACTTGTGAATAATCAAATGCGAATTGTATCCAAAACGGTACACGTTACAACGTGTAGGCATTTCGAAATAAAATGCTATTTCCGAGTCGGAACGGGGGAAATTTATCGGCCACCTCAGGAAAATATAGGTGCAATCCTGCCACCCGAAGCGGGGTGATTTACGGACGCGATGTGTATGAGATATAAACGGATTATTATATCGAGTGTCGAAATATCGAATGTCGATATCGATGTGTTACCGTTACTACAGTCTGTATCTCTCAGCGTTGACGTCTTGAGAGCTCTGCACACATTGTTAGGCAACTGTTGTTTATAATGACCTTTTTGTTCCGAATTCTTCCCTGAGTATTTTCGAAGGGCGTCCGGGTGTTATTATCGATAGTCTTATAAATATAACGTTGAATAACTATTGAGATTGAAGTTGGAATACATAGAGGTTGAAATAGGTCGAGAACTGTTCGGAATTCAGAGATAGATTTTGATAGAATTTTGCGAGAAATGTATTTCTATTTTTGCGTAATCGTATCTCCGTTTATGTTTCTATGAATCTTATTTTTGAAGTTATACTTCTTTTGGCGCGTTAGGGAAAAATGATGAGAGTAATTTTTTACGATGCGCGCGCACACCGTCACGAAAAACCGACACTCTGAAGTTAGCTATAGTCAACATTTTGTTTCTTTGTATAAAACTTTCAATGTATTAAATATCTTTTTTATCACGCTTTTATTAGCTTCACCTGTATGTATGTATGTATGTATGATTTTGTCCTACTTTGAACGATCAGATTTAATTCAAACTTTGCACACCTGTCAAAGGTCGATGACAATGCAATAATCCGAAAAAAAAAGTTAAAAAAATTTAACTAAAAAATGAAAAATAAATAATAGTTTAAAAAAATTAAAAAAACACGCTTTCATAAAAAATCCAACTAACATGCGATGCGTCACTGTTAATATCAGCACCTCCAGATATCAGTATTTTTATCATTTTTTTGTCACTTTTTACAAAAATATACATTTATTTCTAATTTACACTATTCTTAATCCAAATTAATAAATTTTATTTTCTGTTTTTTAGTTGGATTTTTTATGAAAGCGTATTTTTTTAGTTTTTTTAAACTATTATTTATTCTATTGTTAGTGCCGTTTTTTCTACAAACGTAGAATAAGGCGAAAGATAACATTTTTGAAAAGATTTTTATCTTGTTACGCCAAAGAAGTATAACTTCTAACGCGTGTACATAAGTACACACACACTGTTTTTTTTCTTGGAACATGTCCTTTTTAATTATGTAACACTAAGGAAAGATATTTATTAAATAACTATGTAACATCAGCGACTTTCTTCCCATGAAATTGATTTTATTTTAACAGAGACTATGTTTTACCTGAACTAATTTCATTCTCTATGTTTCTTTATTGTAATTTACTACTTAACTGATAGTAATAGGTAATAATTTACACTCGTACTGATATTAAATTACATCTGCTTAATTTTTTTCATTATTACTCAGCCTCAATAATATGGAAGCGATTATGGTAAAGTTAGCGTGTTAGGACACAGCGTCGATGGACGTAGGTTCGAATCTTTGCAACTGAATCGGAGCTTCCGGTGAAGATAAACATCGTGATTTATGTTATATTATGTTGTGAACTCTATGTTATGTTATGTTTTTATGAACTTTAACAAAGCGCCAAAAAATCGACCTAAGTCATTTAGATACTATAGGTCACATTAGTACATAGCACCCACAGGAACCTCGAAGAGATCGTTAGTTTGATATATAGTGAGTTGTGGTCGAACGCTAAAAGATAAAGTAGGGTTCCTTCTCTAACTAAAAGTTGAAATAACACTCATAATAAACAGACGTGATCATTTGGTTTTAACTATAGCACGGTGTCAGGGTTTTCTCTAAGTCTACCTAACTAGTTACCATTCTCAAGTTCAAAATCTGTTGCCAGGCACCTGTTGGCGTGTTCCGACAGCTGCACTTGAGAGCCAGTCTCCTCTGGGTTTGGCGTGTCTACCATCTTAGTCCATCTTAGACATCGTCCTCTAACATAGCATAACTAGATTCTGCTCAAATTTTAAAACGTATAACGTATAAAAAACTATAATACTATGTTGTAATAAAATATGCATAATCCTTTAAAGGTTCTACTATCTGTTGGTCTTGTCGAATTTTTTTTTATATCATAGGCTGCAAACGTACAGGCGGGTCACCTGGTGTTAAGTGATCACCACCATCCATAGACACTTGCAACATCAGGAGAGTTGCAAGTGCGTTGCCACCCTGTGTTTGGGGGAAGGGGGGAGAGGAGACGGGGAAGGGGAAAGGGAAATGGGCCTCATTGACCGAACGAAACCTAACAATGCAAACACTGTTATTTCACGTCGATTTTCTATGAGAGGGTGGTACTACCCCGGGCGAGCCAACCTATTCAAGCTGAAAACAGTAATAGCTTCAGCGTGGCTCTACCACCTAAAAAATTGCTCCAACGACTGTTTCGGACAAAAAACAGACACTTCTATTTTATTTATATGTATTTATTTCGATTGTTTTAATAAAATATTGGAGCTCTCGATCGCACTCATTTAATATATCTCATTCAATCTTCGTCAACATCGCCGGAGCAAAGAGTAAGTTACAAAAGAGAATCTAAGGTTTAAATAAGTATTGTCACGGCTTATACTGTCGGTAGAGAAAGTAAAATGGTTTAGACGAGTGAGAAAATTTGTATTAAGTAAAATAATATACGCATTAACACACTGGACATAGTTTTTTGAAGTGTAAACTGCTTTAGGCGCGTCGAGGGGTATTTTTTGGCAGGAGATAAACTTATAATTTCGCCTCATGTCAGCTAGTAAGCGTGATGGAGCGTATTGTGGTTACGCGGCTTGCGTCAGACTAGCGACGCGTGGTACAGCGACTTGTGTACATGTAATATTGATATTTTGCAGCTCATCATGTCTTTGATTGATTAATATACTTTATAAGTATGTATATAATTATTGCTCCGAATGCCAAATGATGTAAAAACCACACTAATGTTAATAATTTCAATATAAGAATGATTATATTTCAATCATTCTCACTATCATTAATTTAAAAACTGATTAGAGAACACAGTTATTCTATCGTTTTGGGGTTTCATTTGTGTCGGCGGCCTTTATGACTGCGTTTTTTTTGTAATTAGAACTACATATTCTCTACGACAGCCAATCAGATTTGAAAAGACTAAAGACTATAGCCTATTCACTGAAGAAGATTATAAGCTACGAGTATTTTACACCATGATGCAATATCTAGAAGTGAAGCAGTTACTACATATAAATTGTAGTTGACGAAGCAATAACGAAGTAATACTGTTGATAATTCGTTTGGTGCATCAGGGGGGTTTCGGTGACCGAGAATTAACAAAATAGAACACATAACGAACTGTAAATGCTTATGTCAACAAGGTATCTTGCAACGTGATTCAGTCGCACGCTCAGCTACCTACGTTTTTTTTTACACTTACCTAACTACGCTGACAGTCTTTAGTAATAAACAAATAAAATAAACAAGTGAAACCGCCCGGCATAGTTCGTATTATATAAATGTAAAAAAAAATACTATTTCTTCGTAACGTTACTGTGGGCGTCGGTATAATATATTTTTATATAACAAATATCATTCGTGTTAGATAGATTTTTGTACCACAATACTGAATTACATTGCTCTTCAAAAAAAAAACAATGCATAAATTCTTCAACATTAAAAACAATGTTTCTCGAATATTTATTGTCGCTCGCTTTTTCTTGTAAAAATATTTTGCCTTAAGTACATATATTCATGAATCCCTAGTTCATATATATTCTATTCTATTCCATTGTTATTTTTATCTTGAACCTACGTGGGGCGGACTTTGATCAGAACGTTTTCAATTACATACTGCAGTTGACAGCTTTTACTAAGTTAAAGTAATAGTAATAATATAATTTTATTGAACTGTGCGGTAATAGTAACTCATAGTTATAGCAATGGGACGAGCGAATTGCTGAATTCAATTTCTATTGATTTTATTGCAAAATAATTGTATTTTATTTGGAATACGCGTATGTCGGTCGACGGTGACCCACTTTTGTACTGTTATTGTTTTTGTGAATGTACCTATTATGTGTTATGTATTTGTGTATATTATTATCGTGAAGTTATTGGTAATAAAATTTATTGTTATCGTAATTAGCATTATAATTACGATCGTAAATGTGTTTGCTTCTTACGCTTCTACGCCGTAACTACGGTCTTCGCCAAAACTCCGCTCTAAATATGGTTGCGTAGAACATACATTAAATAAGTATTATATTATGTATAACTTCGAGACAACATAAAGATAAATAAATACCAATAGATTACTATAATAATATTTTTTTATTAAACTCCTGACTCTATTACGGGTAAGCCGGAATTTAGAGTTATATGTAGCGGCCAAAAAGATTAACGTGGATTACACAGGGTGACAGAGAAGAAGGACCATTACTATTAATCTAGAAAACTTTACCAGAAGGATAGCTGAAAACTATATTCATGCGAGAAAAGTAACAGGTAAATGTTAGTATGACAATATCACATACAAAACACGGGTATCTTTGTAATGAACAAAAGGGCAATGATATTCCTTTGCGCTTTGACGTTCGGATATATTCATAAAATTTATTTGAAATTCAAAACAAGCAAAGAATATAAACTAGACAACTTATACATTATTTATAGTACAAAGTATGATAGGGCACTATTCAAAGATATTATTTTTATTTTATTTATTTACTCCTTACTTTGAAGTTGATAAAGAAAACTCTCAAAGAATTAATATATACTGAATATTAATTAACTGATTTATTTAACATTTCGAAAGTAAAAGTATACTTATAGTAATATAATAAAACTGAAGAGTTTGTTTGCTTGAACGCGCAAATCTCAGGTACTACTGGTCCGATTTGAAAAATTCTTTCAGTGTTAGATAGCTCATTTATCGAGGAATGCTATATAAGCGTCATAAGAACGAAGCACCAATGAAGAAAGTTTCCGCTTACGCTTTTTCTGCGTGTTAGTGTTAGCCCAAAGTAACTATTCCACGCCGACGAATTCGCAGGCAGAAGTTAATTTCTAATAAGGACATCTGGTTATTTGTCAAATACTTCTTAATTTAATATTACTGGAGAGGTTCAGTATATTTGTTACTTTTTTTAGTAATAACATGTATTGTTAATGTTTCTAAAAGCGAGTGAGGTTGTGTATGGTAATACCTTAGGTTGTGCATAAAAATATAGAGGGTTGTCACCGGTGATTAGCGAATTATAACAAATGTTAGTACATGCAAGGAAGTTAAAATAATAAACTAAACGTCTATATCATTTATAATAATATCATATCTATTGATTACATTTTAATGATAAGTAGCCAGTAAGTTAAAAAAATCCTGCTATCTGAGAGCTATTATACTAAACCTTAGACTTAGGATACTTACTTAGAATATAATTTATGGGCTCAAATAAGTCGCGAATTGCATGTGTCAGGCAACAGCCCAAGCCGAGGTGTGCCGTGCACCCTTGAGCTAGTTGTGACATAAAATCGGCTGAGTGCCTTAAGCGCTCGCCTTCGTAGTACGGTGAAGTTGTTAAGACCTTGCTAGGTCAATAGCTTAGTCAGTTTGAAAAAAAAAACATTTATAGGCATATAAATGTAGACGAAGTTACGAGTGATTGCTAGTTTTCCATAAATTTTGTTATGTCATCTATAATTTATAAAATTAAGATATTAGATTTTTTTGTTTGCAATGGATAAACTCAAAAAAATACTTAACCGATTTAAAAAAGATTACATTAACAACGAGTAACATAAACTGTATTTTATTTTCAGAATCTAAATTAAGTGAACGAATCTATGAGTATTATAAACTTCGTGTGAACTTAGATCGCTTGTCAGAATCAAATAATTAGTCGAAAGAATAATCATTATTAAATTCCATTCATCAATGAGTGATACATTTTTTTCCCGAGTAATAATATTCTATTGTGTTTATTGCTTTGTTTCTTATCCTTGGTAGAATAGTATCAGTTATTGTATTTACTTCAGCATTGAAAAGTAAATCGAATATCTCAATGTTCACATACAAGTTCAAGTCAGATTCTAACTCGATTAAAAATTCGATGAGTTCTATTCTTTAACTACACATCGCTAAAATGCCAAACCCTAGTTTGTCTTAGTGCCAAATATTATATCTATTTAGTGCATTGATTTCCAGAAAAAATGAACAGATTTCTTTTCTTATTTTATATGTTTACTCTTGAAATACAGTCTTCCTAATGATGCTGAGAGGCAATCTTGTTTAATATGGTGTCGGAATACACCTACAGTTGTTAAGCGACGCCTGTTCAATTAAATAGTAGTATATAGCCATTAGAAAAAATCTTACTACCGATATGTGGGTTTACCCCTATATTTTTCATGGTAGAAAGCACAAGTTCATTGTAGGAAATGAACCTATGTCGGTTATTGGTTCAAAATGATGAAAGTACGATGATAAAGTATATTTATTTTGTATTCATTTTGATTATCGTGTGGAACAGTGCAGCGGCCAAAAAATTGTTAATGTTTAGCGCCACCCGCGGAGCACGTGCAGGGGAATGGTAGGTACACTTTTTGGTCATTTTGGCGACCATTTTGTTTTATTTACCGCGCTTTCTACATAACTCACCAGTCACAGTAACGTGTAAGAATATTGTATCGAGTTCAATGAGCACTATTTAAATTGTCAAATA
This sequence comes from Antheraea yamamai, assembly GCA_036509395.1. Lineage (NCBI taxonomy): Eukaryota > Metazoa > Arthropoda > Insecta > Lepidoptera > Saturniidae > Antheraea > Antheraea yamamai. The sequence continues at coordinate 16,223,259 of AP028441.1, forward strand.
TTAAAAACTGCTTACAGATATAAAGTTTCATATCTTGATTTATATTTATGTATACAATTCAACATTATATTTATTAACAGTAATTCTGAAGATAAAACGGGTTTTCTAAAAAGATATTAGACCATAAACGTATTATTTATTGACACTATGGGCATATTATATCATCATAATAACATCTTTAAGTCATTGTTTCATTAGTTCCTGATACAGTGTAAGTGAGCACTGAGTTAGTTATATAGTGGGTTAAGGTTCCAAATATGTTGCTGATGATAAACCTCTTTTGACACACTGTTAGTATTTATATATCTAATATATACGTTACATGTTACTGTAAGTGGCGTGCGTGTCGTACTTACAATTGTTTTAAAGAGAATTTATATAATTGTACATGGTCTCACAATTTTATATTTCTTTAATACATATAAAAAAACGCGTACGGAGCTGCGGATACAGCTAGTAGTATAATAAATTGTAATTTCTACACTAAATTGTATAGAATAAAATACGTAGGTAAGTATTGTTATTAATCGTGAGGTAATTTTACGAAAGATGTAAACTATATACGCGAACTACAAAATGAAGCTTACATATTTACATAATGTCTGTGTAATTAAGATACGAGGTATATTGAATATAATATGTTAAAGTTAGGCATTTCTAATCTTACATTTCTCTGATATGAAGGAAAGGACAAGTAAAAGCTATCTCAGGTTTAATTTTAGATTAGGTACCTTTGCTTGACAAAAGGCCGTCTGTCTGTTCCACTACTAACTTTGAGAAAACCTTGGCTGGTGCTTTTTGTTGTAAGAATTTTTGAATCGAATTTTTATAGTTTACTAGCTGACCCGCGCAACTTCGTCGGAGCCAAATCGGTTAGTACCGGTTCCAATTTTATTTCCAGATGCGAAAAATCTTAAAAAACCTAGAACCCGATCACAGCGACATGTACCGGGACCAAATGTGATTCCAAACTATCCTACATATATTGGTAAGAAATGTCTTCCAGGTATCCCCTGGGCTGCTCCTCTGGCCCTCAGCTCCGCGCCCCATTTACTATCCTCGTAACAATACAATAATTTTACCGGCTTATAGTTTTTATGTTCTAACTAACACCATCAATTAACATGTTGTAAAGAGTAAACTTTATCTCCATGAAATTTTCTTTTTAATTTAGCTCTTTGTTCTAATAAGAATTTGTAAAGTATACATAAAACCTGTATCTAATAACTTAGTAATTGTAACATTTAATTTCTTTTTCATATAAACATTAACAATCTGTTTGGCTGAGATATTAAACTTAGATATATGGCTGTTGTATTTTTTTGTAAAGCTAACAGTAATGAATTTTGCTATGGATTTTATTACTTTATTTCAAATCATTTCAGCAATGCACGCCATATTACAGAATTTTGCTAATTTTAAGTATATTTATTGTTATGAATTATTGAAAATATATATTTACCAAAATAAAAAGTAATCTAATATGTCTTTCTAATATTGACAGAATTTTCAAAATCGGATCATTAGGTAGTACCAGAGATTACCCCAAACACACAAAATTTAACTTTAACTTTTTAATATTGGAGTTTCTTAGATACACATTCTACCAGTGTCAAGTCAGTTATGGGAGAGTCACTTTATAGTTAGTATTAAATTTTTATTATATAATTCAGTTCTTCCAGATTAGTTAGGCCACTGAAATAGACAAAGACAAACTCAACACTTACAGACATCATGCCTTAAATAAATATATATTTACATAATAATTACCGTTAGTTATTGTGTTATGTTAAAGTATAATTTTGTTAAAACTTATAAAATTAGTCAGAGTATTGGTAAAAGGAGAAAATACGCACCCTTGTGCGTTTGGAAAAACCTGACGAACGTAAACGTATTGTTAAGTAAATTATCATACAATACCAAATTGGGGCAATTGAAAAAAATGTGTTCTAGAGTGCCTTCATTCAACCCACATTCACATATCGAGTTGTCCCTGTTTCCGAGCTCTGCAAGATGGACTGGTGGAGAGCACACCTCTACAGATAGTAGACACAGCAAATTTGTAACAATCACGAAACTTATGAAGCCATGGCTTACCCGGAATGTTATCCTGAATGGAAGCATAAGATTTGCCTGTAATTGGGTTGGCAGTCTTGTTTGGGGAGGATAAATCCTGACCACAGGTTTTATAGTAATCAAAATACCCAGTCTAGGTAGCTTCTTTAGCGATAATATCAACAGCTTCATTAGCCTGGATCACACTACGTCTTCGTATCCATGCCAGAACTTTATAAATTCCTAAACAATGACATTGATACAAATGGAATTGATTAATTGTGATAACTGATGTTTTATTGAAACATGTCAAACTTGTCAAAACAATGTCAAAGTTTCAATAAGAAGAAAAAGCCCTTTCTTTCTTGAATTTCACTAAATTTCACTAAATATAAAAAAAAATTATATATATATAGATTTTTTGAGACAGGAACACTCTCGAGTGTCCCCAGAATACCTCCCTAAATTATTATCATAATCTGTTCAGTAGTTTCGGCATGCATAACGGACAAACATACGAACATTGATTTTTATATATAAAGATTATATAAAATACTTTTGTATAGCAAAATATAAAGCGGTTTTTAAATACTAATATTAAGCAACGGAAAAATAGAGGCAAATTATAAAAAAGAGAAATTATGTTCGCATCCACCTTTGTGTGCGTCTGAAAAGACGGGAGAGACAGATAATATTCAAAACCCCTCCATATCCAGACGTCTAGTTTTCAAACTAATTAATTATTAAAAAAAGAAAAGAAAAATACACACATCAAAAAAGTCTAAGCAACATGCGTGATATTACAAATTTTACCATTTATATTAATTAATTTCTAAGTATTTACTCAAACAAAGTGCGTAGGTAAGTAAACTTTTTTGTTATTGATGACATACTGGCTGGTTGTAAAAAAAAATTTGATTATGTTTTGTTTTTTCATAAAATTCAAATGACTGCGAATTTGTTTGAATTTAAGTGCGTTTTAATTGCTACGTTTAGTCTTGATTTTATAATTTTACCAACCATTTAAATAAAATTAGCGATAAAATTGAATTGTTAGATATTCTTTACGTCATGAAGCGACGTCATTTGATGGCAGATGAAATTCAAAGAGCTGTAGGGATGTTGCAAGCGGGAAGTAATCAATCTCAGGTATCTCGACATTTTGGTATTCGTAGAAGTGTTATTTGTCGTCTTTGGTAGCGCTACAATAATACAGGAGAACCCGCTGAACAGCATCCAGGCCGTAAAAGGAGTACAACCACTCGGCAAGACCGGTACATACAACTGACTGCAAGACGCCAGCCGATGTTAACCGCTCGAGAGATAAGTTTGAGGCTACAAATTTCAAGTGGTGTTGATGTAGTCCTCAAGCTGTGCGAAATCGACTGCATGAGTACGGCCTACGAGCTCGACGCCCAATCAGGTGCCCACCGATACGTCACGGGAATCGCGCTCGTCGATATGAATGGTGTAGAGAACGCATAACATGGACCCAGGAACAATGGGATAAAATTATGTTTTCCGATGAGTCGCGATTCGGGTTTAAGCCTGATACAAGAAGGGTGCGAGTGTATCGTCGGCCCGGAAATACTGAAAGGCTCAGGTGCGTTCAGGAAGTTCATCCATACAGCGGCTCAACAGTTATGTTATGGGCGGGTATTATGAAGAACAGGCGAACTGAGCTCGTTTTTGTAAATGGAAACATGAATGCTGAAAATTACATTGAGGATATTCTCAGACCTTATGTCTACCCATTTGCACAAACCTTTGGCTCCGATTTTAGGTTAATGCATGACAATGCGCGTTCACATACAGCTCGGCGAACCAGTGAATACTTTGCAACGGAGAACATCCGGGTATTGCCCTGGCCTGCACAATTGCCAGATCTCAACCCCATCGAGCACGCATGGGACATGCTCCAGAGACGTGTTTTGAAGGACTTGGACGGAGCGACAACAACCCAACAGCTGAAGGATTTGCTACAATTCCGTTGGGAGCGAATACCGCAAGATGACATAAACAGTCTCATTAATTCAATGAATAATCGTTGCCGACAAGTTCTGAATAGCAGAGGAGCCCATATTTTGTATTAAATTGTTCTATTCTTTCACAATAAATACATTTTCTTTAGAAATTTCATTTTGTAAGAAAAAAGGTTAGTTTCTTATGTATCTTGGTTTCTACAGTATATTCTAATATTGTTCATTTCTGTTATTAAAAGAACTTATAAAGACAATAGCTGTTATTTTTACATCATAGAACCCTAAAGATATTATTTTAAAAATAAAATACAACGTTATAATGTGAAGAACCATCCTAAAATTTAAATTAGTACATGTTGCTTAGACTTTTTTGATGAGTGTATATTTACTCGAATACATTTTTATGAATTTACTTTAATAAACCTAAAAGTAAAACAAGATAAAAAGTACGCAAACTAAATGACATCCCTAAAGATTATAAATTATATTTAGATAAAAAAAGCTGTATTTAAGTTAATCATAACGGACAAAGTTTTCAATTTAATTTAAAATTTATTATTATTATTATTATAGTATAAAACAAAGTCCCCCACCGCGTCTGTCTGTCTGTCTGTTCGCGATAAACTTAAAAACTACTGAACGGATTTTCATGCGGTTCTCCAGTGGATACAGTGATTCATGGGGAACGTTTTAGTATATAATTCGTCAACATTGTATTTATAGTGAGGGCAGGACAGCGTCTGCCGGGCAACCTAGTTTATTATAATACGCTACCAGTATATTGTAAAGTACTTATAATTGTTTACATACAATAAATACTTCTGGCTACACAATAACATTGGCAAATATAATTAATTATATTGGTATTAGTAGAAGAATTGAGAATATTATAAGAAATTCTATCTCACCTTCCAAATAAACTGCAGTCGAGGTTGATTTATCGTTCTCTACCACTGACCGGATCGTTTCATACGATATCGTTTGAAGCAGATTATCTCTCAAATCTAATACAATAAGACTCCTGATATCTTCTAAGATATCTTCGTAAAATATGGTTAACTTGTTCCCTGACAGCGTCAATTTCTTCAACTGAGTCAGCCCACCAAAAGCTCTTTCTGACACGTATTCAATAGCATTGTTGTCAAGCATAAGTTCTTTTAAACCCCACAGTTCACTAAAAGCCAAATTACCTATCATTGTCAATTTATTATGCTTCAAATTCAAACGTGACAAGTTTTCCAAACCCTCCAACATCTCTCTGGTAACCACCGAAATGAAGTTATTATCCAGTTTTAATTCTATTAAGTTGTGCAAATGTTTGAAACAGCCTTCGTGTATTAAACTCAGGTTATTATTTGACAGATACAAAATATGCAAATTTGGTAGGTTGAAAAATACATCCCTCTGTAACTCTGATATCATGTTGTCATCCAAACTTAAATTCGACAGCATCATCATTTGTGAAAACGAGTGTTTCTCTAAATTTGTAATTTTTGTTGATTTCAAAACAATTTGTCTTAGAGTTGATGAGTTAGTGAATGCATATGGAGGGACCTTTTTCAAAGCTCCAAACTGTATAGATATGTGTTTCAATTTATCCAGTCTAACGATGGCTTTTGCTGGTATGAACGTGAGAGCGTCATCTGATCTTACATTGAACATCAAATGTTCTATATCGCTTTGTGATGAAAAATTAGGCCATATCGGATCGTCTTCTGTAATTCCATCGCCAAATACCCAACAATCAGCTCTTGTAGCCATTTTAGGTTTATTATTGTCGCAATAGCAATGCACTTTAGATCTTCTGTCTTTGATGTCACAGATATTGATGAAACTAGGTGCATGAAAATATCGTCTGTCGATTTTAGTTTTCGTATCATTTTTACTTCCGGTTACAGTTAGTTTTATTGTCAACAAAGAAGCTATAATGATCAAATACTTTGTCATTTGTTCCATAGTCCACTTCACATATACCTGGAACAATAAAAACGAATTAATCCTCAGGTTCTTCTAACTATTACGTTTTTAATTTATTTGAAAACTTTCGCTCAAAAAGGAAAAACAAAACATACTGACAGCCTAGAAATGATATTAATCGCCACACTCTCGATGACTCTTCAGAATTCGGGAAGTTATAATTTTATAGCTGTCAAATAAGTGTCCTACGGATTGGAAGTATTTCTTAATGTTTTAACATATATATTTCAAAATATGTCTTGAGGCGTTAAATAATTTGTTGCTTACAGTATTTTTAAATTATTTATATTCTTGTTTTATTGATCTGTTTAAGCTACTTGTTTTGTCGGCATTGTACGTTCCGTCTGAATTCATTGTGAGCAATCTTCTATTGTTTATATCGTAAAATTGTCAATACTACCTTAACCGATTTTAACTAACCTTCCGTATAATTTTATCACTACTATTTAGCCCCTATGGAAAGTGCGATGTTATGTAGCTGTTGTATTACTGTATTCATAATAATTCTCTATCTGCCTGCAAACGTTTTGTTGTAATCGGTTTCGGCGTTTTAAAGATCAATCCAGACATACAAATATAAAATCAGTTTCATTTATATGTATAGATAACGTAGGTATGCGGTCGAGCTGCTGAAATTTCGCCGCAATATTTTTTCTTGTAATCTAGCCCGAACGGCTAAATGGCGAAAGTTTTTAGTACAACCATAAGCCCATTTTTCAGTGGAGAATAATAGACTTAACGTTTCGCACGGTGAAGATAAAAACAGTGTTAAAGCTCCTTAGTTACGTATTGTTATCTAAACGACCATCTTATATCTAGTTTAGTGGCTGATTTAGCCATAGTTATTATAATAGATAAGTTCTTGATAGAAACATTTTTTTATGACCAAAGTTATGCCAAAGAAATCTATATGATATATAATTAATTAGGTAACTCTGGTGGTTTGTCAAATATATTTCTGGTGGAATTTACGCCCGCTCTCGCTTTTAGTTAATTTACAATTTAAAGGAATGGATAACAACTTAGTGCAGAGGCAGATCTTTGTTTATTTCCCGCTCACTAATTGAAAATTTACAGCACACGTATATTACATAATCTACTTATAACCAATCTTATTTCTTAGCCACTATGCACGTAATTAGATTGATTATTTAAGAAAACAGGCAACCGTCCTCGAGTTTATTCGCGTTAACGTTATAAAATCAATTTTTATAGATAAGTATCGTACTTTGTCCGCTTTAATTGCCAACCCTAAAAATTTAACAAGGCACCAACTCCTATATTTATGCTTAATCGATCAAACTATAAAAAAAATATCACAATAAAACGTACAAAATTAAATGATACTATCAAAATGTATCTAGCCATAAAATTTATTGTTCAATAGATAGCTTAAAAGTTTTTCTACGTCTATAATTCTTTAAGGCCCCATATTTAACATGTTGATATATGAATAATGAATACCATAAATATTCCTTAACATGCGTTTTTACACGCCCAGTCACGACACGTGTTAATTCCCAGTTAATTCATTTGTATATAATTAAAATTAGTGGTTTACTTAACTATATTTATATATACTCTCGTCTCATTTTGATATTTTTTTATATTATTAAGCTTTATAAATGTAAGTAAAATTCGATTTGCGAGTTTATTAAATTATTAGCGAATGTGAAAAATAACTTATCATATCGTTTTTTTGCTTCGATCAACAATAACTAGATAAAGGGTCACGTACAAAATCGAAGCTAAAAGCTGTCCGCGTAAATATATACTTATGTGTAGCTATTTGTTTACTAAGAAAGGGAGAAAAAAAGTTTTAAAACAGTTTTAAGTTCAACCTAATTACAACCATGACACCTAGTAATAAAGTCACAAATGTTCAAAATATTTTCTAATACTTACGATAAAACGAGCAAATCAATAAATTACTCCCCTCACAAATGAAAAGACAACATAAACAACATTTAGTGTGAATTCAACCTTAACACGTAATGGATAAAGTACGTTTTCCCGTTATTGTGCGTGTTTGTGCGTGGTTGGAGAGCCTAGGCCAAACATTTGTACCACAGGTTTAAAATCGGTAATTTTGTTCAAAATTTAATATTATTTGTTAGTTTAAAGCTTAAAATATAATTTATTCAACATGTATTTAAATTGCTTTTTCGGGTATTATTTTTGCATCTTTTGAATACACTGCGGCATGTGAAACGTGCATACATCGGCTGTGTTTCAAACAAACTAAACAGTATAAGAGCTCACATTTCAAGTGAGCTGTTATTTACCGAGACGTATTTTTCGCGCCGACCCGTTATCTAGTTATTGTTGATCGAAGTTTTTTTGTCGTTTTATATTGGTGTTTATAATGTGGATAATCTATACTATAATAAAACTGTAACAAGGCCAAATTTGTTCATTTTTTGAAAATTATAATATAATCCATAGACCCTTCGAGCTTTTTATTACATTACCGCCAATATATGTATGTAGGTTAGTTTTTATCTTATTTGAACCCGGTAGATGATGCTACGGACGGGTTCTAGGCTTATTTTAAAAGATTTCTCACATATCATCTGGGTATATGTTTGAGTGAGGCCTTTTGATAGTTTGTATTCACAATTGGGAACCGTAGGTGTGGCTGCAATCGGGTTTTAGGTTTATTAAAATTTTTCGCGTTTATCAATACAATTGAAACCAGTGATAACCGATTTGGTGCAGACGAAGTTGCACGGGTCAGCTAGTTTATTTATATAATTGTAGTAGTTGATATTCGCCCACTCCGCAACGTATTTAAAAAAAATGGTAAAGAGTACAATGACACAAAAAAGTAGCCTAAAACCATCTACGAAAAATTCCGCTTCGAATGATTATGGTCCTATGTTGATGTATGTACTTTTGATGTGATTGAGTCTAAAAGGAACTATATTTTCATTATATATGTGTATAAATAAACTGGAGATTCTTTATAATAGTTCAGTATTGAAACCTGAATTGTACCACAGTGGAATTTTTTACACTTTATAAGTAATAGTGTTTCACCAATTACATCACAATCCCACTTGAAGTTAAATGACGTTGTGGTCCAAGATGGGAAACACGTTAAACCTTTGGGATTGGCTTTTAAATGCAGCTGTTGGAACACACTAACAGGTGCTCGGCGACAGATTTTCATATTGAGAGTGGTAGTTAGCCAGGCGGGTTTAGAAAAATCCCTAACGCTTTAAGTGATGTCACTTTGCCGTATTAGTATAAAAGATTATTCACAACTTTAATAACTATTAGTAAATATGATTAGTATTCATTTAATGCTAATACTATCTTTATACATAATTTTATAGTATCAGTATAAATTAATTGCACATAAGTTAAATCGACGTGAAGTAACAGTGCTTGCATTCTAATATTCTAATCTAATAATATTTCATAACCAGAATTTTCCTATAAAATACCTTTAAGACAACAAAAATGAGAAAAAATCGTACTTCAGAACTAGGGTTCTATTACAGCTAGTTATATATTCCTATAGGCTATAGAAACCACGAAGCATCAGATACACTCAATTCCTTACACAAAAAAATGAAACACTCCATAATACAAATTTCTATATAAGAATGAAGCCATTTTTACAATAATATACGAAGTCAAATTTTAATAACGTTCATATCTTGGTATCTTCAACTTAAATTATGAAAGTGAAGAGGAAAAAATTACGAATTCTCTTGACCCATCGACCTCAAAATCTCGGAAGAAATTAAAAAGTTGAAGCTTAATGACTTCTTCAAACTCGGAATGTATCTTTCCGTATTATCATATTTACAATGAGGAAATGTACACTCGAAGTTTAAAGATGTCTTTACGAGGGCTTTTAGATGAAAATGATTAGTAAAATTTTAAAATATTCTTTATCCTGACTTCAGACGAGTGAAAAGTACCTTCTGAAGTGGCGACGTTAGTACACTATTTAGAAACATATCATATACGATCTATTTATCGCACTTTAACATACGAACTAACAAATTAACTAAGTAAAAATGGCTATGTGGTTAAGTTATACGCGGTAGAAGTAGGAGCGAGAGGTATACCAGCAAAATCTCTCTACAACCTTCTGAAGGACCTTGGCCTGACGAGAACTGCAGTAAGTTCTATTTTAGAACGAGTATCAAAGGCTGCACTAACAGGTTCCTACCAAATTTGGCTAGGCAGGGCGGGAAACTCGAACAGTGAAGGTGAGCGTTGATGCGCATCTCAAAGAGGCCTCCTTAAACCTACACCTGGGTCGCAAGTCCTGGGAACTGCTCTGAGTTTCTCCTTCTGCCACACGATGGACCCGGCACCCGCACGGTGAATCCATGGAGGGCTAAGAAGTTCGTCTCTCTCTTTATAAATTACTAAGATCAAAGAAACTTTGTAAAGGTCATCACAAAGGAAACATTTTTAATGCTGTAAAACATTACGTTTACGCCGGAAAGTGCATTCCGATATTTTATTTTTATTGTAAAAATTCCTTGGATTTTGGCACAAAACACACGCAACCAGGGGCCCAGATAAAAAGTGGTTGAGGTGATGTCCATACAGTGAGATATACTAGTGTGGGCTACCACATACCCTTCGATAAAGCACTACTAGAGCGATACTCCTGGTTTACGATATAAATAGGTGTGATAGAGATATTCGTGTTTGATTTTGGCCTTGTTTAAAGAAGTAAAGTAAAACTTCTAGTTAATATATTTTGATAAAGTATTAGTTTTTTTTTCAATATATATTATAAGGCTAACCATATTCGTACAACATAATTATGTAGATCACAGCACTTCTCACTTATCACACTGGACCGTATCAGTTGCAATAAACATCTATTAGAAATGGTGACACAGAGATAATAAATCCAGGGCGATTTACCGCGACGGGGCTGTGATTTAGCGCGCACGTAAGCGAGTCGACAAAATATTCATCTTTAAAAAATATTTTCGCTTTATCTACGATCAGAAGCGTAGTTAACGAGATTGATTCTATTACAATAAGCTTATCAATTCTAATAAACATCTATAAAAAAAAGGTTAAGTGTATTAAGTGATATAATAGTAATAAATCCTAGGTTATTTACTGAGACAGGACTGGTTTAATGTACTAGTTGCTAGCAAGCTGGCAAATATTCATCTCCTAAAATATTTCCGATTTATCTACCATCAGAAATGAAGTGAATGGGATCGATTATATTATAATAAACGTATCAATTCCAATAAACATCTATAAGAAATGTTTGAGTGTATTAAGTGATATAAAAGTAATAAATCCTAGGCTATTTACTGTGACAGGACTGTTATTTAGCGTGCACGTTAGCAAACTGGAAAATATTAATCTCTTAAAAATATTTTCGTTTTACCAGCATTTTAATGCAATTAGTAGACACTTTGCCATAACGTACGAGGCTATCAGTTCTGATTAAATCTATCAGTTCCAATAAACTTTACAACAAACTGTTATGAGTATGTTAAGTGATGTGGAGATAATAAATCCAGAACGATTTATCGCAATAGAGCTGTGATTTAATACGCATATGAGTCGACAAAATATCTATCTCCTAGAAATGTTTTCACTTTATCGACGTTCAGTAGACACTTTGTAATCTGGAGCAATTGTGCTGTTTTCGATTTGTTTTATAAGATTAAATGTATCAAATGCAACAATCGTCCACAAAAAGTGTTAGAAGTATACTAGGTGATATGAGGGAGAAATCAGGAATTATTTACCGCAACAGGGCTGTGATTTAGCGCACACGTAAAGGAGTTGATTAATTATTCATCTCTTAAACATATTGTTGCTTAATTGTAGATACTCTTCATTCCGAAAATATACACGGGGCTGTAGACTATGTTGTATATGATGTAGTAGGTCGTGATATTCTAATAAATGTTTTTAATAGGTACGTACTTATTAAGGTTTAATTTTATAGGTGGGTTGTTGGATGAATGTGAAGGAAATAACGCTTTTTTTATATTATAGGAGGCAAACGAACAGACGGGTCACGTGATGGTAAGTTATCGCCGCCGTCCATAGACACTAGCAATACCAGGGGAGTTGCAAGTGCGTTGCCAGCCTGTGTTAGGGGGGAGGGAGGAGTGGGGGAAGGGGGAGGGGGAAGAGGAGATGGGCCTCCGGCGCTCTCACTGACCGAACGAAACGCAACAATGCAAGCACTGTTACTTCACGTCGGTTTTCTGTGAGAGGGTGGTACTACCTCGGCCAAGCCGACCCATTCGTGCTGATACCAATAATAGCTTCAGCGTGGCTCTACCACCTATACGTGGCTCTACCACCTATAAAAATTTAACCTAACACATATAAGTTCGGATAATTCTTAAAAGGATCAAATATCCTAATAATCTACACATGGCTCGCGGTTCGCAACAATAGTACGGGTTTATTGTATTTCATAGGTTAAGCAGAAATATGCAAGCAGTTTGTTTAAATTGTTTTCTTTAACCCTTTCTTCTTACAAAAATTGTACATATTTTTTCTATTAGAAGTAAATATATATATCTTAGGGTGATACGTTTTGAACGGTTATTTGTTTTATTTCGCTCCTCCAGTAAAATATTGTTCTATATAAGTAAAATCCCTGAAATTGTAGTCCTTAATTTTAATTCTAACTGCTTTTTTCTTATAAAATACAAAAGGAATTTAATTATTTCTTTCAATCTCCTATAATTTAGCGGCATTTAATACTTCTTTAATGGATCAAAGCGAAATTTTTGACTATAAGAGATTTTCTGAAAGTACTTATACGGCTAATAGACGTCAACTCATATAATTTAATTTATTTTATAAACACGTCACCAAAGTCAATTTTTTTTTGTGAAATAATCTTGATTTTTGCATTTTACGATGAACTGGACAAAGTTATAGGAAACGTGAACAGGGTAATTTTTAAAGTAAGTTTAACCTTGTATAAGAAAATGTATATGAAAGCGATACGATTTATTGTTTAAAAGATTTACAGAATTTAAGAATTAATGTGTCAAATATTAATAAAAAACAAATTTAAGTTTTCAAGCTTATCCCAGTAGCATAACATACTTTTAAATATAACTTATTGTACGTATATCTATTGTTAATATAGTTATGATTTGTTATATGGAAAATATTTACAATTAAAAAATATTTCAAATTAAAGTTAAAGGTTCTTAATTCTCAGGTATTGTTTTTACATTATTTAAAGCAATATTTATCAGATGAGAGCTAAAATAAAATAAAAAAATGTTCAAAACGAATCACCCTAATATATTTAGTATATATAGACACTGTAATCTGTACGAAAGTTTATATATTGGGGAGTATTTTCTGTTGTTCGAGTTCCGCAAGCGGATTAAAAGTTAAGCTACGGATTTTACTGTTAAAACTGCATTTTTAGCCCGGGTAAAGTTTCCATCAACTGTGCCTTTTTCAATTTTTTATCCGGAAAGCCGTGGATTTTAATGTCTTTGTGTTTTTGTATACTTTTATAATTATATTTATAGAATACGTTTTTAGCAAATAAATAAGATACAAGCGTAAGTATATTTTTATAAGACCTCATTTTGATTAAAAAAGTCGTTTGATTTATTATTAAATAGATATAATCCAATACGGCCTTATAATTTTGAACTGTGTATATAGCCTGTATAGTAATGGGATTTAGTTTTTGGCAGGATCTTGGAATGTCATGTAGTGGATTTTATATTTTATTCATAATCTTGTATTATTGTGCATTTTATAACATTGGTGGTTTTTTTACGTAATATAGTTTGGTTATTGTGGAAAAGAGAAATGGATGGGAAATAATACCACGGAGATTTAGATTTGCCCCAAAAACTCCCTAGAAAGTTTCAACAGGAGAGCCACCATCGAAATTGAAAGGATCGCGAGAAACTTGTAATATTATTGTCTACTCGACTATGGCAGTAATAATTTACTAGAAGATTGATTGCCCAAAAACAAAAATAATGGAATTTCACTTTATTTCCTATTGACTATTCATAGTCAACATACACGGGTCCATCCTTTAGGGGAGCCGAAATCGTGATTTCTCAGCTAAATAATAGGGCTTACTAGCACTATATTATGTATTTTACATAGGTAAATATAATTACAGTTGTCGGGTGTCACGAGTCAGGAGTTGCAGGTTCTATCCCCATGATTGTCTCTTTTGGCCATAATCTCAACTAATGATGGTTCAGCGGTTAGCGAGTTAAAGCATTTCGTCAATCAATGTAGCTTCGAATGAGCTGGAGCTTTCATTAAAGGAAAACATTTTGATGAATCCATAACACAGTGGTGGGGATTTTTCTAATCCCACCTAGTCAATAACCACTTGCAAATTGAAAATCTGTCGCGAAGAATCTATATACTTATGTTCTAAAAGCCAAAACCTGCATGATACCCAGTTTCCCTCTACACTTAACGTATTTACCATCTTAGAGTACATCAACATTTGACTTCTGAGGAGATTATAGTCATTATTTTTTTATTATTATTGTAGCACGGCATAATGACTGCACTATGCCTGATGATAAAGCAAAGTACAATCCAAAAAGAATGGAGACCACAGAGTGACACACTATCCATCGCTGTCATACCAGCCTGCGAAAAGCTGGATATGCACAGGCTGATCCCGAAATGCGACCCGCAGAAGCGAATCACTATGATGGGCTTTCTCGCCATATACATGGTGGTTGCGACCCAGTCAGGCTGTTAAACCCTACCACCCCGCTTTCGCCATTGCCTCATTCGTTACTCAGCAGGGTGCACCACGTGCAGGTGAGGTCGACTTGGGTGTCTCAAGTCTTATGACGTTATTCGACACACCCCTTACATCTCAAAAGCTAAATCTTATAAAGTAAACGTGTAACGGTGTGTTCCTTCAGACAAACATTGTACAGGTTTTTACAACTCTTTCAATAAATAAAAATAAATGATTATTAAACAAGCACATAAAGCCTCTAACGTGAAGGCTAAACAAAACAAACTAGAGAGTAATAATAACGAACAAACGATAGTGGCTTTATTGTTATGTTTCCTAAGGCAATTAATTTAACAACTTACATACATACGTGTTTAGGCTGCTCTCTTTCCTTTGTGGGGCGAACAATGTGAACACTCGACATTTTCTTTATTGGATCTATAATATAATGTTGTACCTACATTATTCTTATCAACTGCGTAAGTGGGGCACTAGAATTGAATACCTTGTATGAATAATACGGTGCCTACAAAGGCCTCTCATTTATCCGGTGTTATTTGAATTATTTATTGACTACTTAGTAACTTTAGAACGTTTCGTTTCTTTTCAAATCGACAACAAAAGAGGTCCGCCGCATTAAATGGCGTGGAAAAGCAAATTTAATATGTGTTTTTAGTTTTTTTTGGCGGGATCTTGGTCTGTCATGTAGTGGATTTTGTATTTTATACATAATCTT
Source organism: Antheraea yamamai (assembly GCA_036509395.1). Lineage (NCBI taxonomy): Eukaryota > Metazoa > Arthropoda > Insecta > Lepidoptera > Saturniidae > Antheraea > Antheraea yamamai. Next base: position 16,238,728 of record AP028441.1, read on the forward strand.
GTGTGATTTGACTCTATATTTTGTAGTGTTGATGGTGCTTTATGTAATATAGTTCAGGTATTGTGCACAACTGAAGTGAATGGGAAATAATATGACGGAGCATGAATTCTGCTACAAAAACTCCATGGAAAGTACTAATAAGGGATCTTATTAGAACATTGAAATTATCACAAGACTTACATTATTACCTACTCCACAATGGTAGTAATAATCGGGAAGGTTGATTTCCACGAATAAAATTAAAAAAAAATAATGTATATATATTGTATCTTTATATATAAATTTCTTCCGTACGCGTGTATGTCACTGAACTCCTCCTAAACGGTTGGACCGATTTTGATGAAATTTTGTGTGCGTGTTCCAGTGGATCCGAGAATGTTTTAGATTCACAATTGGACGTGGTAGGTGGCGCTGCGGTTGAATTTTAGATTATTTTATCAAGACAAGACAACGTTCGCCCGGCCCGCTAGTATATATATGTGTATTTTTGTATTTAAATTTCAAATAAACTTAATCTTAAATGAAAAACATTTTATATTTAATAGCATATTAAAATATATCGTACGTATTACTGTGAACCTGTTTGTGTTATTTTTCCCTAATGAGCGTAATTTAGTATTTTTTTCCTATTCTGTTTCCTTAAAGCACCATTTTTTTCCTTTTTCATTTGATTCCCTGTCATTTTATTTTCCTTGCGGATTAAAATATACATGTTATTCTGAAATGATTTTATAACAATCTGTTGTATCGGAGATAAATATTTACACTATATACATAAAGCATATACATACAATTAACTTAGCATTCGATAATTGAAAACAAACTTAACTTTTCAATGTTTTACAGTAACATACACGCTTTTTATTATAATTATATTTGCTCAATTATAATTGCCATTATTGATTCGAATAATATCTGTTCAGTGTTATTTGTCGATGTGAGACCAAATGCTACAAGTCTGAGCTTTTCGTTAAGGAAAATACTTTTATAATACGGAGATTTTAATCATGTTTACTTTTGTCAACAAACAATAATTCTATATTAGAATCAGTGTAAAGGATACAGATATAATTATATTTACCTCTTTATAATATTAGTATAGATTAATAGATAATATTACTATAGATAATATAATTAGTTAATAGCTTCTGCCCGCGACTTCGTACGCGTGGAATAGTTACTTTGGGCAGCGGAATCTCTCAAAAGGAAAAAAAGCCCCGATTTTAAATCATTTTTATTGTTCAACCGCTCCTATTGGCCTTAGCGCGATGATATGTAGCCTATGACACTCACAAATAACGTGGCTTTATATTGGTAAAAGAATTTTCAAAATCGATTCAGTAGTTCCTGAGATTACCCCCTACAACGTCACAAACTCACAAACTTTACCTCTTTATAATATTAGTATAGACTAGCTGACCCGACAGACTTCGTCCTGTCAAAAAGATTTGTAATGTGGCAGTTTTTGTGCCTACGTATTTTAAAAAATTCTCCTGAACAGAACCGTCACCCTGGTGATAGGGCGTTGTGAATAAAAAATAATTAAATAAAACATATATAAGGATTTAAATGTAAGTAATCGCTTTATTGTTAATCATGTGAATCATAATTATTATTATTATCATTGTAGTGCTTTGTGGTATACGATGTTTTTTGTTTGATTACCTGGCGCATAGATAAACAAATCTGATGGTTTTCCAACACGGGAACAGGCAACATACAATTGACCATGTGAAAAGCATGGGTTTTCTAGATTAATACCACAAACACTTAATGATTGCCCCTGGGACTTGTTTATAGTCATAGCAAAAGCAAGCCGCACTGGAAACTGTAGTCGTTTAAACTCAAATGGCACATCAGTCGGAATCATTGGGATGCGCGGTATGAGAACATCTTCTCCTTTATACTTTCCTTTGAGTATAGTTGCTTCTATCACATTGTTTAGTAATTTTTTTATCGCTAACCGTGTACCGTTGCAAAGACGCGGTTGGTTGATATTTCGCAACATTATAACCACCGATCCAACCTTTAATTGAAGATTGTGAGGTGGCAATCCTGGCAAATCCAGCGAGTTTAAAAATTCCGGTGGATAGTTGACTACATCATCTTGATTAGTAGCCGAATCAACTGATTTATATATCCTCAATTCGCCTGTAATTTGTTCTTGAATTTTGAAATTTAATTCATTTACATCTATGTTTTTTGCAGCCAGTATAGCTCGTTCGCTCAACCAATCATGGTTTCTGTAATTTTGAGAAACATCTGGAAACACCTTCTGAATAAGTTCATCTTTTGATCGAGTTAACTGACAAAAACTTTGAGGAAAGTTAATGCAGCCAGTCAACATGTCTATAGGAAATTTGCCATTACCAATGTCAATGAGTTGTTTAGAGAATATGTTTCCAGATTGGTCATTTTGCAACTCGACACGCATATTCTTGCTTAAATGAAGTACTTTGACATGTTTCCACAAATTGGAGGACTTTAGACATGCATTGAGTTCATCAGCTGGCGTTGATCGTGGAATCACTGGCAATGTTTGACGAAAATCTCCTGCTAATAAAATCATTGCACCACCAAATCGGTTATTATTGCTCCGTAGATCTTTTAAGGTTCTGTCTAAAGCCTCCAAAGATTTTTTATGTGCCATCGTGCATTCATCCCAAACAATCAATTTACATTGCTGCAAAACCTTTGCCATTGCAGAGTTCTTCGAAACGTTGCAGGTTGGAGTTTCATTGCTTTGCATATTTAATGGCAATTTTAGTGCTGAATGGGCTGTTCGACCACCTTCAAGCAAAGTTGCTGCAATTCCCGACGAAGCGAGTGCAAGTGCAATTTTATTTTGTGAGCGAATTGTTGCTAATATTAATGAAATCAAAAAAGTTTTTCCTGTACCACCAGGTGCATCTAAGAAGTAAATCCCTCCAGTTTCATCATTTGTTACTTTCATAAGAGTTTCAAATACATACTTCTGTTGTTCATTTAACAGTGGAAGATTTGTTTGAATTAATTCTTTCAAAGCGTTGAGATCATACAGTCTTTCTCGATGCAACTCTTGGTTAAAAGCGTCATGCATTGGACGATTGGGCGCGGTCAGGCCTAATTGAATTAATAGTTTGTTTGACATTATCAAGCACATGTCCTCAATTGAAATCAATGCTTCATTGTAAATTTCTTCACTGATTTGTATATTTGGATTTCCCATTCTATTCCGTATTTGATACAAAATATCATCACACATATAATCTTTGTACTTGATCCACAAATCAATTGGCTTTGATGGGAAGCATGTAGATATGATTATAGAAAACAATGTTCGTATTTGATGAGCGTGTGATGATATTACAGCATCATTGAGAGTTTGATCCCAATGAGCGTCATTTTCAAGCAATTGCAAACGTTGACAGGCTTCTCTGTAGGATCCACACAATTCACCATCAACAGTTCGTAACTGTTGGAATGATGTTGGGCCACGTACATTGACTAATAGCAGTCGTAAATAAAAACATTCATCATTGCTTGGATGTACTGAATAAATCCGGCCAATCGCATCGGTGGAATATACATCTGTATATCCTGGAACTGGTTTTCCTTGTTTCCGTCGTATAAATCTCCTTGAGGATTGATTCCAGGTATAATATTTTGGCATTTCAGAATATAGCAATGTTTGTGCGAAATAATCGTTTTGGCATGTCTCAAAAAAACTGGTTAATGTAGTAGATGGTGGCTGAGCAGCTCTTTGTACTGCGTTCTGTGCTGTAAAATACACTCTTTGTCCATTTTCTAAATGCACAGCTAAGTGAACAACAGAAGGGTGTCTCTCATGAATAGGAAAAGAAAATATTCGCCAAACTGCTTCATTACTACTGACATAGCGGCCCATTTGGTATTGGGTAACTTCATCATTGGAATTCTCTGCACCAATTCCAATCACAGCCATATCACTCCCTTTGGTTACATATTTGCAAATGTATTTAATAGATTTCACTGAATGGCAAGATTCAACGTTGATGTGTGCTTTGAATGTCTTTGATAAAATGGGTGAATATGGAACAATCCAACGATTATCTATTTCAATATCTTGTTGATTTAATTTGACAATTGTTGATTTTCCATTGTCTGCTGTCGATCTGCGACGATACAATGGATAACCGTCATTACCAGTAATTGTTTCCGATATTAATGTCCGTGGATATCGTTTTGAACATTTACCATCCATCATACACGGTGAATTTTGATTAAGAGTTCCACAGGGACCATGTATCATGTTTTTGATAACTACCTCATGCAATCCAGGATCTACTTGTACATTAGGGATTTCAGCTGATATCACTGCATCAACTTCATTTGGCCTTATCTTTTCAACCAACCAAATCAAAATGTGTGCATGTGGCAATCCTCGTTTCTGCCACTCCACAGAATACATCCAGCAGCGTGTCTCACCAAACACATTATGTTTTACGATGAAATCCATTAAAGATTTCAACTTTTGTCTAAAGACTCTGGCTGTAATATCATGACGATCAATGGGTGATTGCCCAGAGAATAACTCCTGCTTGATTTCTATCCATTGCGGATTGCATGTAAATGTGATGAACAAATCTGCTGTACCATAATGACGAACATACGACATGGCATCTTGAGCATATTCGTGCATATGCCGAGGGCTTCCGATGTATGTTGCTGGAAGAATAGTCATCCGACCGACATTCTGTGCATTTCCATCAGTATTAATCGCATCTCGAAGGTGAATATACTCTTCAGATCGGAGTTTGGTTTGATTCAACCTGATGAATGTTAATCTCTCCGTTTCAATTTTAACATACATGTCAACAACATATTTGTGATATAATCGCCGACATTTCAATATGTGATTATCTTCATTTTCCCGAATCATTAGGCGGTATGAATAATAGTTCATTGAACTGACTTTTTTGTTGGTTTCAGAACCTGTAAATAGATTTTGTTTTAATAACATTCAAATATAAAATTAAAATACATAATATAATGACTGAGATATTATCGCCATAGCTAAACTAATATTTTAGTTACCTGTAATGGGATTTATCATTTTTATTGAGAAATCGTAGCCATCTTCACCTTGCCAAAATATAATGGGATATTGCAGTGCATCATATGAGCGGTGTGTTTCCTTTATACGTTGTAATTGATCATTCCGACGATGTAAAACAATATCACGGGATTCCAAGTTTTCTCCAACTACAACGATAGCAACTTCATCAATAGTTGGTGCATTAAAACGTCTTGTATGTTGACCTGCAGGTGTTTTATCTGCTCTGATTACAATTTTGTGATTATCGGATGGCATCAGATCCAGGGCAGTTTTAAACAATATAATCAATTGATTGTGTTGATGAAATAAAGTTTGTAATTGTTCTACAATAGACCTCTTTACTAAATTGTTATGTGCACAACGCAGATCAATTTCTTGTGGTGAATTGCCCATAAAATAAATTTGCAGGAATTTGTTGTCGCTATCTGACACTGGTAACAGTGAACCTGCTCTGTGATATATTTGCCCTTGTATCTGTAAATATAAAAAAATATTATGGTGTGGTATAAATTAATGGATTGTGAGTGATCAAACTTAAATAATATTTGATCTTAAAAAGTATATATTTAGTTTTAACTAATATCTATCAAATAAAAAATATAATAAAAGTGTCACTGAAACTGAATCACCATATAATATGATGACTAAGTGATATATTTCGTAATGATTAAGAAATTGAAGATTAGTGACACATCTTAACTTTGGTGACAGAAAATTTTGTTCGCTAAAATAATTATGAGTAACTGCTATAATACATACCTTGAAAGTTGGCATAAAATTTTCCCGAACTACATTTGTTGCCCCAAATGAAGTCATTTGAAAGCAATTGTTATATTGTTGGATATGTGTCAAAAAGTGTATAGAATCTGTTCCTATTCCTGAAACCAATGAGTACAATGGTTCTGGTGGTGGATCCAATGGTATCAATTTCACTTTACCATTTGCGCAACACAATCCATTGGCTTCGTTTTTGTATTTTAATGCCTTACAGTGTGAGCAAACCGAGTTCATAGAACCAATAACAACACATTGGTAGTTACTGTAGTCAATTGACACATCGTAACTGAAAGCAGCTCGATTCAAACTTGCGCGATTATTAGTTGAATGTCGCGCTCGCGCTTCACGCGTTTGTGATATCCGAATTCTTTCACGTTCATTTCCGTCGTCACGTTCTTGTGCAGTACGATTAGATCGGTAATTAGCTTGGTTTGTAGCATTTCTGGTTCTTCTACCTAAATTGCTTCGTCTTATAGGAGGCATATCAAATATAAATTATTTGAATTTGTTTCGTGTATCAGTTGACAAAAGCAAACTCAGTAGATTAGGTAACAGACAAATTTTTTTTTTTTTAATTTGATATGACTTGAAGTCAAATCCTTTTAAGCCGTACGAATTGTTTTATTTATTTAAAATTTGGATATTAAAAATAATAAAACACTGTTGGTAACGCGATTATTGTTTGACTGATGTAATGACGTGGAAACTGATGCATTTTATCTCGCGTGCCGAAACTAATACAAAAGAAACGTGAGTTTCGGAACGCGACATTAAACTCCTCCAACTATGTATTCTGTGCTCCAACGCACACACGCACATTGTTTTGATAGATATGATCTTTGACGTTAGGAACACACCTAGATTGCTTAGACAACAGTGAGTGCTTGTAATTTAATATGAACTTTATACCATAGCAATAAAGCTCAAATTGACTACGTTTTAGTTACAAATCATTTGTATGGGAAAAAGAAAAGGGCTATTTTTAGGGTTTTTCCAGAAATAATTCTAATTTTTCTCGCCGTAAAAACCATCCTTGAACTTCAACGAACATTTTAAAAAAAGATTTGGCCAAATTGGTCCAGGCGTTGTTGAGTTATGCGCTTACCAACACATTTTGCGATTCATTTTTATATTATAGATTATATAGCCATTACAATGGTAATTAGTTAAAGTACCTTTTATATGGAACCGACCATTCAATTGTGAGATGTATTTGCACGCTGCTTTTTGGCAATAATAACTTTATTTCAATATTATAAACCATGTAATCGTTTTATTGTAAATATTCTTATTTTTTGTCAAAAGCAATCAAAACAGGTGCTACTTATAGCCGAGTAAGATCATGTCAAGTGGACCCCTCTTTTTCCACTTGATCATAGAATTGAAATTAATATATTTCAATATAAAGTACTATCAATAATGATATCCTAAAACGGTTTTTTTAATTTTCATTTTTACAAAAATTTTTTGTAAATGAAAATTTTGGAGGCTTTTAATTAAAAAATAGATTACAGAGAAACCGTAAAAGATATTTCAATGAAATTTTCAGGATTTGTTCTTTAATATTTACAGTTTAATAAATAATCGATAATTTGAAATTATTTATTTATTAACATACTGTTAATAAACTTTTAACTAAACAAATGAAAATTGTAATGACTTCTCCCTGAAATTATGATTTTTTTTTCAGGAACATGTAATATACATTAAAGTTTCATATTTTGAAAGAAAATTTCACTGTCCGCCATTAGTTTAAAAAATATGAATTTATTTATCCCAGCGCGGCGAGCACTGTCAGTACAGTGAACAGGAGCGCGCTGTAGACACTGCCTAAACGTCAATCAGTGTTAATAAATACTAATGAGTTTTTACAATGAGAAATAATCTATACTATAATAAAACTGTAGCAAGGTCAAATCTGTACATTAAATATTTTTTTAGACATAATAAAACTGTAGCAAGGTCAAATCTGTACATTAAATATTTTTTGAAAATTTTGATCGGGGTAGACTTTGTTATCGATATAGAAGCCAAAAATAATCTTTTTACAATTTTTGTCTGTCTGTCTGTCTGTCTGTCTGTCTGTCTGTCTTTCTGTCCCTGTGAACACGCATCACGCTGAAAGTACTGAACCGATTTTAACGAAACTTGACACAGTAATAACTAATATTCCAAGGTTACATTTAGGATACTTTTTGTCCCATAAAACGCAAAAGGCTCTCCAGGAAAACGAAAAACAAAAAATTGTAGTTATATATAATATATATTTGGTTTAATATATTTGGTTTATAATTAATTTTAGGAAAAAAAATTTCGGTTACATTTTAACGCTATTAAAAACATGAGTTTATCACTGCCAGACAATTTTGTTATTGAAAATAATGTGCCCGATGATATTCTTTATAAATAAAATAATTCATTTCAAACCATTTCATTTTTTCCATTGCAAACAACATATTTCAGTTTATTAACCATTATGATATTGAGATTTCACCGTGAAAACTGAAAAACAACGATAAACGTACACATACGACTTGAGATTGATGTTATCTTGAATACATGCGTCTATAACAGGCGTTTACACCATTATCGCTATCTTTATCATACATAAAATGGGGTAAACATATCAATGCAGTTGCAGAATTTAGCTCTAAGTTTCTAAACGTTTTCAAAGCATTAGCCGGTTTTAATTGGGGTGTTCATCTATAACATTTAGTTCGTTTATACTTCAATATTACACGCAGTCGAATTGACTATACGAGCTTTCTTTATGATAGTAGTGCTCAGGTTAACCTCTATAAACTTGAAAAAGTCCAAAACCAGGCCATGAGAATTATCGGGGGTTTCATTAAAAGTACTCCAATCTATGTTATGGAAAGCGAATTGAGCATATGTCCGTTACATCTTAGGAGACAATATTTAGCTGACAAATTCTATTTAAATTTAAGTCATTCGAAAAAAACGAACTAACCAATGTATCAGAAGAACTGTCCACCCCTTTCCAATCACTCTATTGGCGTAAAAGAAAAATACCATTATTAGTTTCTATTTTTTCTCAATTAAAAATACTCCAATTCAATTAAGTATAAAACATGAAATGTTCACTTTACACACCTGGGTCGATAACATTGATTTGCACAATATAATTAAAATAAATGTAGATGGTATTTGGAAGCCAAAGCGTCAATATGATGTTCTTAAAATAAAAGATATTTGTCTTCAATATATAAATAAATATTATCAAAATTTTGTTAAAATATACACTGACGGATCTAAAGCTGGGAATTATTTAGGAGCCGCATTTTTTGAGCCAAATTCCAAAACTTTTATGAAATTTCAAATTGATGAAAATATTTCAATTATGCACACTGAATTGATAGCAATTGCAGAGGCCTTCTCATCTGCGCAATCAACTGAGTCCATTAATATTGTTATTTTATCCTATTCAAAAAGTGTTTTTCAACACGTAGCTCGATGTACCTCGACTTTTCGAGAAATACCGATAGCCTACACTATTTTGAAGCAATTACTAGATTTCAAAGCAAAGAACAAAGTAATTGTTTTACAATGGATCCCTTCTCATATAGGTATAACTGGGAATAAAAGAGCTGATCTTATAGCAAGAGGAGGATCCTCCGAAGGTGCTCCTATTAATATTTTACCAACTTACTTGGATGTATGCTCAGTATTTAAAAATAGCTGTTACTCGCATTGGAAGAAATACTTTGATGAGCATTCTAAAACAAAAGGAATATGGTACAGAACGATTCAGCCACATCCCTTATGGTCACCATGGACTGATGACAGTACGATTTGCCGTCGGGAAGCAATCACAGGAATGAGATTACGCTCAGGACACATCCCATGTAAAAAGTTCGCCTACCTGATCCGTAAAGTACTATCACCACTCTGCCAGAGTTGTGAGCTCATCGATGATGTGCACCACATCCTGGCAGAATGTGTTCGAAGCGAAGATATTAAATCTTGGCTTAATGCTTCTGGTTCGTTCCACACTGGTTTGTACAATTCGTTATTGTCTGACCCCATTTCGAAAGACGCTAAAGAATTGTACAAAATTAATATAAGCTATTGTTAAGTTTATTGTCATTCTTATTGTTATATAGTTGTATGTCATTTAGGCGATTTAGTAGCGTAGGTGACTAAGCCTTCATTAAAAAAAAAAATAAGAATAATATTAAAATTACAGCTATCTTAACATGGTTAGAACATACTTATTTTATTTACAAAAAAATAGCTTCGGGCAAATTATTATTTATAACAAAAATGTCTGGCAATAATAATTTCATGTTTTAGTAGGGTTTCAAAGTTAGTAAAAACAAAACATTCAAAAATTATATAAAAATCAATATTTTTGCCTGTAAAAGTGCGATATGCACTAATAAACGCAACGTTTACCGGTAGCCAGGTAGCCCTCACGCTGTTCGGAAGAACATAGAGATATATAAAAAACTGGCTTATTGAAATTGAAATTGGCTTAATGAAACCGTTGCTAGCTCTTAGACAAATAGTTACAGGCAAGTGACATTTGACGCGTCGTGCTCATATCTTTTTAATATTTATATTTTTCTTCAATACAATGGAGTGTGAAAAAGTTTTAATACAAGTTAAAAATAGTTATGATATCATTCAGTGTTTCATTTATCATTATTTATTTTATGAATATATTTTGTCGTTTAATTTACAATTTAACTCATCAACTTGATATTTTATAATGTAAACTCTACTGACTGTATAGTAAACGGCTACAAAAAAGGGAAAGGAACTTCTTTAGAAACCGGGGGTCCATAGACCTCTAAAGCTTTTTTTCACAATACCGCCAATATATGTAGGTTAGTTTTTATTTTAATTGAACCCGGTAGATGATGCTACGAACGGGTTGTAGGCTTATTTTAAAAGATTTCTCACATACCATCTGGGTATATGTTTGAGTGAGTCCCTTGATAGTTTACATTCACAATTGGAAACCGTAGGTGTGGCTGCAATAAGGTTTTAGGTATATTAAAATTTTTCGCGTTTAAAAATACAATTGACACCGGTGATAACCGATTTGGTGCAGACGAAGTTGCACGGGTCAGCTAGTGTAATATAAGAATACTAGCGGTCCCTGCGGACGTTGTCCTGCCTTGATAATAAAAAAAATCTTAAAAGTCAACCGCAGCGCCACCTGCCGGGTCCAATTGTGAATCTAAACCATTCTCGGATCCACTGGAACACGTACAAAAAATTTCATCAAAATCGGTCCAGTTGTTTAGGAGGAGTTCAGTCACATACACACGCACACAAGAAATATATATATTAAGATTTTCATAATTTAATCTATTTTTTAATTAAAACTCTCCAAAATTTTCATTTACAAAAAAAAATGTTGTAAAAATGAAAATTTTAAAAAACCGTTTTAGGGCATCATTTTTGATAGTGACTACTTTATATTGAAATATATTAATTTTAATTCCATGATCAAGTGGCAAAAGGAGGGTCCCCTTGACGTGATCTTGCTCATTTTTCTTTTTCTTTTTTAAATGGCAACATGTGTGCGCACACAATTTGGCCAATGTCATGTGAATAGCGCCATAAACAATAGAGATTGTGCCAGACAATTAAACAAAGTTCTTTATATCCAGATCAGGTTACTTACAAACAGACACCACACACAAAGCATATGTAAACTAGAGATAAAACATATTTTTAGCTTACAGACATACACAAGAACGTTACATTAAAATTTAAAGCTTAATTTTGTTACTTTCAATAAATTTCGACAAGCATTCTACAATTAGGTGATTATCCATAATAACAGGCAAGAGACACATCATTTTAACAGGACGGGGAATAGAAGGAGGCAGAACAGCATAGAGAGAGAAAATGTTTATAGGACAACTAAAAAATATGTGATTTGGTGATCCTTCCTCTAAGCCACATTCACAAATAGAGTGATCCCTAATCCTTAGTTTATTTAAATGTACTGGTGTGCAGATGTGCCCAAGATGCTTGGGGCAAATATTAGTGTTAAGGTTTTTCTAACTTTTTTTTTATGTCATAACAGGCAAACGAACAGGTGAATCACCTGATGTTAAGTGATAACCACCGTCCATAGACACTAACAACACCAGGAGAGTTGAAAATGCATTTCCAGTCTGTATTTGGGAGAAAGGGAGGGAAGGTGGAGAAGAGGGGAGGTGGGCCTCCGGCGCTCTCACTGGCCGAACGAAACGCAACAATGCAAGCACTGTTACTTCACGTCAGTTTTCTGTGAGAGGGTGGTACTACCCCGGGCGAGCCGACCCATTCATACTAAAACCAGTAGTAGCTTCAGCGTGACTCTACCACCTGAATTAAACATAACATAACATTCCTGAATTAAAAATACCATGGCTTTTGCGGGATATCAATTTACTTGTAGCCTATCTGGTTAAAACCTATTTTATATAGAGTTGACTTTTGATAATCTTTCCATACGTAAACAAATACGGTTATTAAAATTGTACGAAAATAGAATAAAACTGATATTATTGAAATCAAGGCCGTCATTTTACGAATAGTCAATTTAAATATCCAATAATAACGCAAGTAGAAAGAAGGCAATCAATTGCACCGATCGACGCTTCGGGTCCTACGCAAATTTAAATTAAAATATTTTCACGAAATGAGCGAAGGAGGGGAAATGCCGATAGTATAAGAGAACTGCCGGCATCTGTCGCAAATTGTGAGTCAAGTTAGTAATTTACACTTGAATTGTTCAAGCGACCTAATTTCATAAATACAGTGCGAATGGCAATCTCGACGCTTCACCGGCTGACTGCGATTGCTTCGATTCTATTTTATACTAGCTTTTATCCGCGGTCTCCTCTGCCAATATATTTTATGTACAGAGGAAAATATCACACTGCATAGTGCATACCCTACTACTCCACGGCAAGAAAATACACATCGCGCGCGCGTATTGTGTATAAAAATGGTATTATCTTAAAAGTTTAATAACTGTATATTAAATTAAAATACCGTGACAATTTAAATAAAGAACAAACGTCTAAGAAGTAAATTAAAAAAAATATTGATCAAAACTTATCCACTAGTGTTTGAGTGATGCGCGCACAACTGAAAACTTTTATCATTTTATTTACATACATTTAGATATGAAATACTCCTTCATAAGCATCTATCCATAGCTAAGGTCAAATAAAATTATAATATATTAATCTATACTAATATTATAAAGAGGTAAAGTTTGTGAGCTTGTGACATTGTGAGTCTGTGAAGTTGTAGGGGATAATCTCAGGAACTACTGGTCCGATTTGAAAAATTATTTCAATGTTTTATAGCTCATTTATCGAGGAAGGTTATAGGCTATATATCATCACGCTAAGACTAATAGGAGCAGAGCACCAATGAAGAATATTTCAAAATCGGGGTTTTCCTTCCTCTTGAGACCTTCCGCTGCGTGTTAGCGTTAGCCCAAAGTAACTATTCCACGCGAACGAAGTCGCGGGCAGAAGCTAGTAAAGAATAAAATCGATTTCAAAAAAGTCCTTGCACATAATTAAGTATTTGCCTATTCTTGGAATGTGATATACTTACCAATATCTCAGTTGCTATATATATCCTATTCGATTATGAGGAGTTATTTAATGTATCTTCAGATAATAATATTCCCTTTACAATGTAAGAGAAAGTTTTGAGTCAATAAATATAAAAAAATAATACAATAGAATTAAATCCTCTTCTTTAAAACTCGAAATAACTTTGTTCAGTTTAATCTATGATCCGAGAATCATGATATCCAAACAATCAGTTCTGAATCGAGCAACTGTGTCAAATTTTCTATCACTGATAAATATCTCGCAGAAAGAGACTCGGATATTAGGAAGTCGCCCTTCATTATCATAATCAGATAGACTTTTTCTATCGCGTTTCCAAGGTGCAGATATATACCCAATTTTTGGAGTCATGAGCTGCTACACATTTGAATTATTTTTAAACCTCCTATGGTTTTATGCGATAATAGCTCTGCAATGCTTGGACACTGCATCGACCGGTGTTGGCTTAAATCCTTGCAAATGTGTCGATGAAGGAAAACACAGTGATAAATCCATAGCTTAGGGCTTTCTATGACCTTTGGATTAGCTATCACTCACAAGTGGAGAATCTGTCGACAAGCATTTTTAGATATTTCCCAACAGCTTGAGAGATTTAGTGTTAATCTTAAGCCACATGGTCATTTAATATCAGGTGAGATTGTAGTTAAAGGCTAAAATCTATAAGGTATAAAAAAAACATTGACAGTTATAATTGCTCTAAATGACTCAGATTTTTTCTTTCTCTTTTATACTATGTTTGTAGCTTCGCATGCATTAACTACGATACAACGCATACCAAGTGTCATGTTGATCGGTTGAATGGTACATAAGTTATATGTCTCAACGCCACCTAGTAACGAGTTATAAAAATAAATAAAAATAACAAAGTCTGTTTATTTCCACTAAATTGTTACATTATTAAAATACAACTTTTTTATCATTAATTAGGGGTCCACCTCTTCGGGTAAAGGCCTCCAGAGAAAGCCAAGTGTCGCGACTCCTTGCAATATCTATCCAGCTCCTACAAGCTATAGACTGTAGTTCGTCTCTCCATCGACCTTCTGGCCTACCTCTACCTTTATATCCTGAGGCCCGTTCTACAGAGTTATAGTTTTAGTATATCTGTTATCTGGGATACGAGCCACATGTCCTGCCCACATCCATTTTAAACTGTGAGCGAAGGATAGAGCATCTATTACTTTGGTTTTCTCTCTTATTTTTTTGTGGTGTATTCTGTCTTTTGGTTTTATTTTTAGTGAGCTGCATTCTAATGCTCTTTGGATCTCATATAAACTATCTCCATTAATGTTGACTTTATATCAATTTTCTTCGTGGTCCGTCAAACGATTTTGAAACGTATCGTATGTAGTTAGGTATTTATTTTATTGTACTATACAGTCATTTTACAAAATTTAACAGCTTCAACACACCCTCTGACCTTAGTGACCCGTTAAAACCCATTTATTGCTGTTTCAATGTTCAAACAACAAACATGTAAATAACAAATGAAAGGTTTTACTGGTAACATGGACCTTAATTATATACGGCAAAGGTGTCATTTGACTTTATTACTATCGCGTGCTAATTACCCAAATATTAGAAGTTGATAAATGGGTAACGTACCACTAAAAATTAACAAGACACGTGTTAAATTCTAGAGGTGAAATGTATTTGGGACCGCTTGTGATGTACGAATTCTCTTGAAACTCAAGGGAAAGTACATAAACGATTATAAGGTGTCTCGTGCTACATAGATCTGTGAAGTCGATAAACTGGGCAACGGATACTAAAAATTAACAAGATACGTTATAAATTCTAATGTTGAAATGTGTTTGGGATCGTTTGTGATGTATGGATGTCCTTGAAACTCAAGGGAAAAGTACATAAACCGTTATAAGATGTATCGTGCTACATATATCTGAGTCTTGGGCTAAAAAGAAGACGGATGAAAGAAGTTTACATGTGGCAGAGATGCGAATATTAAGATGAGTGTATAGCATAACGAGAATATATAAGATTAGGGATTAGTAATTAAGAATGAAAATAGAACCAGTGACAGAAGTTCAGGAGTAATAGGTTAGCATGGTATGGGCATGTCACGAGGAGAGATGAAGGCTATGTAACTAGAAAAGTTTTAAACATGAATATTGACAGATATACGAGTAGAGGAAAACCGAAGAGGGTATGGTTGGATTTCGCGAAGAATGGTATGTGTATAAAAGGTGTGAATATTGCGATGATAGCTGATAAAAAATAGGGGAAGACGAAAATATTTTGTGCTGATCCTAATTAGGTGGCATAAGGATGATGAGATAATAAGTTTCAATTTTATAAATGAATACAATTTTATAAGAAACCAAATGTCCCTGCAGCTATACACTTTTTATACCATTTGTTGGCAACATGTCTATTGGATAATAATTTAAAGTGTACTCATTGTATACACATCCAATTTTTGTAAAGAATGGTTAAATAATATAGAAGTTGATATGCTACAGCACTGCCTGTTGATAAGTTATGGTACAAAAGTCTTCTGTGTAAAATAACACTTAAGAATGTCAAATTTCATAGTAATCGTCAAAGCATTTCGGATTATATCGATCTCGGATATAAACATCCACTTTAATATATAATATCCCAGCTGATACAAATTCGTCTGCGTCGTGTATTGTCTTA
Source organism: Antheraea yamamai (assembly GCA_036509395.1). NCBI lineage: Eukaryota > Metazoa > Arthropoda > Insecta > Lepidoptera > Saturniidae > Antheraea > Antheraea yamamai. Next base: position 16,254,853 of record AP028441.1, read on the forward strand.
CAATTATGTTTTATATGCAGAGGAAAAAACATAAACAGAACACTGTTTGCTCCACTTCTCGGAGAGAAAACAAACATAGCTGAAAGCATAGTGCTTATAAAAATCGTACGGTTTTATTGGAGAAACAAAGATGAGCACGCGTTTATCACGAGTTTTACTAAAAAGTGTCCAAAATTTTAAACCTTGTTGAACACATGTTTAAAATACTTTATTATAAAAGCGTGTCCAAGCGCTCTCTATCTAAATATTTTGTTCAAATTATTTATGCAAGCAACTCTGAATAGCTTTCGTTTAATTTAATCTCATCATTCAAAAACGTTCAATTACACAGGTATTTTGCAAACAAAATGAATTTATGAATAATATTTGTGTTGGAATATTCTTTAAGAAAATTTATTTATTTTAAGTTAGGTAAATTGGTTATTACTATTGTGACATTCTATTTAAAATAAGCGATATATAAGATTAGGTCAAAATGTGTAAGGTGGAACAATAGCATAATCTCAAATTAAATCCATTGATTTACTTGCGAATCACTAAAATTGTTGTAGTCCGGTGAAGCTGTTAAGACCTTGCAAGGTCAATAGCGTAATCAGTTCGAGAAAAAACAAAAATTGTTTAATTTATTTACATCTTTCAAACTAATTATTCCCACGAAATCCATAATTTATTACGACACCTCTTTTGCCGGCAATAGAAATACAATTAATCATTACATAGTATAAAACAAAACTCCCTACCGCGTCTGTCTGTTCGCGATGAACTCAAAAACTACTGAACGGATTTGTATGCGGTTTTCACCAGTGGATAAAGTGATTCTTGAGGAAGGTTTTAGTATATAATTTGTCAAAGATTTTTGTATAATCAGGGCGGGACAACGTCTGCCAGGTCTGCTAGTTAAAATTATAAAATAATACAACTTTTAGGCAAAATTAAAATAAAAATAATGTCCTTCTATAAAAAAGGGTCAGCCACTATTTTGTGATCAAACAGCTTTTGAACAGCGTTCAATGCGTATTTAACTTTTTGTGAGACGGCTCGTTTCCTAAAACATTAACAACTTTGTATTAAATGTCATCGTGATATATTTTTTAGATAAGGACGAATTATCTAAGAAGTAAAATAAGTTTGATCGAAATATATACAACAGTATTTATGTGAAACGGATACAACGACAGAACTCTAACATTTTATTTTTAATAAATGTAGGTACACTTAACTATGTCTAAATACACAAAGGCGACAAGGATGGCTAAAAGTTTAACACTTTACTAGAAAATTCTAAAAGATAGCTCCGTTGAGAAATACCGGAAAGTTGTTTATTGGCATTAAATTTTAGGAAGACCTGCAGCGTACATAAAACGAGAAAACTAAAATATATATTTGAGCTTCTATAACATAAACTTAATCTAAAAAACGTATGCGATTAGATGTCCCGCCAGGAACGAATTTCTTTACGCTTTTGCTCCAACTGAGAATGTCTTTCGATATAGAGATTTAGATCGTGTGTATTTGTTTAATATCGCCACTAAGTACTATGCTCCCTTCGTGGGATTCTTTCTCTCTTTCCATAAAAAGCGGATTTATATATATTTTTTATTTTCTATAACTTTTTCAATGTTTCATTAACTTAACTGTTAACATGTTAACTTAACATTAACAATTTCATAAATTTAACATAATTAAGTTTAACATAAGTAAGGAGTGCAACCAAAAAGATTTATTTAATATTTTAGGGAAAAATATGCTTTTATTAAAAATTTGATATAAAATAATGAACTATAAATTATATAAATAAGCTAAAAATTACGTTTAATCAACATAATCGTAAACCCTTCCTACATTTCCATTAAATAACGTTAATGCACTATGAAATTTTTTTGCCAACATATCTTCTAGTAGGTACATTATTGAAAGAAAGATAAATTTGCTGAGTATAGTATATTATATCGAGTAGGTAATGATATTATAAGTTTCTTGCGATCATTTCAATTAACTAACAAGATGGTGGCAGTCTTGTTAGAACTTTCCAGGGAGTTTTTGTGGCAAGTCAGAATTCATGCTCCGTGGTATTATTTTCTAGCCACTTCACTTGGGCACAATAACCAAACTATATTACGTAAAACACCACCGCTATTACAAAATATAGAACTAAATAGCACAAGATCTATACTATAATAAAACTGTAGCAAGGTCAAATCTGTACATTAAATATTTTTTGAAAATTTTTATCGGGGTAGACTTTGTTATCGATATAGAAGCCAAAAATAATCTTTTTACAATTTTTGTCTGTCTGTCTGTCTGTCTGTTTGTCTGTCCCTGTGAACACGCATCACTCTGAAAGTACTGAACCGATTTTGACGAAACTTGGCACAGTGATAACTAATATTACGAGATTACATCTGGGATACTTTTTATCTCATAAAACGCAAGGGATTCTCCAGGATCTGCCTGTTTGTCTGTCCCTTTGAACACGTACCACTCTGAAAGTACTGAACCAATTTTGACGAAATTTGGCACAGTGATAACTAATATTACAAGGTTACATCTAGAATACTTTTTATCTCATAAAACGCAAGGGATTCTCCAGGATAACGGACGAAAGTCAAAAATTTGTAGTTAATGAAATTTTTGACGGATTTTGGTAAATTTTCATTGTGCTATGTATAGCAGACAGATTAGCTAAAAAGATAAGCTATATTTCCCTAAGCTACTTTAAAAAAAATACCAAAAAAAAAATCGCCGGGATTCGAACCGTCGGCTCCGGCGGACAATATAACGTCCAGTACGTTATAACTGAGCTACGGCTATATGACATTTCTATGCGTAATTATCGACCTTATATGAAAAAAAACTGTCACTTATATGTTGTTACATTTATTTTATTGTATAAAAAATGTTTGCTAAACAAAGGTGACAAGTTTTTTTCCTAAAACATAAACCTAGATAATAGTTACATTGCATTGTAGAAGATGAATCTCAACTAGAGTTCTATCAGTACGTGTGTTGTTTCGATATTTGATAAAATTAGTTTTCTAAATGTTATTGAGTCTTGAAGTAGTTGGGTTCAGGTTTGTGAATCTAAGATTAAAATAAATCAGTTGAGGTGTATGCAGTTATTTTTTTTTTTCTCGAACTGACCACGCTATTGACCCAGCAAGGTCTTAACAGCTTCACCGGACTACTGTTTGCAGTTACTATGTTGTATTTATACTAATATTATAATGAGTAAAGTTTTGTTTTCGAGGAATGCTTGGTACCTACTACTGGTCCGATTTCAAAAATTCTTTCACTGTTAGAAAGGTATATTATCCCAAGTTCAGTATCTCAGTAAAAAAGGTGGTTTGTATGTCAAAAGTAAAATAAATGTGACCAAATTAAAATTGAATGCAGATTTCACGTATACTTTACAAATTCTTATAAAACAACAACTAAAACAAAATGGAAATTTAATGTAGATAAAGTTCAACTTTTACAGTATGTTACATGATGAAGTTACAAGGGTTACTGGGAAGACATTTATCGGCAATATATGTAAGTTAGTTTTGATCTTCACTTTGATGACACTACTTTAGGTAATGCTGCGAACAGAGTCTAGGCTTATTTTAAAAGATTTCTCACATACCAACTGGGTATATGTTTGAGTGAGTCCCTGGATAGTTTGGATTCACGATTGGAAGTGCTGGATAACGCTGCAATAGGGTTTTAGGTTTTTTAAGATTATTTGCGTTTAAAAATACAATTGAAACCGGTAATAACCGATTTGGTGCAGACGAAGTTGCACGGGTCAGCTAGTTATGAATAAAATATAAAATTCACTACATGACGTTTCAAGATCCCGTCAAAAACTCCGACTACGAAAATGTATTATTGAACTGAACAATGATATAAAAACATTGTAGGAGCTTCGGCTCACTACTAGAGCATTCCAGACTAACACGGACAGCGTAATAATAAGACTTGGAGAGTGTAAAATAGACTGTTTATTAAAATTATCATAAAAGCTGTTTATACAGACATGCGACATTTCATTTATTTGTTCAATTGTTTGAACGATATTCTATTTACAATATTTACAAAAGTTTCAGCCAGTCTGCCAGAGAGGATGACATTCTCAGTAGCTACAACATTATTCAAAGATCATTAAATTTTACAACTTAGGTTACAAGCTTTATGAAAAGCAGTTAAATTATTTAAAAAAGATGCATAAGTATTTATGAACATTGGGATATAACATTGTATACTTCATTTTGAAATGTCATACATACAATGTAAAAATATAATGGAGATTAATATCACTGACAATAATGAGAACTATCATTACATAGTATAAAACAAAGTCCCCCTACCGCGTCTGTCTGTCTGTCTGTTCGCGATAAACTCAAAAACCACTGAACGGATATTCATGCAGTTTTCACCAGTAGATAAATTGATTCATGGGGAAGGTTTTAGTATAGAATTTGACAAGGTTTTTTTTATTGTCAGGGTGGGACAACGTCCGCCGGGCCCGCTAGTATATATATATATATATATATATATATATATATATATATATGTCTATCAAAGAGAAATCCAGTGAGAGTAATTCGTTTGTGTCGACATTCGTATTGCGTGTGAACGAGAATTTTTACCAATACTAATACAACTCAAAGATATCCAAGGTATGTATATTTTACACATACGTTGGTTCTACAACAACACTTCTCAAGTTCAGGTTTCCTCGCGCTATTTCACGTGAATTTCGTAAAATATTGGTGTATGCTGGGGTTCGAAGCTGCGGATATCGAATTGACATTTTACCGGTCTGGCCACTCGACCATCACTTTTTTTTTTATAGTGGTTGAGTACAACGACTGATTCTGAATCGTGACAAACGAAAAAAAAAAATTTGGCTGTGTTTGATTCTCTCACTACATGTATTGTGATAATAATCCAGTTGAGGTCAGACACTCTATCACCCTTCTAATTTAATTTATTTTTAATTGTACTTTTATAGTCCGATAGAACGCTATTGAACAGATAAACTACAGTTAAAGTGCCTCAGAAACCGGGCATAAGAGATTTTGTTTCTGACAAGGTCCGCTCACTTTACAATTTTTTTTTGTTTTATATTAATTAATCTTAGGTAGGGTAGGAAAATATATAGTTCCTATTAATAACCAACATTTATCAGATCAATCTGTCTGAATTGTATAATAAATAAGCATTTGTTTCCGCCTCATTTGTACCCATCTAAAGTCTCAGTCTTTGTAAAATTATAATCCAACTTATTGTCACTTATCAGATTCAAATCATTACTCAAACAAGAGCTTTAATTAAATATCCAAAAGGATGTTATTTAAACGGAATCACAATACAGCCGAACAGCTTTGTGTACTGCGTATATATGTACTCGGAGCGAAACACTCAACGATTTTAACAACGAGGCACATAAATTATGTTTATAAAGGCCAAAGTTACAACGTGAAAATACCATTTACCGCCTAGTATCGTTTAATACTGGTTCATTTATTTCTATTATTCTCAAAAATATGGTGTTTTTTCTTTATTATAATACTACATAATTATAGTAATTGGCCTGTTTGTAAACACAATATAAACCAAAAATTCTGGCGACCACCGAAAAGCCGGCAGACAGTCCATTATTCATGCCAGCCTACAGACTAGATGCCATAAAAAGGAGGGAACGTATTGGCCGGGAGATTACTCCGCAGCTTCTCAGTACGGCAGAGATAAGAACCAGAACTTTTTTGTTCTTATCCACTTGGAAGTCATTCTAGAACTGGGGTTCGGAAACCCAGTGATTATTATAGTTGGGCTATGGAAAGGAGAAGAAGGGATTAAATTTACTTTTAGGAAAACTATAATATTTTATAATCTGTTTATGCTAAGCACATAAAGCAATATTTATCGATTAACTTCAAGGATTAGCAGTGAACTTGTTACAAAGAAGCCAAAGTACCGTTATCCGATATGGTGAACGAGTTGTGAAGTGGAGAGCATTTAGGTAAACAGTAAAATTTCGTATGTATGAGGCACTGTCGAAGCTAGAGTGGCTATCAATGCAAAGTAGCTGGAAGTAACTGGATGCAGTGAGCCGTAGACAGGTTTTAATGACGCTCCTTAAAAGAGTCCTACGAGTAAGCCATACAGTGACAAATGGCCGATGATTAATTATTAAATATTTGAGACAGACTGTCTAAATAAGTTGGTGTTGCGATTACAATGAATTTGTTATTACTTTAAGTACTAATTCGAATGTATTCGTTTTTTAAGGATACTTCGGGATTAAGATTAGCAGGTTCACTTTGCTTTGATATAATAAATAATTTTCTTGGATCGGTGAAGAAAAACATCGTTATGAATCAATGGCATAGTTTACTCTTAGTACTGCTCTGGATAAAATTTGGACAATGTCAATATTTGCTTAATATCTACCTAAAAATATAGTGATAATAATTGTTAATTCCTTCATTGCTGTGCTATAAACATCGACGTACTAGGTAAAGATATGACCAACGATAAGCTAAGGTTCGTAAAATTCCGACTTATGTCCTTGACTTCAAATTTCGTCTAATAAGAGCGCGCTATCAGAGAAATCGATGCGTTCAAGCATTTGCTAACATTTTTCCACTTCAATTCTATTGTCGACAATTGAATCTGTTTCATTAATAATTTAATCAAGTAGCCCGGATAGATGGGAGTACTTTACGCGCAGCTGTGCCATATGAGGTATACAAAAAAGGGTCCCTCTTCGGGTTTGCCCTTTTCACCACAACGGGACCCTAGTACAATACTGGGTAATACAGATTACTTCGGAATAACTAATTAAGGTTATCAGATATTTGGTTCAAAGTTATTTACAGTTAGTTCTACCGACATATCTTGATCGCTTAGTGAGTTCTTCGAAATTTTACGCATGTAAATTCACAGAACGAAACAGTAATTTATATATATATTATAAGATTTATTAATTATTAATGTAATTATAATAGCAAATTATCGTGTCTTAAAACTATTTACACAATTTATTTTCTTAAAATTACGTACTTGTGAGCCTTTGATAAAATTCAAAGCGGTTCAAATATTTTGATTGTTTGTATAGTAAATTAGCTGTGGCCGTGTTTTTCAGCTCGCGTCGACTCTAAGATTATTGTTAAGGGTTTTTCTTTATATTGGTTAATATGCCACACCAAAGTCTCCGCAATCGTGATACAAATCTATTGATATTACTCTCATAATGCTGTCATCATTGTTGCATAATCGTCATGGAATATGGAGCTGAAAATTGTGGTCTTATAAATACATAAACACAATAGGCGTAGCGTTTTCGCTTATCTCAATCGATTTCGACAATATTCGCAAGTCGGTCACGTTCGCAATATCGTGCTCTTTAATATATGATAAGGATAATGAAGGGTTAAAACGATCTCTGCGATATAATCATTTGGTATAACAACCCTTGTAACAAAGGAAAGAGGTAACGCTAACGTAACGCTAAGCGGTGGGCGGAGTAAATTCTCTTTTATTAGACAGGACTCATCGAGTTTTTATATTTATCTGAAACGATAAAGTAAGCCTCCGTGTGTGTTCAAACATTGTGAAAATGTATAATAAATACAATGTACATTTTGAAGTTTAATCAGTTTGTTTTAAGTAGAAAGCTGTAAATATTTATGGAATACGCAAGAAACGCCAATAAGAAAAAGATAGACAAATATATATTGAACTGATGTACAACAATACATTAACATATGGACAAAAAGGATAAATTACTTCAATTTTAAGAAAGCAGTTTAAAATATTACCAGAATAAATGGGTAAGAGAATATTAGAAGCGACGAGAAAAAGTATAAAAAAGGTAAAACTAAAATTAAAAACAAATTAAATTAGAAGGGTGATAGAGTGTCTGACCTCAACTGGATTATTATCACAATACATGTAGTGAGAGAATCAAACACAGCCACAGTGTTTTTTCGTTTGTCACGATTTAGGATCAGTCGTTGTACTCAACCACTATAAAAAAAAAGTGATGGTCGAGTGGCCAGACCGGTAAAATGTCAATTCGATATCCGCAGGTTCGAACCCCAGCATACACCAATACTTTACGAAATATTTTTATGGTTCGATCGGACTTGTCAAATTGCGTTTCTGCACACACAATCATACGATAAATGTCAGTTAAACTTAACGGACCAGTTCTGGGCGTTTATCAAGGAATTGATAAGTAAACAACATATTCCTTGGCTTTTATCTATTCGATAAGTTTTGTGATTGATTTATTTATATCATTACGCTATGACTAATAGGAGCGGAGCACCAATAAATAATGTTACAAAATCGTTTTTTTTCCTTTTCAGAGCTTCCGCTGCGTGTTTACGTTAGCCCAAAGTAACTATTCCACGCGGGCGAAGTCACGGGCAGAAGCTAGTAAATAATAAAATACATTTCAATCATTTTTAGAAATGTCTGTCTATCTGTCTGTCTGTTTGTATGAACACGTATGACTGCTAAAGTACTGGGTTCACAACATTATAAATCATAAAGCATATCTTCGAGAATAACTTAGTCTTTGTTTCATTAAAATCGGTCCACTATATCGAAAGTTATTGCCATTTTAATGACGACGCGGCGTAAGTACGAGAGAAAAGTAGATAAGTAAAAAATATATATCCAAATGACTTTATTAATCACTGTTTCTTACATAACACGGTTCTACGCGAACGAAGTCGCGGGCACAACTGGTGTATAATAATGTTAGCTTTTGTCAAATAATCATCGATTGTAAAAATAATGGAAAATGAAGGTAACAGAGCGAGAACCCAATTAGGGTTGCCGCAAAATGTTATGATTCAATTAATATGAAGAGTTGGGGAACTCATTGATTATTAAACGTAATTACGAACGCGTTATAAGACGAAGACATCAATGAATAATTCTCTAGGAGGAAGCGAGACACACCCGTCTCTGCTTTTAAAGGAAACGTGGTTAGCTAAGCGCATGTGAGGTCAGAGTTTATCCGAACTTAGTAGTATACGATTATTAGATTTCGGCAACGTAATATGAGGAAAATTGGAAATATGTTGTACTTTTCAGAGTCACCGCCCTATGAAATAAGGAGAAAGTTTTTGTAGAACGTATTCTAACAAAATTGCTGCGGCAAAAACTTTACTCACCGGCTTATGGAAGTAGTGATGTAATTAATTTTGTTACCTAGTGATTTATTTTTAATTCTATATATTTATTGTTTTTCTAACTACCTGTTTTACACACTTTTAATTTTAATAAACTGCGGATAAAACTATTCGTAAAGAACCGACCACATTTCAGAGTCGCGTGGTATGGTACCTCCCGGGCATAGGTATTTAGAGTTCCGCCCTTTGTGGTTAATATCAGGCGGCCAACGCGCACCGTGCTAGTATGTTCGTCTAAACATTACGTCGTTTTCCTTTAGCGTACTTTCTGTACCACATATTTTTATGATAATTACTCTGCCCCTAAAAGACGCAATACAATGTTAGATAGCCTAGATCCTTTTTTAATATTCAGGTTGTACAATAGAATTCAAATTTAAGAAAAATCTAGACATTAGTTCGTTGATACAAACAAAGAAATATTCTATTAAATTGAACAGATTCTTAGTGTCTACAGAATGTAAAAAGTCACCTATACTTAAGGTAAAATATCTTCAACCTAAAATATGATAGGTACATTTTTACAAAAATCGACATGTTATAATATAATGGACGATGACAGTAAACATCTCAATGAAATAGACAAATCATTTTCGTTAAGGTAATAAAGGCTTGGTGCGAGAGAGCTTAGTTCCGCCATTTAAGGCTTTATCTCGAGAGGTTACGACTCAGCAGATGTCTGGCTCCAGGCTTCAGAAGCGTTAACTGTTGGCTTAAGTTACGAGCGGAACATTAGTGTCCGGAGATAATTTATGCAATGCGTAGGGTATGAACGTATAAATGAGAATGTTATAAAATAAGTATATGGTAATATTTAAGAAGTAGATAGAAATAATTCGAAGTTCAGGTTATTTTAAGTTTAGGATTTGATCGTAACGTTCATAGATCAGAAATGCGAAGCTATGGCATGCATCTGATACTGAATTGTTTGGTTTAATACTAACAAACATTAATAAAGACGAGAAAGGTTCTCGTAATGTCCTTTACTTGGAATATCAGTTCTAATTTAACGCGGATGAAGTAGCAGACGGTTGTTAGTGTATTAAAATTTAGATTACTAATATAGCGTGATAGATCTTAAGCTTTTAGTATATTGGAATGGTATTTTATGTTGTGATACGATATAATACGATTGTTATTTAAGATCCCTTAAGAGATTTTATTTCAAGAGCGATTATTTAAGAAATTTTGTATTAAATATTCGATTCGTTTTTAAATATTTTAATAAATACTAATCGCATTAGTATCTTTTTAAAAATATGAAAAAAATGTATATTTTTGGGCATTATATAATAAACGTAGAGAGAACTATTTTAATAACATTTTTTTTTATTGGCCTTTTTATATGTACGATGATATAAAATGCGTTTAACACTTACTTTGGTTGCTCGACGTTTCGGCCTATTTGCTCAGGTCATGTGGTCTCAAACCTTAAATTAACGAGGGCGACAATCAACAATCATCGGATCATAATGCAACAACGTAACATAATCTGATAAACAAGTTCTGATACACCACAATATTACACTATCGATCTACTCTAACGTCCGTCAATGGTATATGAAGTTCGATTTTCTTCAACAAACAGATACCGGGGCAATAATATTCTTAGTCCGTCGTTCCGATTAAGTGATTACGCTTTTTTACTTCTATCGCCGTAATATATCGAACAGCCACAGCCTATGTAACCAGGCTGAAACGTCGAGCAATTAAAGTGTAAAATGCGTCCTAAACCCGTCAAAATCAAATAATCCTTTATTCAGTTTAGGTCCTGAGTAGGTGCTTTTGAACGTTAAATCTATCACCGGTCCGGAAAACAACTCAGTCATCGAGAAGAACCGGCAAGAAACTCGATCTGGTTTATTTTTTCATAATAAATATTGCACAGAGAAGGGCATCATTTCCATACGTCACCATCGTACATACATTGATCAAACCCATCCTATAATAGCTTTTGGCCTTTAGCGTCAAATATCATCAAATTACAAAATATTATTATATCTGAGGATTCTAGGTATAAAGTTGTTGTTTTTTGAAAGTTAGTTCCCAAAACGTATCAAATTTTTAGCAGTGATTCGATTTGCTTAATCTGAATAAAATCCATTTCTTTATACATTTTTTATTTCGCGAAGTCCAATATTGACCGAGATTTAAGGTTTTATTACTATTCTATTAGTACCTTAATATTGCTTCATACAAATGGGGTCTGGGGTCACTCCACCGTGCGTATACGTCTATCTAGAGCCTTTGTAATATTCATGGTACCGTTGTGTGACGTAGGATAAGTACGAATTTAATAAAATCCATACAATGAGCAATCGCTTGTAATTTATACATTGGCATGAAGCGAGCACAAGCTTCGTTCGGTCTGTTAATACATAATTCACACGGTCGGCGCGTTCAGTTAAATACGTTTGCGGCACCCGTCATTGTCGTTCGGCTAAGTTCGTCCGCATTCGGCGGCCGCTTGGCGAGCTTTCGGCGTCCATTCGGACAGCACGTCTGTTACTAGCTGATGGGAGTAACCACAGACACGTTACATCATGTATTGCAAGGAGAATTTCTCATCTAGCTTATTGAGATAATTAGTTATACATAAATTAGGACACGTATCAAAATATCATGTATTCATTATATTCAAACTTGTGTGTATTATTAAAAAAGAGATACAAATACCCAATAATGTTCATTTGTCATATTGTTTCTAGTAATATTCCTTTTTTATCGTCCTATCCTGTTTTAAAATTGTAGTGTGTAATTTAATTTGCGCTAATGATATTTTTAACTTTCGTTGTTAATAAATTGTAGTTAAATCTTTAAAATATTTACGACTGGTTGACACCTGCGACTTCCTCTGTGCTCTTTATTAGTTTAACAACATAATTTATGTTCACAGAAAAAAATGTGTAAGAAATTGAAAGATTGTTTTTTTCTTTCAACGTATTTAATATAAAAAAATATAAAAAGTATATTTCATATACTTCGCATACAATATTTTTACTTAAATAATGTTATCCGTTTATTTCTTCTCTCCTGCGCATACAATCAATTTTCGTTACGTTTTCCCTCTATATACAAAATATATATTTGACATAATAAATAACGCAGACGAAGTCACGGGTAGAGGTAGCGGGTAGGCCGTTTGAAATATAGTATTACTCAATCCTAGAGATTATCAATTGAAACGGTATTGGAGTATTTGGCAGTGATTGACGGTGCACTGAACTTTACGCCGTCATCGAATGGCCGTGGGTAATGCATAAGGGACGTTTAGGAAACACGTGTCTCGGCTTGAACTGAAATTGCTGCAGATTATATGAAAGTACTTATTTTCAGAACTGAAATCTACCAAAATGAAACGTTCGATATTATTCTGTTTGATCGAATATGGCATTGCTCCTAGTTGAATCACATATCCAGAGAATTTACTTATAAAAGAATACAAAGTGTAATTAATTACACAAATAACAAATCAATTAGTATTTGAATTACTATCGTTCGCTATTACTATCGTAGTCAATTATCAATACATTTATCGATTCAACCAATTTCGTCATTGATCGTCAATAGCCTAAAAATCATTTCACTTCACCATGTCTTTTTTATTCATCTTCTTCCTCATTGATCTTTTTCAGACTATTAATTATATTAAATGTTAATTTAATTCATTTAAATGAAGTATTTTATAAGCTAACATGAACACTTTGTTTCCATAACAAAAGAATAGAACAGTATCTTTAAATGTTTAAAAGCGTCTAAATAAAAGAAGTTCAATGCATTCAATAAATAAAAACACCAAAATAAATACTCTCAGAGAACAAAAATAGGGGTAAAAGAAAATTTATAAACATTAATCATACAAATGGATAGACTGGAGAGATGAAAAGGAAAACACGGTAAGCCGGAGTAATTCAACCGACGTTCGAGATAATAATCGTTAAAATAATAGCCGAAGATATTCTTTGAACAGCACAACCCTAAACCCTTTGCCCAAAAAGAAAAAATATGGAGGCGAGTCATAACGAACATTGAACGTCAAATATTTCTTGTTACGTTGAAAGTTCGTAATAAAAGTCTTCAGATAAGCGATATTGCTACCCCTTGTCTAATAAAATTTAATATTGTTCCGCCGAGAGAAATATAAAGAAACATAATTTTTTGCTACATCTAATAAGTAGGCTTACCTTAACAATGCTATCTTATACAGGCTGAATATTTAGACGGTAGCTATATTTATGGAGGATACTCTGCACTCGATTCTCGTTCTAAATCTATTAAAAAATAGGTGCTTAATATTTGACCTGATTATCTAGAAAAATATAAAAATTATACACAATCCTTTATGTGTGTGTGTCATTGACCGTCGGGTGATTTCACTTTCACTTGAGTGTGAACGTGGGAACGTCAGGAACAAAACAAAAGGGTTGATTGTCCGTTTTGTTATCGAAAATTATTCATTCCGGTTCACCCATTGTAGCTTTCGGCACCGGTCATTGCTCCTAGGTTTATTACGATTGTGTTTATACTAATGAAAGTCTTAGAACAAACTTTAACCTAGGCCTATTGATTGTTTATTAGTATTTGTTTTGATATTAATATTTTATATGTTAAAGGTGACCATGAAGTGTCATAGTCTAGAATACTGCGAGTGTTCAACCTTTCACCTGGTATAGTCACTCATAGGAATTTCCTTTAAGACTTTTCAAAGTGAATGACAAAATATCGGCTACAAAATGGTTAATTCAGATTATCAACCCTTCATAACGAAGGTGTTACGTTATAAAGGTGGCATTATTGTTGCTTTTACAACAATAATGCCACCTTTATAACGTAACACTAATTATCCCACGAGTTAATCCTACATAATCTTTCTAGGACTTATTGTGGCCGAATGGAAAGCCGATTCTCATGCTTTGAGTTAACTATAGTTTATTCGTGTATATTCCCGAGTGCTTTATGTAAGTCAAAATTACATGCGTTTTGGCTCTACAGAATATTGCAACCTGGTTACTTCAACATTAATGTAAGCGTAGGGCATGGCGTTAATACAATAGAATCATAGCAATGTGGTAAATAAGTCCCTATATTTGTTCATCTCGTTATTCTTTGTCTTAGGGTTCTATACCTCGTCATAACAACACTGAATCTGTATATAGGTTTATTCTGTTCTTCTATGTTACGGTCTGATTTTTTAAAAATGGCTGGAAGTATACGGTAAACATTGAGTACTAAAGTCTATGACCACATTCTACTGCAAAAATACCAAGATATTTGGTTAGCACAATAAAGAAATACAGCATTTATACTAAAAATAAAAGCTATAGAGTAATTCTCGGAAATCTACAGTTTTGCAAATTAAGTAGCAAGGGAGGTGTTATAGTACAAAATTATTTATTAAATACGAGAGAAATCTATTGAAAATTTCGCCTGCAATTCATATGCCACAAAGATATACATATTTGCCTCTAATTTCATATATATCCGCAACATAAAAACTTATAATGTAAACCCAATAAAACATGTGATATACGGAACCAAATGGCTGTGAGTTCCACTCGCTACTTGTCTTTTTGAAAGAAAACCTAAATTGTACCTATAAAACTATAGTAGTAAGTAGTTTCATTTCCATTACGAGAGGCTCTAGTGTAATTCATGCTCTGTTTACCACAGTCGAAATGAAAGCAAGAAGATTTGACTGGCTCTTCAGAAAATAATATTTACCTTTAACGGGTATTCATATTCAAACTGCGTTGTTTAGTAGCACTGTTTGTTTACGAGTTTCATCATATTGCATTACTTGGTAAACTTAATTAAAATAAGGGATGGAGGGCGACCGGCTATACGAGTACGCTGTTTATTCGCGCGATTCTTGACAGCTGTGACGAAATTTGACGCGACTTTGTACCGACGACGCCGCGGGGTCGACCGTAATTTTTGTGATTTAAATTTACCTCAGACTTTATTTAAAATTATACTAAAAGCCAGTGTCAAGTACTTTTTTTTTCGACGGAGTCACGTATACGAAATGCTTTTAGTACAGTTAACGTGTTGTATATATTTTTAATAAAACGTATATTTTAGCCGGAGGTCGTGTCGTGGCCATCATTACATAGTATAAAACAAAGT
This sequence comes from Antheraea yamamai, assembly GCA_036509395.1. Lineage (NCBI taxonomy): Eukaryota > Metazoa > Arthropoda > Insecta > Lepidoptera > Saturniidae > Antheraea > Antheraea yamamai. The sequence continues at coordinate 16,270,173 of AP028441.1, forward strand.
CCCCTACCGCGTCTGTCTGTCTGTCTGTTCGCGATAAACTCAAAAACTACTGAACGGATCTTTATGCGGTTTTCACCAGTAGATAAAGTGATTCACGAGGAACGTTTTGGTATATAATTTGTCTAGGATTTATTTATAATAAGGGTGGGACAACGTGTGCCGGGCCCGCTAGTATGAAATAAATTGCCATGTCTATATTAAAAATTAAAATTAAATCGAACACATTCAGACACTTTTGAATATATATTAATAATATAATACAGGTAGTTAATTCTTGTAGGTGGTAGAGCCACGCTGAAGCTGTTACTGGTATCAGCATGAACGGGTCGGGTCTCACAGAAACACCGACGTGAAGTAACAGTGCTTGCATTGTTGCGTTTCGTTCGGTCAGTGAGAGCGCCGAAAGCCCACTTCTCCTCCCTATCCCCTCCCCTCCCTCCCTTTCCCATCCACCCCCTCTTCTCCCAAACACAGGCTGACAACGCGCTTGCAACTCCCTGGTGTTGCTAGTGTCTATGGACGGTGGTGATCACTTGACATCAGGTGACTCACCAGCTCGTTTGCCTCTATTGATACATAAAAAAAACATAGCATACTAAACTTAGAGGGAGACCGGCTCTCAAGTGCAGCTAAAGATTTTCAATTCGAGGGTAGTCGCTATCCCGGTAGTCATGAGAATTTTAAAATGAATTAAAAATTAGGAACTCATTTCTCTTAGTATCACATATATTTGAGACCGATATGGATTCCTAATGTTTTACATGTTGTCCTGAAAATTTATGTTTTTGAAGTTATACTTCTTTTGGCGTGTTAGGGTAAAATGATGAGAGTAAATTTTTACGATGCGCGCGCACACCGTCACGAAAAACCGACACCCTGAAGTTAGCTATAGTCAACATTTTGTTTCTTTGTATTTGTTGTTTGTATTTCTTTGTATTAAAACTTTCAATGTATTATATACCTTTTTTCTATTGTTAGTGTCTTTTTTTTTTCCAAACGTAGAATAAGGCGAAAGATAAAATTTTTGAAACGATTTTTATCTTGTTACGCCAAAGAAGTATAACTTCTAACGCGTGTACATAAGTATACACACGTTTTTTTTTATATCATAGGAGGCAAACGAACAGGTGGTTCACCTGATGTTAAGTGATCACCACCGTCCATAGACACTTGCAACACCAGAGGAGTCGCAAGTGCGTTGCCTGCCTGTGTCTGGGGGGGGGGGGGGGACGGGACAGGGAAGGCGTAAGGGAGGTGAGCCCCCGGCGCTCTCACTGACCGAACGAAACGCAACAATGCAAGCACTGTTACTTCACGTCGGTTTTCTGTGAGAGGGTGGTACTACCCCGAGCGATCCGATTGCGTATCTAAATACTATATAATATTAATAGGAATGTGAATCTGTTTGTTACGTGTTCATGACCTGATCATTACAAAAATTTGCATATACACATACACCAAAGCGAGAGAAGACGTGGACAAATGCTAGTTTTCAATAATCATGAAAATACTTGTAAGAATTTAAACACAAAAGAACACGAAACGCATACACCAGATAATTGATTTCATTTGCATACAACAGTTAATCATTTTTGTTTTGCGATTTAACAATTTTAGTGTATTGCAAATTATATTAAACTCTTTTAGCATTATTAGCAAATTTAGACACACTCGATAAATATGTTTTAAATATTACAATATTACCTTAGGTGTTATTGACTACGTCCGGTAGGGCAGGTATCGCTACGAGACATCCGAAAGACGAGTCTACAACGTGACCGGAACATAAACACTAGCACCACATATTAGAGTTATGCGGGGTGGTAGGGTGTCTGTACCCGACTGGATCGCGACCATCGTACACCAGGTGGAACACCCGCCATAGTGGCACGTTTGGGCGTGTCGCGTTCCGGGATCAGCCGGTGTATATCCAGCAACCAGGGGGGGGGGGTCTGTCCCTAACTGGGACGCTTTCAGGCCGGCATGACAGCGGCGACCGGCGATGGATAGTATGTCTTTCGGCGGTCGCCATTGTTTTTGGATTGTACTGTGCTTACCATCAGGCACAGTACAGTCACTTTGCCGAGCTACAATAAAAAAAAAAAAAAAAAAAAGAGATTCTTTACATAAATATGTACGATTATATAGAATTGATATATTACTTAAATAGCATTAGTTTGAACGTTATTATTATTTTTGTGTTACTAAATTATTTTGGGGAAATTTGACTAAATAGTTATTGCTTTGACTTCCACAGTTTGGTAGATAAAAGGCAAGATATCGTAGATCTACACGCACTTCTATGTCGGAATTATAGTAAGACGAAACTCTGCCCAAATAATTAGTCTCATTGCCTGTAGAATGGTAATGGCTTCCCTGACCGACTGACCACCCGCCTATACGTATTTCGTAACAGTAGCTATTTATTATAAATCCACAAATATGAATTTTCAGAATGAAGGGTTTAGGAATCTGTATCGAATTTTAAATCTTTGTGAGACTGAAACTTTCTTTTTTAAGAATTTTGTAGTCATAACTCTATGCATATACTAATCTTTCTCATTATTCGTTCTATAAAACATATAATGTAAAGCAAAAAGCGATAGAAAGTTAAGCCGATGGATATCGGTAATTAAACTACACCTGGCTATGTATTTTCGAACGTAAAATCTATTATTATTCGATTTTATCGCTGAATAAATGAGCTCGCTTGTTGTTAGGCTTTTAAATGGAGACCTGTATGAAATTACTGTATAAAACGATATGATATTTAAACTGCTTTTATGTTTTATTTACCACCATCTGGTTATTATTGTTCTATCGTATTCTCGATGATTGTCTATGAAGAACAATTAATATATGATCATAATCTTAGTATATATTGTTTAAGTTTTTTTTGTTTGGTTTTTTTTTATGCAACAGTTTCATCTGATCTTAAATTACGATGTGGAATAATATAGTACACACGCTAAACTTAGACCGTGTTATTACAAAAAAGTTAAATACGTATTAAATACTTGGTTTAAAAAGGTTTCGTAATAAATGCACCGCGCTCGCCCGAGGCAAGTTCGCGTTATCCTTTTTCGCAAGTCTAACCTAACGTAACCAAAGCGAGACAAAAAAGCAACATGGCGAACATTCAGCGACCACGGTGCGTTTAATATGAGACCTTTTTAAAGTCAGGGTTCAATACGTATTTAACTTTTTTGTAATAACACGGAGAGGGTTTATTTAGACTGGCTCTCAAATGTAGCTATCGGAACACACGTATAGGTGCTTGGTGACAGATTTGAGGGTGGTACCTAGTCAGGTTTGCTTGAAAAAAGCCCTATCCCCTGTAGTGTACTGGCCATCTCTAAATCTTTGTTTCATAATCTTGATGGTTATGCGAGTGGCGAAAAAAATGATCATCGAGTGTGCTAGCGTCCCTTAAAATACATCGTAATCCTTACTAATATTATAAATGCGAAAGTAACTCTGCCTGTCTGTCTGTCCCGCTTTCACGCCAAAACTACTGAACCGATTTGAATGAAATTTGGTACACATATAGTATATAGCCTAAGAAAGAGAAAGGACGTAGGCTAGTTTTCAATCCGAAGAAAGGGTTGTAAGGAGTTGAAAAGGTAGATGAAAAGTTGTATGGAAAACACGTCATTTTAAGAACTAAAAGCTTGAAACTTATTTTCTAGGTTGTTGATTCGATGTAAATAAATATGACATTCAAAGTTTGTAAAAGTTTTACCCTCAAGGGTGTAAAATAACAATAGGAAATAGGGGATGAAAGTTTGTATGGAAATATGTAAGGTTCCGCTCCGATTTGAAAAATTCTTTCAGTGTTAGATATCTCATTTATAGAGAAAAGCTATATGTATATATATCATGCTAAGGTCAATAGGGGCGGAGCACCAATGAAGAATGTTTCAACATCGTTTTTTTCTCCTTTTGACAGCTTCGTTGCGTGTTAGTTAGCCCATAGTCATTATCCCACGCGGACGAAGTCGCTAGCAGAAGCTAGTAGGATATAAAAGATTATATATATTACACCACCATGCTATGGTTTTATCACTATGTTTCTCCTCTTTCACTGATAGCTCCGTCTTATTCACAAAGATTCGTATCTAAGAACTCACTAATATCTGTAACTACCAATCATGTTTTAAATATTACTTTTGTATTTTGTAGTATATTTTATGGGAAATATTGTAGACTTTGTTATATCACGTTACGACCATTAAGAGAGTAGTGATTACCATATAAAATGTTGGTTATAAAGTACGCTAAAATGGCAAATAGTAATGTGAGGGTGGGTCATATAACGCGATACGGTGGATCGTGCGGCGACCGCGAAAGCGGCTTGGCTGCCCGATGATAGCCGAACATTGCCGAGGTCCGAAATGTGAATGTCTATGTCAGATACCGTGCCACGCATTTCAGTCAGTTTAAAACTAATCACAGGCGGTTCTTATTACATACATTCCTCTGTTATATATCTGGATAATAGAACTATAGTAAATATTGTTATACTTTTTTACTCTATGATCTATATTTATCATTGTCCAGTACCTGTCGTTTGTTTTTTTTTTCTTTCATAAATTAAATATTATAAAACCTGGGAGCCTTATAAAAGTTCTAAAATTGCTCAATTATATCGACCTTTGTAAAAAATCAGCAAACAAATCTGACGAATATGCATAAATAATAGAAAATCGTACGTATAACCAAACGTTTCTTGTATTCATTTGGAAAGAAGAACTATAATAAGTTCAGTTTTGTGGGGAGGAAATAGGGGAATACGAATTCGTGATCTTGTGTATTGTAGGTAGGTATAAATATTCCGAGTTGCATTTTTCTTTTGCACGCTCTATTTGACATTACGGGCAGATTGTAACAGCAATATACTCATATTTTAACTTTTAAATTTCATGCAGATCGTGTTACCTCCTAAGCATGCTAATCGCGTTAAGAGTAAATCAAAATTGTAATCGAAGCGCGAGGGTAACTCCGTTCATAACTTAATCTTCTTCTTATCCCTTATCCCACTTAAGTAAAGTCGGCACAACATGTTTTCTATTTCCACTCTCTCCTGTCAGATGTCATCTCAGTATTCACACCTTTATATATATATATATATATATAATTTTTCACACAATCCATTCAACACCTTTTTCGGTCTTCCTTTACTCCTGTATCCGTCCACGGTCATACTCAAAACTTTTCTTGTTACGTCACTCTCTCCTTTTATAATATGCCCGTACTATGGTAAGGGGTCGTTCAAGTATTACGTAAGTAGCATTTTTGTAATTTCTGTCCGCCCCTCCCCCTGATCAGCAAAAGTAAGCGATGATCTTACCCCCCTCCATGCTTACGTAAACATTTATCTAAATCTGTTCCGGTTTAATAGAGAAATATTGCTGACGTAATCTAGCCGGACCTCCATCCCCTATGTCATCAAACATAAGCAAATCAAGGACCCCCTCACCCCCCATCAGTGTTTACATAATACTTGAATGACCCCTAACCTATTATTCCTTAACTTCTGTCACTGGTGCTATTTTCAAAAACTTCCTTTTACTTTTTGGACAAAGTAGCCATGTATGTCAAAAATAAAAGAAATATGTAAAAAAAATGATTCCTAAATGATTATTGTGTGAGTAGTCGCTTGCAGATGTTATTAGGTACATAATAGCGCAACTCAATACAAAGAAGCTTTTGAAAGCACGCAGATTAATTTTAATATCATTTGTATTCGATTTAATAGTGATAATTCAACATAATTCTGAACTTAATATCACCATAAAACAAAATCAGTTTTATTAATCCTCTCTAATAATTTATGCATCGCTCATGGCAAAATATGTCGACTCTAAGTTATTCCAGACAGGCTATAAATTTACGTGTACGTTGTGGTAACTGAACTCTTGACCTCCGCGGTTTTGACTTTGACCGCTAAGTCGCATAGAATAATCCTTTGAAAGTTTAATTTGCAAATATTATGTCTGAATATTATCTCTAATAGTTATTTGAACGTGGATTTTGAGATTTATACCGTGAGATTCACAAGCTGGAAAAAGCGATGGCCGTCCACAGAAAGAGTCTCTCGGTGTTCGTTGTTGTTTTAGGATCTGATAAAGTTATATTCAAGATTGTTTAAATCCTTTCGTTAAGATCGTTTATAAAGTACTGTCTTCTGCTTGCGGCTTTAATGTAAATTTAATATTTCAATTGAATACAGTAATTTTTTTCTGAATAATAGGTACCCTATGTCCTTTTAATACATTTGGTAACGTGTATGCAAAATTTCATAATAATCGGTTGAGATACTAGAAAGAAAGCAGTTGATATAAGAAAGTGTTACAAAAAACAAACTCACTTTCGCATTTAAAACAACATTTCGAACTACGAATTGTCAGCAATTTCGTCACGTATACCAGTTGACTGTTTAAAGTTTAAAACCCTTCAGTCGTGGGGTAGTTTATGGTCACACTTAACATATAAAATAATAATATCAAAACAAATACTAATAAACAACAAAGAGGGAACAAATGGAATCCGGACGCGGGACGTGGTCCGGAGTACGCAACAGGGCGTGATATATTATCACGTTGAATATATATCAGTTTTGCATTTCTCAAGATAATTAGGTCGAATATTAAGCACCTATTTTTTAATTGATTTAGAACAAGAAGCAAGTAATGAATAACCAGTATTGCAAATATTTAACCACTTATGCTGTATATTTACGAGCGTGCCCAGCGAACGTTGTTCTTCCCTGACAATAAAAAAACCTAGAATCAGACCACAATGCCACCTATCGGGTTCAATTGCGGATTTAAATCATTCTTGAATCCACCTAAAGACACACAAAAAAATTCATCGAGATAAGTCTAACCGTTTGAGAGAAGTTCGGTAACGTACGTGTTATGTTACGTTACGTTAAAGAAGAGTTATTTATACGTTTAAAAGTGAATAGTGATACCATAGATTATATTCGTGTAAATCTAAGCATGTATGCAGCGTACGCGGAGATAGATAACACATCCAGAAAAGGCATACATATAGAAATTGATTCTCTATATCTATCTATTCTATTTTTTTAATATAAAGTTTTAAGTAATATTTTATTTTGATTAAAGAAGGATATATAATACTATAGAACTTGAAAAGTGTTTTTATCGATATTTACATACAGTTGTACAGCATTTATATGATACTATGATCATATAACCCTCATATTTCTCGTAATATAAGCAATATATAAAACGATATATACGATATATTTATATATATATTATATTTCGTATTTTAGAAACATGAATTACATTTATTCACTAATGTATTGATTCATGCGTAGTGAACGAGGTGTAATGTATTTTCCACCTTCGAAATATCAATAGGCTTCGCTCGGTACTCGTTTAGGGCTGACACAAATTTTATGGATATCAACGACATAATAGGTTTTGTTAGTTAACTACGTGTATCATTAAATAACTACTAAGGTTTTGATGTCCAGATATTATTATTTGGACTTATTATTTGGATTATTGTCTAGTCCTTATAAATCTGGAATTAAAATAATAATACATCTAACTAAAGCAAGAGAAAAGTAGAAAAATCCGTAACCTGCCCCTTTAGGTAAATACGTTTAACAAGTTTTTTGATTAAATGTAACTTGATAACAAAACTCATAGGTGAAGGAAAAAATGCGATATATTTTTTTTGCCCGATTTCGAATATATTTAAAACTTATATTGATAGAAATGACATGATTACTAATATTTCGGTCCTTTTATTACCAGTTTCAGTATTAACTTTTCCAGATGGACGTCGCGTAAATAAAATCAAACGTTTTTATTGCAGTGAGACGGAGCGGCGGTCAATTAGTTCTAGACAGAAGTGTAAAGTAACATCTATTCGAGTACACAGTGTAACATCACGCAAATAGCTATGAAGCTTTTATGAAAAAATAGTAAAAATTATATTAAATACTTAGTCTATGCGTGTTAAAAAGACACCCTTGATTTACATTATTTCAACCGAAACTAAATGGACGGTTGTATGGCCGACGTAAATTCTTAAGACAAGTGTTGTACTGCAGTGTAAATATTTAATGCTTGGAGACCAATTTACATATAGCGCGTTGTGTTGCCAAGAGGCCTTTCGTGGTTGGCTCTCGCTTCCTTTACGCTTTAATAGTTAATTCTTGTTAATTCCTTCTTCTTGTATGTGAAGGCATCTAAACTTTGTATATGGTATGCTTTTGTTTGTGAGTGTATTTATTCTTACTAATAGTAGTAATTATTATTGAAGTGAAAACTTATTTAGGCGCGTTGAGCGGTATTTTTTTGGCAGAAGAGAAACCGACCGTATTGCCCTTATGCATCTTGCGTCAGGCTAGTTACGCGTAGTATAGGGACTTGATGTAAAACAGTATATAATTATTATTCGGAGTGTCAATAGATGTGAAAGAGAGGCTAATGATAATCGTTTCTATTTACAAATTATGAAATTAAAATAATTCAGACTATAATTAATTTAAAAATTCAAAATAGAACACATAGAAATACGCATAGAAATTTTAAAGATGATGGCATAGAAATATATGCTCTGCACCGACTTACATGTACCATTATCAATTGTGATCATGATAATCTATTTTCATATATATGTATATATCGCGGCTGACATTGGGGCGGTAGTTATAAAGGTATGAAGTCAATCATAGATGACGTCTTCTTTGTCGATTATCGACCAGTCAGTATTATCTTCACAGATGTGAACGGTTCGACGATCCGGGCGAGATTGAACCCCGCTCCTTTTTTTTCTCTCGAACTGACTACGCTTTTGGCTTAGTAAGGCCTTAGCAGCTTCCCCGGACTACTAAGGCGAGCGCTTTTTTTTTTTTTTTTTTTTTTTTTTTTCGAACTGACTACGCTATTGACCTAGCAAGGTCTTAACAGCTTCACCGGACTACTAAGGCGAGCGCTTAAGGCACTCAGCCGATTTTTGTTTGGGCAACCAGCTCAAGGGTGCACGGCACACCTCGGCTTGGCTGTTGCCTGTTTGATGCAATACGCGACCTAACTGAGCTAACCTAAGTTAAGCTACACTATTAATACATATATGAGTTGTTGAAGCATATATGTGTACCAAGCATACATATCTCAACAACTCTTACGTGTATTCTGTATCGGAAAATTTCTGAACTATTTCAGTTCGAAAAGGGAAAAAAAAAGTAAACCCTTCCACTTTTTTGTGTAAGCGTGTATGCGTGCACGTGTGTGGAGGTGATATGTGTAGTGTTGTTGCAGTGATGTAAATTTGTGTCACTGTATCGCGCGAGCAGCGCACTCAAGGGCTCCACGCCGAGGGAACGGACCTAGGCTTGAGCCGCTGCCGAGGGGGGCCTAGTCTGGTGTGCGGGAGCGAAGTTTACACTCAGACCACGGCGGCGTGATCTGAGGTTACGCGGGCGTGGGCGTGAACACGCTCTATTTGGAGAGACAGGCTGGTACTGATCGTTCGCTGCCGTTATTTCATCGGGAGGATCGGTAAAAATATGTCGCGGACGTCTTTTATAACGCGCGGCGTTGGGTACGGTTTCGTATGTCGCGGCGGATACCACTAACGGACTGGGATGATTCACGGCTTTTTCGAAATAACTACTAGTGAGTGATTTTATGTACGCCCAGATAGAAGGCATCTCTAGGTCCCTATGGAGATCGACTCTCCGGACGTACCATGGGGCACCGGTCACTTTACGTAAAACGCGGTTTTGTAGAATTTGTAATTTATATAGAGTAGGTTTCGGTGCATGTGCAAAAACGGGACAACTATATGTCATGACCGGTCGGATACATGTTTTATACAAGGTGAGCTTGTGTCTGAGGGACATCTTACTCTTATGACAGAGCAACGGGTGGAGGCGACCCAAGACCATAGCGGCTTTGTTTCGCACTCTATCTATGTGTGACGCGAAATTTAAGTGTTTATCTAATGTAACACCGAGATACTTGACCTCGTCGGTCCAAGGTATGTCGGTGTCATATAGCCTGACGGGCTGCAATTTGTTAACGCGTTGTTTCGGATCGAAGAGTATCGCGGCACTCTTATCGGGATTTACTTCTATTCTCCATCGAAGAAACCAATCACCGAGTGTGCTAACGGTTTCTTCGATGAGATTCCTAAGTTTATCCAGCCGCCAGCCAGAAGCGTAGATGACTGTGTCATCAGCATAACAACCTACCTCTACTCCCGGGAGCCGAGGTAGGTCACTGATGAACAGATTGAAAAGGGAGGGCGCGAGTATGGAGCCTTGTGGCACGCCTGAGCGTATCGGATGTGATGACGACAGTTCGTCGTCTACTCTATAACGGAAAGTCCTATCAGTGAGAAAATCGCGAATGATATGAACTAACCTATCGGGTATACGAGACTGACATAATTTGTGTACGAGCCCTTCGTGCCAGACCTTATCGAAGGCCTTGGCGACGTCAAAGAAGACTGCTATTGTGCGTTTCGGGTTTTTCTTTTTCGGGTTCGGATCGCGATTCGGATCGGCATTAAAATTAGAAAGAATGTACTCCGTGAGGCGGTGTACTTGATTTGTACATGAATGTTCGGCGCGAAAACCGAACTGTTCGGGCGGTATTAATTTTAAATCTGTAAACGAAGCCTGGAGACGGTTCAGAAGGAGCCGCTCGTAAAGTTTACCTAACGTATCTAATAAACTGATAGGGCGATAGCTAGCAGGAAGCGTAGCTTTCTTGCCGGGCTTGTGAATACCTATCACTACGGCTTTTTTCCAGACGGCTGGAAAATAGCCCTGGGACATGGCTACATTGAAGATGCAGACCAATAGAGCTATGATGCGGTCAGGAAGGAGTCTCAACACCTCGTTCCTGATCCCATCGGGACCTGGGGACTTCCTAAGCTTGAGACGCTTGATGGCGGCTGAAACTTCATCGAAAGTTATCGAGGTTAGGGTATCCGCGGGTGGAGACGCGAGTGCATGCTCTACCGCCGACTCGATCGATCCGATATGGACAGGGTCAGTGTTATCAGTGTTTGGCGAACACTGTTTCTCTAAACTCGCGGCTAGACATTCCGCTTTGTCTATACTGTCGAACGCGGGAGGCAACCCGGGGCCTCTATCGAGAGCAGGCATCGGAGTGGTGAGATCTGACTTTAGAGTGCGCGTGAGTCTCCAGTACGACAGATGAGACGGCCGGAGATCCTCCAGAAGCCTGTCCCACCTGTCGCCCCGAATCTCAGAGATACGAGTTTTAACTGTTTTACGTAACGAACGTAATCGATCGCGATTCTCTACAGACGGGTAGGCGTCGTGAGCTCGAGTCGCGGCGTTCTTTTCCGTGATCAACGCTCTCACGTCGTCAGGGAGTATAAAACGGCGATCGTTCGCCGCTTGCACCTCTTTCGAGGTCTCTCTGACGGCGGTCTGGAGATAATCGACCAGGGAATCGATAGCCGAATCCGCGTCGGCTCTAGACACCAACACGTCTGGAATCCCGTCTAAACTGCTAGACGATGGATTTTCTTTAAAATATCGAGCTAACCTGACATAATCAGTCACCCTGACCGACGGAGGGGTGAAGTCTGAATTGAAACCTAACTGTAATATGACCGGGCGGTGGTCCGAATCAAGTTCGTGTACGACTTGTATGAGTCGCACCCGAAGCGTGATATTCTTTAACAGAGCTACGTCTAAAACTGACGGACGGCAGTTATCCTGATAATGGGTGGGCTCTGGGGGGGCTATGACGTCAAATGCGAGGACCCTACCTAGTTCGTCGAGCCTCTTCCCGTTAGGGGAGGTGCTCGGACTATTCCAGATAACGTTCCCGCAATTGAGGTCCCCCGCTATAATAACAGAGTCTCCTAGACTAAGCAACGCGCGCAAATCGGTTTGTAACAACTCTTTGTTCGGTGGGAGGTACGCGGACACTAGTACAATGGACGGATGACCGGTCATACCTATCGAACACACTGACACTTCCATATTGGTCAGAGCGGGCGGATCTATCGGCATGCAATATAACGAACGCCTATAGTAAATTAAGGTGCCGCCCCCGCGGGCGACACGGTCGTTTCTAACTATATTGTAGTTCGCGATTCTAGGGTTACGCATTTTAGGTTTTAAAAGCGTCTCCTGGACGAGGAGAACGTCTATCTGTCTATCGCGCAAAAAGGCAGCTACTAAATCGCGCTGTGTCCTAAGATTTCTCGCGTTAAAAAACGAAAGTGATAGACCGCGCGGTTTTATTCTATTTAATGCCGCGAATTTTATTTGAAAGTTAAATCAATCGCGGATCGAGAGAGGCGCTGCAACGTTTTAGCGATGCCTCTGTACTGAGCTAGCACGTCGAGCCGGCCCAACCCTGTCGCGGCCTTGATGGCCACGCGGAATGCTAAGACCTCTTCGAGGTCGTGCTCCCGGAGCAACTGGTAGACCCAGTCGATCTCGGAGAGGTCCGCAGAGTGAACGGGAGAGGCGCGCGCCGGCGGCGCCTGTGGTGGGAGAGCCTGAGGCCTGGGGGCCTCCGGCCGGGGTCGGGGGGCCCAGGGGGCCAGAGGGGCCCGCCCGGGTTGCGGCGCGCGCGGCACAGAAGGTGCCACGCGTGTGGTGGGCGCGGGCGCTACCGGGGCGCGAGAGGCGCCCGGTAGGCCAGGGAAGGCCTCCACGGACATGAGAGGCGGAGGCGGAGGGCGGGCGGCGGCCACAGGTGCCCTAGACACCTGTCTCGCCTGGCGGGGACGCTGTGTGCGCGGCGCGCGGGGACAGCCGCGATAGTTCGCGGGGTGACCCGCGCTTCCGCACAATACGCAGCTGGGAGGTTCCGGAGTGTCGGGCGTGCGCCCGCACTCCTTCGTGGCATGATCGCCCAGGCACTTGACGCACCTAGGGCGGAGATGACAATTGCGCGCCGAGTGACCGTAACTTTGACAGTTATGGCACTGTGATGGGGTGTGGTTCTTGCGTGGAGGCTCCACGGTGATGCCGGTGAGCTTACACACGGAGGTGATGTTGAAGACGGCTTTGCCCTCTTGAGAGCGATCTAGGGTAACTAAAACCATGTTGTATGGTTTCCTAGTGCGCGGATGGTACATCCGATGTACCTCGTGGACGGGGAGCTTGTCCTCCTTAAGGGAGGCCATGATATCTTGCGTAGAGATCTCCGTCGGGACGCGACGGAGGACTACGCGGAGGAGACGTTCCTCCTCGAGAGCAAAAGTGAAAAAAGCTAACTTCTGTTCCCGAAGGAATTTCGTTAGCGCTCTGTGGTCGGAGGTGCTAGTCACCTTGACCTGGATACCCGCCGGAGTGTTGAGGGCGGATGTATAATGTATACCTAATCTATTCAGGGATGTTGAAATAGAAATCCATTTGGATTTATCCTGTATAGTAACAGGAGGCGGTGGGCGTGGCTTTTTAGCCGCTACAGAACCCACACTGTCTTGTGTGAGCGAGACGGGAGAGGAGTTGGGCTTGCTCACTCGCGGTCTTACGTTCGACGGTATAGCCGGCACCCGAACGCCATCTATGTTGGCGCATTTCTCGACCGGGCGTGCGGAACCCTGATCCGAGTCGGATGAACGCGAACCGCGACGTTTTTGATACGAGACGGTTCTAAAACCGTCGTCGTCCGAGTGCGCGGAAGGCGCGGAGAGCGCTGAGGGCGCGGAGAGCGCTGAGGGCGCGGAGGGCGCGGAGGTCGCGGGCGGCTCGGCGGACGCCGCCACGTCGAGCTCCATATCGGAGCCGTCCTCCGAGCTGGAGCTCGGTATGGGGATTTCCGAAATCCCCCTATCTACGTCGTTAAGCGGCGATTGCGGCGAGAGGGCCGCGAAAGAGTTCGCGGTTGAGACGCGCGAGATACATTGTTCGTTCATTTGTACCTCAAAGTTGACGTATGCGGCCTCGACGTCAAAATTGAGTCCCTGTTGTGACAGAAAGTCCCGGAACCTAGCCGCATCTAACTGAGCCATTCCGGTGGCTTGAGGGGGGGAGGGGGGCCGCGGAACAACCTCCCTGCCTGAGGGGCAGGGGGGCACGCCTTAACGGAATTTACGGGACTATCCCGAGTCCGGACCAAGAGAGCTGTGGGCGAAGTGCAATGCCTCACAGAAGAACCTACGAAGCCTAGGGGGAGACCCTAACACTTCTTTCTTGAGCACCTCACGGAGACTCGGCGCGTACCGAAAAGTACGGTTCAAGCACTGAAAAGTGCGGTTTACACGACGCACTGAAAAGTGCGCTCTTTGTCAAAAATGACAAAGACCGACCTTATGTGAGAGGTCGCCTAAACGATTGACCGATTGACACTCTGCGATTGACACCTGTTCTGGATACACAGAAATACAATACAATACAACAGCAAAGAAGCAAGAATAATTTTAGAAAAAACTTACTCCGGCTTGCTCTGCCTTCGGACCTGTAACAGTACACGAAAAACACAAAGAAAGAAATTGCAGAAATGCGTAAGCAAAAATGAAATTCTTACTCCGTACGTCGAAATAAGTTTCGATCGTGGAGACAGTGTGTACGTGCGTACGCTACCGTGACCAAATCGGAACTCCCTTCCACGAGCGCTTAAGGCACTCGGCCGATTTTATTTTGGCGACTAGCTGAAGGGTGCACTGTACACCTCGGCTTGGGCTGTTGCCTAGTATATGAAATTCGCGAACCGCGCTCCGTTATTGCTACGTATTTTATATGCTTCCTATTAGAGGGTAGCGCGTAATATTTATGTCAGTACAAGTACTTTTTAACGATAGAATGGGCATTTGCATCGACATATATATTGTTTAATTCCAGTTCGTGGTCCATATGTTTGTCTCACTAACGCGTACATGAATGATTAGTTAGCTAGCTTGGTTAACTTCGCATTGCATTGGTGATATTCTATTCAAGGCAACAGCCCAAACCAAAATTCAGCCACTTTGGCGTTTTTCAGCTTTGTGCCATACGGCTGAGTGCTTTAAACCGCTCGCTCTAACGGCACTCCAAAGGCAAGTCAGGTCAATAACGTATAAACATTTCGAACATAAATAAATAATACCAATTCAAAATAATTTTTTTACGTAGTTAGTATTTGTTTTCAAATACAGACAAGGTCTAGGCATACTTCGTCAACAAATTTAGTATTCAAATGCGATTCCCTTTATATTTCAATTTTAAATGAGTACAACCACAAACGAACAGCCGAAAACTTCGAACTTATTATAATTAAGCTTAGAGTACTATTTGATGAACATTAATATTGTCCGTACATACCTCAGTGATTTAAACGTAATCCCAGTATTACGGCTCAGTTGTAACGTTTCGGATACCTAGTCGATGGACGTGAGTTCGAATTTTTGGAAAAACTTTACGGGCTTATGTTTTGTAATTAGAGTCTCCATCGAATTGAAACATTTAGTGCTTATATTTTTTTTTTATTGTAGCTCGGCAAAATGACTGTACTGTGCCTGATGGTAAGCACAATACAGTTCAAAAACAATGGCGACCACCGAGAGACATACTATCCATCGCCGGTCGCCGCTGTCATGTCGGCCTGCGTAAGTATCTCTTCACGTTGCGCTTGAAGGACCCCATGTCATAGGAAGGAGGAAACACGCTGGCCGGGAGATTGTTCCACAGCTTCACAGTACGGCAAAGATAAGATATTGGCAATTGGCGTGAGATAGGTATATTATTATAATTTATGCGATAGACTTCTTCATAACAACTAACTTTTGATCGTGAGTTCACCCACGTTTTTTAATGCTGTTGATTTTAAAGACTCTCACAGATTCACTGGTCTTACTGGTAAGTGCAAATTTTCGTAACCGAAATGGCATCTTTCATAAAGGTTCTTAATTGCATGAACCTCGGTTTGGGCGGTTGCCGTGCATGCAATTCTGCGGATTGAATCTAAGCAACCATTCGAGTTAAGTATATGTGAGTATCAGTCCCTTTTATCAGACTTTAGCTTTTGCTCGCGACTTCGCTCGCGATAGTGTAGTTTTAACCTATATCTCGGGAACAGCACGTTTTCCAGATGAAAAGATTCCAGATTCCATGTACTTTTTAGTATCCCTAACAGTATGTAAGCAAAGTTTTATGATATTTGGGTAAGTAGTTAACACTTGAACACGTAACAAACAGACCAACTCATTTTCCCATTTATGTTAGTGACGATACAGAACTATACATTTTAGTATCTATATCCATGTGGAACCACCATTTAAGCAGCCTTTTCGTGTCGACAGCACCCCTGCATTCTTTAGTGTCCTTTAGTGCACTCTATACTTGAAAGTTTGTCATGAAGCACCTATATACGTGTTCCGGTAGATGCCCTAGTAAGCCAGTCCCCCTCTAAGTTTAGCGTTTTTATCATCTTGCATCAATGGCATTTAACGTTAGTTCAGATTGTGGTCACGCTTTAAAAACTAGTAACTACTTAAAAAACCTCATGTATTTCGGGTAATAGTATATTCAACATTTAGACAAATTGTTCAGAAATAATAATCATTACTGTTTCAACAAACCCTCCAGTAGAGACTATGCGACACAAACGACGTGACTTTAAGCGGATTAAGACTGTGATTCTAAAACTTTACAATTTTTTTTTCTCACACACGTAGGCACAATTTTATGCACACAATATTATTTAACATATCCGACATATAGATGTTTAATGTCTAGATATAAAACTATCGATTATGCTCTCCACATAAAAGTATCAAATCAAATCTACGGTATCTCGGTCCAGTAGCTGTAGAGCCGGTAGTAGTACCAGTAATACCTAATTTTGAATTATAATAAAATATATAGAATATCTCTTCGCAAGAATAGATACAAGCATAATAACCACGTCACCATACTGCGTATTGGCGATTTCAAAGCAGAACAATCTACGCATTTCGTATTGTTACTACAAGAACATTTCTCAGGTTCAGATTTCCTCACGATATTTTCATGTAAACGACATGGTTAGAACTTGTACATATTGGATCCATATCCCAATTGCTCAACCCATTAACAAGTATAACTAACGCACTGTATGTAATAATATATACTAATGTAAATGTATTATAAAACACTCTATAAGCAAGGGTATTGTATGGTGGTACCGTATTAGTCATATTAGTGATACGGAGCTCTCAGACATGGGCTCGATGTTTTTAAGCAAAAATTCATAAAAGGTTACACTTGAAATTATTTTTAATAATGATAAGTATTGACTCGGTGCTCATAATGTATATTGACTTGATTGACTGAAAATAACAAAATAAAACTCTTAGTTCTTAATTTTTCTCAGACCACACGTCATGGCAGGTACAATATACATTTTGGCAACAAGTATCACCCAAAATTACTGATTTAAGGCCTCTTTATCACTAGTTACCCCACTGTCTACAACTATTAGTCGAAACGCATATTTCTATCAGTCAAAATTGTTCTGCAAATTCCATCTTTGAAACAAACAAATGTCACTCCTTTATAATAATAGACATAAGTGTGATTTATATATTTCATATATAAAGATAAAATATAGTAACATAACATAACTCATGTCACTGTTTAAAATATCCATTGTGTTAAATGAACTATTTTAGTTCGTTTTCAATATTAATTAAAATGTATTACGCGTGCGATAAAATTGGCAACTTAATGAGGTCACTGCACAATGGCATGGCTCGTAATTAAATATTAAACTTAATCTGAACATGAGGTGATAAGTCTGGAAAGAAAATATGTGTTGAACAGTTGTTTTAAAAAGAACATTTCACCGACGTATTAAGAAGACGCTCGTCCCTAATATAGGTGTTAGAAAATCCATAGTTGTGTTTGTAAATTATTATTATTTTTTTATATCGTAGAATGCAAACGAACAGGTGGGTCACCTGATGTTAAGTGATCAACACCGTCCATAGACACTAACAACACCAGGGGAGTCGCAAGTGCGTTGGCAGCCTGTATTTGGGGGGAAGTGGGAGGGAGGAGGGGGGATAGGAGAGAAGAAGGGAGGGGAGGTGGGCCACCGGCGCTTTCACTGACCAAACGAAACGCAACAATGCAATCACTGTTACTTCACGTCAGTTTTCTGTGAGAGGGTGGTACTACCCCGGGCGACACGACCTATTCATGCTGAAATCAGTAATAGCTTCAGCGTGGCTCTACCACGTACTTTTTGAAACATTCAACAGTGGTGCTCTGTTCCTATTGGTCTTTGCTTGTTTATATATAGCTTTTCTCCATAAATGAGCTATCTAACACTGAAATAATTTTTCAAATATGACCATTAGACCATTTTCTCAAATTTGAGGTTACTTGTATATGATAAAGGTAGGTACACTGGTCACGAATATAATATAATTTTTCTTGTCTGCTTGTATATCTGGATTTAGTTCAATAATCACTTCATCGATTTTTATGAAATTCTGTACACTATATATAATATCGCTCTGTAATTCATAGTCAAACGCATATCAATACTTTTGAAACAAAAAGAAAACAGAAAAATATTTTCTTGCCTATTCACAATTGTCTTAATTAAAAGTAATGCAAATAAACAGTACATTTTGTTCTAGAAGTGATAGCTAGTAGTCGCGAGCATAGCTAGGTAATATGAAAAAAAAATGTTTTTTTTTTTTTTAAATAAGTAATTGAATGTTTAGCTAATATTTATTTATTAACAATTGTGGTTAACGCATCAATTAAGTATATCGTTACATAGTATAAAACACAGTCCCCTACCGCGTCTGTGTGTCTGTCTGTTCGCGATAAACTCAAAACTACCGAACAGATTTTCATGCGGTTTTCACCGGTGGATAGAGTGATTGACGAGGAACGTTTTAGTATATAATTTGTCAAAGATTTTTTCATAATCAGAGCGAGACAACGTCTGCCGCGCCCGCTAGTTGAAATATAATTTGGAGAATGTTTTTTTTTTTAAATCTTCGTGGATATAAAATGTGTTGAATTGATCGTATTGTAATTAATCATTTCTTTATAACAACACATTTTATATCACAGCCTGTCTAGATTAAACCCGATTAGATATAAGTTTATTTACTTACCGCTAATTCACAAAAGGACATTAGATGACTCAGCCGTTTGAGAAACACTGGCTGATGCTAAATGTGTACTTAGGTGATTTATTACGCCAAAGGAAGTAGCAGGAATTAGACACAATTGCGTGCAAGATTAATGACTTACCGAGGAGGATACAACAAATTTTATGCCGTGGATCTTCGCTCGAGATACTTTAGGTCAGCAGATTATAATGGATCTGCATTTAAACGCGTTAGGATTACTGCGACTGCGTTCCAGTATATTGGCTTTTATTTATAAAGCGGAAACCATTAAGTGTCGGTCGCTACTATCGCGCTGTTCAATTTGAATAAATTTTACTTTAGTTCTCGTTAAAAAGATAAAAAAAAAATACCATTGCCAATTTAAAAGGGTTTATCTTGTTTATACATATATAATGAAAATAGAGATCCTTTGAGAATCGGTCACGTTGAAACTAGGAGTAATGAACGTATTCGCATAGATTAAATCAAATCAAAAACACTTTATTCAATTTAGGCCCTCAGAAGACACTTATGAACGTCAAAACTACCAACGGTTCGGAAGACAACCCAGTCATCGAGAAGAACCGGCAAGAAACTCGATCTGGTTTATGTTTTTAACAAATATATATAATACTAGCTGACCCGTGCCCACTTCGTTGGGCGGTAATAGGCATTATCAAGCTACAACTTTTTTCTAGAACTCAATCATATATCTCTCATCGTTAAGGCAGCGTTCGTAAGAAACGTTTTCGTTCGACCATTTTTTCTCCGACTCCCCAGATTACCCCCTACAACCTCACAAACTTTACCTCTTTATAACATTATAATAATAATATAATTAATTAATAGCTTCTGCCCACGACTTCGTACGCGTGGAAAAGTTATTTTGGGCTAACACGCAGTGGAAGCTCTCAAAAGGAAAAAAAACCCCGATTTTAAAACTTTCTTCATTGTTGCTCCGCTCCTATTGGTCTTAGCGTGATGACATATAGCCTATGACATTCACAGATAACGTGGCTTTCTATTCGTAAAAGAATTTTCAAAATCGGTTTAGTGCTTCCTGAGATTACCCCCTACAACGTCACAAACTCACAAACTTTACCTCTTTATAGTATTAAGCATAGAAGTATAGATAATATTTAGAATATATTGGGTACATGTACGAAGCAAGCAGCTAGTTGGTTTATATGATTAAGATTATTTTTTTTGCATTCATTCTTCCAGATTATTACTATCATTATCCAGTAGGTAATCATATCACCATTATCTTGTAGTAATTGCAATGTCCTATCAGGACGGCAGCCCCCTTGTTAGAATTTTCTATGGAATTTTTGTGGCATCTCAGAATCTATGCTCCGTAGTATTATTTCTTATCCACTTCTCTTGTGCACTATAACCCAAGTATATTACGTAAAATGCCATGAATATTACAAAATACAGAGTCAACTAACATAAGATTATGAATAAAATATAACAAATTAAGATTCCGCCAACAATTGCGGAGATAGTTTTCTGTCTTTTCATGATTGATCGAGAGACTAAAGTCTGTGACAACTAACATATGGTCTATATATCTCTTTAACACATACTACTTTAATACATCCACGTTGGTCATATATGAACTGTCACAGTTTCTCTTGTGACGCGACGGTGGTCATTGGTGGTTGACCTTGTTACAACTCTAAAAGTACATCCTAAAAGAAATATGTGATTACGGCGTGACAGTCAGAGTTTTAATCTATACATGTAATAAAAGGCTAACGGGACGAAATCTGTACATTAAATATTTTAAAGAAAAATACTCTGGTGAGGCTTGGAATTAATGACAGAAATTCCATAGTTTTTAAATTTTTTGTCTGTCTGTCGTTTGTACGGAATTCACGCAAAAAGTACTGGACGAATTTTTATGAAATTTTATATGGGAATTGTTTATACACCGGTATAACATTTAGGACGTGTTTTGCATATATAACACAATCTTCTCCATGTATATCTTACTTATAAGACAACACAAAAGGCTATATAGGGTGGTTCAATATGTGAACAATTTTAATGTCTGGAACTAACACCTCTCTCTTTATGTCCGTCAAAAATGAATGAAGCTATAATATTTTTCAAATATATACGATGTACAATAGATGTTGTAGTGCCACGCTGCATCTCGAAGAACAAAATCGTTCACAAAGGATGAGGTCAATTAAATCGCCGATGTCGAGTTTTATTACACATTACAATCCTATGATTTAGTTAATCACTAGTGTCAAATATAATCCACGCCCGCGTAACCACAGATCACGCCGCCGTGGTCTAGGGATAAATTTCGCTCCCGCACACCAGACTAGGCCCCCCTCGGCAGCTGCTCAAGCCTAGGTCCGTTCCCTCGGCGTGGAGCCCTTGAGTACGCTGCTCGCGCGATACAGTGACACAAAATCTTACATCACTGCGACAACATTACACATATCACCTCCACACACGTGCACGCATACACGCTTACACATGCAAGTGGAAGGGTCTTATCTTTTTTCCCTTATCAAACTGAAATAGTTTAGAAAATTACCCGATACGAAATATATATAAGAGTTGTTGAGGTATGTATGCTTGGTACACATATATGTTTCAACAACTCATATATGTATGAATAGTTAGCTTAGCTTAGGTTAGCTCACATAGGTCGCGAACTGCATGTATCAGGCAACAGCCAAAGCCGAGGTGTGCCGCGCACCCTTGAGCTAGTTGTCAAAATAAAATCGGCTGAGTGCCTTAAGCGCTCGCCTTAGTAGTCCGGTGAAGCTGTTAAGACCTTGCTTGGTCAATAGCGTAGTCAGTTCGAAGAAAAAAAAAAAAAGTCAAATATAATAAAAAATCTCGCTATTTATATTTCTTATTTTCTTATATGAAATGTGAACTAATATTTATTTGGAAGTCTCCAATGTTATCCTTTACCGTCTACGCTCCCAAAAGTAGATATTGATTTTATAAAGACCGCTGGACATCATTATGTCTCTGTATAACCAAGAATATCAAGTATAAAGATTATCACTCCCAACTCTTTGTTATATCGTTAATACTGTAGTAACAATACGAATTGTTTTAATAAAGACGATCTTTGAATTCAAAGTCGCATTACTAAGCTGCTTGTATGCTTTAGACAGAAAATTCATAGTTGCATTATACAATATTGTAAGCCAAAATAAACATTAATGGGTTTGTACAATATGCTAAATTGCGACACACTTGGTACTTGAATATAAATATGAGAATAAGCTTAAAGCTTAATCAACAGTTAGGAGTTTAAATTTAATGGTTAAAGAGTAAAATAGATCAACGTGAAGTAACGGATAGTTAAACGAGACTTAAGTTTAAATTAGGAAGTCTTTATAAAGTTATATGAGATAATCGGAAAAGGATTCTTTTAAATAGATAATAACAGGCTTTATTACTATAAAAATATTATAATATTTCATAATAAACACGTATCGTATTTGGATTTATAAAAGGGAGTTGTATATTTATTTAAATTATAATTATTATCACTGATTAAGTATCAAAGAAAATCACAATGATATGCAGTCGAACTCTTTCCTCCGGTAAAAACTGTCGCTAATCTATACTAATACTAGCGGACCTGGCGGACGTTGTCCTGCCTTGATAATAAAAAATAGAAATCCCAAAAGTCAACCGCAGCGCCACCTACCGGGTCCAATTGTGAATCTAAACCATTCTCGGATCCACTCGAACACGCACAAAAAATTTCATCAAAATCGGTCCAGTCGTTTAGGAGGAGTTCAGTCACATACACACGCACACAAGAAATATATATATTAAGATTATAAAGAGGTAAAGTTTGTGAGTGGTAATCTACTGCTCAGATTTAAAAAATTAAGTGTTAGAGAGCTCATTCATCAAGGAAGGCTATAGGCTACATATCATCACGCTAAAACCAATAAGAGCGGAGCACAGATGAAGAATGTTTCAAAATCGTTTTTATTTTCCTTTTGAGAACTTCCGCTGCGTGTTAGTTCTCCCAAAGTAAATAGTCCACGCGGACGAAGTCGCGGGCAGAAGTTAGATATACATATAATGTGTAACATGCGGTAAACCGAAACCAGCGTTATCTATCGTATGTTGATGCTAACGGTGCTAATGAAGCATGAGACAACAACAATTGTATAAATATTTCAACTCAATTGAAGTATCGATGTATATAATTATATATAATAATCTAGTATTATGAATGTGTGGAACACGAACATGAATTTATGTATATAAGACTAGTTTTTCGTCTGCCGTTTTACTTGTACATATGAAAATCATGTAATTATTAGCCTAAATATAGTTCTTTGTGGGTGAAATAATTTTCACAATAAATCGACAGTTCGTAAGATTAAACATACCTCTTTAAAATTAAAGTGTAATTAAAAGTTCAATGGTATTAACTTTAAATTATCTATAGACATTGTATAAATCATAATTCAAGTATACATCGTAGAATCACAAAGTAATAATTTAATATCTCTCTTTATATACAGTGCACTGTACGCAAAACTTACCCAAAGAATCAGAAATAGCATATAACACCCGCAAACTTATCGCACTTGAAAAGTAAAATGAAAGTGAACCAGCTATGTCCGTCACAAGCCTCAGTGGCTAAAACGAGTCATGTGAGTTCATGGCTTATGAACGCCAAGTACAATATTACAAACCACAAAATAAATTAAAGTCCCATGTCAAAAAATACCAAAGAAACAAACAAGCACTAAAAATATAGTTATTTTAAAAATATAATCATTTAGTAATGATTACATTAAATTAATCAAATTATGTGCAAAATATTGGTATATGCGTTACCAAATAATCTATTTGAAGTCAGCGCCAATCTAAATCTGTAGCAGAAAAATATATATACCTACTAGCGGACCGGGCGGACGTTGTCCTGCCTTGATAATAAAAAGAATCCTAAAAGTCACCCGCAGCGCCACCTACCGGGTCCAATTGTAAATCTAAACCATTCTCCGATCCACTGGAACATGCACACAAAATTTCATCAAAATCGGTCCAGCCGTTTAGGAGGAGTTCAGTCACATACACACGCACACAAGAAATATATATATTAAGATATAAATAAATGTCATGGGTCGCAAAAGTAAATCTTAACTTTTTACATAGATGCTATGAATTTGGTTTGGCATTGGGGATAACAAGTTCAAATAAAAAAAAAATCATTAAAATCCATTCACAATTGGTGAATATATCAATAAATATACAGCCGAACATACAACCTCCTTTTTTGAAGTCGGTTAATACGAGATGACTATTGCTACTGAAGCTCCGGCATACGCTTTTACCAGCTTAAGTTTTATCAAGGTAGTACGTATGCAAAATATACAACAGACAACCGAAAAGGCAATTTGGATACATAAAAGGTTTCAGCAACGTCTCACAACACAGTATCTTTATATTTTTATCCACAATTTTTAACCTTATTATGGGGTTATCAAATAAATTTTAACGGGCAAATGGTATACCAAGAAAGCTTTTAAAAAATACGTTCTACATAACAATACAGTATGTGGCTTGAATTCTAAACAGTAACACCATATGAATAATGTTGAAATGTTAGTCATTTGTCCTCTCACATCACAGTACGTTTATATTTTTATCCACAATTTTTAACCCTATTATGGGGTTATCAAATAAACTTTAACGTGCAAATGGTATACTAAGAAAACTTTTAAAAAAGACATGCTACATAACAATACAGTGTGTGACTTGAATTGTTATCAGTAACACCATATGAATAACATTGCAATCTTAGTTATTTGTCGTCTCACAACACAGTACCTTTATATTTGATCCAAAATTTTTAACTCTATTAAGTGGTTATCAAATAAACTTCAACGGGCAAATGGTATACTAAGAAAGCTTTTAAAAAAGACATGCTACATACAGTGTGTGACTTGAATTGATATCAGTACACCATATGAATAACATTGAAATGTTAGTCATTTGTCCTCTTACAACACAGTACCTTTATATTTTTATCCACAATTTTTAACCTTATTATGGGGTTATCAAATAAACTTTAACGGGCAAATGGTATACTAAGAAAGCTTTTAAAAAAGACATGCTACATAACAATACAGAGTGTGACTTGAATTGTTATCAGTAACACCATATGAATAACATTGCAATCTTAGTTATTTGTCGTCTCACAACACAGTACCTTTATATTTGATCCACAATTTTTAACTCTATTAAGGGGTTATCAAATAAACTTCAACGGTCAAATGGTATACTAAGAAAGCTTTTAAAAAAGACATGCTACATAACAATACAGAGTGTGACTTGAATTGTTATCAGTAACACCATATGAATAACATTGCAATCTTAGTTATTTGTCGTCTCACAACACAGTACCTTTATATTTGATCCACAATTTTTAACTCTATTAAGGGGTTATCAAATAAACTTCAACGGTCAAATGGTATACTAAGAAAGCTTTTAAAAAAGACATGCTACATAACAATACAGTGTGTGACTTGAATTGTTATCAGTAACACCATATGAATAACATTGAAATGTTAGTCATTTGTCCTCTCACAACACAGTACCTTTATATTTTTATCCACAATTTTGAACCTTATTATGGGGTTATCAAATAAACTTTAACGGGCAAATGGTATAACCAAGAAAGCTTTTAAAAAATACATTCTACATAACAATACAATATGTGACTTGAATTGATATCAGTAACATCATATGAATAACATTGAAATGTTAGTTATTTGTCATCTCACAACACAGTACCTTTATATTTTTATCCACAATTTTTAACCTTATTATGGGGTTATCAAATAAACTTTAACGGGCAAATGGTATAACCAAGAAAGCTTTTAAAAAATACATTCTACATAACAGTACAATACGTGACTTGAATTGTTATCAGTAACACCATATGAATAAAATTGAAATGTCAATCGTTTCTTTGGGCTAATCTTTGAAACGACTAAATCGATTTTGACGACACTTCACTTTCAAATGAAACACTTTACAAAGTATTATCCTAGCGTCATATTATTACACTTTTTCCAGAGGTTCAGTAGTAAGGATATAAATTAACAGTGGTAACTTAATATTGGTAAAAGGGTTCCCATGAAACGTCATCATTATCGTCAGCTTGTAAGAGGCCCACTGTAGGGCTATAAGCCTCTTCTCAAAGGAAGGCATGGGCATAATCACCACACCAGCCCACGACGTATTGGCGATTTCAATCAAACCGAGAAATCGACAGTTCTGGTACTATAAGAACATTTCTGAAGTCCAGGTTTCTTCACTATGTTTTCCTTCACCGTCAGCTGATAGTGTTACCAATTGAAATTAGTAAATGTACACGAATTTCGAAAAACTTGGTACATGCAGGTGTTCGAACTTGCGGACATCTAATTGATATCCCAACGGTCAACTCGACCACCGCGACTACCAATGGAACGATAACAGTATTTTCATGAGAACAAAGTTACTCGCACAAGCTAGTATTAAAAGGACCAATTAGTGAGAGTACCACCCAGGCTTTGAAGATTATATCTTTTATTTAGATATCTTTTAGAAATGAATTGTATCTATAGCTTCACTTTTCCTATCATTCGCGAACTAACTATACAATCAAGGCCAAACTTTGAACAATGTAATTTATTACAATTAATTGTAATACAATTAATTGTAATTGTAAATGGCCTGTAAGGCCAATAACAGTTGAAAAAAAAATTAATAAAAGATAACACATTTAGCTTTACTTTATCGGTTCTGGTTTTATACAATCCATATAATGTCTTCTTCTATCATATCAGTTCTGAGATGACTACACATTTACGATACAATATTGACAGCTTGTAATTTCCGTGATATGAGATCCTGCTGATATAAATCTCGGATTATCCTTTTTTTAATCAAAGTCCGTTACCTTAATGAGTTTTACGTGAAAAGAGCTTAAGAATTAGAATTCTCATTTCATTTCATTTAAAACTCGCTGTCGGTTATCCTGTTTGTATTATTTGTTTCGATTAGATTAACATTTATAATTTCAGAAGCCTTTCGAGAATTTATCACGATTATTTCGAATTGCAATGATGGCTCAGTTATTAATTGTTCAGATACCGCATCGCTCGTAATAAAATAAAATAATGAGGTCTTGTTAATGAGGCGGAGTTATCTGTTAAGGAAAATATTGTGATAAAACGATTGACATAGTGGTAATGTTGTGTTAAGGCCGACTACAGTTTTTTGCATACCAAATACTACAGTTTAGATAGGTCGAAGCCTTTTTTTAATACTTCATAGGACTTAGCGTTTGACCATAATCTCATATATTAAATGACGAAGTAGGCTATGATAGTAACAGGCCAAACCTAGAAAGGACTGCCTCTCAAATGCAGCTGCCGGAACACACCAACACGTGCTTGGCGACAGATTTTAGACTTGAAGATAGTACGGACGGCGAACTTAAAAAAGACCTTAACTACATGCTATAGTTTCATCAAGATGTTCCCTTCACCGGAAGTTCCGTCTCGGTTGCAAGGACGACATCCAACCATAGATTTTTTTTTCGAACTGACTACGCTATTGAGCTAGCAAGGTCTTAACAGCTTCACCGGACTACTAAGGCGAGCGTTTAAGGCAATCAGCCGATTTTATTTGAAAACTAGCTCAAGGGTGCACGGCACACCTCAGCTTGGGCTGTTTGTACATGTAATTCGCGACCTGTCTGAGCTAACGTAAACTAAGCTAACTATTCGTACATATATGAGTTGTTGAAACATTTATGTGTACCAAGCATACATACCTTAAACAGCTCTTATATATATTTCGTATCGGATAATTTTCTAAACTATTTCAGTTTGATAAGGGAAAAAAATATAACCCTTCCACTTGCATGTGTATATGCGTGCACGTGTGTGGAGGTGACATGTGTAATGTTGTCGCAGTGATGTAAGATTTTTGTGTCACTATATCGCGCAAAATCAAAATCAAAATACTCTTTATTCAATTTAGGCCCTGAGAAGGCACTTATGAACGTCAAAACTACCACCGGTTCGGAAAACAACCCAGTCATCGAGAAGAACCGGCAAGAAACTCGATCTGGTTTATCTTTTCATAGTAACTAACATATATTTTTTTTTATTAACACACCAATAGACACATAAAGCTACATTCGTTTTTAGTGGTTGCACAGAGAGAGGCGTCACTTCCAGACGTCGCTATCGTTCACATACTGATCCACCCTGTAATAATCGCGAGCATCGCACTCAAGAGCTCCACGCCGAGGGAACGGACCTAGGCTTGAGCCGCTGCCGAGGGGGGCCTAATCTGGTTCTAACAATAGATACTATGTCCGAACACGCTATCAACTACGCCCTCATGGGATTAATAGGTTAGAAGTCTCTTTTCGTCATGCTTAACGATCTTTATATTTACTAATCTATATTATTTGTAAAAAATACTCCGTACAGATAATAATATGTTTATACACACATCAAAAAAGTCTAAGCAACATGCGTGATATTACAAATTTTACCATTTATATTAATTAATTTCTAAGTATTTACTCAAACAAAGTGCGTAGGTAAGTAAACTTTTTTGTTATTGATGACATACTGGCTGGTTGTAAAAAAAAATTTGATTATGTTTTGTTTTTTCATAAAATTCAAATGACTGCGAATTTGTTTGAATTTAAGTGCGTTTTAATTGCTACGTTTAGTCTTGATTTTATAATTTTATCAACCATTTAAATAAAGTTAGCGACAAAATTGAATTGTTAGATATTCTTTACGTCATGAAGCGACGTCATTTAATGGCAGATGAAATGCAAAGAGCTGTAGGGATGTTGAAAGCGGGAAGTAATCAATCTCAGGTATCTCGACATTTTAGCATTCATAGAAGTGTTATTTGTCGTCTTTGGCAGCGCTACAATAATACAGGAGAACCCGCTGAACAGCATCCAGGCCGTAAAAGGAGTACAACCACTCGGCAAGACCGGTACATACAACTGACTGCAAGACGCCAGCCGATGTTAACCGCTCGAGAGATAAGTTTGAGGCTACAAATTTCAAGTGGTGTTGATGTAAGTCCTCAAACTGAGCGAAATCGACTGCATGAGTACGGCCTACGAGCTCGACGCCCAATCAGGTTCCCACCGATACGTCACGGGAATCGCGCTCGTCGATATGAATGGTGTAGAGAACGCATAACATAGACCCAGGAACAATGGGATAAAATTATGTTTTCCGATGAGTCGCGATTCGGGTTTAAGCCTGATACAAGAAGGGTGCGAGTGTATCGTCAGCCCGGAAATACTGAAAGGCTCAGGTGCGTTCAGGAAGTTCATCCATACAGCGGCTCAACAGTTATGTTATGGGCGGGTATTATGAAGAACAGGCGAACTGAGCTCGTTTTTGTAAATGGAAACATGAATGCTGAAAATTATATTGAGGATATTCTCAGACCTTGAATGTCTACCCATTTGCACAAACCTTTGGCTCCGATTTTAGGTTAATGCATGACAATGCGCGTTTACATACGTTCACTCGGCGAACCAGTGAATACTTTGCAACGGAGAACATCCGGGTATTGCCCTGGCCTGCACAATCGCCAGATCTCAACCCCATCGAGCACGCATGGGACATGCTCCAGAGACGTGTTTTGAAGGACTTGGACGGAGCGACAACAACCCAACAGCTGAAGGATTTGCTACAATTCCATTGGGAGCGAATACCGCAAAATGGCATAAACAGTCTCATTAATTCAATGAATAATCGTTGCCGACAAGTTCTGAATAGCAGAGGAGCCCATACTTTGTATTAAATTGTTCTATTGTTTCACAATAAATACATTTTCTTTAGAAATTTCATTTTGTAAGAAAAAAGTTTAGTTTCTTATGTATCTTAGTTTCTACAGTATATTCTAATATTGTTCATTTCTGTTATTAAAATAACTTATAAAGACAACAGCTGTTATTTTTACATCATAGAATCCTAAAGATATTATTTTAAAAATAAAATACAACGTTATAATGTGAAGAACCATCCTAAAATTTAAATTAGTACATGTTGCTTAGACTTTTTTGATGAGTGTATTAATAAGTGACGGAAAGTATACGTAACCTCTATTATAATTGAAAAACGATCACAGAGGGACCATTAATATAAATAAAATTAAAGGACTGCAGTTGTGTGTGCATTACTCAAATAACGCTGAATAGAGTTGGATAACATTTTTGAAATGAGAACTTCTTTAAGTGCATTGAGCGATATTTTTTGGCATGAGAATAACTTATGGTTTCGCGCCACCGGCATGCTAGTAAGCGTCACCAACCATAGACTAGTGATGCGCAGTATAGCGCCCAGTATATATGTAACTAGCGGGACCGGCAGACGTTGTCCCACCCTGATTATAAAAATATCCTTGAGAAATTATATACCAAAACCTTCCTCATGAATCACTTTATCCACTGGTGAAAACCGCATGATAATTCGTTCAGACGTTTTTGAGCTTATCGCGAACAGACAGGCAGGCAGACAATCGCGGTATGGGACTTTATTTTATACTATGTATTGAAAAAATAATATATTTAATATCATCAATATATATAATATAGATATTTGGTATTGACTCCGTCATATGTTTGATTAATTAATAAACTGTATAAGAATATATGTAATTATTGTTCGGAGTGCTAATAGATGTGAATAGACTTAAATCAAAAATAAAAAGTGTGTGTGTACTTATGTACACGCGTTAGAAGTTATACTTCTTTGGCGTAACAAGATAAAAATCTTTTCCAAAATTTTATCTTTCGCCTTATTCTACGTTTGTAGAAAAAACGACACTAACAATAGAAAAAAGGTATTTATTACATTGAAAGTTTTAATACAAAGAAACAAAACGTTTACTATAGCTAACTTCAGGGTATCGTTTTTTCGTGACGGTGTGCGCGCGCATCGTAAAAATTTACTCTCATCATTTTTCCCTAACGCGCCAAAAGAAGTATAACTTCAATAAATATATAAATATCATTAATATATATAAATAATTCATGCTGTATGTCATTGATTTAAAAATTCAAAAGAGAACACAGTCTCACATTTCATTGTATTGAATTTTTACTTCTGCGGCAGTCCTTACGACTGCCTTGACTTTTTTAAATTTACCTCTTGGCGAGTCGGTTCGTATTATTTATAGCTGCGGTTAATTAACGTTCACATTTAGTGTATTATAAAATGAAACCGTTACAGACTCGTAGAAAGTTGGCTGATATAATGTATATATACAAATTATTACACGGTTTCATAGAAACTCTTGATTTTCTTCAAAAATTACCCTTCAGTGTCCCACGTATAGGCAGTCGTTTATTTAATAGGCAAACTTTTAATCTACCATTAGCAAGAACTAACATAGGCCAACATTACCCTTTGTATCGCATGTTTTCTTTTGTAATATTTTTCGTTTCAAATTTGTTACATTATTTTGTGTTTCTTTGGCCTCAACTAGAAAAAAATGTGTTTAAATGTTCAATTTGTTTTGATTTTCTTTTTGTTTAAACAGTTTCTCTTATTTTGTACATGTTTTGTTCATATTTAACAGGGTTCGTGTAAATTTTTGTTCACCGAACTCAGTTTTGTGGACCTTAAATAAACTAATAATAAATAATACTTGTAATCTTCACATAGTATAAATTGAAGTCGCATCCGCTGTCTGTTCCCTTAGATCTTTTAAACTATTCAACGGATTTTAATACAGTTTTGAGTAATAGATAGAGTGATTCAAGAGGAAGGTTTATATGGTTAATACATTCATAGATTTGTAATGTGACGTCGCAACAAACATATTTATGTGCGCTTAAATCGCAAACGCTGGCTAAATGTTACGAGATAGATCAAATTAATGTACTACGGAATTGCATATCTTAAAAGGATCGATAAAAAAGTCCCCGATGGCATATATTTAACTCTAAGGGATAACCCACAGTAACTATTTTTATCTTTTTACAAAAATAATTGTGTTATTTACCAAGCTATTTTACACAATACACTATTATTCCTTATCCAATTAAATACATTACATACGTTGTATATGTCATGTAGATCAAAACTGCCCTTAACAGTGTTTCATTAAAATGGATATCTAAATTGCACTCGTGCGATGCTGGTGCGGGTCGCTAGTCATAATATAAAGTTATTAAAGTTTTAACATGGTAATATTTTTATAGGCACTAAGCGTTCAGATTATAAGTTATCTTGCCGTATAGAAGTGAGATAAGAGATGTAGTGCTTTCGTTTTTTTAATCTATATCTTTATATATAAATTTCTTCTGTACGTGTGTATATCACTGAACTCCACCTAAACGGCTCTGGACCGATTTTGATAAAATTTTGTATGTGTGTTCCAGTGGATCTGAGAATGGTTTAGATTTACAATTGGACTCGGTAAATGGCGCTGCGGTTGGCTTTTTTAAATTATCAAAGCAAAACAACGTCCGCAGAGACCGCTAGTATATAATAAGAATGTAAATCTAACGTGTCTGTACTCTTTAGATTTTTGTAAAAAAAAATCTTGTTGGTGTCTAGGTATAAGTAATAAAATGCACATCAATCATTTTTAGAAATATATGTCTGTCTGTTTGTTTGTTTGAATACGCATCACTGGTAAAATACTACGTTCACGATAAAACCTCACTAAGAAAATCATAAAGCATATCCTCGAGTAACATTTAGTATTTGTTTAATTAAAATCGGTTCACTCTATCAAAAGTTATTGTAACTTTAATCATGACGCGACTTAAGTACGAGAGAAAAGTAGATAAGTAGATGGACTTAATACATTCAAATTATTTTATTAATAACGGCTTTTTTTTTGTATAAGGTTCCACGCGAACGATGTCGCGGGCACAGCTAGTTCTGTACATAAAATATATTATTGAGATAATAAGCAACGCAGACAAAATTACTAGTAACAGCCAGTTAGATAATAAACAGAATCGAGGTTATTATAGAAATAACTCACATACGGACAGCAAATGTATGTAAAAAAGTTTACCTGTTCCAATTACTTAACGATCACAGTTTCCCAAAATGGGAATTCCATACAATTAATTAATTAATTGAAGCGATGTAGGCTTAGTTGATAGCGTGTTCGGCACAACGTTGATGGACGTAGGTTCGAATACTCGCGACATACCTTTCGGTGTAGGAAAACATTGTAATGAAGCCACATCATGGTGGTAGGGCCGTTATTAAGTCCGCCTGACTAGCTACCACCCTCAACTTGAAAATCTGTTGCCTAGCACCTGTTGGTGTATTCTAGCAGCTACACTTGGGAGCCAGGACCCTTTAGGTTTAGCGTATTTACTATTTCAGAACGCATCGTCATTCACAGCAGATGTGGTTAAGATCAAACGATAAAATAAAACATAAAGAAATGTGTGTGATCCGACATCAAAAGTCGTTCCA
Source organism: Antheraea yamamai (assembly GCA_036509395.1). NCBI lineage: Eukaryota > Metazoa > Arthropoda > Insecta > Lepidoptera > Saturniidae > Antheraea > Antheraea yamamai. The sequence goes on from AP028441.1 coordinate 16,303,754, forward strand.
ATTATCACCTACGCTATATGGACCGTTTATTTTGAAAGTGGTGTAAGTCCATTTTCTTTTGTTTCGAGAAAATTAAAGGTTACTATATTTGTTGATTTAAAAATACAGGCAAATCATATGAGGTCTGGCATTGTTTCTATTGTTTTATCAACATTTAATTTGTTTATATAAATTTGTTTTTGGCTAATTAGACTACGATAACACATATTTATGTGCTGTAAATGGACTTACACCACTTTCAAAGTTAGACAATTGTAAAAATCGTTTAATTTCGATTTTGAAAAATCAAATATCGCTTAAAATATACTTCATTTTAATATAATTTTGTTTACAAATACGCATAACAGCACATAAAATTTTATTTTAGACGGCAATTACATTGTCATTACAAGATACTGATTACAAGAATTTACTTATTCTCTGCATGTGGTAGTGTTTCAAAATATGCATGATGCACCGGAGATATATAGGGTAGTAGCTGCTTCATGTCGTTATATTTTTCGTACGTAATAGGTCTGGCATTTTGGTACAAAGGCTCCAGGGCGATTTTTTCAAATTTTAACGGTCTTCCAGGACGTAGAGGTAATAAATTGATAATTTTACTACTGTTGTTTTTGTTGTTTTTTTAATTCGCCAAAATACGGGCAAAGACACGGAGTCATACAGCCTTGTCGTATTTATTTTCTTCTCACAGGTTATGCGCTGTACATTTTCTAATACATTTCTCTAATTTTTTAATATCTATCTTTTAACTTACGAGTAGTGAAAACACTAAGGGGAAACAATGCAAATCGTCCGCGGGTGAAACCGCGGAACACAGCTAGTATAAAATAAATGAAAAATAACAAAACACTGATCGGTATCCATCTGCTATGCCACCTACCTCTGTCAATTGGACTTACACCACTTTCATAATCGATGATTATGCAATTTCATTTACCGACCGATTTTAAGTTGTACAAAACATGGGATTTTTTTGAGAAATTAAACATGGACTAGTTATATATAAAAAAATTACATTAAATTAAGCATGAATTACGTGATAGCTCATTTTTCTCAAAAATGGACTTACACCACTTTCAAAATAAACGGTCCATATAATTAAACGATTTCTCTAAACTACCTCCCGAGAGTGAGGTATTCGAATAATCGGCAGCGAGATTAAACGTCGCGTGACAAACATTCTAGTTCCCGGTTTGACAAAGGAATAGTTTATATTTTTTTATCCTGAACAACAAAATTGAAAAATGATTTAGAAAAAAATGGTGCGAATGACTATGCCACTATGAAATTTTTTCGCTTCGATACCAAAATAGTATAACCACGTCATATCGACTTCATAAAGTCACCATCACTTTGGATTATTGTAGGGAATCGATTTACAGATTGTTGATTCTCCAGGTCCGATTACGCATTAGATTATTCGGCACCTTTGTTCTTCATGGTACGATAACCGACTATTATTTTAATATAAATATATACTCTTATACTTTGAATAATAATCTGCTCGGTTCCCCGTTTTTATTGTTAACTACTTTAAATAAAAAAAAATCACGAGAACGGAGTCACGGGCACCAATCAAGAATTTAAATCGAATCTATTATCATAGATTAGTATATATCACACACCCTTTTAATGTTAACTGGCTACGCAACCGAAGATTATATAATACAACAGGCTTGCAAAGGAGTTGGCTTTTATAAGCAGACTGTGGAAACGCAGCGTATGCCGGCGGCGCGGCGGCGACAAATTTTCAACACCTGGTTAGCTTGGCCTTACAATATACTTTGACCGTAATCAAATATTTTCCTTAAAGGAAAGCTTATACTCATTGTAAAACTTCAAAAATCAATTTAAGCACTGTTCTAAATACTGACAAACTTTTTTATAATAGGAGAACTAAACCTTATTTCTAAAAGCTGTTTAAAAAAATAATTAAATATCTTTTTTTTTTTCGGAAACAGTTATAAACTATTTTTTATATTACCTACATATAGTTATAAGTCTTTTATAAATCTATATTTTATTACAATTATTATATAATTATATATTTGTTATAATATATATTCAATACATCATAACTTACCACGAAAAAGAATTATAGAAATGTCCGTGAACGAAACTGCCACAAACAAATTAATTCTGACAACCCAAGAGTTCTTATTTCAAATTTCGTAAAACTGTCAAACGTAGGAACTTCGCATTCGGCCACCGGGAATCGCGTGTCGACTTCACAAAGGATCGGCACCGACTGAATTTTACCATCTCTGGAAAATTATTTGTTCTACTATGTTCTCTGTATGCGCAGGCCAGATGTGACAGAAGCTTGGTATTTCATCTACATTGCTGCTCTATATGATTCTCACTGTATTGTGTCAGCGAGATAAACTTCGATGAAAATCGTTCTGTATCTTTCTCTCAAGGGTTTTAGCTTAAAGGAAATTATTTTTCGCTTTGTTATCACGAATTTCGTGTAAAAGAGTTTATGCTTTCTTTGACAGCGACCGTTTGAAATATTGCTTCGTTGGATTTTAGTCAGTATGTTGAAAAATGTTACGTGTGGGTAAATATTGAAATATGTTAAGTACAAAGAATAAGTTTTATTTCAAGCTATGACTGCTTAATTGGACATGAAATAATTAGAGCAAAAATGTTCTTCATTATTTTTTGCCTTAAAGCTAAGCTCACGTTACGCTCTGTAGTGCCCTTTTGAAACCTAATTTGAATAAATAATTTCCTATTTCTATTTCAAGTCTTGAATCAATGAAATCTGATTTAAAAAGTTTCTTCGGCATCTCGTATAGTTAGACTATATTAGATACAATCCTGAATGTGACATTGTTGCCTTTTTTATACCACGATGGGCAGGAAAAACCTCAGCAGGGAGTTAATTAAACCATCTAAGCATTTGTGGGAAAAAAAGCCAGAAGCTGAAATAAGAATGTCTCTGACCATTTTGGTTGTAAGTTATGAGCATATATTTCTTGCTATCTTTCGTTTATAGAAATACAAATTTGGGCACGCGGCTTCGCTCGCTTTAATATATATTTTTAAAATAATATACAGTTCATGCTATTCGCTGATAATGTAGCTTTCTATATGTGAAAGAATTTAAAAAATCGGTCACGTATTTTTTGAGATCATCCATTGCAAACCGAAAAATGTGGACAGTTTTAACTTTACAATAGTAGTTTAGTTAGATAGATCACAACTCTGTCAATACCTTGATAAAGTTTCCATTATCTTATTTTACCAAGGGTTACTCGCTTTCTACCTCCACTTTATGTATGCGTAAAAATTACTCATTATTTGCCAACAGAAGTGAAAAGTCAAAACGATAGAATTTAAACTGTGTTCTTAGACTTAAAAATCTCAATATAAAATACCAATATTAGATGCACACAGGCTGCTATACTACACATCGCTAGTCTGACGTAAGCCGCGCAAGCGCAATACGGCCGGTCATGCATACTAGCACGTCATGTTGTAAAATTATAAATTTATCTCCTGCCAAAAAAATACCGCTCAACTCACCTAAGGAAGTTTTTCACTTTTAAAAAAACTGAATCTTCTCTTACTATATGTGAACGCTGTTCTTACAAAACTCTGTAAAATTGCCATTACCAGAAGTAATATGTGACTTTCGTATTTGAAGTGTCGCTGATTAAATTCGTATAAACATAATTAAACTGTTGACCTCATTCGGCTTTCAGCAACAACGTATTTAGGGGAGAATTAAAGCTCTCCCCTAAATGTAAATAACGTCGGATTCGCTCGAAAAAATGTGCCTTTCGTATGCGCCAGTAGGTAATTATCTTAATTATTTAATTAACATAAATCTAATTTTGGTTTAATTACAAAATTGGTCAAAAGGTGAACGGTCGTGTATTAACCAGGATATGTCCATTTGGTATAATTTCATAGACTAACGTATGCTCATTAACTTCTCTTTTCGCCCTGACTGTCTGCTGTTAGCTTCACCGGCCTTTATAAGTTCCCCGGACTACAAAAAACAAAACACAAAAGTCTTTATGTAATAGAAATTGATTCTACAAGCCATAAAATTAATATGTAGATTCCTGCTCTAGTAAAAAAATCCTGTGTCGCGGGTAATTGACCAAACGCTTATTAATTTCACATTTTTGAAGTGAAAACTTTTTTAGGCGCGTTGAGCGGTATTTTTGGCAGGAGATTAATTTATGATTTCGGGTCATAACAGGCTAGTAAAGCATGACCGAGCGTATTGCGCTCGCGCGGCTTGCGTCATATTAGCGACGAGTAGTATAGCGGGCTGTGTACGTCTAATATTGATATTGTATTGACATTGTGCAGCCTATCATATGTTTATATGTATTATTCGGAGTGCCGGTAGATGTGACAACCAGACAAATGATAACAACTTTAATATACAAACTATGAACTTTATATAATTAACAGTTCACACTATAATTCATTTAAAAGTTCAAAACAGAACGCAGTTATTTCATTGTTTCCAGTTTTCCCTTCTGTCTGCACTCCTTATATAACCTAGACTTTTTTATGCTTTATAGATTTTGGCGTTTAATCACAAACCTCGCGTAATATTAAATGACTTGTGATGATAACACGATAAACCTAGAAGAAGATAGTCTCTCAGATACTGCTACCTATCAGCTTAAGGTTACTATTGAGTATATTTGTATAACTTTTTTTTTTCGAACTGATTACGCTATTGTCCTAGCAAGGTCTTAACAGCTTCACCGGACTACTAAGGCGAGTGCTTAAGGCACTCAGTCGATTTTATTTGACAACTAGCTCAAGGGTGCACAGCACACCACGGCTTGCCTGATACATGCAATTCGCGACCTATCCGAGCTAACCTAAGTTAAGCTACATATTCATACTTATATGAGTTATTGCAACATATATGTGTACCAAGCATACATACCTCAACATCTCTTATATATTTTTCGTATCGGTTAATTTTCTAAACTATTTCAGTTTGATAAGGGAAAAAAATAAAACCCTTCCACTTGCATGTGTAATCATGTATGCGTGCACGTGTATGGAGGTGATATGTGTAATGTTGTTACAGTGATGTAAGATTTTGTGTCACTGTCACTTAAGGGCGCCACGCCGAAGGAACGGACTTAGGCTTGAGCCGCTGCCGAGGGGGGGCCCTAGTCTGATGTGCGGGAGCGAAATTTACCTCCAGACCACCGCGGCATGGGCGTGAACACGCTCTGTTTGGAGAGACAGACTGGTACTGATCGTTCACTGCTGTTATTTCATCGGGAGGGTCGGTAATATTTGTATAACCCAAGTTGAAGATTACATTTGTAGTCATATCAAGTCATAACTATTGATAACGAACTTCAATAAAAGATTATGGGAATTATAAATACGATACACAAATATATGGCTATTCTTAAACGTAGAGCTGGAAGGTTTCGTTAGCCAATTCGTGTTGTAAACTACACCCTTAGAACTGGAACGGAACAACGCGAACATTACTGTTTTGTACTTTCGAATCGTTAAATGATTGTACACTCTCCGAGCAATCAGTTTGTTCCAACGAAACCTGCACCTGAAAGCATGTGGTTTTAAAGCCGGTCAGTTTCCATCAAATTTTAGGTAGTCTCGCATCGGTCCCATTACCAAAAGGGGAAAAAGGCATCGTAGTTTGAATATATAATTGATAACTGTTTTAGCATTGTTGGCGAATCACACGATGAGTAGCACATAGTTTTATACGTAGATTTATTGATATTTTATAGAGAGCGTATATATAGATTTATTGACATTTAATATAGATTTGTTAGATAATTCATGCGAATATAATAGAATAGAGATATAAATTGGATATAGAATTGTAGGTATGTTATGTGTGTATTGAGTTATTGAATATGGAATTATAGATGTGATATGTATAGTAATAGGGATTGAATTATGGATATGTAAGAATCATGTGTAAAATAGTTGAATATAGAATGATATGTGTATTGAATTATCGAGTTATGGATTTACAGAATATGTGAATTATAGATAGAATCATGTATATTAATAGAGAAATAGGGACTAATGCATGCATAGAATTATTGAATTACGGATTGTATAGAATTATGTGTGTTAGTATAGGGTGACTTATAGATTACATTCGCATTAAGTAGGGAATTACATGATAGATGAGATTAAATTATGCCGTAAGGAATATATAGCGTGTGTGCATGGAAACATTCGTAGAGAGAATATGATAGAATCACACACGTTATATACTATTGAATTATACGTTACATAGCAAGAATTATGCGATCATATAGAACGGCAAATATGGAAGATTGTATAATTTAATATAGACAAACGTAATGGTTATAGAGGTACATAAAATATTACAACGGTTCCCCATAACGGACGTCTTCGATTTCAGGGTTTTTAGTACTTTTATGAACAATGACTCCAGCCATATACCGGCTTTCTTTTGTAATAAATTCAAATTCCCAGAGACTAGGCGGTGGATTTTGTCTTTAAATAAAGTAAAATAGTATATTTTCTCTTAAATGATAATTGCACAAGCAATATACTTGAATAGGGTCCGCCGAATAATATTTATTATGACGTTACGGTATCCGAACGAGCCCAATAAAATAATATATTTTATTTTATGGTAATTGTACAAAACAATAGTTGAAAGTTACCCGCGGAACGGTATCTTATAACGGCTCCACAGTAATTCTCACGAGTCGGCGTTGTAAACAGAAATTTCTAATTTTATTATGTATCGTTTTTAAATAAAATACGAATGGAATTAAAATTATAATAAGGAATATATATATATATATATATATATATAACTGGCGAACATAACGTAACGATATGTAATATTGAATATCGAGTGAATGTGAATACGTATAAAGATTATGACACCCTATACAGATAGATGTAAATAACACACTGAAAATAGATTTACCTATGAATATAAGTTAAGGTTTATGTAATAAGATTATTATAGAGTTATATTATATTATAGAATAGAATATAGAGTTTAGTGCAGAACGGCGCTTAATATAGAGATAGCTTTATTCATATGTAAGATAGATATAAGATGTAAATTTTAGAGTATAGATTGCATGCAAATAGATGATAAGAAATTTATATTATAGACTTTGTATATGCAAAAATATGATAAATAAATAGGAACGCGATATCCGAGCCAACGAATAGAGTCACGCCGTCTAACGGTATCGTCGCCGGCCTGATTTTGCTTATAAGCACGTTCCGTGCGGTACTACATGGTAGTCGGATGCTAAAAGGCATCACAGTAACATCGAGTAGTTCGATTATATCGATATCTCATTGAGTAACAACGTAGTCTGATTGTACATCTCATTGAGATAACATTGAATAGTAACATCGAGAAGTCTACATCGTCAGTAGTAGTGCTCTGTTGGCTCGGGGACGCGGTCATTATACGAGAACCACGGTGTTTTCTTGCGACCACCTCGACCTCCGCTTCAAAATTTACCATCTTCATCGGCTGGCTCGAGCATCACATGAAATCACCGGCATCCGACTGTCGTCACCGAGGCGGGCTACCGGCGCTCTCGTTACCACCTTCGAGAGTACTACGCCCGCCCACCGCAGGGGAACGTCGCCTCGCCACAGCTCACCTCATTTCCACCTCACCCCGCCTAACCGCGGGCCGGTGACGTACGAGGGCGAGAGGTATCGCCATATTGACAGGCGGCGGCCCCAACAAGCATGCTTTGTTAACTCGAGTTTTAGGTGAACACTTGTGTGTGTGTGTCTCATGTAGAGACAAGATATTTTGTATTACTTTTGGTTGATAGTTTCACCTTTTATCAAACCCAAATCGATAATTAACTTCAAAACGCTGGAATAAACAGATTGGCAAGAGTCGGCAACGCACTCATAATACTTCTGAGTTTTAAAAATGTCAATTGTCCGCTGTGACTGTCCTATATTAAGACCTTATGTTTATTTACCACTTTTTGGTATAAAATAATAACGTAAATGGTACTATTGAAACTTTAACTTTGATGTAGTACTGAGACCTATCGACAAATAACAAGAATAAAGCATTGATGAAATAAAAAATTTACAATCAAAATTTAAAACTGAACACGACAAAGTTACTGAATTGTATTTGATGGCAGTCTAATAACAATGGCAATTCCGCAAAGTCTACAATCCATTGTTAATCATTGGTGTCATGTTGTCCTTCTAGCATCTCGGCAGCTGAATAAATAATATGATAAATCCAAGTAAATGAAGATCACTTTTTTTTGTTTTTTCGGACTAACTACGCTATTGGCCTGACGGGCCTTCACAGCTTCACCGGACTAGGGCGAGCGCTTAAGACACTTCGCCGCTTGGCAACAAGTTCAAGGCTACCAGAGTGATCGAGCCTTGTCTTAGGCTGTTACCTAGGATGCAACTTTCCGAATCTGTGTAAGCTGAACTAAGTTAGCTATTCATATAGATAAGAATTCTCGCGACACTCATTTGTACCGGCATGTGAGCCTCATGAATTCAAACGTGTATTTTGTGTCTGATAATTTGGCTAATCTAAACTAACCCAGTAAGAAAATAAGGAAAAAAATAAAAAACCTTCCACCATATGTGTACCTGTGTGTATATGTGCACGTATGTGGAGATGATCTGTGTTATCTATGGAGATCACGGAGCTATGGTAGTAATCCAATCGGGTGCAGAACTTCCTACCACCACGTTCGATTACTTAATATATCCGGCTGATCATGGAATGTGACATGCGTTTGTATCCGACTATTGCACATATATTACGCTTGGCAAATATCTGCACACCCCTTAATAGCGTGATGAAATTCAAAGATTTACATAAACGAAATTTAAATAATCCAGCACGCTGTAACTGCGAAACGGTGTTCGTTTAAGTTTACCGCTCGCGATGTAATGCAAAAAATAATTAAACGAAAATTTTCACCTAACTGAAAATATATCAAGCACTCGGGAAATACCTGGCCTGCATTAAATTCTACTTGCAGTTTGCTTAATTAGAGAATAACTTCATTTTTAAATAGCGCGTACCTTTTATGTTTAGTTATGTAATTTTTACAGTTTTTGACACTGAAATTGTGAAGTTATTGCAGAGTTTCTCACGATAAGTATATTATTTGCTGAAGCAACGGTGGCCATCAAACAACCAATCAACTATAGTTCTAGTTACAGTAATACCACAGTATACGTTGATTCAAGTTATTAGAACAATAATATAATGCGTTATTGCTTTGCACGGGATAGCAAATGATTGAAGACATAGTTATTCTGCTGTTGATTATCCGTAGTTCGTTATTATTATTGTCAATGATAATGGTTAGCTGTTATTATCGCAACGTTCGACCAGACAAGCATTATGCAACAATTCATTAGTGGAGAAAGAAATTCTCACGTTACTCACAGTCGAAGTAAGGACACGAACAAATACTACTACTTCAGCAAATTATCTAATAGCAAAATAACGCACAACAGCTTATAATAACGATTATTCTCAAACAACACGACGATATAATAATACACTAATAATATATATACAATATTGAAACTGTAGATGAACAATAACTAAGCTTGCTTCGTACATTGTTGCGTTAGGTCGAGAAATATATGTACTTGTGCCTGAAGCAAAATATACGTACCTTATCTTCCAGAACAATCAAAATGTGTTTTTGAATAATATAACTCAATAAATAATCTTACATATTATTAGTTTGTATCTTAATTTCAAGATTGTATTGCAAGAATTTTACTTACAAAAGTTTTAAGACGTAATAATGAAATTGTTGAAGTCACGTTAGAAACATGTGCCTTTGAGTGGAGGGAGGTGGAGCGCCTGGCCACGATGGCCACAACCCTCGTGGTCAGGCGCATTAGGAGGTTGGGCCTCAGGGTGGCCCTCGAGAAGACCGAGGCCCTGCTCTTTCATGGGCCTCGGCGGGGGCCACCTCCTGGGGCCCACATTGTGGTGGAGGGCGCCCGGATCAGGGTGGGGACCCAGATGAAATATCTGGGTCTCACACTGGACGGGCGCTGGCGGTTCGAGCCCCACTTTGCGGGGCTCGGACCGCGAATTGCTGGGGCGGCGGCGGCACTCGGCCGGTTACTCCCCAACATAGGGGGGCGGGGCGCGGGGGGCCGCCGACTCTACATGGGAGTCGTGCGGGCGATGGCCGCCTACGGGGCACCGGTCTGGGCCGACGCCCTCGGTGCCGCCAACGTGCGCACGCTTCGCAATGCGCAGCGCACGGTGGCACTGAGGGCGATCCGGGCGTACCGGACCGTGTCCTCAGCGGCGGCCTTCACGCTCGCCGGCTCCCTACCCTGGGAGCTGGAGGCAGGAGTTCTCGCCGCCGTGTACCAATTCACGGCGGCGAGAAAACGAAGGGGGGAGCCTCCGGCTCCCAGGGAGGTAGAGGCGGAGAGACGGCGTCTCAGGGGAGACGCCGTCGAAAGATGGAAGCAGGACCTGGCGGACGAGCGGTTCGGGCGGTTTACCGTAGACGCCGTCCGCCCGGTCCTGCGGGAGTGGATTGGTAGGGAGTGGGGCTCCCTGACGTTCCGACTGGTGCAGGTACTCACCGGACACGGTTGTTTCGGGTGGTACCTGCACCAGATTGCGCGCAGGGAGCCGACCGCCGCCTGCCACGAGTGCGGCGCTGACGAAGATACCGCGCAGCACACTCTGTCTGAGTGTGCTGCGTGGGGAGAGCAGCGCCGCATTCTGGCGGCGGCGGTAGGGCCGGACTTATCGCTGCCGAGCGTGGTTTCGGCCATGCTCGGCAGCGAACAGGCTTGGCGAGCGATGTCCTCCTTCTGCGAGGAGGTCATCTCGCAGAAGGAGGCGGCGGAGAGGGTCCGCGAGGCAGACCCTCTAAGTGGCCGTCTCCGCCAACGGAGGATTGGCAGGAGGAGGCGGCGCTTTGCCCAACTCCTCCTGCCACCGTAGCCGGACCCGAGGGGATGGGCCGGGGGGCCCATCTCCTCATTGCACAGGTCCGGCGGACGAGGGGGGCAGCCGGCGTGTACCCGGTCTGTCCCTCTATAGGTAGGAGCCCGGCGGTCACCTTCCGCCGGGCGGACCGTGGGGGCGGCTCTACAAGGTTGATTAGCTTGAACGATCCCTTGCCGCCCCCACAAAACGGTCTGTCGGTACACCGTGGGGTTTTAGTCCGTGCGAGTCGGACATAACCCACTCTCTCCCCCGAGAGGGTGGGTATCCATAACGGATTTCCCCACGTTAAAAAAAAAAAAAAAAAAAAGAAACATGTGCCTTTAAAATTGTTTATTAGAGTGCATTTTCATGGGCCCGATATATTTATCTTTACACAAATGCATGTCAGTCATCGTCTAAATATATCTAATCTAATCTAGTACCTTATTTGCTTGCTGGTGCTGTTTCTTTTATAAGAAGTGCCGTGGGACGAGGTCATGTGTCCCTTTATTTTTCGACACAGTTTACACGACTGTAATGCGATCTTCTTTTACTATGTATGAAATGCGATCGGTCTTTAACAACAGCGCGAACAGTACCGAGGAGCCAAAGGGATTTTAAAACTTACGTAAAAATTTTAAGCGTATTTGCTACCTTTATTTACATGGTCCATTTTTCAGTTAAAACGCTCGGGTAGTGTGCGAGGGATCGTAAACATTTTATTGAGGCGTCTTCCCCATTTTTAAACACGTAATAAATTCGGGATTTTAAAAGTTTGGGAAAATGTGTAAAATGGAACGTCATTTTGTTTTTGTTAATCTTTATTTCCTTACTTACCTTACTAATATTATAAACGCGAATGCAAATCTGCAAGAATATGGACACATTGTCAGCGGTACTTGCATAAGCAATACATCGAATTGCGTATTAATATATTTTGAATTTCATTCTACTAGAATGATTGAAAATGAATCAAGGGTTTTTATTTTTAATATAAGCTCTTGTTTAGCTTATAATGTTTGTTTGTTCAAATCAAATCTTGCAAGATGAATTAAAACCAGTTCCTTTAGACCTACTTTTTCATGTTTTTAGTCCTGATTACAATACACTAAAATAAAATGGTGAATTAGGGAACGGTCGAAAAAAAACATTCGATTAAGCTTTTTAGTACATTAGAAGCTTGTTTTTAAATGCTTAACTTGTTTCTACGTGATTCGTGAAAAAGCTGTAATAAATAACTTGTTATTATGTTTTCCCACATCATTACATAGTATAAAACAAATTCCCCTACCGCGTCTGTCTGTCTGTTCGCGATAAACTCACAAGCTACCGAACGGATTTTCATGCGGTTTTTACTGGTGGATAGAATAATTGATGAGGAACGTTTTAGTATATAATTTGTCCAGAATTTTTCCATAATCAGGGCGGGACAACGTCTGCCGGGTCCGCTAGTTATTTATATATTACACATATCGTAGTGCTAGTAAAGCGCATTACTAACTTTTGTATGACGAGTATTAGCTCTGTATCTGGGTGTAAAAAAATATGTATGTTTCGATTCTTTATTTAATAATACGAGCTATGCTTAGTTAACAATTAATAGCCGCGTGTGAAATTGTGACCTCATAAAAAATACTTCCATTACTTTGAGATTTTTAATTGTTAAAAGTAAATTTTCAAAAAAAAAGTATTAACCGACTTCAATATCAATCAAAAACCCATAAGGCACTAAAAAGCGGAAAATAAATAATTTATCAAATTAACCAAATTAAATAAAACATATGAATATGTGTGCTACCTAGAGATGTATTGGAAGACGGTGCCAACCGAAATTTGAAATTTGTTCCTGGTAGAAATGTATTACAGAGACGCGAGAGTGGACTTAAACTTTGTACCTATGTAGATGATATGATTTTCGGTCGATATGATTTTTGATCGAATGAATCATCGAAATCGGTTAGCGTGATATTGAGTTATTCGTCTATTTGTCGTGTACATACTTAATGCAAATTTAAAACTTATACGGTTTTGCACTGAATGCCGTTGTCGGAACTGGACCATTTGAAATGGGACCACACGGGAAGTACCAGATTTCAAATAAAAAAAGAATAATCAAAATCGGTTCACCCAGTCCCAAGTTATGAGGTAACAAACATAAAAAAAAAAATACAGTCCAATTGAGAACCTCCTCTTTTTTTTGAAGTCGGTTAAAAATATAAATTACATTATCGTTAATGTTACCCATTAACGTATATTAAACTACAACGTCGGGAATATTGAGATTTATTTTCTTATAGCTGTTATAGACGAGTTTATACGTGAATATAATTAAGCTATATTGAGACGATGTCTGGGGCCCATGTCGTCGCTGTACACAAAAGCGATCTTGTGTGGTTGTTTTAAAGAGACTGGGGTGCTTCCTGCTCGTCTCGCAGTGAGAAATGTAGTCAGAGTCATAAAACGCAGCGATTAAATACTAAAATGTAATATATAATACTAAATAGTCTAAATCTAGTGGTATATATATACATTTTTTTTTCGAACTGACTACGCTATTGACCTAGCGAGGTTTTAACAGCTTCACCGAACTACTAAGGCAAGCGCTTAAGGCACTTAGCCGATTTTATTTGACAACTAGCTCAAGGGTGCACGGCACACCTCGGCTTGGGCTGTTCCCTGATACATGCGATTCGCGACACATCTTTTTTTTTTTTTTTTTTTTTTTTTTTTTTACGTGGGGAAATCCCTTATGGATACACCACCCTCTCGGGGGAGAGGGTGAGTTATGTCCGACTCGCACGGACTAAAACCCCACGGTGTACGTCTGCCGCTATAGTTGGGGCGGCACGAGATCTCTATAGACTTCATCGTGCCGCCCCAGCGGTTGGCCCAGCAGCGAAATCGCCGCCACCGGGCCTCGTCTTGTTAGGAGACAGCCGGGTACACACCGGCCGTCTCCTCCGTCCGCCGGACCTGTGCAATGGAAAGATGGGCCCCCCGACCCATCTTCCCCGGTCCGGCTACAGTGGGAGGAGGCGGTCAAACTGACGCCTCCTCCTGCCCGTCCTCCGTTGGCGGAGACGGCCACTTTGAGGGTCTTGCTCACGGACCCTCTCCGCCGCCTCCTTCTGCGAGACGACCTCCTCGCAGAAGGAGGCCATTGCATTCCAGTTATCCTCACTACCGAGCATGGCCGCAACCACGCTCGGCAGTGAGAGATCTTGCCCTACCGCCGCAGCCAGAGTGCGACGTTGCTCCTCCCACGCAGCACACTCAGACAGAGTGTGCTGCGCGGTGTCCGGTTCAACGCCGCACTGATGGCATACGGCGGTCGGCTCCCTGCGCGCTATCCGGTGCAGGTACCAACCGAAGCACCCGTGCCCGGTCAGCACCTGCACCAGACGGAACGTCAGGGAGCCCCATCGTCGGTTGCACCAATCCGGTAGGACCGGGCGGACGGCGTCGATACTATATCTACCGAACTCCGCGTCCGCCAGGTCCTGCCTCCACCTCTCCATCTTTCTCCCCCTCTCTTCTCTTCTTTTAACCTCTATTTCCCTGGGAGCCAGAGGCTCCCCCATCCGCTTTTTAGCCGCCGTATACTCGTATACGGCGGCCAACACCTTCGCCTCTAACTCCCAGGGAAGGGAGCCAGCCAGTACCATGGCCGCCCCCGAGGACACCGTACGGTATCCTCGAATCACCCTCAGCGCCACAGTACGCTGCGCGGCTCGCAGCGCACGGATATTTGTGGCGCTGAGGGCGTCGACCCACAACGGTGCCCCGTAGGCGGCCATGGACTGTATGACCCCCATATAGAGGCGGCGGCAGGTGGCGCCCGGCCCCCCCGTGTTGGGGAGGAGTCGTCCGAGCGCCGCTGCCGCCTTGACTATGCGCGGTCCGAGCCCCTTAAAATGGGGCTCGAACCGCCAGCGTCCGTCCAGGGTGAGGCCCAGATACTTCATGTTGGTCCCCACCCTGACCCGGACGCCCTCCACACAAATGTGGGCCCCCGGAGGTGGCCCCCGCCGAGGCCCGTGAAACATTAAGGCCTCGGTCTTGTTGAGGGCCACCTCGAGGCCCAGCCTTCTTATGCGCCCGACCACGAGAGTCACGGCCTCCGTGGTCAGGCGCACCAATTCGTTGAATTCCCCCCCCCTGGGCTACGACTAGGGTGTCGTCCGCGTAGCAGATGAGGCGCGCTCCAGAAGGGAGCGCGCCGCGGAGCACCCAGTCGTAGCCCATGTTCCACAGGAGCGGGCCCAAGGCCGACCCCTGTGGAACCCCCCGCGCCGTATGGCGTTGGACCATCCGTCCTCTAGCGTCCACGAAGGCGACCTCTCTCCCATCGAGGTACGCCTCCAACAGCCGCCGCAGATACGGGGGCACTCCGAAAAAGCGGAGCGCCTCCCGTATGACAGCATGCGGCAGGCTGTTGAAGGCGTTGGCGATGTCTAAGGACACCGCCAATACCCGTTCCCCCTGAGAGGTCGCCTCCGTGGAGACCTGTTTAAGGAGGGTCAGGGCGTCCAGGGTGGAACGCCCCGACCGGAAGCCGAACTGCGCGTCCGACAGGTTCGGCCCCACTTCCTCGAGATGCCGGACGACCCGGGAGGCGACGATCCTCTCGAGCGCCTTCCCGGTGTCGTCCAGCAACACCAGGGGCCGGTACCCTGACGCGCAGTCCGGGGGGCGGCCTGGCTTCCCTATTAGGCAAAGCCGCCCCGTCTTCCAGGGCTTCGGGAACTGTCCGACCGCAAGACAGCGGTCAAACAGCTCCCGAAGCCACCCCCCTAGATGGTCCAACGCCATGGCCAGCACCCGACCCGGGACCCCGTCAGGGCCGGGTGCCTTACGTCCGGCAGTGCGGAGGCGCTCGATCGCCCTCCCCATCTCCGCCTCCGTAATTGGGGGAGGGTCAATCGGCGTCTCCTCTGACACCTGAGGAGGAGGCATGGGAGGAGGCATGGGAGGAGGGAGGAGCTCCGGAGGGTCGGGGAACAACGCTCCCACGACCCTCTCAACCACCTCCAGCTGGAGAGTCTCCGTTGCCGGGGGCGCCTGGCCGCGGAATTTCTTCCGGGCCACCTTGTACGGGCGCCCCCACGGATCCCTCTCCAGCTCCTGGAGCATCTCCTCCCATGCCTGCTCCTTCGCCCGGCTGATGGCGACCTGCAGCGTCTTCCTGCAGGTTCTGTAGTCGCCATACAGCCGGGCCTCCTCCTCGGGGTCCCTGTTGGTCCGACGCCGGCGGCTGCGCCCGTACAGCCGCCGGGCCGCGGAGCAGGCCGCACGAAGCTCTGCGATTTCGTGCGACCACCAGTACACCGCCCTCCTCTTCGGGCGGTGTACGCTCCGCGGCATCGACGCGTCGCAAACCTCCGTGAGAGCATCACGGAGGCGGGCTGCGGACGCGTCGATATCTTCGTCCGGGGGGGACATGACCCAGGCCTGGACGATGGCCGCCTCTTTTGCTCGCTCCGGATCGAGGCGGCTCACCGTCCAGCGGGGGAACTTCGCACCGCTCCGGGGGCGGGTTGTCGGCTCATGTTGGGAGGTGGAGACCTCGAACCTGATATATCGGTGGTCCGATAAGGTCTCCACCTCCTCTATTACCCTCCACCCCCGGACACGGCGTGCGACCGACGGGGAAGCGAACGATACGTCCACTATAGATCCCCCGTCCTGTCGCACGCACGTGTAAGCGTTCCCCCGGTTGAGGAGGGACAACCCATGTTGGGCTGCCCACTCCTCAAGCGCCTCGCCGCGCGGGTTCGTGGCCACCGCTCCCCACGTCCTGGATTTGGCGTTAAAGTCGCCCAGTACGACAATGGGGAGCGGTTCGAGCCGCCTCACGACCGGCCCCAGCGAGTCCAAAAAGGACTCAAACTCGATGAGGGGCCGGTTCGGGGAGAAGTACACCCCGAGGATCGCGAAACCCCGTGAGGCGACCGCCACAAACCCGGCGCCTCTCTCCCTGACGGAGAGGGGCAGTCCCCCCCCGGACAATACAGCCACAGAGCCGTCCGTGTCTCCGGCCCAGTGGGGCTGGTCCGGAACACGGTACGGCTCCGCGACCACCACAACATCGATATCCCACTCCGCCACCGCCTGCAGGAGCAGGTCCTGGGCAGCAGCGGAGTGGTTTGTATTAGTTTGGAGGTAGTTGCTGTGGATGTAGTCCATTAACTATTTCTCAGCAACTACCTCCATTTCCGCCCCCCTCAGGAGGGGCAATTTCCCTTTCACATGGGGGGGTCGACATTTAGCCCCCCCCATAATATGGTCCGCCGGCTTTCCGGCGCCTGCGCAAACAGCGCACCGCGGCTTTGCGGCGCAGGCATTCGCGCAGTGCCCTCCCTCCCTCCCCGCATCGGAAGCAGGTCGCCTTCCGGTCTACGTCTGATGGACACTTCGGCCGGGTGTGGCCCAGGCCCATACACTTAAAACATCGGAGTGGCCTACTGTCCAAGTGTTGGACCCGGGCCGAACTCCAGCCGACCAGAATACGACCTGCCTCCAGCAGCTTTCGAGCTGCATCGACAGGGAGGGAGATAAACAGAGAGTTGCTCCCCTCCCCTCGGGGACGAAGCTCGCCTACCCTCATCTGGGTGACCGAACAGCCGGCCACCCGGGTAATCGCCTCGACGGCTTCGTCCCACGATACCGAGTCGTCAATTCCGACGACTCGGATATCGGTTTTCTTCACTGGGCGAACTACAGTGGCCAGCCCAGTAAGCGCCGTCCTGACCCCCGCCGCAAAGTTGTCGACCTGCGCGGGGGTCAAGGTCCCAGGGACAGCCAACAGCCTCGCTCCGCTCACGCTAGGCCGCACCTTGACGCTGGGGATGCCATAGTCAGCTAGGCACACCTCCGTCCTTGCTTTCAGGAGTGCGTCGCTGTATGACACCCCCTTCGCCTCAGCTTCCGGCTGCAGAGTTATTAACACTGCGGCCGTGCGAGGAGGTGCGAGCCTATTCTTGGCCCTCTTCCGCCTCTTTCGCCTGGCCCTGGTTGGGTTCGGAGTTGCGGTCACTGCAGCCGCCGCTGGAGTCGCTTTCGCCTTCTTCTTACTCTTGCGGCGGACTACAGTAGTCCAGGCTTCCGATTCCGACAGGGCCGAGGCTGCTGGAGGCGGCTCAGTCCTCAACGCTGCGTTGGCTGGCCCTGGGGTGGCTGTCGCTTCCTCCATGGCGGACCGGCGCTCTGAGACCCTCCTCGGTTTTTCGGGCACTGGGGCAGTCTTCCTCTTATCGGCCGCGAGTGCCGGCCTCAGCACCTTAGGAGGTAGGAGGCGGTCGTCAAGGGCAGCCAGTCTGGCATTGAGCATCTCTCCAAATGTATTTAGTAGAGAGTGCTCAAGCCTGCCCACTGTGGAAGCCAGCATCTCCTCCCAATCCTGAGGCCGTGCCGTGGAGGGCCGTGGAGGAGGAGGCCGCTGTTGAGGCGGCGGAAGAGGTGCCGGAGGAGGCGGCGGAGGAGGCGGCATCTTCTTCCTCTCGTTCGCCTCGCGTCGCCAGGAGAGATTCTCCTCTCTCAGTTGGGCAACCTGCGTCCGGAGGTTACGAGCTTCGCGTTGCAAGCGCCTCGTCTCCTCAGCCTCTGTGCGGCCGGCTAATACCTCAACCACCTCTTGCAGAGTCAGGGCTGCTGTCTTGAGGGCCTTAATCAGAGTCCCCTTCAGATGCCCCGACTTAGTGGCCACCTCCACAATGGTGTCCGCTTGCCCACTGGCCATTTCTTTAAGTCGGTCCGCATCGAGAGCCTCGAGGTTTACCGGCACAGGCTTGGAAGGCCGAGGGACGGAGGGCTTAGGATCGGAGGGCTTGGGATCGGATAGCCGAGGGTTGGAGGGCCGAGGGTCAGAGGGCTGCTGGTTTGAGGTCTCCACCTCTTCCTCTTGCGCACTCTCGTCTGTTGCCGTTCGGGTGGAACAGCGGGAGAGAGCTCGGTCGTAAGAGTCATCGGCCTCCCCGAGCACTGAGCGCTTCGAGGTGGCCAGACGCTTTGAGTAGCGCGTCCTGCCTTTACTCACACTAGGTGAGCTCATCCTCGAGGCTTCAGCGTTGGCCTCATCCGAAGATCCCTCCTGACGCTGGCGCTTATTAATGCCCGTCTGGTCCAGACGATTCTCGTCCGCCGAAGCACAGTCCGTGTTGCTTGCTAAATCAGTGTCCATATTCGTTGCCTTGGTCAAAATCTGAGGATCACACAAAATGTTGCCCCCCCCAGAAAACGAGGGGCAGCCCGAACTAACCTAAGCCAAGCTAACTGTTCATACATATATGACTTGTTGAAACATATATGTGTACCAAGCATACATACCTCAACAACTCTTATATATATATTTCGTATCGGATAATTTTCTAAACTATTTCAGTTTGATAAGGGGATAGTGGTATATATGTTATCGCTAAAGTTTGAAAACTGTTATTGTGCATATGATTTCATACGCAGATTGACTGATTTGCTCCGTTACGCTTACTTGTATTATAAATCCACCCTAATCTAGCACATAGCTATTGGGTCACAATAGGAATGAGAAGATCTAATGGACACCGGCGTACGTCTACATTACCTAGATAATTTGTCGAATAACTGACTCCTGTGCTTTAACAGAAATAAACAGTTAGGAACCATATATAAGTTGTTTTTAATCCATCTAAATTTAATCACAAAAAAATAATAGTGTAAAAATAATTTTTAATAATAGTGCATTATTCCAAAAGTTTTATATTTTTAAGGATAATTCACAATTAATAATGGCAAAATTTGACTAATTCCTCATATTCTATAATATTAAAATATTCATCATTACCGTATATTGATAATGATAGATCTCTCTAAAATAAAGCACAAGCTTTAAATAGATTACCGTTTATCAATTGAAGTGTAAACCTTTTATGTGATTAAATTTAGACGGATTAAAAACAATTTATATATGGTTCCTAACTATTTCCACTAAAGTGCATGAGTCAGTTATTCCACAAATTGTCTAGGTAATGTAGACACACACCGGTGTCCATTAGATCTTCTCATCCCTATTGTGAAACTTGCTGAACGGCTTGTGAACAGCTGAAACTTGTAACGGCTGCAATCAATTACACGTGTCTAGTTTCCTCGCGTAGCATCCGATATTGACTCTTCCGATGCTGGTTGACAAGTGGTTTGTTGCAGTGAGACGTGGCAGCTGCCAATAAATTCCAGGTAGAAGTTCAAAGTAACAATCAATCAAATACTTATGATGGATTTCGGCACAGTAACGCCTTCATCAATCAAATACCAATAGTGGAGTTCCTATCGATGTACTACGAAGGGGGTCAATACTATAGTCTGGTGATAATAAAATGATGTTATAAGGTAAATGAGTACATTTTACAAGGAGCTAAATTCAGTTTTAATCGTTCATGTACCGTGTTTGATTTTTTTAAAGATTTCCGGTCTTTATACACCGAGAAAGAAGTTAAAATATTTGCCGTCCATAAGGTTTTTAGTTATTTTCTTATGATCTTCATGTGCATGTGCAAAATTTGAAGATAAAAACAAAATAACAAATTATTAGGAACGGCTAAAATTCGAATTGGCTCATTTTAAAATGTAACGAGGGAGAAGACGCTGCCGAGGTCCAGAGTAGGCTTGAAAAATGGCGATAAATGAAGGCGAAGATGGAGAATATTGGTTTGAAATGAGTAGAGTAAAATGGTACAGGCATGTCATGAGGAGATATGAAAACAATTTACCTAGAACAGTTTTGAGTATGATGGTGGATGGATATAGGAGTAGAGGGAGACCGAAAAAGGCATGGATGGATTGTGTGTAAAAGGTGTCAATACTGAGATGACATCTGATAAACGAGAGTGGAGAAGGAAAACATGTTGTGCCGACCCTACTTAGATGGGATAAGGGTTAGAAGATGGTGAAATGTAACGACTCAAATATCGCTGACGCTCCTCTCATGTACTCTCGGTAAAAGAAACATCAGCACCAGGGTCGCAGAACAAAGGCGAATCTCGACACTCGAGGACTCGCCACTCCACTTGCTTTGTCCGCACCTAACATTGTTTAATTTTCGACCAAGGTAACCGCACTGTTACGTATACACGACAATTTGGGCTCGCAATATTGACGTCACTGGATTTTATCACGGCTTGCTTCTTATCGTAGTATATAATTCATAATTAATTACGTTTATTAGGGGATATTCAAGTGTTTCATTAAAATGTATAGCGGTTCGGAGTTCAGAGTTTCCTTAGTAATCCTTACAAATGAAATGAAGAATATACAATAAAAAGATTATCAGTTTCTTTTAAATCAATAATACTAATTTTATAACGGGTATGCCGCCTTTGATAGTATATTATTTATTAACATATAAATATACAGATTGGTTGCGCCGCTTTATGTATGTTTGAAAATTCCCGCATTATGGATTAAATTATGTCACTTTGAAGCCCGACCAATTAATTGCGATCAGGTCACGCCATCTATCTAGCCCAATCATC
Organism: Antheraea yamamai; assembly: GCA_036509395.1. Classification (NCBI taxonomy): domain Eukaryota; kingdom Metazoa; phylum Arthropoda; class Insecta; order Lepidoptera; family Saturniidae; genus Antheraea; species Antheraea yamamai. The sequence continues at coordinate 16,325,219 of AP028441.1, forward strand.
CTTTCCTGGCACATGCTAATTCGGTAGCGCGCCGAGCCGCGCCGCTAGTTTCGATTGCGGCGGCCAGTGTTCGACTGTTGCTGCCATTGTGTCACTTCGTCTGCTATCGTCGAGTAGTTTACGCGGCTCGCACAGTGTTGTTGTGTCGTACCGCGCCGAGCCGCGCCGCATGCTAACATTTTGAGTTTTGCATGGTCGAGTGAGGAATAAACGCATAGCTACATACGTGCCGACATATATTATAAACAATAAGTGTTGTGAGAGAGGAAACCCAGTGGAAAGAAACGAGAAACACCTAGCCGGCTAGCCACGTGGAGACTGCATCGCCGCGAGGTATGTGCCAAGTTTCCTTCCTTTTTTTTTTTTTTTTTGGGCGGGGAAAATCCTACATTGCATACGCCTCCAGCCGTCGTTGGGGACAGGGGCAACAGCTGGAGGGTTATGCCGCGACTCATACCGGCTAAAAACCCCGCCGGCCGCACGGCGCGAAATGTAACCAGGGTTTGGATTGCGCGAGCATTCTCCGTGCCCTGGTCACGCGCTCAGGTCGCCCGCAGGTGGTTAGCGGGTCGACCTACCTCTCGAGGGTGTCAAGCACCCTCGTGCTTCCTCCTGAAGCAGCGGCCGTGGCCCGTGCTTCGCTCCACGGGTTCCCATCAATGACAGCGGGCGCCCCCACCCACTGTCGGGAAATTGCTCCACAGGTGTGATAACATAGATACATCACACTACAACAACAAGGTACAACTTAACCGGTACCTGACAGAAACAAGGACAATAGGTACAACTTAGGCGGTACCTGACAGGACCAAAGAAAAGAAAAAAAAAGGACAAGACAAATTGGAAGCAAGACTAATTGCTCCGAGACTAATTTAACCAGACCCAAACGACCCCAGCCAGACTGACCCCGGACCAACCGACCCACATTTTCCCCACCAAACCAAAGACATACAGAGACGGGACACAAGAGAAGCAAGGACGACACAAACACACGCAGGACCAGCCGACCCAAGACCAACTGACCACAGACCGAACGACCCGAGACCAACCGACCAAAGACCGACCGACCCACACACAACAAGGACAGACAAACACAAGACCAGCCGACCAAAGACCAGCTGACCCTAGACCAACGACCCAAGACCAATCGACCCAAGACCGACCGACCGACCCGTACAGACAAGGACAAGACAAACACAAGAAAAATTGGAAAATTCTTGCCTTCCAAGGCCCTGACATATTCGCGGCAACGGGCGCGACTCCTACGACCGTCGCCTCAGCGAACGTTATGGTGGTCGGTGATCAGAGGCGACCCTCCTACCTCTGCGTCTCGCTCTACCACGTCGCATAGCGGTGGCTGTTGGCTCCCGTTCTCGAGTCCGTTCTGCTTCTTCCTTTTGGCGGAGAACACTTTCACAGAACGTCAGGATAGCCGTCCATGACATTTCGTCCTTAAGCAGGGCACGAACTACCGATGGTAGGGACAAGTCTGGTCCTACCACGGCGACTAGCTCTGCACGTTGGTCTTCCCAAGCAGGACATTCCTGCAGGGTGTGCATAGCTGTATCAGTGTCACATAAGTCACAATGGTGACATCTGGTCGTCGGTTCGCGCCTGGCAATTCGGCATAAGTAGTCGCCGAAACACCCATGACCTGTCAAAACTTGGGTCAAGCGGAATGTCAGCGAACCATGTGGTCTCGTCACCCATTCCTTTAACCTCGGACGGATCGCTTCGACGGTCGTGAAACCTGCACTGGGTATCTCCAGATCTTCGGACCACCTCTGTAGAACCTCCTCCTGAAGGTATGCCCTCTGAGCCTCGACTTCTCTGGGAGCAGTCCTCACGCCTCTGGTCATCCTCTCAGATCTCCACGAGTACATGACGGCGTTGGACAGTGCTACTAATTCCCAAGGAGGGGAGCTCGCTAGGAGGCATGCAGCATCGTGAGAGACTGTCCGATAGCCGCGGATAGTTCTTACAGCCATAATCCGTTGCACTTTCCTTAGCACGGCGACGTTCTTCGGCGATAGGGCTTCGCTCCATACAGGAGCCCCGTACAGCACCATCGACCGTACTACGCCTGTGTAAAGCGAGCGGCACTTAGATCCGGCGCCACCGAGGTTGGGAATTAAGCCTGCAAGGGCGGTGGCACTCCGCATCGCTTTTGGCTCGAGTTCTTTAAAGTGGTCAACAAAGGACCACCTGCTGTCCAAGGTGAGCCCCAGGTATTTGATCTTGGAGCCGATCTTGACTTGGACCCCTCCTATCTCCATGTGTGCATCAGTTGGGTGTACAGAACGTGGACCATAGAAACACATGGCTTCTGTTTTCTCCAAGGCGACATGGAGTCCCAGCCTCCTTATCCTTGCGACTACATGTGCCACACTCGCAGATCCCAGCTGGATTGCCTCTCTGAGCGTTTTCCCACGCGCGGTTACAAGCGTATCGTCCGCATAACACGTCAAGGCGGAGCCGCGCAGTAGGGCGCCCCTCAACACCCAGTCATAGGCGACGTTCCATAGAAGTGGTCCAAGGATCGAGCCCTGTGGGACTCCGCACAGCACCTCTCTCTGATGAGTAGCCGTATCTTGCCCATTGTAAATGATATGCCTGTCCTGCAGGTAGGACTCAATTATCCTACACAAGTATCGAGGCAAGTCATGATACTGGAGTGCACTACTGATCGTTGCCCACGGGATGCTATTAAAAGCATTGGCAATATCAATTGATACTGCCAGCATCACTTCGTGTCGAGAAAGAGCTTCATCAGTCAAGGTCTTAATCCGAAGAATTGCGTCCACGGTTGACCGGCCTTCCCGGAATCCAAATTGATGGTCGGATAGACCAGGGCCCGTTGTGGTAAGGTGGTTAACCACTCTTCGTGCAATAATGCGCTCGAGAAGTTTTCCAACTTCGTCGAGAAGCACGATTGGCCTGTAGGCCGATGGCAATTCCATAGGCCGTCCCTGCTTCCTTAAAAGAACCAACCGGCCGATTTTCCATTGGGAGGGAAAGATGCCAGACGACAGACATTCACTGAACAGCCTCCTAAGACGTTCGCCAAGAGCCTCCATTGCGAGAACCCAAACTCGTCCTGGAACTCCATCCGGTCCTGGGGCTGCATTCTTCCGACGTAGTCGCGCAACAGCTGCATCCAGTTCGGATTCCGAGACTTCAGGTCTTTCACCAGCGTCACTTTGCCCTGGCATTACGGGGTGATTAATTGGGACTGTCGATTGTTCCAGCAACCTTGGGAATAGAGCATCGAGGATATTATCCAGCAGCCTTGGTTGGAGAGTCAGTGTGATGGGAGGGGCCCAAGGTCTCAGGCGGCCCAATACTGAGCGATACGCTCGTCCCCAGGGATCGTTGTCCAAGGTTTGAAGAAACTGTTCCCTTGCCCACGCTTTGGCTTTCTTAATGGTTACTTGGAGAGTCTTTTTCACAACCCTGTAGGTCTCATACAGTTGCGCTTCAATGATGTTTTCGCGTCCTCGGCGCCTTCTGCGGTATCTCTCATACCGGCGTCGTTCAACAATGCACGTGGCCCGTAGGTCCGCGATTTCGGACGACCACCAATATACACCACGTCTAGGCGGAGAGGCCTTAAGTCTCGGCATGGCGGAGTCGCAGATTCGCACCATGGTGTTACGAAACCAGTCCAGTTCGGTTGCGATATCTACAGGGCCTTCGGGTTGCGGAGTCCACGCGGCGACTATAGCGGCCTCCGTAAGTAGGTCCACGTTGAGGCGTTTGCTAGCCCATCTCGTAGATGGCGAGGCGATTATATTCGAGGCTAGCATTGGTAGTGTGTGGCTGATGGTATATCGTATGTACCGGTGGTCGGATAAGGATTCGACATCACCGATCACCCTCCAGTCTCGGATTCGCCCCGCAATTTCTGCGGTGGCAAAAGTCAGGTCGACTATTGAACCACCTAACTGTCTCACACAGGTGTGCGCAGTCCCTCGGTTGACAATGTTGAGTCCCAGTGACATTGTCCACTCGTACAGCAGTCTACCTTTCGCGTCTGTTACAGATGAACCCCAAGCAGACGATTTAGCGTTAAAATCGCCAGCAATAAGAATGGGGCAAGGTCGGATTCGCCCGATGAAGACGGCCATTTCCTCGAGAAAGTCTTCAAACTGTGCTAGTAATCTGTTCGAGGAGAAATAAACTGCGATCAGGGTAATTCGCCCCCAGTCCACTGCGACGAAACCAGCACCCCTCAGCCTGGTTGTCATAGTCGGGGTTCTGTCACCAGGTGCCACGATGACAGCAGCTGTGCCCGTTAAGTCCCCTACCCAGTTATCCCTGTTGGAAACGACATACGGCTCAGCAACAATGGCAGCCTGTATCGACCATTCGGCCATTGATTGCAGTAGGAGGTCTTGCGCAGTGGCAGAATGATTTATATTCACCTGCAGAACTTTGAGGGCCATGTTAACTTGTGGTCACTCCTACCACCTCTTCCTCTGACCCGATACGGGTACTGGGTATGGTTGCTGGTTTTTGTATAACCGGCACCTTCCTGTTTCTGATTGCGCTCCCTTTCCTGCTTGTGGAGCGCGCACACGAGCCGCTACCCAGCTTGTGTTAGCCGGAAATCCAGCGTCTTCGCAGACATTGCAATGTGGAGCAGCACTGCAATCCTTGGCCCTGTGGCCTGGTTGCCCACAGCGGTAACACTGACCGCTTCGGTCTACGTTGGCAGTGCAGCGCTGTTTAACATGTCCAGCTTCTAAACAGCGGAAACATCGTTCAATCTTCGGCTGGAGCAATTTCGCTTGTACTGCAACCCATCCGATCAATAATCGGCTTTCCTGCGACAGCTTTTTAGCGGCAGTCACCGGGCACCGTACCCACGCCGTTCCAGAACCATACGGAGATCGGCGTATTTCACCGATCTTTATATGGCTCGCTGGGCAGCCTCCCTTTGCCGCTAAGGCCGCGATCACTTCGTCCGCTGTGACCGCGTCGTCAAGACCCCTGATGCGAAGCTCGGCACGCTTTATGGGCCTTGACACCAGAACGCTCCCCTCTCCAAAGGCCTCACTGAAGATCTCTTGCAGGTTCTGAGCTAGTTGATCAGCTTTCTCGGAGCTCGATGCACCCGGAACTTGTAGAAGCCTAGCACCAGTCGCCGTCTCCTTGATCTTCAGATAGGGGATACCCAATCTCCCTATATCAGCTTTCTCCTTTGCTAAGGAGATCACTCGCTTAAAGCAGACCCCGTCATTCATTGCTTTAGACTGAATGGTCAGAACAATGGCAGCGGTTCGCGGCACCACGAGCTTGGCCGGAGTTGATTTCGGTTTTCTTCCTTTCGCAGCACTACTCTTGGCCACACGTACCCAGTCATTTAGTCCCGGAGCAGGGGGTGGTTGGAGGGAGGATTGTGGTTGCAATCGAGCTGCCTCGGATTCCATGGCGGCCATCTTCCTCCTTCTTTGTTTCTTGGGCCTCTTCGCCTTGCCTCCTTGGACCACCTGATCCGGGGGCGTTATAGGAGCAAGGCTCACGGCATGACATGCTCTCCGTGAGTCACCTATTTGGGCCTCCAAGGGCGTTATTTCAGGCCCCCCGTCCTGGGCTTGAGGGATCGTCGTTTTGGCAGGGACAGAAGATTCTCCCACAAGTGGGCCACGACTTCGGCTCACAGCGGCAAGCTTCTTCTCCATCGCATCAAGCCGCGCGCCAATCATGGTTCCAGTCTGTTGCATTATGGAGCGTGTTATCTCCTCTATCGTCTCCCGAAGAGGCGTGGGGTCTCCTGCTATAGAGGTCGATTGTTGACGTGGGATCCTCGTCAGTTCCTCTCTTAACGTGGCAACTAGTTGGCGAACTTCTGCCAGCTCTTCAGCCTGTTTAGCGTTAGCTTTTCGCAATTTGTCGTGCTCACCCTGCAGCTTAGCCATTTCCTCTGGGATAGAACGGCTTCCCAGCTCAGCCATTACGTCCCAGATAGAGGCGGCCGCATCCTTCAACAACCGCTGAAAGACACCTTTCAGGTTGCCCGAGTTCTCCGCCACATAGACGATACTGTCAATATCATTCAGTACCCTCTTGTTCAACTCCGATGCGAGCTGCTCCTGTGGAGTCTTGGCGATGGTACCTTTGTTTGCAGCTCGCTGTTTTTGTAGCTCATTGCCCATCCGGCTCGCCTCTTCTTCAACTTTTTGGCGATCCGCCTTCTTTTTCTGCTTGTCCTGTATCTTTTTAGTCTTCCCGAGTCCAACGTATTCCCCTGTAACAGGTGGACGTCCTGGTTGCTTTTTGGCAACAGGAGTACACAGACGGAATACAGTAGTTCGGTGGTCAGAGCACGTGGACTCAGAATCCGACGCGTGGGTTTCCGCGGTTTGAGCATCGCTGTCTTCACTGCCTGCGGCTGACAGGTATTCAAGCGATTCGCTTTCCTCTGTCATTTCACTTGGCAAATCAGTTATCCGTTTAATCGTAGCGGTGGTCGTCACATTTTTGGCAGAATCAATCATCCTTGTTCCTGCCCTGGTCCTTGGATTTGGTCTAAGCAAAATTTTGTCCCCCCAGACACGGTGCGGCTGCCCGAGCCCGTGGGCTCGGAGAGGGATTCTCCGACTCCTGAGGAGCCGGTACCCTCCTGGGGTAGTATTCTTTTTGATCTTGCTTTCATCATTGTTTGAATCGGAGTCAATTAATAATGCATGAGTCGACAAGTGAGGAGTATAAAGTGTCCATGAGGCAAGTCAAGGTCGCGTCAGGTATCAGCCGCCGGTCAGAGGGACCGACGTTGCCCGGGGTACACAACGTGGAGGTTCCTGACATCGCACCCCCAAGTTTCCTTCCTACCTTGTCCCTAATCGTAACTGATCGCAATAATTGAATATCAAATATAGCACCGCCGCAAATACAGTCCACTTAAATTGAACATAGATACCCCCGCACCCGCACCCCACGGTGACGTCGACCAACGCCGCGGCGTAACCACAGATTATAAATTGAAAACGAGTTATATTCGATTTTGAGATTTAATCAAAGTGATAAAAATATTTACGTTTTATCAATTCTCGAAAAGATAAAGTATATCCTCGGGAGTAACTTAGTTTTTGTTTAATTAAAATCGGTCCACTCTATCAAAAGTTATTGTAATTATAATGTCGCCGCGACTTAAGTATGAGAAAAAAGCAGATAAGCGAATGGACTAAATACGTTCAGATGACTTTATTAGTCATTGTTTTGTACATCAGGTTCCACGTGGACGAAGTCGCAGGCACAGCTAGTGTATAATATTTGTAAGGAATAAGACACAACATTCGCAATATATTCCTTGAATAACAACATAATTTATTTTGATTAAAATATGTTTTTTTATATTATAGGAGGCAAACTAACAGGCGGATCACCTGATGGTAAGTGATCACCACCGTCTATAGATACTAGCAATACCGGGGGAGTCGCAAGTGGGTTACCGGCCAGATATATATACATATATATAACTACAAGCCCATAGATTTAAAATAAGTGTAATATCTATATGGTACCTTTTACTATTAATAAAATATTGATGTAATAACTGTCTTCAATACAAAAAAGGATAAAGCATACAGAAACGCTTTGTAACTAGTCTCTATATAAACAAAAGTCCATATACTCTACATAACAGATCTAAAATAAATAGTAAGAGTTGCTTTTAAAACAGTTCACAAAGCTTAAAATTGTGAAACGTTGTTTCTGTCTAGCTTGTAGAATTAATTCAGTTTGTTTAGTACATCAAATAACACATGCTTTTTAATACGGTTTGTTATATTTTCACTTCTACTCTAACATTTATAGAATAAAAAAGAACTAAGTTTAAAATAACATATTACATTTAAATAATTTTTATTCAAATGATTTAAACTAAAATCGTGGGAGCTTACATAGAACTCTGCAAAAGTATATATTAAGTATTTATTGTAAGGTATACTGATACACTGTGCTTGATAGCAAGTAAATACAAAAATAAATACAATTTATCGCTGGACATCAATGTTACACTGTCTTACGGCCAAAGTCCGTGCTGGAGTTGGCATATATTGCCACATACGCGTCGCCTGATTATAATAATTACTAGCTGTACCCGCAACTTCGTCCGCGTGGAGCCTTATGTAAAAAAAAAGGTAATTAATAAAGCTATCTGAATGTATTAAGTCCATTTACTTACATATTTTTCCCTCGTACTTAAGTCGAGTCGTCATTAAAATTACTATAACTTTTGATAGAGTGAACCGATTTTAATGAAACCAAGACTAAATTTGATTTGAGGATATGTTTTATGATTAGATGAGTTTTATCGTGAACGTAGTACTTTAGCAGCGATGCGTGTTCATAAAAACAAACAGACGTTTCTAAAAACGATTGAAATGTATTTTTAACCGACTTCGAAAAAGGAGGAGGTTACTACGTTCGGTTGTATGTATTTTTTTTATGTATGTTAATCGATATCTCCGTCAATTATGAACCGATTTTAATGATTCTTTTTTTATTTGAATTGATTATATTCAGAGGTGGTCCCATATAAATTTGAAGAAAATATTCAACACTTAAGGGGGTGAAAAATTGTTTATTTGATTTTCACCCACTTCGTCTCTACGTATTTTCGTGAAATTGGAACCGATTTATTATACCCATTAGAAATCAGATATATTTATGCACACAAAAAATGGAAAAATAAAAAAAAATTACAAAAAAAATAAACCGCCTTCGATGTGAAAAACTAATAAAGCACTAAAAAGCGAAAAATAACTGAATTATTAAATTAACCAAATTAAATAAAAAATATTGATATTCGCGCTACCTAATAATATATTTGAAGTCGATGCCAAAATACATTTCAAATTTGTCGCAGGTAATAAAATATGTACGAGATGGGACACGAGAGTGGACCAAAACTTTGTATATAGATGATATGAATTTAGGTTGGCATTGACTTCAAATATATTATTAGGTAGCGCAAATATCAATATTTTTTATTAAATTTGGTTAATGTAATAATTCAGTTATTTTTCGCTTTTTAGTGCTTTATTAGTTTTTCACATCGAAGGCGGTTTACTTTTTTTGTAAAAAAAATTTATATTACTTATCCACTTACTTATAGACACCTGCAACATTTTTTTTTCACGTAAAGTTAAAAGTGTAGACACGTTAGATTTACGTATTTATTATATGTATAGATTTTAATATATTTAAACATGAGAAACTATAGCCAAATAGGGTGACGCAGCTTAAGGTATATAACAAAATACAAACAAATTAATCTAATATAAAATAACAATGCCAAATAAGGTGTCACGGCTTCTAGTATATTCATTATACTAAAAATACGACTTTTGGCTCAAGAGTCATATTATAAGACTAATCAATTCACATTTCAATGCTCATAAAACACATGAGTAAATTGGATATTTGAGGAGCGATGTGCTCGATGTGATCTTTATTGTTTCCCTGAGCGTTTATATATAAAACTGATTCTTTATTATGGATTTTACTTTAATATAATAAATACTAAATATACTATATACTAAATATTATAAAGAGGTAAAGTTTGTGACGTTGTAGGGGGTAATCTCAGGAACTACTAAACCGATTTTGAAAATTCTTTTACCAATAGAAAGCCACGTTATGGGCTATAATATTAATGCGACAAATGAAAATACTTTTTTGGGGTAGTCGGATTTGCAAAGTAAGTCGGACGAAAACGTTTCTTACGAACGCTGCCTTAACGATGAGAGATATATGACTAAGTTCTAGAGAAAAGTTGTAGAGCTTGATAATGCCTACAAATAAGTCAGCGACAGCATATGTCTAACTTTTATAATTAAGTCACAAAAAATTGTTTTCTATAAATGTTTACAGCCCAATGAAGTAGGCACGGGTCAGCTAGTTTATAATAATTGTATTGAATACGGTATAAAGCGTTTTGACTCAGAAAATACTTTGAATGCATTACTCATGCATGCATATTGTTTATATTAAGTTCAACTAACTTTCATTTTAATTCTTATGTTTTTAATTAAAACAAGCTATACATATTTAGACCGTAACGCTACTTATAGGCAAACTAAATACTGGATAGTCGTAACGAAGTAATAAGGCCTCGTGCACACAGTCGCCTTGAATGAGAAATTATGGGTATTGAAGGAACGTCTTTGTCCTGTAAATTGCTTCAACGGCTTAACTACTTTATTGTTGGACTTACTGTCGTATTAAACTGAGGTCCTTTGTGAACATTGTAGCGATGGTTATAACGATGCATTTTATTTGAATGCATCTCCTTATCCTATAATATTTTTCGGCTGTGTTTCAACGATATATAGAGAAAAGCGGTAAATATAGCATAATATTATAAACAACAAAATCTATTATTTCTTTTGTGCACTGTACACATCCAGTTTAGCATTTATCTGTATACGAAATTGTATACGCAAAATGATTTTTCTTGGAAACTTGCTATGCCCTACGGATACAATCGAATTCTATCTTTAATTATTTTTAATTACTTTTAATTCAGATAGAGTAGCAGCGGCTAAGTTAAAATTTGTTATATTTATATTAATAAAAAATGTGAATTATTTAGATTTCATAATTTAGACGTTGGGCTGCACAATCTCAGTACAAAATATAATCAGATGTACACAGGTCGCTATACTACGCGTCGCTAGTCTAACGTAAGCCGCGCAAGCGTAATACGGTCGGTCACGCTTACCTAGCATGTCATGGCGCGAAATTATAAATGTATCTCCTCTCAATACCACTGAACGCACCTAAAGAAGTTTTCACTTCAAAATCAATCATATTGTAACCATAGATAACGTCATAAGCGCTTCGACAGCGCCTTCTTACAACTTGGCTAGCTAGCTTCTTTTTAACGGCTGCTCGATCAATCCCCCCGTATCTAAGCAACTTATAACTATTTCTCTTTCACCACCGGTATTGAGAATATGCCATCTTACTTTCACATTTTATCTAAGACAGTTTACGTATGTGTGCGTTATCGTGCTATATCATTGTGAAAAATATATAAGACAAAGCAATAATAAGTATTAGTCAATCTACTACGTTAAGTATTCACATTTCTCATTCATGTCATTTCGCACGTAAACTCGAATTCTGTGACATATGACATACAATGAAAATTTAATTCAAGCCTTAATACTTATTAGAATCCATTCAGAATCCAAGGGTATATATAGCTTTCCCACACGTTCAACTAACATCCCAGTTTCAAATATTGCGAATAGCTTCGACTATTCAAGCGTGCATAACATTAAACTAGGCATGGCTTTAATTACTTATTACAGCTATGTTAAGCGAGCGTAAATTTAGGGACCACATCAGGATTTCAACATCCATTGCTCGTCTTATCCCTTATTCAAATTTTGTAAGTTACAGTAAACGCGCATTGTATAATATATAATAGATTAAACAGTTTAATAATATATCTCGTGGTCGTACGAGTGAAGATGGGATCGAAGTTCGGCATAACGTACATATTAACTGGAATTCCTTTCAGATTGGCTCCGGGGTTAACCCTCATCAGATTGGACACTGTCATTACACTGGATAATTTCAACTTGGAATATGTTTTATAATACGGTTACGCTTCACAATAATGTATTCTAATAAAAGGGATTCACATATTATAAAGTATGTTTTTCTGTTAGTGTTTGATCAAAAATTATTGAACAGTTTTACGTGATATTTTTGAAGTGAACTTCGTTAGGCGCGGTGAACGGTATTTTTGGGCAGGGGATAAATTTATAATTTCGCGTCATGACATGCTAGTAAGGGTGACCGGTCGAATTGCGCTTGCGCGGCTTGTATCAGATTAGTGACGCATAGCGGCCTGTGTCCATCTAATATTGATATTTTTGATTAGTTGATAAATTGTATACAATTGTATTGTATACAATTGCTCGGAGTGCCAATAGATGTGAAAACCAGACCAATGATAATAATTTCAATTTACACATTGTGATATTTAAATAATTCAGACTACAGTTGATTTAAAAATTCAAAAAAGAACACAGTTATTCCACTGTTTTGAGTTTTCACTTCTATCGACAGTCCTTATGACTCGACTTTTTTAAATCGTCATTCTTTGTTCAGATTTTAGCATACTAAAATATAAACCGTGTATATGTATATAAGTATGTCAAAACAAAATGTGTATGTTTTTACATTAGATTATATATGTTACGTTATGTTATATATATTAGATTAGGTTATACGTGCATGTAAATAGTAGACAAGAAATGCTGTAATGTAATCAAATTGTAAATATTAGTTTTCGGGATATACATTAAGATAATATATTATCGATGCCTACAGGAAAATCCATGAAAGCATATGTATATTCTATGTTGCACATTTAATGTAAAACAAAATTGCTCTTTGTAGTACATATTTAATTTCAAACAATATTTTAGAAAATGTCGCAGAAGAAGATAAGTTTTTTTGTATGAATTATAGTTACGAAGCTTCTTTGAGTCTGACGAACCGTTTATGTAAAAGTGCTATCAAAAATCGATCTAAACCGCACTTTCTATCTATCTACATTGCAATCGATCTACATTGCACTAAACCAATGCCGGAGCGGATAGCTTATGTGATATGAAATTATTTTGGTTATAATGGAATGCTTTTTTTAATTACATCATCATCTTCTTACCCTTATCCCACCTAAGTAGGGTCGGCACAGCATGTTTTCCTCCTCCACTCTCCCCTATCAGATGTCATCTCAGTATTCACTACTTTTGTACACATATAATTTTTCACACAAACCACCCACACCTTTATCGGTCTTCCTCTGCTCCTCTATCCGTCCACTTAATCAAAACTTTTCTTGTAACATGATTTTAATCTCTTTTCATAATATGCCCATACCATGCTAACCTACACTCATCAAAAAAGTCTAAGCAACATGTACTAATTTAAATTTTAGGATGGTTCTTCACATTGTAACGTTGTATTTTATTTTTAAAATAATATCTTTAGGGTTCTATGATGTAAAAATAACAGCTGTTGTCTTTATAAGTTCTTTTAATAACAGAAATGAACAATATTAGAATATACTGTAGAAACTAAGATACATAAGAAACTAAACATTTTTCTTACAAAATGAAATTTCTAAAGAAAATGTATTTATTGTGAAAGAATAGAACAATTTAATACAAAGTATGAGCTCCTCTGCTATTCAGAACTTGTCGGCAACGATTATTCATTGAATTAATGAGACTGTTTATGTCATCTTGCGGTATTCGCTCCCAATGGAATTGTAGCAAATCCTTCAGCTGTTGGGTTGTTGTCGCTCCGTCCAAGTCCTTCAAAACACGTCTCTGGAGCATGTCCCATGCTTGCTCGATGGGGTTGAGATCTGGCGATTGTGCAGGCCAGGGCAATACCCGGATGTTCTCCGTTGCAAAGTATTCACTGGTTCGCCGAGCTGTATGTGAACGCGCATTGTCATGCATTAACCTAAAATCGGAGCCAAAGGTTTGTGCAAATGGGTAGACATAAGGTCTGAGAATATCCTCAATGTAATTTTCAGCATTCATGTTTCCATTTACAAAAACGAGCTCAGTTCGCCTGTTCTTCATAATACCCGCCCATAACATAACTGTTGAGCCGCTGTATGGATGAACTTCCTGAACGCACCTGAGCCTTTCAGTATTTCCGGGCCGATGATACACTCGCACCCTTCTTGTATCAGGCTTAAACCCGAATCGCGACTCATCGGAAAACATAATTTTATCCCATTGTTCCTGGGTCCATGTTATGCGTTCTCTACACCATTCATATCGACGAGCGCGATTCCCGTGACGTATCGGTGGGCACCTGATTGGGCGTCGAGCTCGTAGGCCGTACTCATGCAGTCGATTTCGCACAGTTTGAGGACTTACATGAACACCACTTGAAATTTGTAGCCTCAAACTTATTTCTCGAGCGGTTAACATCGGCTGGCGTCTTGCAGTCAGTTGTATGTACCGGTCTTGCCGAGTGGTTGTACTCCTTTTACGGCCTGGATGCTGTTCAGCGAGTTCTCCTGTATTATTGTAGCGCTGCCAAAGACGACAAATAACACTTCTATGAATGCCAAAATGTCGAGATACCTGAGATTGATTACTTCCCGCTTGCAACATCCCTACAGCTCTTTGCATTTCATCTGCCATCAAATGACGTCGCTTCATGACGTAAAGAATATCTAACAATTCAATTTTGTCGCTAACTTTATTTAAATGGTTGGTAAAATTATAAAATCAAGACTAAACGTAGCAATTAAAACGCACTTAAATTCAAACAAATTCGCAGTCATTTGAATTTTATGAAAAAACAAAACATAATCAAATTTTTTTTTTACAACTAGCCACTATGTCATCAATAACAAAAAAGTTTACTTACCTACGCACTTTGTTTGAGTAAATACTTAGAAATTAATTAATATAAATGGTAAAATTTGTAATATCACGCATGTTGCTTAGACTTTTTTGATGTGTGTATTACGCCTCAACTTCTCTGCCACTGGTGCTATTTTCAAACCTCGTCTGATATAATCATCATCTTTAATTATATATAAACTCAAATTAGACAATTACGAATTCATTGTAATATATACAATACCGGATCGCATTAGGATTCTAAAACCCAACCGCATGCGACACAATTGTGTCGACGATAATCAGTAACACAACATTATTATTTGTGTACTAGCTGACCCGTGCAACTTCGTCTGCACAACGTCGGTTATTACCGGTTTCAATTGTATTTTTACACGCAAAAAATCTTAAGAAACCTAAAAACCGATTGCAGCGACGCCTACCGTTTCCAATTGTGAATCCTAACTATGCAGGGACTCGCTCAAACATATCCCCAGTTGGTATGTGGGAAATATTTTCAAATAAGCCTGGAACCCTTTCGCAGCATCATCTACCGGGTCTAATTAAGATAAAAAATGACCTACATATATTGGCGATAATTGTTTTCCCAGTACCCCTTGGGTTGTTTCTGTGCCATTCACCTCCGCGCCCGTTGACTATTCGCATAGAGCCAGCGGCAGCGACAACGAAATAATTTTGCTGGCTTACAGTTAATATATCGCATTATCTTCTGATTAACTTCATCAATTAACATACTGTAAAAACTAAAATTTAGCAACATAAATTTCCATTTTAATTTAGTTGTTTGTTTTATAAGAATTTGTAAAGTATACGTGAAACCTGCATTCTAACTTAATCTTGTCAAATTTATTTTACTTTTGACATACAAACCATCTTTTTGGCTGAAATATTAAAATTAAATTTAAAGGTGTCGTGGACTTTCTTTTTGTAAAAGTAATGAATATTCTTGTTATAGATTTTCTTGTTTTATTTCAAACTGTTCAAGCAGCGCACGCCATATTATAAATTTTGCCGATTTCAATTACATTTCTTGTGTTTAATGATTGAAAATGTATATTTTCTAAAATAAAAAAATCTCTAGCAGTGAGGAATAATATACCTTTCTGACAGTAAAATAATTTTCAAAATCGGAACAGTAGTACCGAGGATTCCCCGAAAACAAAACTTTACCTCTCTTTATAATATTAGTATACTCAACAATAATTAGTAAACTAATTTTATCAAATATCGAAACAACACACCACTGACAGAATTCTAACTGAGATTCATCTTCTACATCTATTATCTAAGTTTATGTTTTGGGAAAAGATCTTGTCACCTTTATTTAGCAACACCATTTTCAGTTACATTTTTAAAATGAAACATAACTTGACTTAATTTTTAGCAGCCGCCGCGCTGTGCTCCAAACTTCGATCAACAATAATTAGATAACGGGTCGGCACGAAAAATACGTCTCGGTAAATAACAGCTCACTTGAAATGTGAGCTTTTATTTTGTTTAGTTTGTTTGAAACACAGCCAATGTAAGCACGTTTCACATGCCGCACTGTATTCAAAAGATGCAAAAATAATAACCGGAAAAATTAATTTAACGGCCGGAGTATCATACTTTCGCTAAATACATGTTGAATAAGTTATATTTTAAGCCTTAAACTAACAAATAATATTAAATTTTGAACAAAATTACCGATTTTAAGCCTGTGGTACAAATGTTTGGCCTAGGCTCTCCAACCACGCACAATAACGTGAAAACGTAATTTATCCATTACGTGTTAAAGTTGAATTCACACTAAATGTTGTTTATGTTGTCTTTTCATTTGTGAGGGGAGTAATTTATTGCTTTGCTCGTTTTATCGTAAGTATTAGATAATATTTTGAACATTTGTGACTTTATTATTAGGTGTCATGGTTGTAATTAGGTTGAACTTAAAACTGTTTTAAAACTTTTTTTCTCCCTTTCTTAGTAAACAAATAGCTACACATAAGTATATATTTACGCGGACAGCTTTTAGCTTCAATTTTGTACGTGACCCTTTATCTAGTTATTGTTGATCGAAGGCTCCAAACATATTATTTTGTTACTATATGTCAAGAACATGAAATATAAAGATGAGAAGTTGTATATTAGAAATGTTTATCTTAAAATTTCAAATTTATAAGTAAATAACTTTTAAGTACATAAAATATATAAGGAAACATTTTTATACGATAAAAAAAAAAAATTACACATATTTTTCAACTTTGTCGACATGGTATTATTGAATCGTTATGATTTGAAATTCAATAGAAAGAAAATGCTTCGTGACAAAGAGACAACCACATATGGAGGGAATAGTGGCTTGAACTGGTAGGTGGTGTGGTCAAATCACTTGTTTCTTCACCTCCATTGATTGCGGTTTTAATATAAGAAGAGATGTGGACTGTATTTTTAGCGGTCTGCGAAGGCAAGGGTATTACGGATACATGCTCAATCGTAGGATTCAAAGGTATACAATCGACTGAGCTGGGAAAAAGAAAACCTACACACTTACTTGGTAGATGTGCGTCCAATCACTGGGTTCAATGCTTCTGCGGTGGAGGCACTCTTCTTTCACCGGATAATTACGGTATTGCATCCTTATCCAGTGAGTAAGCGGGTCACAACATATATCCTCACTCGCGGCGTGGCTTGCGTATTTGTTCGCTACCCAGAGCGTTCACTATATTGCGCGGCGCAAACGATAATGGCGGCGCGAATCTAAACGCGTCTCTCTAGCGGTATGTTATGGAAAAGGATTCTTGGCGTGGGGGGAAACAGGAGTTGCCCTCGCGGATTACAACAAAACTAACTGCCAATAAAATAACTACCAACATACACCAATAGAATTTCATACTTCTAATTTAACTGATTGATAATTACGCAAAGAAACGTCATATTGCCGTAGTTCACTTATAACGTACTGTACGGAGTTGTCGGTTCGGAAACCAACAGTATTTTTTTTTGTTATTTGTTTATTTTTAAGAAGCATAGGTAGATAAAATCTAGCTTAAATTTTTAGCTAATCTATAAGCTATATATAGCAAAAAGAAAATTTACCAAAATTCGTCAAGAATTTCATTAACTATATTTTTTTTAATTTCGTCCGTTATCCTGGAGAATCCCTTGCGTTTTATGGGACAAAAATGTAAAAAAATTCGTTAATATTCATTCAGTAGTTTCATAGGAACAGAGAGACAGACAGACAAAAATTGTAAATAGATTATTTTTGGCTTCTATATCGATAATAACAAAGTCCACCTCGATTATAATTTTCAAAAAATATTTAATGTACAGCTTTGCCCTAGTTACAGTTTTATTATATGTAAATATATATATAGATATAAAAAAAATCAGAAACTATATCTACAAAATCATTTAAGAAGGCATATCTGATTGCCCGTTCTGAAAATCTTGTATTGAAATAGTTATTACATATCATGCCAAGACAGTTATTTTATGAGAAAAAGCAAACGGTATTAAGTTCATATAAATCTATTTCTCTGTTATTTACTATCTTTGCGTTATTTTGTAAATATTTTTATACCACACAATCGACATCTACCACAATTAACATTCTTTATATTGTGATCCCTTCTCAAAATAATTATTATAAGAACTCAAAAATTACTATAGTTGCCCAACTATACCATTCTTAAGGGTAATCTATAAATTATGTCTCACATTTATGGTAACATAGACTGATATGTCATATAGGGGGGGGATGAGTATTGAGTCTTGTGGCATCATTAGCATAAACCAAAAATATGTAAATTTCAAACTTTAGTTTTAATGTCGACTCCAACGAAAAATGACGACTTAAAATGTTTGATGTATTATTAATTACGTTAGAATGACTTTAAATAGATATATAAATAAATATTCTTCAAATATCTGCTTTATTACATACTTTCTAAATATAAAATTGCAAAATACGGTACGTCATACCAGGAGAGGAGACTTACACAAATATAAGTACATGTGGTAAGTATAAGAGGGGTAGGTCAAAACATTATGACATTAATGTGACGTTCAAGAAAAAAATGACATATATAAAACAAATGAAGAAAGTATAGATATTTACATTATGCTTAAAAAACAGAATATGGCTTCAGTTTTGAAGAAGGTAAAAAGAAAATATGAAATTATTATTTAATATAGGTATGTTACAGACGAATAGTAATTCGCAGCTACAGTTTCACTTTCGCGCTCTGTGGCCCTTGGGATGAAGCGCGACAGCAATATATTTCTGTTAAAAACGCATCGTTATTAGATTAAGACCTTTAAGAAGTTTATGCTATAAGAAAAGTCCACAGTCTCAATATTTAAGGTGCCACAGGAAAAGTTAAACAAGTGTAAATACTGAACGTATATAAACTGTGGCCCCAAGTCCTTCATGGTCAATGAAGCGTCGCCGTCCGCGGTGTGTATCACTTGATTTCACCTAAGGCGAGGTACGTTCTAAATCTTACCCTTCTCTTGTTATGCTATTTGGCTAACAGATTGTTTTGGAGATTACGTTCAAACTTTACCTATGATGTAATAAATACAATATAATAATCCCGCTGTTATTATAGTGGTATAATACAATATTGTTATTCTGTAAAAATTACACTTCATCCAAACACTGAATAAATGTTTAGGCTATTCTAGATATCATTTTGAACAAACTCCTTGAACTAAAATGGCGAGTCATCGACACATGGGAAAAACGCCCGCGCTGAGACCTTATCACTCCGATTATGTAAGCAAAAGTAATAAGATCCCAAGTATAGCTCATCTTGAATCTTTAACTTGCCTTTAAAGCATTATCCTTGACATAAATCAAATTATGACAGCCTTCCAGAAATTACCACCCTCCGTTTTATAAGCTATAAAGCATGCCATAAAATGTTCGAGAAATCCTGTTCAACGAAGAAAAGTATCAAATATGCAAGTTGACTTTGTTTTTGGAACTGACAATGCTATTGGGCTGAAGACCCTTCACAACCTTACCGAACTACAAACAGCTCGACTATATAACGACAGAATAAGATAAGGTGTAAGTATCATCTTAGTCTATCTATATTATAGTCAGCTGTTTCAAGTTTTTTTTTAGTACAAATGATGCTTTTCAACCCACGTTTTTACTACCCACAGGCGTAAAATTATTCTACAATATGCATAATAGTTTCGGAAGATTTCACTTTGTTTATTTCAAGTTTTGTTGGGTTTGATTTAATAGTCAAACTTGTTACTAATATAATAGGTATTTACCTATGAAATTACCGTTCTGCAGTACTGGCCATTTCAAATCAAAATAATTTTTGTTTGGCTAAGAATTCTAATTTCAAATTAATTTTATTTTAAAAACATGGAATTCTTTTTCCAAAAGTAGTCATTTGTTTATTGATTAGTGTTACATTTTCATCGCATTTCAATCTTTTTTGTCATCATGGACACGTTAAAAATTCGAGTAATTATGGAATATGAGTACCGTCGTGGCAGCAACGCGGCACAAGCGGCACACAACATCAACGACGTTTACGGAGCTAACACTACAAACCAACGCACCACCTGTTATTGGTTTGCTCGCTTCCATTCTGGGAATTTCGACCTGAAAAATGAACCTCGCGGTCGTCCGATGACTTTGGTCGACAATGACGAATTAAAGGCGATTGTGGAAGCTGATGGTACACAATCTACGG
This sequence comes from Antheraea yamamai, assembly GCA_036509395.1. Taxonomy (NCBI): domain Eukaryota; kingdom Metazoa; phylum Arthropoda; class Insecta; order Lepidoptera; family Saturniidae; genus Antheraea; species Antheraea yamamai. The sequence continues at coordinate 16,345,341 of AP028441.1, forward strand.
CTGAATTAGCAGCAGCTTTCGACGTTAGCGTCAAAACAATATTGGTCCATTTGCGTCAAATTGGCAAGGTAAAAAAGCTTTACAAATCGGTGTCTCACGAACTCAATGATCGCCAGCGCGAAGTACGCGTCGAGACGTGCCTTGCACTGCTCAACAGACACACAAATGAAGGAATTTTGAACCGCATTGTTACCTGCGATGAAAAATGGATTCTGTTTGATAACCGCAAGCGCTCAACAAGTTGGTTGGATCCTGGTTCTGCACCTAAACAATGCTCTAAACGAAAACTTACCCCTAGAAAAGTGATGGTCACTGTTTGGTGGTCTAGCGCCGGTGTGATTCATCACAGCTTCTTACCAAACGGGGTAAGCATTACTGCAGATGTGTACTGTGAAGAACTGAACACAATGATGGAGAAGCTGGCACATCTCCAACCAGCATTGGTCAATCCCTCGTCTCCGCTGCTCCTGCACGACAACGCGCGACCTCATACTGCACAGCAGACGGTCTCCAAGTTGCAAGAACTGGGGTTGGAAGTTCTCCGTCATCCGCCCTACTCACCAGACCTTGCGCCTACAGACTACTACTTTTTTCAGAATTTGGATAACTCCTTGGCGGGAAAAAAATTCAATACCCGAGAGGCAGTACAAAATGCCTTTGAAGAATTTGTTGCTTCCCGTCCAGCTGATTTCTTTAAGAAGGGCATCAATAAACTGCCCCTGCGTTGGCAAAGATGCATTGATTGCATGGGTGATTACTTCGATTAATACAAATAAAAAATACATGAAAAAAAATCGTTTAAATTTTTTCATACAAAACGGCAATTTCATAGGTATAGACCTAATATTATTGTAAGAGAAAATCTATACCAATATTATAAAGAAGTAAAGTTTGTGACTTTATGAGGTTGTAGGGGGTAATATTTGGATCTAATGGTCACATCTGAAAAATTATTTCAGTGTTAGATAGCTCATTTATCGAGGAAAGCTATATATAATCACACTAAGGCCAATAGGAGCGGAGCACCAATGAAGAATGTTTCAAAAGGTAGGTGGTAGAGCCACGCTGTAGCTATTACTGGTTTCAGCATGAATGGGTCGGCTCACTCGGGGTAGTACCACCCTCTCACAGAAAACCGACGTGAAGTAACAGTGCTTGCATTGTTGCGTTTCGTTCGGTCAGTGAGATTCTAATTGGAGTAACTTAAGATCTTCAGAATTGTCTAAAATGATGGAAAGTTTGGCTGTAGAATGTGATTCGACACTTCTCGATAAAATAGATGATTTTCGAATAACTGATGAGCAACTTTTTATATTTACTGGATTACAACGTGAAAACATACTCGAATTGCGAGACTTATTGACAACTATGAGGAATACAGATTCCCGTTCAGTTATTCAAGCTCTCATTGTATTCTTATTTAAGTTACGTACCGGTAACTCTAACAGGTTGATATCAGCGACCTTACAATTGGAAATTAATAATGTAAGGATATTTTATTTCTTTTATGGTTTTCTCTACCTTAGTAAACGAGTAAGTTTTGTATTTTATCAGTTCAAGAGTAAAATTATTAGAAAAACCCGATTTTTGAGCAAAAAATGGTTTTTATTTTTTTTCAATATGTACTACCATTTTTAAAAATTTCGAAAGGCCATAGATTCATAGGAAATTGGATGAGGAATTCAAAAAAAATATTTTCATAACTGTGTCGTAATGGTAAGATGCTTAAAAATTGAAACTAAAAATATAAACTCGTTTTTTTTTAGGTTTTTGTGAGCCGAAATAGCTCTTATTTTTTTTCCAGATAGCTACCATCAACCCCCAAAACATATCCAATTTTCAGATCAATCGAATAAGGACGCTCTGAGAACATCAATTTTTTTCTAATTTTCAGTATATTTCGATTTACTCCGAAGTGGTTATAGATAAAGACCTGAAACTCGCAGCATCGAAGTATCTCATGGGTACAAACATTCCCTGAAAAAATGAGCCTGATCCCTATCTGGGGCCGATTCGGTATACTTATCGTCCCACGGCCTTTAAAAAAATCGTTTTTTTTTTGTTCTTTTTGAGAGCTCCCGCTGCGTGTTAGTTAGCCCAAAGAACTAATTCGCGTAGACGAAGTCGCAGGCAAAAGCTAGCAATAGTGTTGTAGAGTTCCTACTGGGATATAAAGTGATAGGCACGAGAGCTGCGAACCAACTAACTGTTTATTACAATATAACTTTCTTATATCTAACACCTTATGAATATATGTGTGCGAGTTCCCACAGCACTCCCCCCTTTAAAAAAAATGAATACAAAATAAACATATTTGAATTTTACACTGTTTTTTCTTAAATACCTTAGTTTCGAAAACATCACAATATCACTTATACTTACACAATGTTGTGCGGCCGCTGTCGCTGTTGGTGAGCCATCGGCAAATTATTTGTGCTATGCCAAACAGTCCTTACGTAACATTTTTTTGGTACTTTTTTAACACCTTCTGTATATCATATATGAAAAATATATAATTATTGCTGTCAATGTGATGAGTATCAACCAACCATATTTCTCTAAGGGTTGTTCAACATGCAAGTTCGATGCATCATTTGCACCATTTTGCGCAATTATTACTTTTTCCGATTTTTTCTCAACACTGTATGTTTTACCCATTATTCAAATAATACAATATTATTACTTTTAACAATAACAATGTTAGTGTACACGACTGTACAATGTTATTTAATTACTAAGGTGACGACATTCATACTTTATTACGTTGGACAAGCAAAATATAATGAACTTTGTACCATTCCTATTACATTGGTATGTCGCTAGTCAGCGTTTCTTACATACTAGTCATTGTATCACTGTTTGCTTATAACAATGTTTATTTTATTAATATATTGTTGAATTTATGATAATCTGACGGGAGCTTTAATGACTCTACCATTTTTTAGTTCTCTTTATAATATATTATCGTTACTATTTAACTGTAATATTTTCATTTAATATATAAGCTGGTTTGAGTCTACTGAAACTGGTAAAATTATGTCTGTTAATTGAATATTATATGCTTTGTCTGATTTTTCTAAGACTTTATAAGGGCCTTCATAGGAGCACGTTAAAGATTTCTTGCTATTGTCGATTCTCAAAAATACATGTGAACAATCTTTAAGGTTTGAATGCACAAAAAATGCTTTATTATTATTACATTTTATACCAATAGGTTTGACATTTTTTATAGTATTATTAATATTCTGAATTACAGTATAAGGATCATAATTATTGTTTACATCTATAAAAAATTCTCCTGGCAATCGCAGGAATCGACCGTATACCATTTGTGCGGCACTTACTCCTGTCCCATGCTTAATAGCTGCACGAAGTCCTAACAATACACTAGGTAGTTCGTACGTCCAATTTTTATTACCATTAAACCTTGCAATTAAAGACGCCTTGATACATCTATGCCATCGCTCAACCAAACCGTTACATTGAGGATGGTACGGGGTTGTCCTTATCTTTTGTACACCCAGATATGACATTAAAATTGAAAATAATCTACTTTCAAATTGTCTGCCCTGGTCACTAGTCAGTTTAACGGGGCAACCTAATCTGCATATCCACTCTGTATAGACAGTTTTCGCTGCTATTTCAGCTGAAATGTCCTTGAGCGGATATGCCTCTGGCCATTCTGTACCTCTGTCTAATATTGTTAAACAATGCCTATTATCATTTTCGGTTATCGGAAGTGCTCCTATAATATCAATATGTATGTTATCAAATCTGTCAGCTGGTGAATATTGACCATGGGTAGATATCGTATGCCTACTTACTTTGGATTTTTGACAGCTAATACACGTTTTTTACCATAGTTCTATATCGCGATTCATATTAGGCCACCAAAATTTTTCTTTAATAATCTGGCGCATCGTGCGTACACCGGGATGACTAAGATTATGTATTGTTTGAAAAATATATTTTCTAAAACTCTGTGTAATATAAGGTTTTGCACTTTCGCTTGATACTTCACAATATATATATTTATTGGAATTTGGGATCAAAATCTTTTTAAAGTAGTGTCTGGAATCATTTAATAAATCTTTGACTTCCAAATCAATGTCATTTTTTTTTCCTTTTTTTTTGTTTATTACCGTGGGGAAATCCCTTATGGATGGAGTGGGTTATGTCCGACTCGCACGAACTAAAACCCCACGATGTACCGACAGGCCGTATTTGTTGGGGCGGCAAGGGACCGTACTGGCTACTCAACCTTGGATAGCCGCCCCAACTGCCCGCCCGGCGAAAGTTGACCGCCGGGTTCCTACCTAACAGGGAGACAGACTGAGTACACTCCAGCTACCTTCCCTCGTCAGTCAGACCTGTGCAATGAGGAGACGGCCCCCGGCCCGTCCCCTCAAGTCCGGCTACGGTGGCGGAAGGAGGCGGGCGAACTGCCGCCTCCTCCTACCGACCCTCCGTTGGCGGAGAGGGCCGCTCTACGGATCCTCTTCGCGGGCCCTCCCCGCCACCTTCTTCTGCAAGATGACCTCCTCACAGAAGGAGGCCATAGCTTGCCATGCCTGTTCGCTGCCGAGCATGGCCGAAACCACACTCGGCAGCGATAAATCTTGCCCTACCGCTGCAGCCAGAATGCGGTGCTGCCCCTCCCACGCAGTACACTCGGACAGAGATGGTATCCATAACTTTGTCTGCGATTGTGGCTAATTTCTCTAAGTTCTGCGTAGATGTGACGATGAGTACTGCTCGAACTGATGACGGTAGGTGAACGTGCGTGACTTGATTCTTCTAATTATGATGTTCCTCCATCTTAATGCTTTCAATCGGAGTTGGCTGTGTTCATGTCATAAGCGAAGCGGGTGCGCCGTGTTGCGAATTCATTGTGTACCGTGAGGAGGATAGCATGCGACTGAACGTGCGGGGTCGGGTGAACGTGCGGCGTGTGGGGTCACCAATGTAGGGTTCCTATTGGGATATGAAATGATAGGTACGAGAGCTGCGAGTAAAGTTACAAGCTACCTAACATTACGATACGACATTTTTTTTCTCGAACTGATTACGCTATTGGCCTAGCAAGGCCTTAACAGCTTCACCGGACTACTTCTGATACGATATTTATGAACGGTTTAACTGTTAACCGCAGTGTTATTTCATTCTTGCGTAGCGTACATTCTGCATGGCTATTCTTTTGCTTGCTTGATGCTTAATACTCTATAATACTCCTCAAAAGTTTACATATATTTGTGCAAATGTTTGAATAACGATTTCAAGAATCCGCCAGATTTAATTCGAGGAGATTATGGTACTTTATACTTTGTAAATATCTTTGCATATCTCCCTGCGATATTTTGGATTTGATGTACAATGTGTCTGCATGTTATCAAATAATTTGATATTGTACTGACAGCGCTAACCGCTCGGTGATAAATATATTTATATTGTTTGAACGAATGGCGAGCAGTGAAATTTGCTTTCACAATAATAAACATTAAGAATAATATTCATTATTTGAGGGAGAAGTCAAATAAATTCCCATTTGTTAAATTAAAAGTTAGTTAACAATATTACAATTAATAAATATTGTAACAAAATGCGAACATTAAACAATAAATCTTGAGAGTTTCATAAATATCACTAGAGTTTTAGTTGAAATAAATATATTAAAATTCCTTCAAATATTTATTTTAAGAAAAATTGTAAAAAGTATACATTAAAAAACTGTTTTAAAGGTTTAATTATTGGTGGTCATTAGAAAATATTTATTATTATAATTATAAAATAATTATATTAAAATTCTATGACCAAGTGGGAAGTGTTTTAGTTGACGTGATCTTTATATAGATAGTTTATTAAGGCCTAATAAATGATTTTGACTACAAAGTATTATTATAATCTTCTATACATATAATAAGAATGTAAATCTAACGTGTCTGTACTTTTTCGATTTTTGTGAAAAACATTGTTGGAGGTGTCTAGGTTTAAGTAATAGAATACATTACAATCTTTTTTAGAAATGTCTGTCTGTCTGTCTATCTGTATGTCTATCTGTCTGTCTATCTGTCTGTCTATCTGTCTGTCTGTCTATCTGTCTGTCTGTTTGTATGAACACGCATCGCTGCTATAGTACTGCGTTTACAAAATAACCTCACCAAGAAAATTATAAAGCATATCATCGAAAGTAAATTAGTCTTTGTTTCATTAAAAAAAGTCCACTCACACACAAGGACTAAATACGTTCAGATGTCTTTATTAGTCATTGTTTTGTACATCCGGTTCCATGTGGACGAAGTCACGGGCACAACTAGTATAACAATATGATTATTTGTAAACAAAAGTAATGAAATCAATTTAATATATTACATTTATTACTCTCATTTTATAATTAAATGCTGTGAGTTCGAATATCGATGAGAAACAAAGAAGCAATTATGTTTGTTGCATCTGAGCGTTGTGTTTCTGACCGCAGCACGCGGCGTCGCGTGAACCTTCGACAAATTGACAAATAGCGCAACCTACTCTTTAATTACTAAGAAATACTTATTTAAGTTTTTAATTATTTAATAATTAGCAATACGACGGAATTTTATCACAATATCTACTACTAATTTAGTGACAATCTAGAGGCAATGTTAGAAACTGAATGCTTCCTTTAGAAATATAAAAAATAAAACAATGTCTGTTTTGTATTCGACTAGGATTGTGCAAATATAAATCTTCTTCCTATATACATACAATAAGAATGTAAATCTAACGTGTCTGTACTTTTTCGATTATTGTGAAAAAAATGTTGCCTGTGTCGAGGAATAAGTAATAGAATACATTTCAATTATTTTTAAAAATGTCTGTCTGTTTCTATGAAAACGTATCACTGCTAAATGACTGGGTTCACAATAAAACTTCACCAAGAAAATCATAAAGCATGTCCTCGAGAGTACATTAAAATCGGTCTACTCTATCAAAAGTTATTGTAATTTGAATGACGGCTCGAGTTAAGTACGAGAGAAGAGTAGTAATCCATACTAATATTAGGGTTTGTTTGGTTGGACGCGCTAATCTCAGAAACTACTCGTCCAATGTGAAAAATTACTTCAGTTTTAGATAACTCATTCATCAAAGAAGGATATTATTGGCCATATATTATCATGCGAAGACCAATAGGCGCGGAGCACCAATGAAGAAACCTGAGATATACGTGGTTACAAGACGGTGTCGGCTTGGACAGCCCTTATGCTCGCTGGTTCCAGTCTGTGGGAGCTGTATAAGATACTGCTCGCTACCGTATATCAGTTTACGGTGGTGAAAAAGGAGAATGGAGCGCTTCCACGGAGATTTGGTGCCTTTATCAGTAAGCGCAGGCCGATGTAAAGAGAACCTGGCGGGAGCCATACAATGGACGACATTCACCGGGTTCTTGGAAAGTGGATTAAGAGGGAGCGGGTTTTCCTAAAGTTTAGGCTGGTGTATATGCTGTTTGGACATGCTTTCTTCTGTTGGTATCTGCACCAAATCGCACGCATAGAGCCCACCAACCTGTCACGAGTATGGCGCGGTAGAAGACACAGCTCAGCATTCTTTTGGTGAGTGTGTTGCGTGGGAGAGATAGTACCGCGTTCTAACCCTGGTGACTAGTGGAGACCTCTCACTGCCGAGTGTGGTATGTGCCTTACTCGACAGTGAGAGGGCATGGTTGTCAATGATCTCCTTTTTTGAGGATGTGATGGTGTAAAAGAATACCGTGGAGAGAACACGTTAGGAGAGTCCTCTGAGCGTTGAGCTCCAGCGTAGATGAAAGGGTGGTAGGAGGACGCATTTCAATAGTATCCTTTCTCCACCCTGGCTGAACCAAAACGAGGTTGGTTCGTGAGACCCTTCCCGTCACTGCACTACTTCAGCCGTCTGGTGGATAGAAAGTTATGACAGGATGTCTCCCTCTAGCGTCGTGGTGTCCAGCAGTTATAGTTGGGTTGGTCATCGGGGCGTTGCAATGCATGCTTGTACTCACGTATCATCCCAGTAAGATGGCTGATGATACACCATTGTGTTTTAGTCAGTAGGAGTCAAACAAATCCTTTTTGCTTCCCCGAGTGATAGGTTTTTCATGAATGATAATCCTACGTTAAAAAAAATGGGCTTGCGATAAAAGAAACCGTGAGATGGTCACGGTAGTGGTTTAATACATTCATGGCAGTGCTGAGAACGTATCATGGTATTTCTTTATTAGCAATGTAATATTTATCCTAATGTTGACAAAGTTCGGGTCAAAACCCAAATAGATGTGCTTGTTTAATAGCACTTTTTAGATCATTATTCGTATCAAGATGGAAAGATTTTCTGTTTACTTTTTATCTGGACAATGGTACTAGCTAGTTGAATACAAAAGTGGAATTATAGTAATTTTCCAATATCTAAACGAAAGCATTCAGTTCTATTATGGTCATAATATTTTCACAAAAAATAACTGAATATTACAAAAAAAACGCGATTATTCTTATTTTAAAACGCTTTTAAAACGAAAATTGACTCAAGAAGTTTCTATTTTTGGCTGAGTAAGGAATCTCGAATAATAACTTCGTATATTCAAGCTACCCTCGCCTACACATTGAATCACCCTGGTGAGTATCGGAATATAAGGACACTTGTTGGCTATTATGTAGCTATAAATATCCACAAAATAGACTAGGTTTTATTCGATTCAGCATATTCCTAGACTGAATTATATATATATATATATATATATATCTAATAAGTAGCTAATCAAATAAGCTAACCAGTAGTTAATTAAGTCCATGATGCTAGCTTATTAGCTAGTATTACATATTAGAAATACGAATGTGTAAACCTTAGGAAAACTTACATCTCTACAAAAAAAAAATATTACATGTATAAACATAACCGAAGGCCATTTACAAGTTTTCGCCACTAGCTATAACAAAATATACATATAAATAAGGAAATTACAAATAAAAAACACGAATTTATAAGGCATTTGAGTATCTGTAAGCTTGTGTTGAACAGACCTACATTCAGATCACCAACCAATTTATTTGCACTATTACCCACTCTAATTAGGTAAGAATTTTGCCTGTAAGTCGCCGTAACAATCGGGTTATAAAGTATGTTAAGATTTTTACTAGGTAGGGGTGGTACGCGCAAGTTAATCCTACTCAGCAATTCAATAATTATCAAGGGATATATCAGATCTACATTGACGCGAGCAAAAGCTAGTAATTTTATAAATCAGGATGTCAACATAGATTATAGATATATTGTAATCTATTTGTTCGAGCATTTTCACATGTGGGTGGATGGTAATACCGGATTCCGATATTTCTACAACGATCAGTTTTCCCCTTAACGTATTACGGACTGAATAATAAACATTTATGTAATAACTGTGTGTACATGTGTCTGACGATGCACAGTAAGAACGGGCTTCAACAGCCAGGTTAGTGATTTGCCTTGTATGGGAAACACCGGATTAAGGGTTGAACCAGGCCATCCCGGATTTAGGTATTCGTGATAACACTATTGGAATAAATTAACGGAACCGTAATACGCGATAAGTAAAGTCGAATGCAAAAAGCGCCAGCCGTCGCTGGTTTGTTGACAGCATCTACCAGCATCTTAGCAGCTTGATATAGCTGGATAATCCCGAAACGCTACAAAAAGAGAGTGGTAATGATGATGCTCCTAACCGATTTTGGCCAAAGCAATTGTTTAGCTCCGACGCTCATGCGCTTTAATTTAGCTTATATAACCAGTCTTCTTCAGGAGAGTACGTGCACTTAGCTGACACGTAAACACACCGTCCTCATAAAATAATTGATTACCGTTGGTGTACGGTCTTTCAATTAATCGCGTATTTTAAGTCAACGGGGCTCAATGGAACTTAAAAAAAATGTTTGTTTAGAGTAAACGTCCGTGAGGAGCGCACTGGACATTACCTCTTTCTTCTTATTCAAATCAAATCAAAAATACTTTATTCAGTTTAGGCCCTAATAAAGCGCTTATGAACCTCAAAATTACCACCGGTTCGGAAAACGACCCAGTCATCGAGAAGAACCGGCAAGAAACACGATCGGGTACACATCTTTTTTACATACGAGTATATATATTTCGAATACATTATACGTTACAATACCGTTTATAGTGGATGCACAGAGAGGAGTCAATTCCAGACATCACCATCGTTCACGTATTGATCCACTCTATAATAGCCTTTCGACAATAAAACCCGCTTGACATGGCGCTTAAATTTACAGTCTGGCAAATTGAAAATATGATTTGGAACTTTATTGTAAAACCTAACACTATTACCTAAGAAACTATTACTGGTTTTGCGAACTCTGAAATGTAGGAAGACCAGTTTGTTACAGTTTCTAGTATTTAGATCATGCCAGTCCTTTACAAAATGCAGGTTTTCAAAGTTTTTACGGACATACATTAAACTATCAAGAACGTATTGGGAGGGTAGAATTAGGATACCGAATTCCTGGAACTTTGTTTTTAATGATTCGCGGGGTCCCATATTATATATTGCTCGAACTGCCCGTTTTGTAATAAAAATATGGTGTCTACCTCAGCAGCCGTCCCCCACAGCAGAATACCATAACACATTAGGCTATGGAAGTAAGCGAAGTAGACTAACCTAGCAGTGGCAATATTTGCAGAACACTATTATTTTTCTAAAATGAAAGTAGCCCACGTTACTCGATATAATATCAGCTATCTATTAGTATAGATCCCGTCAAATTTGTTTCAACTGTTTTAGAGTTTACCCGGAATAAACAGACAGATAAAAATTTTATAAATCCTTTTTTTGTTGCAAATACCGTATATATTTTCATATTCACTAAGTAAGAAGCTGTTATTCTAACATTACAAACATACATTAAAATTTTATATATCTGTTTAAATTACAATAAAAAAATAAAAGGCATTCCATAATTAATACAATTCGTAGTTAATCAACAAAATCAAAAAACCAAGTCGTGGATGTCAGCTTGTAAAAGCAAAGAATAGAAATTTCCTGTTTAAATAAATTCGCGAAAGAAATATGATTAATAGTAAAGAATAATATACATGATGGAATTAAAAAAGATAAAAGAACAAATAAAGTACGAAACGAGCTACGGAACACTCCTAAAGACACCTAATAAGGTTAAAAGAAAATTCGCGGAGAAAAATATTTTATTGTTTTCATTTTCTTAAATATATATTTTTTCGTACCAAACTTCGGCTAATATAATTGGCTCGCGAGTCCAAGGGCGGGAATAAAGTTAATTGGGTGCAATTAAAAAAAAACGCTGCGAGATCTAAAAATATATTGCGCGGTATAAATCAAAACTGGATGTGGCCTGCCGCTGAATTATCTTAGATTTATTAAGAAGGTGCTTTGGTTCGGTGTTCTCGACATGTATTTTGGAGCAGTCCTTGAAGAAGCCAGGAATTTTGATCATATTATTATTTATTCATAAGCACTATCGTTTATTATAATAATGTTTTATAATGCCGATATATAGCGCTAAATCATTTAAAACTGAAGATATTGATTTTATTTTAACGCGCTCATCTCTGGTTTTAAATCGGATTTAAAATTGTAGTCTATATTTTGTATATTGAGAAATGTAATAGGCTGCATTTCTTCACGCCACGACCATTGACATTGGAGCAGGTAGAGTGAAAATATAAAATAAACCAGATTGAGTCTCTTGCCGATTCTACTCGATAGCGGGTTTTCCGAACCGGCGGTACTTTTGACGTTCATAAGCGCTTTCTCAAGGCCTAAATTGAATAAATTATTTTTGCTATTGAATACAAAGTGTATGTTAGCAAATAGGTTTAACGTAAACGAAATAATAATGCGGATCGATCATATGATCGAGTGCGGGAATAAATAAACGCAAGGGAAGCCACGGAGCATAGCATGTTAATAATAGACGTAGTGTAAATATAGTGCACTTTCTCAGGTGGTTAATTTTGATCGATTAATAAAAAAATTAGTACTAACTTATTAAAATGTTACAACGCGACAAACATCGTCCGTTTTTCTATCGCGGCTCGGTAAGAAATTTATATATTTAAACGCACAGGCGAATAAAAATTTACGCGGTTAAAAGTCTATGGCGTGATAAAATATCTATGCGGGGTGGGTCAATAATATAATCCGCTCGAATATTTTGTCCGCTACAATGGTACTGGACAGACACTGCAAGGAGTCGCGACACTTGGCTTTCTATGGAGGAGGCCTTTACCCGAAAAGGGGTCCACGAAAATTAATGATAAAAAAAATATTATGTCTATATATTAATACGTGAATCCAAATTTTAATAATTTAACAATGTAGTGGAATAAACAGGTTTTTTTTATTTTTATTTAATTTATTTAATGGTACATCATTTACCGCATTATGAAAAAAAACGTATGTGTGTTCTTATGTACGCACGTAAGAAGCTATACTTCTTTAATTGAAGTCATTTAAATATCACAATTACTTATAAAGGCTTTTAAAAATAATTTCCTATATATGTGGAAACGGAATCAAGTAAAACACAAAAAACATGTAGAATAAACTATTCATACACTGTCTGTCGGTCTGTTCGCGATAAACTCAAAAACTACCGAACGGATTGTCATGCGGTTTTCACCGCTGGATAGAGTGATTGATGAGGAATGTTTTATATAGTTAGGATATAGTTTGTCAAGGATTTTTTCATAATGAGGGCGGGACAACGTATGCCGGGCCCGCTAGTAACTTATAATGTAAACAAATAAGAAGAATCGCACCAACAGTTCATCTCAAATCTATAAGCCTGCTTTAAAAGGTTTATATTATAAAAAAAAAACTTTTATCAAGAATATTCTCAATAACTCATTCACCGCCATATATAATTTAAAATCAGACACAAATACACATGTATATTTTATATGTTTTTTTTTATCTCCATTGATATATAACACGTATTATAGATTCATATATATATTTGAATAACTACCTTGACAGACTATTACCAACCAACTTCATGGTGTTGCTTTTAGGTGTCGGTGTGCTCGCGCATTGTACAAATTCTCTCTCGTCATTTTTCCTAAACGTGCCAAGAAAACTATAAATTCAATAAATTCCAGCGCGGTAGACAAGCAGAAGATTAGCTCAGAATGCAGGACAAAGGATAAAAATTTCATAACATTTTAGGCACGACCGTATTGAGTTAGCTCCAGAACGCTGAATACAAACAATAAGAATAAAAATCGCGCGGCAAATTTCGCACTGTGGCCTTAGCTTTACACATTTTTTTCACACAATTAATCATTTGCTCGATAAAAATCAACACACACGTGAGTTATTTAATGCCATCAATCTTTATTCATTTTATTATATTCTTTTATAAAATGTGCTGTACATCATAATCGATTTAAGCCATTTTTGGTAAATTACCCTAAAACATTTTCTTTTCGTCGTTTTTATCTCGGTATTGGAACAAGCTTTATTTATGCCTCCAATTCTTTATTGTATACCTCCATGCATTTTTCATATTATTTTAGAATTTTGGTAAAAAGTTCCCTCTGTGTGAAAATTTTGTATTCATTTCGAAAACAAAAATGTAGCTACCTACAGGCTATTCTTGGTATATTTACTTTGATATAATAGTTGGAGAAATATTATACTGTCTATATAAATTAAAATCCATTGCCGAATGTATGTAAACGCATCACTTTAGAAAGGCTGCACCTATTTGGCTTTGTTGAATGTGTAAAACATAAGGCTTGTGCCAAAATTAGAAGTTTACAAAAACGCGTCGAAGAGCGAATGTTTTGGGTTAAAAAAATCTTTATATAAAAAAGTGAATGAGTGAAACAAAAGATAGTGAACACTTTATTCAGTTTAGGCCGTGAGAAAGCGCCTATGAATGTCAAAGCTACAACCGGTATGGAAAACAACCGAGACATCGAGAAGAACCGGAAAGAAGCTTTATTTTTTAAGAAGTTTTATCTTTTCATGATTTATATTTTTACAAAAGATAGATGTTATATTCCTTTTAATTCCTCCCTGTGGATGAACAGAGAAGAGCGTCATTTCTAGACGTCCCCATCATTTATTCACCCTATAAAATAGCCTTCAGATATTGAAACCCGCTTGACATGGTGCTTGAAGTATCCTGCAAAGCGGTAATGTGCTATGGGACTTAGTTATAAAACCTAACACTATTTCCTCAATAACTGTTTATGGTTTTAGTTGAAACCTGAATCATGGTATAACCAATTTGTTGTTTCTAATAGTATTTAAACTATATTGGTCTTTTAGTAAATTCAGCTAATCTAAGTTTTTGCGAATATACATTACATGAATAAGAATATACTGGGAGATTGAAAAGAATTATTTACAGTATTGATAGACTTAATAAACTGATATTTAATTGTTCATTTTCCTGTTTATTTCACTACGCGATTGTAAAGGGAGTATTTCGTTTCATTTTCTTTGGTGGTACAACAGTTCGAAGCCGGGTGGGCAGCTAGTAATAAACTATATAAAGAAAAATATTAACACTTCTAGAGCGATTATATCACTGTACCGGATCCGCCATGTTTATGCTCAGACGGTTTGCGAGGATGCCAATTTAACCTCGCCCTGAGCCTTTGTAATGTAGGCTTACATACCACATCACCTAATTAGTCCGATTTAAAAAAAAATGTACATTTCTCTCGTCATCACACCACTTACTTTAGTACAGTTTTTAGGTGTTTTATAAGAACCGTTTAACAGTCTACCATTATAAAGTTGAAACTGTATGGTTAAAGGCTTAAATTATCTATTTAAATGTTTGTGATTTGGTGGTAGGGCTTTTCTGAAGCACATATGGCTTAGTATTTAGCGGGTTTGCATATCGCGTCAATCGAAATAATTTCGAATCCTTTGGATTAGAGTTTTTGGTGAAGGAAAACACCGTGACGGAACCATGGCATAGTAGCTGTGACTTTACTAAGTCTACCTAACTAGTTACAATACTCAAATTAAATATTTGTCGCCATACACCTATAGGTATGTTCCGGCAGGTGAACTTCGGAACTCTAGCATGTTTACCATTCTAGACTACATAATCATTTAAAAAAAGTGCGACTGTGGTCAAACTTAAAAAGTGCAAAAGAAACGTTTGTGGAAAAATTCAAAATTTTTTCACAGACTAGCTGTGTTCGCGTCTACGTACGCATGCATTTATTATTTTAGTGTTGCAATAGGATATGTGAATTATAGCAAATTGTAGCGATTTTTTGGACAGGGGTTACTTTTATCTTGGTGCCGTTTGTTTTCATTAGCTTTGGACCTTGGATAACTAAGGTACATCAGAATTTTCCTCGAAATCTAATATAAAATGTACAGTTATTAAGATACTTGTAGCTTTATAACAATCTAAGACTAGGTAGAGACCTACTTAACTATGGTTGAAAACGTTCTGGTGCTATTTTAAAGTAGATTTTATTGGACTCGGTTTGTTTTCTGTTCAAATTTATTTGTCGTTTGTTATGGATTTAAATAATAATTTAAAAAACAATCCAGTTTAACAAGTTACCGGTGAAGCGGTTAAGACCTTGCTAGGTCAATAGTGTAGTCAGTTCAAGAAAGAAAAAAACAAACATGGGCTGTATTATATATACGAAATGTCATTAAATCGAAAGTTATTTTTTGGATGCAAACCCAAAAAGCCTTAAGATTATACGAAGAGTTTCATGGACTTTAATCATACCGTAGATATCAAAGACCGTTTGAAGTCAAGGTGCGTTTTCATACAAAACTAGAGATCTAGAGAATTGGTAATTCTTTTGAGTAGATTACACCGAAATTATATTAATATGACTTTATTTAACTATAATAAAGGGATAACATCTAATGGATGATCAAAGCTTAAATTCGACCGGGCAATTTCCTTTGTTAAATATCATAATATCTCCGATCCCTCTCTAATATTGTAGTCTGACAGATTTTCGAAATATCATTATCTTTCGGAGCGGATAGGGATGTCACAACAGCTTTCGTCTACGTAATTATTTTTGGTTTAGGCAGTTGTAATTGGTTAGTTGACAAGCTGATAGAAACCTAGTGTCCATTTTTTATAATGAATTTTTTTTTATCGTAGCACAGCAAAGTGACTGTACTGTGCCTGATGGTGAGCACAGTATAATCCAAAAACAATGGCGACTACCGAGAGACACGCTATCCCTCACAGGTCGCCGCTGTCATGCCCGCCTGCATAAATGTCTCTTCACGTTACGCTTGAAGGACCCCATATTATAGGAAGGAGGGAACACACTGACCGGGAGATTGTTCCACAGCTTCAAATTTGATATAAAGTATCCGATTAAGAGGGCACTTATAGATTAGGGCGGAAATGCAAACACCTATGTGATTTTAATAGATATATTATGGACCACGTCCGAGCACAATACTTGTAACGCAGTAAAAGGAAAGATGACAGAATGACAGTAATGACATATAGGTCATTATTCGACACCCAATTGTATCCATCGAAAAAGTAAACTACAAACAAGTATTATTTGAGACCTATTTTATTAATAAATTCCATTGCTTACTTTATGACGTTGCGTTTATAAAGTCAGCTCTAATAGGCACGCGATCTGGATAGACGGTAGGACTTTTTCCAACTTTTATCATACTGATAGTATTATTGTCGCTAATTTAAACAATATTTTTTTATAAATTGTCGTCTATGTATTATTTTAATATATAAACTATATTTACTGTGAAGTTTAATTAAAATCGGTTCTGTAGTTTTTTCTTATCTATACTAAAAATAATATTATAAAGAGGTCAGGTTTATGAGTTTGGATGTTCGGGGTAAACTTTAGTACTACTGATCTCATTTCAAAAATTCTTTCACTGTCGGAAAGGTATATTATCCTTGAGTGATATAAGCTACTTTATTTTGATAAATCTATATTTTCAATAATTAATCGCACCAATGTAATTGATGTCGGTTAACATTGAATATTATGGGGAGCGCTGCCTGCACGGTTTGAAATAAAGTAATAAAATCTTTAACGAAATTATTCAGTACTTTTAACTTTACAAAAAAATCTCTGGCGCCATATACATATTCTATACATATAATAAGAATGTAAATATAACGTGTATGTACTTTTTCGATTTCTGTAAAAAAAAATTGTAGGTGTCTACGAATAAGTAATAAAATACATTTCAATCAATTGTAGAAACGTCTGTCTGTTTATTTGTCTGTCTGTCTTTTTGTATGAACACGCATCACTGCTAAAATACTGCGTTCATGATAAAACCTCTTTAAGAAAATCATCACGTGTCTTCGAGTAATATTTAGTCTTTGTTTCATGAAAATCGGTTGACTCTATCAAAAGTTATTGTAATTTTAATAACCATGCGACTTAAGTACTAAAGAAAAGTAGATAAGTAAATGTACTTAATACATTCAAATGATTTTATTAGTCAGTGTTTTTTACATAGGGTTCCACGCGGAAGAAGCCGCGGTTACACCTAGTATAATATAAATTACTAATCACGGTGCCCGTCTTGAATGAACCCCGAAACTATTTAATCGAACTTTATACAATTTTGCACAAGTGTGTAATTTGGTCTAACTTGAGATATACATATATGATAGTTTGTTTATTTCAATTGGACCCGGTAGGTGACGCTGCAATCGAATTCTTGTTTGTACACTTGTTTCGAAGATTAATCTCGGCTAAATACACTTTTTAAAATTAAAGACCTTATGGGAAGGTTTTGACATTCTAATCGGCACACATTTTGTGTCACAAACAGTGGTAGTAGTAAACACTGTGTCGGGTAGAGTGTTGAAAACACCGGTTCACGTCCGACCGTCGAAGTTAAACAACGTCGGGTGCGATCTATACTTGGAAAGGTGACTACTCGGAAACGTGACGTTGGTTTGTTATTGTATTTTTTATTAATTCTTTTCCCTGTAATACAAAAGTTTCACTTCTATCGTGTGTCTGAACGACACACCCAGTTTTTTATTTATTTATGCATGTAAATACTCCTTAGTATTCCATATAACAATTAGTAATCACGAGTCAAACGCGTATAACCAAAGCCAGTGTACACTCAAATTCTGCAAACAGACTTAACATCCTTAAAGGTCAGATATAGAAATTTGTCAAAATTCAAACAATTTGTAACAGAATTCACGAAAACTCCACGAAAATTTATTACCTATTATTAGTCACAAACTTTGACTAATTAATTATATGAAAACCCGCTAAAATGGGACTGACAAGATATAATTTCTCAAGCGGCAAAGAAAATGTAGTTTTTCTATGATGACGGCTTGTTAAAATAACACTAGTACTATGCTCATATACATGATAAATCTAGATATAATGCTTAGTATATTATTTTCGTAAAATACGGGTTTTAAAAAAATCAAATATTATTTTTCTATATTAAACAATTTGTGAATGACGTAGGAGGGGAAATTAATACAATTTATTTCTTCCTATCTTCTTTAACTGCACAAATGTTATTATAGAAAATATATTTTAAGTTAAAATAAAAAAACTATTTCAAGAGAAAAAGATTGCTCAATCAGAAACACTGTCAACTGTCCGGAAATGTAAAAGAAATTACTCGAATTTCTCCAACGTTTTAACAAAGAGGTACAAAAGAAAATATTTTAACAAGACGCTTGAGGTTTGACCTCTCAAAATAGTTTACACATATAAAGTAACTCTACAGCGCTATACACTTTGAATAAAGCGTGCTCGGTAACAAAGGATCCGCCACAAAAGTTTCAAATAAAAGCCTTCTTTTCTCCGCAAAGTTGACATCCCGCGCTGCGAGCGCCTGCAGCAAACAATGTAATTTTTCCTTTTTTTTTAATAGAAACGCCACCGCGATGGCATGACAAGCGAAACATGGATGCACAGACGCGAATATAACTTTACACAACCTTACCAGACAGCCCTAATTTTGTTATGAACTAGTTTGTTATTCGCTTTTTCCGTTTGTTTAAAACACAAATACAGATTTTGTTTTATTTATTTTTATATCAAAACTACCTATTACATATCAGGATGTCATAAAACTTTTATAGTTGTTCTATTTTATTTACATTTAAAACAAGTATATAACTAGCTGTGCCCGCGATTCCGTCTGCGTGGAACCTAATGTAAAAAAAAAACAGTGACTAATAAAACCATCTGAATGTATTAAGTCCATTTACTTATCTACTTTTCTCTCGTACTTAAGACGCATCGTTATTAAAATTACAGTAACTTTTGATAGAGTGGATCGATTTTCATGAAACAATGATTAAATGTTACTCGAGGATATGCTTTATGGTTTTTTAATGTAAACGCAGTACTTTAGCGGTGATGCGTGTTCAAACAGACAGACAGACGTTTCTAAAGATAATTGAAATGTATTACTTATTCCAAGACACCTGTAACATTTTTTTTTCACAAAAATCTAAAATGTATAGATATGTTAGATTTACATTCTTATTATAAGTATAAATTAACTAGTTACAAATGACATGAATTAATAAATCGGTTAATTAATTTGAGCGAAATTCAAGAAGTCTGGGAGAAGACAACTTATGTTTAGTGTTAACACCATTTTTCTGTCCATTCATAAGCACAAGCTAATTTGAATGGGTTAATAGTAATCTTTGTCAAAAATACATAGTTTAAAAAACTATAGTGCGAGTATCAGTGTGTACACACTTAAGAAGTGAAACTTCTTTGGCCTATATGTATTAAATTACATATATATATATGAGAATACTCATAAACTATATACTTTACTATACGAAGTCCC
Source organism: Antheraea yamamai (assembly GCA_036509395.1). Classification (NCBI taxonomy): domain Eukaryota; kingdom Metazoa; phylum Arthropoda; class Insecta; order Lepidoptera; family Saturniidae; genus Antheraea; species Antheraea yamamai. Next base: position 16,365,172 of record AP028441.1, read on the forward strand.
GTAGTATAAATACTTAACTATACAATTACCTTATTTTGATACACTACTAGACCTATATAGCCATTTATACATATAAACAAATACATACCTACACCTACGTTAACTATAACACGTCATACGTAACCCATAACGTAAATTTTTCCCTACCATCCCCTAACAAGTTTGACGTTAATTTATGTTTTGTTCCAATTCTAGTAATAATAACAATTTTTTCACTAATAAAATAATTAAACTGTTCCATGGTCCATCCAACTATTGCAATAGCGTTGTCTAGTCCTGCAAGGTATGCTATGCTGCTAGGTTTTTAGAATACAGTTACCTGCCACATTGATATTGCTAGCGTCTATAGCTGTGTTGCGGACGATGCTCTTGGAAGCCAGTTTTCTCTCTTCTTTCTCTCTTATTACAGTCTTCGACCCTAGTGTTATTTCACATTATGCTAACTTTTGATTCAACAAAATTCTATAATGAATTAAAATATTTTATCTATTTTAATTATAATAATATATAAAAAAGCTTTTTAATTTAAACGAGAGCGAGCTCGCATCGGAAGAGTCAACATCGGTCTGAAGACGCTCCGTGAAGGAGCGAAACACGTGTAATAGATTGTGGTTATTACATGTTAATCTGCAACACATTTTAATTAATTATTCTATATATTTTTACATTGACAGTTTAACATACGAACAGTGTCAACCAAGGACCGCGTTATCTATTATTTTTATTGTTTTAGTTACTAATATTTCGCTCTCTCTCTATTACTAGTTTCAGGTGTAACTTTCACAGGTACACTCGGACAAATAAAATCAAACGTTTTTTGTTGCAATAAGACATGGTAGCTGCCAATCTATTCCGGGCGGAAGTGCAAAGTAACATTCGATATAGTATTTCTGTAATCAATTTTACAGCCTAAGAATCATTTAATCACAAGCGAGACATCGGAACCCTTTTTTAAACCAGTAGAATTAATGAAGATAAAAAGAACCCGATAGCATATCCTCTCTTTTTTATTCCCAGTCGCTCTTATGATTAAGACGAATCTAATGTCACTTCATATGTTAACATTCAACAAACTGTTTAGGCTACAGCGCGTGTCAAATAAATGTACGAAGATAGACACAAAAATATTACCCTCCCTCTACGCTGTCAGGCAAAAATAAAGTGCTGGTATAACGAACACAGTTTTTTCCGAATAGGAAAACGAATGCAACATAGACATATACGAAATATTAATAATTTATGACGGAACTCGGGGCACGTCCGTGTTGCTTACTTTTCTCATTATCATAATTTTAAGGTCGTCGTGTCGCCACAGGAAAGGCCTCTGGCATCAACTTTATTATTTCGCGAACGTTTTACGTCTCCTTTTTTATTTTGATGTGAAAGGAGGAGACGTTATAAATCTTTGATAAAAGTCATGGAACCGACACGACTGTTGGGGTTAGACGAGATCAAAAACGTTTTTGAAATATGATGGATGTACGTGTAATATATTAATCCATTTGGTTATTCTAATTTAATATAACATTTAATTAAAAAACATACAGGTGGAAAATATCTGCCTAGTGGCCAACAAATACATAATTTACGGGTAAGATATATTTTCCTCAATTGGAGAGGATCGTGCGACTTATATAGACTTTAAAGAAACTCATCAGACTAAGCGAGAATTCACTAATGCCATTGAAACGCTACATGAAGCCATAATATAATCTAAAAAAAATGATGTCCGCGATGTTTTATGCAGTATCTCACGGAGTCTTGAATTTATAATGTAGAATAAACGTGACTCCAGTTTTACCACACATTTAAATAATAGTAAATTGATTTACGGACTAAACCTTTCTAATGTAGGGAACATTATTCAATATTCCTAGTTATACCTCTCTAATCTCTACTTGTAGTTATTTATCTCGTATATTACACTGATTGAATTTCATCTGGTTTGGTCTGTTCTTTCAAAACCCTTTCACAAAAGTGATACACACGTATATCTCAACCCCTTCTAAATTTAACCAATTTATTATAGGCACCGCGGCACCGCAAATACAAAAAAACATTAAGCCCTTCGTATTTTCTTTTTATTTCACCCTAAAATTCATTTACTTCATTAAGCCAGTAATTATTTATGATTTTGCAGCGGAGCGGAGCGTTGTTCCGGACAGACAAACAATTAAATGACAAAAGAGCTCTAATTGTCCAATTTAGATAGGGAATACCGAAACTCCGGTTGGCTTTTGTATTGTTACGCTTTAGAAGGGGTTGATTGTTGAAGATTATCACACCTTAAAGCTTTGATGTCGCGACAAAATTCAAGGATTTGTCATCGGTTTTGGAACATTGGATGTAACAAGCTCTAATGTCTGTTTTAGAATCAGTTAACTCTATTTATATATCTAGGAAGATAAAATAATGTGCAAGAAATAATTTTAACTGATAAGCAAGTATGGTATAGGTTTTTCTAAAGCTCACTGTTATATACAAAGCTAGTTTTAGTTGATTTATATCACTGAAGATGACGATTGCCAAAACGTAACCAATTCTGAGTTTGGAGAAGTATTCCGGGCTTAATTTGAATTTTATGATGAACAATAAAATTTTTCACTACGGTAACTCGCTGCCATCGTGTTGTTAGGAAACAACTGATATAGAAAGAAAGTTACAGTTTTATTATAACCTTTTCACAGCGTTCTTTATTTGTCTTTAATGCGCATCGCTCAATGACATGTGATAAATCTCCAATTCTTTTTTTTTTGTATATCATCTTATGTTAAGTGATCACCGCCGTCCATAGACACTAACGACACCAGGGGAGTCGCAAGTGCGTTGCCAGCCTGTGTTTGAGGGGAAGGGGAATGAGGGAGGTGGAGGAGGGAGGGGAGAGGGGAGGTAGGCCTCCAGCGTTCTCACTGGCCGAACGAAACGTAACAATGCAAGCACTTGTTACTTTACGACGGTATTTCCGTGAAAGCCGACCCATTCATGCTGAAACCGGTAATATCTTCAGCGTGGCTCTACCACCTTAAATTAACTCAGAATTATAATGGCGTAATTTTTTACCTTTATTAAGATAGGTCTTTTTTATATTATAGGGGAGCAAACGAACAGACGCGTCACCTGATGCTAAGTTATCACCGCCGTCAAAAGACACCAGCAACACCAGGTGAGTCGCAAGTGCGTTGCCGGCCTGTGTTTGGGAGGAGAGGTGAGGGGAAAGGGTGGTAGTACTCCGGACGAGCTGACCCATTCCCGCTGAAACCAGTAATGGTTACAATACACTTCTTAGCTGATAGTAGTTATTAATTATTCCATTATTAAGTGAAGAAGTTGTAGTGTATATATATAATTAAACACGGACTGTAGCAGAATGACGTATATTAACGTTAGAGCATTGACAATGCTTAGTGTGAGGTACAAACAAAAAATTAATATATTTATACACCACAGAAGTATACACAAATATAAATTGTTACGATTTTCGAATCATTATAATTTAATGAAGAGAAATCCATGAATTAAAATTATTTTAAGATACGCTAATGTAAATCACATGTAATTATAGTTTTTAGTTACGTCAGTGTTAGATGAAGAAATATACTGCGACAACTCATGTCTTTTTCCCTCCTCTTCCTCGGTCTGCACCTATTTCTAATTTTTCTTTGTTTATTACTGAACCGAACCGTTTTAAATATAGTGCAGTTTAAATACAGTGAGTAAGACTTACAATATTATATTAATTAAAATTATGCGTATTATATAATAGCTTAAAACTATGTTGGTATGAAATATTCATTGTTATAATGTATAAATTATAATTATGTAAAATTCGTATTCGTGTTATATATAGCATGCGTTTTTATCACTTCACGTAATATTTTTTTTCATCTCATTTAAAAAATAGAAGCGACGTATTAAATACTTCTTGTCTACTAAAAAGTATTTATATATAGTTTTGTAATTTTTGAAGACACCTTTGTGATTGAATGTAAATGCAGTCGTATTTAGAGTCAACCACGGCATGCTCCAACAATAAATAAAATTTTAATAAAACTAAATATTGAACTATTTTACAAGTGTAAAAGTTAACATAAATAATACGAATACTATACTAATTGTAACAGAAAGAGAAATAAAAAACTAAAACTAATAAATACTATATTTTGTGAATAGGCTGATATGTATCAACAACTGTTTTAAATTTATTTAGTTGTTTTATCTGTTCGCAAAAATACTACGACATTATACATACTTATATATCTATTAAGATAAATGGTTAATATATGAATAAAGAATAATTTATGAATCTCGTGTCTTATATAGACACGAAAAGAATTTTTCATTGTGACATTATTATGTGCTTGTTATATTGTCATATTAGTATCGTAAAACTAATTTCGTTTTCCCTTTCGTCTGTTAGAAAGCAATTTACCAGGTCGTATACGAAAATCTAATATATACACTCATTGTTATATCTCAGAAAATTTAAATTATAAATACGAAGAGCGTAAGAGCAATTTTTTCTCAAATGTTTATTAACAACAATTTCTAAATATGTTCTACGTAGAACATTGAGCGATGGTTTGACATTTATTTCGCATATACATCATTCTACCATTGTTGGCTTCCTTTATGAAGAAAGATAAAATATTTCCCCAAAGGCAGGGTATTGTCGGGGAAATGTCGAGAGGCGGGGGATAGCTGTACACCGCAGGGCTTGGGACAAAAGGGGAGCGATGGCGGTAATTTAAAAGGGACGAATTATTATTTATGTTTAGATATTGTACAAAGATACTTTTGGTTAATTGGTTAATTTAGGTTAGTTAAAATACCCTACGCCTGTTTCCCCGCAAATTTCTATTGTAGTCTACAATAAAACAGCTTTTTGCATAAAATGGCTGTCCTAAACTGCAATATGGTGCAGTAATTTTTATTCTACATTATCAACGCCCAGCCCAAACTAGTGCGGCTAGAACTATGAAAATTTGCATGTGAGTTATTTTTACACTGAAGATGAGCGCTAAAAATGTTTAGAAGTTCAACATCTAAAGTGGTGAAACATGGCATGAAAATTTTCCCACAGTCACTTATTATGTTATACCATGTAAACTCGCAGTATTTTAAGATATGACACTTCATGGTAACTTTAAACATATAAAATAATAATATCAAAACAAACACTGATATACAACAAAGAAAACCTTAGGTAAAGTTTGTTCTAAGAATTTCAAAGGCATGGATAATAACTTAAATAAAACTAGGTCGAGTGACCGCTGATAAAACCTGCGACCAGGAGTTAATAACTTTCGATAATAAAACGGAAATTACACTTTGAAAAATCATCCTTTGTTAGTTAGTTGGCTTCACTTTCATTTACTCGACGGTCATTGACATTGCGCTTTAACATAGACGCTTAGATGATTGAGTATAATTATTGTATATTTCTAGATAATGATATTAAGCACCTATTTTTTTAATTGATTTAGAACGAGAATCGACTACAGAGTGTCCTTAATAAATATTGCTACAGTCTAAATATTCACATGGTATATAATATTTTTGCATTTCGTAGTTCATTTGTTGAGATATATTATAGATGAAAATTATGACATTTAAGAGCAGAGTAATTACTATAGAAAGTGTAGGTCAGGAACCACGCTAAACAAGAAGAAATGAGATTATGACGCGATGTTGGAATATGGGGGATGAAGATGGTAAAACTTAAATGCGAGTGAATAGTGAAATACACCGCTAGTATTTTAATAACTTAAATAGTACTTTGACTATAATAATTATGGTCGTATATTTGTATGTGAAATATTTTCAAACTTGTTTTCTATATCTTTTACTTTCAAATCTTTATGCGTTTTCAACGTTCATAATTCAAAATGAATTACCAAATTATTCTCTAAGCTTATAACTTGTACCTACGGCTGCTTGTAGTGAACCTTCAACAAAAGCAGGTGCCGACGTCAACGAATTGACGAATATTTATGCTGTAAACTCCAGTATATTATGTGTGTATTGAAAATATATGTGGGCCGTTGCGGTTACGTGGAACTGGCGCGACAAGCCGTCCCTTCACACCAGGTGGCGGAATCTTTTCACTTGTTGTAATTCTTTGTATTGTTTTTTATTGAAAGTATCTTGTGACATATTTGTAAGTACTTTTGTCAATAGTAATTACAATTAAATCAATACAAATCTATACTCATATTATAAAACTGAAGAGTTTGCTTGTTGAACGCGCTATTCTCAAAAAAAATTGAGATGCCACGGGACGCCTGGCATATGTGAAACATCGAGATGGTTTTGTATAAGTTATATGTATAAAAGAATAGATTACGACAGGAATCAGCTATGACATAAAGAAAAGCATTACAAAATTTGTTCCATAAAATAATTACTGTTTATTTATTTTATTATATAAACATATATATACATATATATATACCCCTAAAAATATTATATTATTTTTATTTAGGTATATTCATGTAGTCTATATATTATGTATTTATATTTTATAATGTATTTTATAAGCATGTTACAGTTACGTGCTACTAACTTAGATGGTATTAACTAGTTGTTGTTTTCTTTTACACCCAGGATAACCCTGACTTGACTCCATTGAACAAATCCATCCAAAGGTTCCCTGGAAGAAATTGTCAATAGCAATAAGGCCGCCCATTGTACCAATAACAAAATCTGAAATGTTTTTGAAATGAATGTATATAACTGGTCTACAATAAAGTTTAAATAAATAAATAAATATTCATTTTTATTAAATACAAACACAAAAATTCAACTAGGCGCAGGCGCGGTGTGTTTGCCGCGTAACACGAACAGTACGAACGTAACTAGTAGTACGAGTGGCCGACAAAACAATTTGAATTTTATGTTTATACAGATAGGATTGGAAATGTTTTTGAGTATGTTGTTAATAGTGCAAAATTCATGTTTTGAGTCGCCACGTCGCGCCAAGCCAAAATCAGGTCTATTAGCGCCTATAGATGTTTCACAACAAAATTGTTTCAGTGTCAGATAGCTCATTTATCGAAGAAAGCTATATATCATCACGCTAAGTCGAGACGAAATAGTAGCGGAACAGCAGTAAAGAATGTTTCAAAATCGTCTTTTTTCCTCTTGAGAGCTTCCACTTCGTATTAGCGTTAACCCGAAGTAAATATTCCACGCGGACGAAGTCGCTAGTAGTAATAGTAGTTATCAGTTAGTAATATTATAAATGCGAATATGTGTCTGTTTGTTTCACTTTTATACCTTACCTATGCAACTGATCTTCATGTAATTCTGCATACACGTTGCCAGGAGTACAGAAAGGACAATAGAATATCAAATCTCCAGAAAAAGTTACTTTTCCCAAGGGTTAGGTCAAATCTACATTAAAGCTAGTTAGACGGACATGGGCATGTCCCTCGCCCTGGCAGCTTAAACTGCACAGGCCCTTGTGGTGGAGGCGCATTGTACCCATCCTTGACCCCTCAAACCGCATTCAGGGCCCCTCGGAGGGCCAACACCTGTCGGGGGAACAGATGCAGTGCCAGTCGGCAGTCCCTGGTCCCCCGCCTAAAAGGTATATGAAGGCACCATTAAAAAGGTAAAAACTAGTTAATACTATAATTGTGATTGGGAGTTTGTTAGTTTGTTACCTTAACGCGTTAACTACTCAACCGGTCATGAAATTCTGCATACATGTTACCAGGAGTACAGAAAAGGGTAGTACAGTTTCTCCAGAATCAGTACTGTTCCTAATTCCTATAATCTATATTTACATCTACATAACATAAATAGTTCTAGATTAAAATAATGATCAGTAGGCTAGTGAAATAATTTATGTTCCATCTAATAGTCTATGTTAGTTAATATAGGTTCTAATTATATGTAAGAAAAATACAAATCCATCAAGGTTTGAAGAGATTCGTCTATTTGATGAAGGTGTAACGTAAAAAATCGAATTCAATAAGAGCAATTATTGTGGTGACACAAAAAGAATTTCATGTTGAGAAAGGAGAATTTTCTTTATTGTCTAGAGTCAGCGCTTACATATTACTCTACTAGATGTGTCCGCGACTACGTCCGCGTGGAATATGGTTTAAGAAAAAAAAAGTCGAGACAGTCGTAAGAACTACCGACAGAAGTAAAACTAAAAACAATGGAATTTAAACTGTATTCTCTTTTGAATTTCTTAAATTAATTATAGTGAGAATTATTTAAATTTCATTATTTGTAAATTGAAGTTATTATCATTAGTCCTTTTTTTACATCTAATGGCAATAATAATTATATACTTTTTTATACAGTTTATTAATTCAACAAACATACGATGAGCTGCACAATCTCAGTACAAAATATCAATATTACATGTACACTGGCTCTTATACTACGCGTCGCTAGTCTGACGTAAGCCGCGCAAGCTCAATACGGTCGATCATGCTTACTAGCACGTCATGACGCGAAATTAGATATTTATCCCATGCCAAAATTACCGCTTAACGCGCCTAATAAAGTTTTCACTTCAAGAATGAACAAATAAGTCAGATATTTGCTGTATTTACCTTTCATTATAAACGTGATCGAATGTTTTTCTTATTTCATTACATAGTATAAAACAAAGTCCCCTACCGCGTCTGTCTGTCTGTCTGTTCGCGATAAACTCAAAAACTACTGAACAGATTTTCAAGCGGTTTTCACTCGTGGATAAAGCGATTCATGGGGAACGTTTTGGCATATAATTTGTCAAGGATTTTTTTATAATCAGGGCGGGACAACGTCTGCCGGGTCCGCTAGTACATTATAAATGTGGGAGTTAATTTTTATCCTACGCTTTCACGTCCACACTACTCAACCGATCATCACGAAACTTTGCATACATGTTTTAAGGGGTACAGAAAAAGACAAAGGGTACATTTAATTAAAAAAAAAAAACGTTACCAAGGGATAATGTAATGTTCAAATTTACATTAAACCGAACGAAGCCGCGAGCAAAAGCAAGCTATACATAGACTAAAATTAAGAAAGTAGAATCTGCAACTTATACACTCTTTCAGTTGAGCAGTGACAATTTATTTATTTATCAGTAAAGAATTGACAACAGGAACACAATTAGGTATAACGTACGTACATTTGTTAAAATTATTTATGTTAGTAATTGCTGATGATTACAGCATTTATATAGACATACAATACAATACAGAAGATAATTCAAAATGAAAAAATACTTCCACCTTAGGCTCACCTCCCCTCCCCTCTCCTCTCCCCTCACCCCCTCCCCCAAACATGGGCTGGCAACGCACTTGCGGCTCCCGTGTTGTTTGCAAATGTCTATGGACGGTGGTGATCACTTAACATCAGGTGACCCATCTGTTCGTTTGCCTCCTATGATATAAAAATACTTTATTCAATTTAAGCCATAAGAAGGCACTTCTAATAATAATAAAATAAAATAAAAAGCCTTATATTTCGTGGAAACAAGTAAACAGATTTCTTGTACATATTTTAAATTCTTAACTTAACCTACTTATGTTACTAATTTTAATATGTAAATACTTCTATGTAGTTATATTTCCAGAACCCCTTCTCAGGTGAAGGTCTCCTCCAAGGATTTCCATTGTTCCTTATTTTGGGCTTTGTCTACCCAGTGGTGACCAGCTAACTTGACTATCTCATCTTGCCACCTCGTAAGAGGTCTAACTCTGTAGCGCTTACCCATAGGGCCAGTCCATAGCGTCACCTTCTTCATCTAAGAAGGCACTTATGAACGTCAAACATACCACCGGTTCAGAAAACAACCCAATCATCGAGAAGAGCCGGCAGGAAACTACATCGGGTACATCTTTTTAATATATATTTATACACTAGCTATGCCCGTTACTTCGTCCACGTGGAACTTGATGTACAAAATAATAACTAATTAAGTTATCAGAACGTATTTAGTCCATTTGCTTATCTACTTTTCTCTCATATTTAAGTCGCGGCGCCATTAAAATTACAATAACTTTTGATAGAGTGGACCGATTTTAATGAAACAAAGACTAAGTTACTCCCAAATATATGCTTTATGATTTTGTTTTATAAGATTTTATTGTGAACCCAGTAATTTAGCAATGCGTGTTCATACAAACAGACAGACAGACAGACAGACATTTCTAAAAATGATTGAAATGTATTCTATTACTTATTCCTAGGCACCTGCAACAATTTTTTTCATGAAGATCGAAAAAATACAGACACGTTAGATTTACATTCTTATTATATGGTATATTAAATTTAGTATACAGTACACAACACCATCGTTTTTAGTGGATGCACAGAGATGAATCAATTCCAGACATCACCATCGTTCACATAGTGATCCACTATATAATAGCCTTTTGATACCAAAACCCGCTTGGCATGGCGCTTAAACTCACAATCCGGTAAATCGGTAATATCCTTTCGGACTTTGTTGTAATACCTAACACTATTCCCTAAAAAACTGTTACTGGTTTTACTAAGTCTGAAACATGGAACAACCAGTTCAGACACAGTTTCCAGTATTTAGATTAAGCCGTTTTTTTTACGAAATCCATTTTTCCAAGATTCTTTCGTACATACATTAATTATATAGAAGATATAATTAAGAAAAATAAAAAGAAAAACTAACACAAAATAGAATTAATCTTATTTAATGGCATTAAATTATGAAAAAAAAATCATGAAGCTATTAATTTATATATTTGAGTATTGAAATGTAAAAATGAGTTGCCAAATAGATCTATTGTGTGATCTTTTTGAACCAGGTCGTTTTATTAACGTGATAATCTGGGAACGATGGAAAAATACCCTAAATTGATTCTGTAACTTTTATGGCCAAATAGAGAGACTGGATATCTAGGTAGTCTGTAAGGCACATTAATGATAAATTGTTTCAAAAGTTCTGGATTGTCAACCTGATTATTGACAAAATAATTGACAATTAATATGTTACGTGCCATGAATTACAAATAGGTGTAAATAAGGATAATCATATATGTATATTATAGAATATATTGGAACAAATTACCATTTCGAACAAAATGATGCCCAAAAGCCAAGAAGAAAACAAAATAAATACACTGCAAACAATAATTACGTCGTTATTATAACAACGATTATTATGTTATATTTCTTATACGGATATAATCTCAAAAAAAATCCTAAACATACTTTTTTCTATAACTCGATTCTACAAACTACTATTCTCATTGAAATGAAAAGTTTTTGAGAAGTCTCATCCCTAGTTACCGGCCCATTTTAAGTGTTGCTACTTGACCGTATCACAAAATACCTGTGTCATACAGTTACAGTAAAAAAATGGTATTTCTCGTTATTGTAATTGGCTCTTTCTTTATTCAGTTCCGAGTCGCGTTTCCCTTGCAAAACAAACTCGTTTTTAACGTTTTACAAATAAAAAGGTGTTGGGTTCTAATTTCTACGGGTCAAATTATTATTCCCGGTCACGTCTTGTTGCCCGGGGAGCGATGTGTATTAAAAGGAATTTCGTATAAAGCTATGTCGAACGATTTACATTTGAGTTTACTTGATTTTATATTTTACTCTTTAGAATGCAATTTTTAGGATTGAACAATTGATAAATGAAATGGTTTCAGCATGGTGATTGGATTTTTTCTAATTCCACATGGGTAACTACCACCTATTAGAGCAAGCTATCTTTGTAAACATAATGCTATAAAGAAGGTAAATAAAATAGGTCTTCGATAATGATTGTTTGTAGCATGCTCTGTAAACATTATTCAATTGGGTCTCGAATAATGTAATGTCGTTACTGTCACTACTGTCAACTGTCACTTTCTTCCTGTTAATACTGCGTATATGTATCGTGCTCATTCGTGTTTCTTAAAATATATCTCATAATATCGGATTGGTGTTTACATTTAAACCCATTAATCTATCACCACCCTCAAGTTGAAGTTCTCTCGCCAAGTACCTGTTGGTGTGTTCCGGTAGCTGTTTGAGAGCCAGTCAACCTATGTTTGACGTGTTTACCAGCTTAGACCGCGTCACCATTTAACGTTAGGTGATATTGTGGTCAAACGCTAAAACCTATGAAGTATAAAGAAAAAACCTATTCTTATTTTAATATTATATTGTAAATTAAAGTGAACGACGCCACGGGGTGTTTTTAGTTATAATATTAATACCTCATACAGAATAATCGTTATAGTCGTGTTTATGTTGGCCTAGTTTCCATATAACACGATATTTAAAAATCCTGCCCCGAAGTATTTATTATTTTCAAACTAAAACCTAACAGATCGTGCACTGGTAAATTTCTGAGGTACGATTCAGTGAACACGATTGTTTTTTTTTTTTTTCGCCAATTTAATAAAACCTCTAAAAGCTCTCAAACAAAAGCACTGCAAAGCCTAAAATAGAGTTCACGTTAAAACTGTACAAAAGTAGAACGCATCAGTTGTAAAGTTTGGAAATTCGAGCATTAACAGAATGTAGAGAGACCGATAACGCTTGCGGGCGCAGTTTTAAAACTTATCTCTGTAAAGCTCCACAGTGTAAAGAACGAACGTTGCGAACCTGTGATAATTCTTCATATTTGCTTTATGGTTGTCTTTGTCTTTCAACATTAACATCCACCTTAAGATGCGAATGTTAATATGTGTGGTGTAACTAGAATGCATTAGAATGAGTATATCAGAGGAAGTTTGAAAATAGCACCAGTGACAGAGGTTGAGGAGGAATAAATAAATAAGCACACTATTGACATGTTATGAGGAGATATGAAAACCACGTAACTAGAAATTTTTTGAGTATAATGGTGTATGGATGTAAGAATGGAGGAAGATCGGAAGAGGTATGGATAATGTGAAAAATGATGTGTATATATATGTCGTTTGAATACTGAGATTACATCTGATAGACGAGAGTGGAGGAGGTAAACATATTGTGCCGACCCTACTTAGGTGAGATAAGGGTAAGATAATGATAGTTTTCTTTCTCTTTGAAATGTAATTACTTATAGATAAGTTACTGACAGTATGTCTAAAAGAACCATATACAGTGTAATTGTAGGAGAGATATGACTTTTATAATGATTTTAAAGTTGTTTATTTTATCACATTAAAACTAAGGATCCGTTCCGGCGTCATACAAGTGCAATCTATTCTAATATTATAAAGAGGTAAAGCTTGTGAGGTTGTAGGGGATAATATCTGGATCTATTGAACCGATTTTGAACGTTATCTGTGAGTGTCATAGGCTATATATTAACCCGAAAAACGGAAAGACTTTTTTTGTGGTAGTCAGATTTGCAAAGTAAGTCGGAGAAAAAACGGTCGAACGAAAACGTTTCTTACGAACGCTGCCTTACGATGAAAGATATATGATTGAGTTCTAGAGAAAAGTTGTAGAACTTGATAAAGTAAGAATGTTTACCGGCCAACGAAATGGTCACGGGACAGCTAGTGGAATCGTATTAAGATATATTTTTTGTTGCTTTAATATTTACAGTTTATCAAAATCTTAGAAGCTATGTAATGATTATCAAACTTTTTTTCTTGTTTTTTTTTTTCAAATTAGTTTAAAACTTAACCCGAGGGAGGATTATGCTTGCACATATAACGCTTGCCTCTAGTATCTATGCAGTGATAACAAAATAACAATTAATAGATAATCAACATTTAATCGAAATATGACACGTAGTTCTCGCAAAATCTTAAATATGTCGCGTGAACGAAGTCATGTAGTTTATGAAATTTATAATCATCAAAATCAATCTAACGATATCTGATATGTTAAAATTTATGAATCCGATCAGTCTAAAAAGTTAACCAAAGAAATAACCACATACATACACTTAACAAACATTACTCTCTTTGTAGTCAGTTGAATAGAGAAATAAACACAAAACTTAGAAATACAAAGTAATAAACTGTGTAAATAGATAAGTCAATATAAATAATATCGTAAAGCTTTTTACTAAATTATAATCATCACAGAACTCTATTGAATTAGATCCACAGAATAAAGACATTTACAGAGTGTACACACGATTAGATTACATCTAATCATCATCATTACATACTATAAAACAAAGTCCCCTACCACGTCTGTCTGTCTGTCTGTTCGCGATAAACTCAAAAACTACTGAACGGATCTATATGCGGTTTTCACCAGTGGATAAAGTGATTCACGAGGAACGTTTTGGTATATAATTTGTTCAGGATTTTTTTATAATAAGGGCGGGACAACGTCTGCCGGGCCCGCTAATTATCTATAAATATATTTGTATATTATAATAAAGGCATAATATAAGGCATAATAATAAAGTTGACTCCCTATTCTGTTCCGCAATCGATTCTCTTTTTTTATTTAGTAAATACTCAGTATTATCAACAAAAACATTTGGAGAACTTTGTTCTTTTATGTTAATATGGCAAACTAATAAATTAGTGAATTATGGTCGAATTTCACTAGTATACGTAAATCGTTTGGCTCAGTTATCTAATTTTATTTTCCGAGGTGTCATATCGTAAACTTTTTCTGTTCTACTTCTTGTTAGTAATACTCTACGTTTACATAAGACATCGTTTCATTGGTAGTATAATTTTCGATTGGACGTTCAACCGTTGATTCTCGTAATTAAGCCTTTTTATATAACAGATGTACATGGGAACGAACGTAACAAGAACTTTACTGACATGTAAATGTCGCGTAGACTAATAAATAAGACGGAAAATTTATAAAAACGTCGATACTTGCAGATTATTCTGAGTAGAAGTAGTTGTAGTATGTACGTATAAAAATTTACCAGGAAATTAGAAAAAATCTATATATCTTGACAAAAACGCCACCTAGCGGGTTAAATTATACCTGAGAATAATTCAAGTGAACCCATAAGACAAAACAAATTACCAAATTGACGGAAATTTACAAAAATATATATACGAGTATATATATATATTGCGATAGGATTTTTGGAACGGAACTTACCGGGTGGTTCTAATGAAATCCTGGCTGGTTCTGCGATAATGATAGTAGTCCCGGTAATGTTCGTAAACCGATAATGAAATAAATAACCCAATTGTTTAAGTTATTTTTCATTGCGTGGTCGCGTGCGTTCTCTTAAGTGGTTAGACGAAGAGGCAGCAGCGCGGGCGGCGGTTGGCGTTCCGTTCTTTTTGGAGAAGAAGAGGTTGTATAAAATAAATAGATTAAAAATAGCGTGCAAATGTATAGTTAAAATATGCGGAATAAGGAAAAACCAATAATACTTATTAAAAATAATAGATGGCGTTACCAAAAATAATTCAAAACAGTAATTTTGTATGCGTTTAAAGATATTCAAAACTGTAAATAGCGATTGAATTAAATACAAATGTACCTTCTGTAATACTTCTTTATTTTGTGTCCAATACCTAATCTTTTCACAGGAGCGCCGACTGAAAACTTTTCAATCGGATTTAACTCACTTTCTTATCTAATCGTTAAGTTTTGCCAAATTTTCGAACGTTCATGAGAACTCAATCGAAGTTCGGCCTATCGCGGCTCGACAAAAGCGGTTTTATACTTAATACTACAATGAAGATTTTCTTCTATAAATTTTGAAGGATTCATGTTCTCATTGTATCAAATTCATTGTGCTGTTGTGAAAATAATAATAGCTTCTAAGAAGCCTATTTATGAAGAATAGTAAGGGTCTTAATAACCACGCTCGCATCAGCTAATTACTTTACTTACATGCGATTTCTGGACCTCTGTCACTGCATTGTGGTACTACAAAAACAATTTTTAAGACTTTTACTTTCCTTCCCATTATTAGTTATTTAGCAATTGTACGAGAATTCAGAAAAAGTCATAAGTACGTACCGGGCCTTATTCCTTGTACTAAGTGCTTATTTCTTATCATTTATAAATACAACAAAAACAGTTACCTATATAGGTTCAGTCTTTCTGAAGTTATGGGTTTACATACATTGGACAATTGACTTTTACTTATATAGATAAAATAGCTGTGCCCGCGACTTCATCCGCATGGAACTGAATGCAAAAAATAGACATTCGTTAAATATATCTTAGATATAATTTATAAATTACATAATATACTGTGTCTATTTTTTTTATTTTTATATCATAGGATGCAAACGAACAGGCGGGTCACCTGATGTTAAGTGATCACCGCCATCCATAGACACTAGCTACACCAGGAGAGTCGCAAGTTCGTTGCCAACCTGTGTTTGGGGAAATGGGGAATGAGGATGGGTTTGAGGGGAGGGAAGTTGGGCCTCCGGCACTCTCAATGACCGAACGAAATGCAACAATGCAAGCACTATTACTTCACGTGGGTGTTTCTGTGGGTCGGGTGGTAGTACCCCGGGCGAGCCGACCCATTCATGCTGAAACCAGTAATAGCTTCAGCGTGGCTACCACCTACATTCTGTGTCTGTGTGAGATTGGATTGTATTTACCTACCTACTATTTTCTCGTACTTAACTCGAGCCGTCATTCGAATTACAATAATTTTTCAAAGACCGGACCGATTTTAATAAAACGCAGACTAAATGTTACTTAAAGATATGCTTCATGATTTCCTTGAAGAGATTTTATCATGAACGCATTATTTTAGCACTGATGAGTGTCCAAACAAACATACAGTGACGCATCGCATGTTAATATCAGCACCTCCAGATATCAGTATTTTTATCATTTTTTTGTCACTTTTTACAAAAATATACATTTATTTCTAATTTACACTATTCTTAATCCAAATTTATTAAATTTTATTTTCTGTTTTTTAGTTGGATTTTGTATGAAAGCGTGTTTTTTAGTTTTTTTAAACTATTATTTATTTTTCATTTTTTTGTTACATTTTTTTAACTTTTTTTTTTCGGATTATTGCATTGTCATCGACCTTTGACAGGTGTGCATTTGACAAGTTTGAATTAAATCTGATCGTTCAAAGTAGGACAAAATCGAGCTCAAAGGGGTCGGTTACATACATACATACATACAGGTGAAGCTAATAAAAGCGTGGTAAAAATGATTGAAATGTATTTTATGACTTATTCCTACATGACACCTGCAACAAAATTTTTCCCATAGATCTAAAAAATACAGAAACGCTGGATTTACATTTTTATTATATGTATGTATAGATGTAGGGTTTTAAATTCGTCGTTAACTTAACGCAGAGCTACAGATAAAACACCTTAATTTTTGTCACTACCATGAGCTGATACATATAATCGATTTAGAGCGTCTGAACGTCGCTTAACAAACAGTCAACTCGAAGCCAACCATTGTAAATTGTAGTTAGAAGACGAATAAAGAAATACTATGCAACCATTTCTTTTGATAGAAGACAACAATTGTATCCTACTAGATCGCGACCACTATAAAGCGAATATGTAATACATACCTTTGTGGTAAATTTAGGCGTGTCAGGTTACTGGAATAGTCAGAATGTATCTTACATTTTAACGATGTGGAAGAATGTTTGTCCTTTGAAGTGCAATGATTTGTGCGTATCGGCGGCACACGTTTGGTGTGCCGTTTTTCTTAGGCGATTATAGTCATTTTTGAAGTGAAAATAATTTCGCGTCATGACTTGATAGAAAGCGTGACCGACCGTATTGCACTTGGCCGGCTTGTGTCAGACTAGCTACGTGTAATACAGCAGTCTGTGTACATATAATATTTATATATTGTATTGAGATTGTGCATTCCATCATACGTTTGATGAGTTAATAAAAATGTAAATAATTGTTACTCGGAGTGCCAATTAGAGGTGAAAGTAATAATTTCGATATAAAAATTATGAAGTTTAATTAATTCAGACTATAATTAATTTAACATAATAAATACCATTGTTTTTAATTTTCACTTCTGCCGGCAGCCCTTATGACTACCTCAATTTTTTTTTTTCTCATTTCATTGACCCATCTTCATTTATTATGCCATAGTATATAAATATAATGGTGAGCAAATTTCGTTAATATTTGTGACCGCACAGGAAAAGGATATATAAATAAATAAGTATTCTCGAGTCCCTCGATACACTAATAAAAGTGTGGAGAAAAATGTTAGTCCTCGATAACGTCGGATATTTTCACACATTCGTTACACTGAAGGCTCCGATTGGGTACGCGTTTGTCAGTGACCCTTCGTAATTTTATGATATAAGGGAGAGCAACTGTCGATTTCAGTCAAATGTACAGTATTGGAAGTTTTTTTTTAAACGAAGACACAAAGGTCATATACCATTGAATTCCAAACCAAATATAATTTGTATTTTATTTAATCACTAACTGTGCTCGCGACTCCGTCCGCGTGGAACCTAATGTAAAAAACTGAGTAATCAGAATGTATTAAGTCCATTTACTTATCTACTTTTCTCTCGTACTTAAATTGCGTCGTCATTAAAATGACAATAACTTTTGATAGAGTGAACCGATTTTAATGAAACAAAGGCTAAGTTATTCTCGAGGATATGCTTTATGATTTTCTTGGTGAGGTTTCATCATGAACCCAGTACTTTAGCAGTGATACGTGCTTATACAAACAGACAGACATTTGTAAAAATGATTGAAATATATTTTATTACTTATTCCTAGACACCTGCAACGATTTTTTTCACGAAAATTGATAAAGATTAGATTTACATTCTTATTATCTTAATATATATATTTCTTGTGTGCGTGTGTATGTGACTGAACTCCTCCTAAACGACTGGACCGATTTTGATGAAATTTTTTGTGCGTGTTCGAGTGGATCCGAGAATGGTTTAGATTCACAATTGGAACCGGTAGGTGGCGCTGCGGTTGACATTTAGGATTTTTTTTATTATCAAGGCAGGACAACGTCCGCCGAGCCTGCTAGTATATATAGATAAATAGAGTATCTATATTTTGTTTTACTGCATTTGCATTTACTGCATTTGTCGCTGTGAGGTTCAATTTATTTGGAACAGTGCAACGGCCAAAAAATTGTTAGTCTTATGCACCACCCGGCGAGTGCATGCAGGGGAATCAGAGGTACACTTCCTGTGGACTCGAGTAATATTGTATTACAGTGGTTAAACAGCAGACATACATACCTATAGGCATACCTTTTTTGTAATTTCTTTTTTGGGGCATTCAAGAAAGATAGATTACATTTTGTATTTGGATAACTTTGACCTATAAAAAAAAACCAAAAAATTTTGTAAAGGTTATCAAGATAGATTTTTTTCTCATTTTTTATTGTAACTTTTCGATATTTTGGAAGTTTCCTTTAAAGGCACTGCGTGCCCCCGCCCCCATTAAAAGCCCCGCCTTTAGGCATAGATAACATTGACATATAAAAACCCAAGACACACAGTCTCGAATAAAAGTAGCGCTCAAAACAGGCCGCAAAAACTCCCCAAACATACGTGGTTATAATTATGCTATAAACTTATGATTTTGCAAATTCAACCTTACCTGAATGATTTAAAGTTATTTTTACAGGGACGCAAGCGACGCGAGACTATTTGAGATGACTGCATAATCCAAAATTATGCACTCATTTTTCTATGACTGCTGTGAGACGTTACGTGTGCATCCTCGGTTTTTGTATATAAATCTATACTATAATAAAACTGTAGCAAGGTCAAATCTGTACATTAAATATTTTTTGAAAATTTTGATCGGGGTAGACTTTGTTATCGATATAGAAGCCAAAAATATTTTTTTTACATTTTTTGTCTGTCTGTCTGTCTTTCTGTCCCTGTGAACACGCATCACGCTGAAAGTACTGAACCGATTTTAACGAAACTTGACACAATAATAACTAATATTCCAAGGTTACATTTAGGATACTTTTTGTCCCATAAAACGCAAGGGGTTCTCCAGGATAACGAAAGACAATACATTGTAGTTAATGTAACTAGACTTTTTTGCGACACCTTAGTACAAGAGCCAGGAATGTTGGAAGAAAGAGAATTTTAGAAAAGCTGGTTCTTTAAAATGAAGATATATTACGCCCTTCCAAACAGAATTCAGTATACCTGGTAGCCGGTTAACGTTATGTTTTTTAATGCGCATCACACCTTTACAGGTTAAAATTTTGGGATATAAATAATTTAAGGAACATTTTTTTTCAGTAACTTTTAAACGCTATTAAAAACATGAATTTATCACTACCAAACAATTTTGTTATTGATAATAATATGCCCGATGATATTCTTTATAAATAAAATAATTCATTTCAAACCATTTTATGTTTTCCATTGCAAAGAACATATTTCATTTTATTAACCATTATGATATTGACATTTCACCGTAAACGAAAAACAACGATAAACGTAGACATATGACTTGAGACTGAGGTCATCTTGAACACATTCGTCTATAACAGGCGCTTCCACAATTATCGCTATTTTGTCATACATAAAATAAGGTAAACATATCAATGCAGTTGCAGTATCTAGCTCTAAGTTTCTAAACGTTTTCAAAGCATTAGCCGGTTTTAATTGGGGTGTTCATCCATAACATTTAGTTCGTTTATACTTCAATATTACCCGCAGTCGAATCGACTATGCCAGCTATCTTTATGATAGTAGTGCTCAGGTTAACCTCTATAAACTTAAAAAAGTCCAAAACCAGTCCATGAGAATTATCGGGGGTTTCATTAAAAGTACTCCAATCCATGTTATGGAAAGCGAATTGAGCATATGTCCGTTACATCTTAGGATACAATATTAAGCTGGCAAAATTCTATTTAAATTTAAGTCATTCGAAAAGAACGAACTAACTAATGTATCAGAAGAACTGTCCACCTCTTTCCAATCACTCTATTGGCGTAAAAGAAAAAGACCGCTATTTTTTCTCAATATAAAAATACTCCAAGTCAAACAAGTATAAAACATGAAATGTTCACTTTACACACCTGGGACGATAACATTGATTTGCACAATATAATTAAAATAAATGTAGATGGTATTTGGAAGCCAAAGCATCAATATGATGTTGTTAAAATAAAAGATATTTGTCTTCAATATATAAATAAATATTATCAAAATTTTGTTAAAATATACACTGACGGATCTAAAGCTGGAAATTATTTAGGAGCCGCATTTTTTGAGTCAAATTCCAAAACTTTTATGAAATTTCAAATTGATGAAAATATTTCAATTATGCACACTGAATTAATAGCAATTGCAGAGGCCTTATCATTTGCACAATCAACTGAGTCCATTAAGATTGTTATTTTATCCGGTTCAAAAAGTGTTCTTCAACACGTAGCGCGATGTACCTCGACTTTTCGAGGAATACCGATAGCCTACATACACTATTTTGAAGCAATTACTAGATTTCAAAGCAAAGAACAAAGTAATTATTTTTCATATAGGTATAACTGGGAATGAAAAAGCTGATCTTTTAGCTAGAGAAGGATCCTCCGAAGGTGCTCCTATTAATATTTACCAAGTTACTTGGATGTATGCTCAGTATTTAAAAATAGCTGTTACTCGCATTGGAAGGAATACTTTGATGAGCGTTCTAAAACAAAACGAATATGGTACAGAACGATTCAGCCACGCCCCTTAAGGTCACCATGGATTGATGACAGTACGATTTGCCGTCGGGAAGCAATCACAGGAATAAGATTACGCTCAGAACACATCCCATGTAAAAAGTTCGCCTACCTGATGCTTAAAGTACTATCACCACTCTGCCAGAGTTGTGAACTCATCGATGATGTGCACCACATCCTGGCAGAATGTGTTCGAAACGAAGATATTTGATCTCGGCTTAATGCTTCTGGTTCGTTCCACACTGGTTTGTACAATTCGTTATTGTCTGACTCCACTTCGAAGGATGCTAAAGAATTGTACAAAATTAATATAAGATATTGTTAAGTTTATTGTTATTATTATTGTTATATAGTTGTATGTCACTAAGGCGATATAGTCGAGAAGGCGACTAAGCCTTCATGAAAAGATAAATAATAATAATATTAAAATTACAGCTATCTTAACATGGTTTGGACATACTTTATTTTATTTACAAAAAAAATAGCATCGGGCACATTATTGTTAATAACAAAAACGTCTGGCAATGATAATTTCATGTTTTAGTAGCGTTTCAAAGTTAGTAAAAAACAAAACATTCAAAAATTATATAAAAATCAATATTTTTGCCTGTAAAGGTGTGATATGCACTAATAAACGCAACGTTTACCAGCAGCCAGGTAGCCCGCATTCTGTTCGGAAGAACATAAAGATATATAAAAACTGGCTTATTTTCTTTTTCGAAACCGTTGCTAGCTCTTAGACAAATAGTTACAGGCAAGTGACATTTGACGCGTCGTGCTCATTTCTTTTTAATATTTATATTTTTCTTCAATACAATTGAGTGTGAAAAAGTTTTAATACAAGTTGAAAATAATTATGATATTATTCAGTGTTTTATTTATCATTATTTTATTTTATGAATACATTTTATCGTTTAATTTACAATTTAACTCTATCAACTTGATATTTTATAATGTAAACTCTACTGACTGTATAGTAAACGTCTACAAAAAAGGGAAAGGAACTTCGTTAGAAACTGGGGGGTCCATAGACCTTTAAAGCTTTTTTTCACATTACCACCAATATATGTTGGTTGCTACGAACGGGTTATAGGCTTATTTTAAAAGATTTCTCACATACCATCTGGGTATATGTTTGATTGAGTCCCTTGATAGTTTGGATTCACAATTTGAAACCGATGGTGTGGCTGCAATAAGGTTTTAGTTATATTAAAATTTTTCGCGTTTAAAAGTACAATTGGCACCAGTGACAACCGATTTGGTGCAGACGAAGTTGCACGGGTCAGCTAGTGATAGATAAACTCACTGTGATCGCGGTATTGTATGCGATTTTACTAGTAGTTACTAGTAGTTGTCCGAAGGTAGAAATTGAATAATAAGGGATTCAAAGTTTTTTCTTCATATCTTACTATTGTTATCTGTACTTTTTTATTTATTTTTTTGAAAAGAAAAACTGTATTAAGTATTGTAGATATAAGAAGCGTTATATATAACGAATTATCTAAATCTTTTATATATAAATTTCTTCTGTACGTGTGTATGTCACTGAACTCCTCCTAAACGGCTGGACCGATTTTGATGAAATTTTGTGTGCGTGTTCCAGGGGATCCGAGAATGGTTTAGATTCACAATTGGACCTGGTAGGTAGCGCTGCGGTTGAATTATAGATTTTTTTTAATTATCAAGGCAGGACAACGTCCGCTCGGCTCGCTAGTAATATTATAAATGCGAATGTGTCTTTATTTGTTACACTCTTATGCCTGAACTATTCAACTGATAATTATAACATTTTACATACACGTTTTCAAGTAAATTCTACATTAAAACGAGCGAAACCGCGAACGATAGCCAGTAAACTTACAACTAATAGTTTGGAGACGTCGATGGTGTGGGAAGAAAAAACTAAATGCTACAAATATTATTTTAGAGATAAGAATAGAGCTCGCTAGAATAGTTACTAAACAAAAAAAGGAGAAAAAGATACTGAATTCTTTTATTTTCGTCTATTTGTACTTAGATGTAATGTGTTCTAATTGTTCAGATATCCACCGTTATTGACTTACGCAATGATTACACGGTATAAACATTCATCCGCTGTATCGCTGTCAAATGTTGTGGGCTTGTGGCTATATCGAACTCAAGTATACCATGATTACAGGTATCTATTTCACAACATATTATAAAACAAAGTCCTCCGCTGCGTTTGTCTGTCTGTTTGCAATAAACTCAAAAACAACTGAACGGTTTTGTGTGGTATTAGATAACTCATTTATCGAGAAAGATTATTGGCTATATATCATCACGCTAAGACGAATAGGAGCGGAGTATCAATGAAGAATGTTTCAAAATCGTATTTTTTTTCGTTGAAGTCGCGGGCAGGAGTTAGTAACAATATATCCCTGTAAAATAACATTTTTTCCAGTTACAAAGTGCAAATAATTCGAGATACCCCGTATTTTTAGGGGTCCAGCGGAAGGAAAAGGCATTCTTTCTCCACTTACTGAAGATTACCATTTAACGAGGTTCGAGTTATAAAGATTCCACTGTATTAATAATTATTGTTAATTTTAACATCTATTTAAATTCACACGATTTATTCTGAAATCTCTACATTTATATTTCTATAAAGGTTTTTATGTCATAAAATGGTTATAAACAAATAATCCAGTATTCATTTCATCGCTTCCTCGAGAATAAAATGAGAACAGATACCGACATAAAGTTTACGCGCACTGAATGCTATGACATTGTAACTCATCACTATTTACTTGAAGAGGTTTCGCTGAGATTTTTTCAATAAAAAGGGTATTCTGTTACGAGATTTTCTTATTCCGGAGCCCACAGCGTTATGTGAATAAAGTTTATTGTATGTTATTACTATGAGAAACTGCACAAATTGAATTGTTTATATACAATATTTTATTTCAATACGTTTGTTCAGAAACAAACACACCTACCTACCTACGATGTTATCTGGAACTACAAGCCAAATTTGAAAACGTATTATAAATACTTTTTAGAGGGTTTTGCAATTCTGATCTGGGACCTTGTTGTCTGGCGAAAACTAGTGGTTGTAATATGAGAGGACTCTGAAATTCCGATTAGCGATCGTTTTGTGTGACGAAAAATGGTGGGGTAAACACTGTGTCGGGTAGAGTGCTGAAAACATCGGTTCTCGTTCACCCACCAAAGTTAAGCAATGTCGGCTGCAGTCAGTACTTGGATGGGTGACCGCCTGAGAATACCACGTGACGTTGGCTTTTTGTTATATTTTTTTGATTAAAATGTTTCCCATTAATACAAAATTTCACTTCTATCGTATGTTTTTACGACACACCCTGTTCTTTTAAGTATATTTGAATATCACGAATCTAAGAATCAGAATAATTAAAATAAATATGCAATTCAGAAAATACGTTACGCGAGACGAAGAATAATAAAGCTAAATAATGAATAACAAGCTGAATAACATAAGCATTAGTGAATATTGGACTGAAGGTTAGTAGAATAGCGGGGTGGGGCGGGAACAGCGGGGTGGTAGGGTGTCTGTACCCGACTGGATCGCGACCACCGTACACCAGGTGGAACACCCGCTATAGTGGCACGTTTGGGCGTGTCGCGTTCCGGGATCAGCCGGTGTATATCCAGCAACCGGGGGGGGGCAGTTTCAGGCCGGCATGACAGCGGCGACCAGCGATGGATAGTATGTCTTTCGTCGGTGGTCGCCATTGTTTTTGGATTGTACTGTGCTTACCATCAGGCACAGTACAGTCACATTACCGAGCTACGATAAAAAAAAAAAAAAAAAAAGAATAAAAACTAAAGATTCGTTCTATGGCTTCGACGTTTCATATAGTTTTTCTCATATATCTTTAAATGATGCATCGCTGCCAACTTGCGTCGATTTTCGAGACGTTCGGTTCATTGATTCAAAATAATGGTAATAGAGAATAGGCAGGATGTGAGGGATAGGATAAATGCAGGATGGATTAAATGGTGACGGGCTTTGAGGACCATACGACGAATACCCCTGGAACTTAAAGGAAAATGTATAAAACCAGTATAATACCTACCATGTTGTATGTATCTAAGTACTGGATTACGATAGAGATAGACAAAAGATGCTCATATTAGGTCTTTACCTATGAAATTGCCGTTTAGTATGAACAAATTTAAACGAATTTTTTTCATGTATTTTTTATTTATATTGATCGAAGTAATCACCCATGCAATCAATGCATCTTTGCCAACGCAGTGGCAGTTTATTGATGCCCTTCTTAAAGAAATCAGCTGGACGGGAGGCAACAAATTCTTCAAAGGCATTTTGTACTGCCTCTCGGGTATTGAATTTTTTTCCCGCCAAGGAGTTATCTAAATTCTGGAAAAAGTAGTAGTCTGTAGGCGCAAGGTCTGGTGAGTAGGGCGGATGACAGAGAACTTCCAACCCCAGTTCTTGCAACTCGGAGACCGTCTGCTGTGCAGTATGAGGTAGCGCGTTGTCGTGCAGGAGCAGCGGAGACGAGCGATTGACCAATGCTGGTCGGAGATGTGCCAGCTTCTCCATCATTGTGTTCAGTTCTTCACAGTACACATCTGCAGTAATGCTCACCCCGTTTGGTAAGAAGCTGTGATGAATCACACCGGCGCTAGACCACCAAACAGTGATCATCACTTTTCTAGGGGTAAGTTTTCGTTTAGGGCATTGTTTCGGTGCTGAACCAGGATCCAACCAACTTGCTGAGCGCTTGCGGTTATCAGACAGAATCCATTTATCATCGCAGGTAACAATGCGGTTCAAAATTCCTTCATTTGTGTGTCTGTTGAGCAGTGCAAGGCACGTCTCGACGCGTACTTCGCGCTGGCGATCATTGAGTTCGTGGGCACCCATTTGTCAAGCTTTTTTACCTTGCCAATTTGACGCAAATGGACCAATATTGTTTTGACGCTAATGGCGAAAGCTGCTGCTAATTCAGCCGTAGATTTTGTATCATCAGCTTCCACAATCGCCTTTAATTCGTCATTGTCGACCAAAGTCTTCAGACGACCGCGAGGTTCATTTTTCAGGTCGAAATTCCCAGAACGGAAGCGAGCAAACCAATAACAGGTGATGCGTTGGTTTGTAGTGTTAGCTCCGTAAACGTCGTTGATGTTGCGTGCCGCTTGTGCCGCGTTGCTGCCACGACGGTACTCATATGCCATAATTACTCGAATTTTTAACGTATCCATGATGACAAAAAAGATTGAAATGCGATGAAAATGTAACACTAATCAATAAACAAATGACTACTTTTGGAAAGAGAATTCTATGTTTTTAAAATAAAATTAATTTGAAATTAGAATTCTTAGCCAAACAAAAATTATTTTGATTTGAAATGATCAGTACTGCAGAACGGCAATTTCATAGGTAAACCTATTATTATGTAGCTAAGATGCAAAAGTTAAGATGAATGTGTAGTATAACCAGAATGGATAAAATTAAGAATTAGAAGAAGTATTACAATAGAATCACTAGCACAGAAGCTAAGGAGTAATAGAGTAATAGTTAGGAGGCATGTTATGAGACATGACTAAAGCCAGAACTAGAAGAGTGTTAAGTTTAAAAGTAAGTGGTTTGAAGATTATAGGAATACCGAAAATGATCTGAATGGATTCTGTGAAGAATAATAGGCATAAATACTGAGATACTAGATGTCAGTGGAAAATGTAGAGGAAAAATATGTATTTTGCTGACATTAGTTGGGCTAATTTTAAGAAAATATATAAGGATTGTTTGGTGTAAGTGCCAGCGTGAATTTGTACAATTTATTGATGTGTTAATAGTATTTGTGCAGTATTTTCAGCGATTGAATCGAACATAAAACAATGACAGAACTTTATCTCTTTGCTATGACTAAGTTTAAATGTCACTTGTGTTATACAAATTTTTATTCGGTCTCATTTTGGTTAAGGTAACTTGAATAAACAAATAACCGATATGCTCAAACGTAAAGGAATATTATCCGAATAAAAAAGATTCAACCAATTTTTACGGATATATCTACTCTTGTCTCTAAAGAAGTGTGCGACTTCTAGGATCTGAGCGGAAGATGCATCACTACAATTTTTGTTCCTAACAAGCTGTCGATAGTCAGTACAAGAAGAGATTTATAAAGTAATATCTGCAGATTGCTATTATTTGTTGGTATTCTTATTTATTGTATTTTAGAAAACTGGATATTGTTAACATGTTCTTGCGATGCACTTGCGATATCTACACATACCAAATTTATAGCAACCGGTTAAAAAGTACAAAATTCGATATACTGCACCACCTAGTGGCGAGTTAAAGTAAAACGGGTGTCATGAAATTCTCCTTCGAAAAAAAAAACGCTAAGTTGTGACAATTTTCGCGATCGTCGGTTAAAAAGTGTTCCAATTTATCAATATCAGATATATCAAATCAAATCAAAAATGCTTGATTCAATGTAGGCTGTTAGAACCCGTTTATGAACGTCAAAACTACCGCTGGTTCAGAAAACAACCCAGTCACCGAGAAGAACCGACAAGAAACACGATAGAATTTATCTCTTTAGTATGTATGTAGTATGTACAGTGTACATGCAAAGGAAGAGAAACTTCTTTGTCTTATATGTAAAATTTAGAATTAAACACTTTATGGCCGGTTTCTGAGGTACCCGGTTAAACTACCAATAGTTATTGACTAAACAAAGTTATCCATAAGATAAACAGGCAAATGGCCCGTTGTATTTTACTGACATTTATCGTACGATTGTGCGTTCAGAAATGCAATTTGATATGGTATCGAACCGATAACGCTATTGAACAGATAAACTGCACTTGAAATACCTCAGAAACCAGGCACTCATTATTCAAACCTGATTTAATTTAGAATATGTGCAATGTATATACTGAGGGACAATCCACATCATAAAAACTAAAATACTTATTGGGATTTTATTCCGAATGAAATTATTGGTTTTTCCATATTTATATTTGACATAATAATACAAGTTCACTGAATAGTAAAATAAAATTTGACTCCAAAAACTACAAATATGTTATATAAGTACAAACAATTTTTATTTCTATAACCCGTGTTTCAGTGTATGTAAGAGAAGTATAATAACTATAATTATTTACACATACTTACAGTAAGTGAACGGGTTAAGATTAAAACCTAAAATTCAAATTTTATTCTCGTATTTTCTTTTCACTATAAATAGTTTTGCAATCGTTATAATTTACACATATGGATCAAATATTATAAAATCATTTTTAAATTGAAACCATGTTACCATGGCAAAAATTACCACATTAATAGTTACTATAGCAACGGCAACGCGTAATGTGTAACAATTTTTTTCCCTACCATAAGAAGTTTCTCCACAAATAAATAATAGTTTAAAAAAACTAAAAAAACACGCTTTCATAAAAAATCCAACTAAAAAACAGAAAATAAAATTTAATAAATTTGGATTAAGAATAGTGTAAATTAGAAATAATTGTATATTTTTGTAAAAAGTGACAAAAAAATGATAAAAATACTGATATCTGGAGGTGCTGATATTAACATGCGATGCGTCACTGTTACAAACATACACACATACAGGTGAAGCTAATAAAAGCGTGATAAAATAGATTAATTCATTTAAACAAATAATAAAATAGATTGTGAACACTCAGATTTGATACATAAAACTGGTGCAACGGAAAGACAAAAATACGTAAAGGTAAAGATTTATTTTAGCAACAGTGCAGTCAAATTGAAAGACTTTCCTAGTAATAAGAAAGTTTCATTGATATTTGTCGAAGTACCGTAGCGTCCGCTTCGCGACGCGTCATCGGCTCGTAAAGCACACCGGAGCGGACGTTTCCCCGAACGAAATCAAACTCGGTTACACCCAACTTCGAAAACGTCGTAAAATGTTGATAGTTTCTACATAATAAATAGTTTATTGTTTCGAATTTATTTTATCAGTTATTTTAGTAGTGATTTTTGTTTTAATGTCGAATGAAACTTCCGACAGTATACGACATAATTTAATGTTTATGGAGACGTTAATATTTCAGCAAGAATAATGTTAAATAGTAAATAATATAATACAAATTCTATAGTTATATTGTGGTGTTACCGAAACCGTAATATTGACCTTGCGATTATACTATTGACCTGGTGTTTGTAGTATTGACTGCCTCTCATCCATATATAATACATCATATATTAATTTTCATTTCACATTTTTCAAAACAAGGGCTACGGAGTAGGGGAAGGATTGCGCGGTCTGATAGTCCACGAATCTCAGGAATTGACCTTCAAATGGGTGTTGATCTTGCAAACAAAGGGCAGAAGGATGCAAATCCACAATAGCCTTTCACTTGCTATAGTGGCAATATCCAGACACACCGACACCTGTGTCTACTATACCGACGTGACTGACGCGGTTAGTAGGTTCACCCATCGGGCCGTGGACGCTCCGGCGCGGGACATTGTGGATTATAACCTAAAGATGGCGATAAAGGATCAAAATGAAACCGCTATAAAGGCAATAACGTCATTTAAAAATCCGTCCTAAAATAGTTAAATGAAATCATGAAAATAAACAAATAAATATATAAAATAATAATAATAAATAAATTTAAAAAAAACGCCCAATAGTTGCACACAGATACGATTTTTGACGTATTTTTAAGGTGGTAGAGCCATGCTGAAGCTATTACTGGTTTCAGCATGAATGGGTCGGCTCGCCTGGGGTAGTACCACCCTCTTACAGAAAACCGACGTGAAGTAACAGTGCTTGCATTGTTGCGTTTCGTTCGGTCAGTGAGAGCACCGGAGACCCACCTCCCCTCCTCTTCCACTTTCCCCTTCCCCTTCCCTTCCTCCCCCCCCCCCCCCCACACAGGTTGGCAACGCACTTGCGACTCCCCTGGTGTTGCAAGTGTCTATGGACGGTGGTGATCACTTACATCAGGTGACCCACCTGTTCGTTTGTCTCCTATGATATAAAAAAAAAAAAAAACGCGATAAATAAAACGAAAGCAAAAAAAACGGTGCGGACCAAGAGTCTGCAGAATAGAAGAAAGGAAAGAAAAAAAAAATATTCTAAAATAAGTTTTAGGTAGAAGTGATTTGACATACACCGTTTGACCTAACATCTAAATGTGTGTTTGTTGTTAGTAGTATATAAATAAATACAAGCTACTGCAGAGCATAATTCTCTTCTTGAGAAGAGACTGAGATCTACTCAAATTAGAATTTATTGTTATGTCAAATGCTGTAGTTCGGTGAAGCTGTTAAGACCTTACTAGCTAGATAGCGTCGTCAGTTCGAAAAAAAAAGTTCTGTCACATGCAGATAGGCATTTAGATGGACACCATTCCAGGAATAGTGTCTCATTTGTATTTAATATTGTGTGTGATTGTGTTAAATTTACAAAACTTAAAATACTGCCATTTTCACTTAAAATCTTGTGACAAAACCCGTTGATTCTTTACAACAGAAACAATCTTCTATTTTTATTAGTTATGAAGTAGATAACAGGTAAGCGTTGTCTTATCATTTGTTTAATACTTATTTCGAAGTTTTTTTTTTTGTTATGGCATGTATCACTAGATGGGGCTGTTTTGTAATTTTGGATCGTTTGTTATTTTTCACGACTAGAAACATTCTGGCGACTATACGTAAAAGTATTATTTCACTAAAATAAATACATAAATTTGTTCTAAAAGTTAAATAGTTTTTCTTTGTATTGTTTTTATATCCCTTTGTCTTTTTAAGAAAATGTTTTCCACTAATTTCTATAATAAACACAGTTAATTCTATAACTAGATGAACATATCTTCATTACAAAACTAAATGACTACAAGCTTGTACATAACTTATACTGTACCGCTTTATACATACCTAGATATATACTATAGCTCGCAGATATTCGTTCTAAATATTAACACTAGAGGCGCTGATTTGAAATATCGAGTGACATAACTAAATGTTCAATGTAGTCTATGCAGGTAAGCAAACCACCTAATCTTACGTGTGCCACCTTATACTTATAACCAGAAGTCAACTGACTACAATGACAAGCTGAGTCATAAAAGTGACTCTTGAGAACTGAGTTCGGGTATCTCTTATGTCAACCTGTATTACCTAAAATACTATTTGAATTGAAATACAGCAATGCGAACATAACTGCTTTGCAACAAAAACAGGTATGGAGTTGCTGCTTTCTCTTTCGAATCTTACAAAGTATCTCCCACTCTAGGAGACTATATTACAAACAACAATATTACAATACAACTGGTGGTGCGTTTTGTGTATTCAGTCTGTTCCATGCCAATTTGATTCCAGAACTAATTTTAATGGAAACTTATGTCATACTTTTTTTTCCGTGGTCTCAGTTTTTTTCGTCCATTTATCGCATGTCGTATTACAGCCTGCCGCGAAGTAGGGGTATAATGAAAGGCGCCCAGCAGAGCAGCCAAAAGGAAACATGGAGGCGCCCATGGCTCATTTCAAAATGATTCAATGATTTGAATGAATATTGTGCTCAGTTTTTAATATGCGTCTATCATCTCAATTATTATCATCATATAAATTAATACGTGAAGCCAAAACTTTGCACCCCTTTTTAAGCGAATTGCGCGAACGGATGAACTTGAAATTTAGCATAGTTAAAGTTTATATGGCAGAGAAGTGCAGAAAGCTATTTTTTTATATAAAATACATTACAATCATATTAAATTAATTGAAATATACATTACCCACACTACTGCTTGAATTTTACACAACATACACACACATGTAAATGAAAAAGACGTTTCGAACATCCTTCATACGTTCCAATGACCTTTTAAATATTTTTAACATGACTGACGTTGCATGCCTTACAATATGCCCTTTGAAATCAACTGGTCAAATTGTAGGTTAATTTTAGAATAATATAATATGTAAATTCATAATATACATTAATATTAATTGATAAATAATATATCTTTAGGTAGTAAATTTATGGAACTACTGAAATAATTATTATTCTCTTTGGTTTTATTGAATGTCAACATTTTTAGGTGACAGGACTGCTTTCACTTCATGTCACTTTGCTTCATGTTGCCATAAGAGTAAAGCAATATTTCCAAAGTCAATGACAATATTTTAATGTTTAGTATTTCTTTATGGTATACTCACTTCAAATGATGATTAAAAATGAGCGAAAAAATACTTTGTAAAACCAAAATAAGAAAATTTGTTTGGTCATGAAAGTAATCCATGACTTACATCTCCGCGGTTACAATGATGCAGTTCAACTTGATGTAGCAATTATATTTAGTATATTGATGATGAATTATGTACAAAAATGAATTCATTTTCAAAAATTAATGGTAGTATCAAAAACATCTTTGTTTTGGATTTATTATTTGATTCTATTGTGTATCCATTACTTTTCCAAATGATCATAGGCGTATCACTATTCCTCATAATGTACAGACTATATTTAATTCAATATCACCCAGAAATATCACGCACCCATGGTGTCGTGTAAAATTAATTGAAAATTGTGTCATGAGTTGCGATAAATTTCTTTATTTTCATAAAGTTATGTTTACTTAGTATTTGAGAGCCTTACCACCTCATGTAAACGCCTGTTTTTTTATTTCAAATTTATAATTAATTTCAATTTTCATTTATACCGATTTTTTTAAATGTTTATATAATTAAAAAAAAAGTGGCAAATAACTGAGTAGACATGATGAAAGCCTTTGATTATAGAGATAAAAGAACCCTAATAAAGTTCAAACTTTAAAAAATCAATGAACTATGGTTGAATGTCGACCACTGGGCGCCCACTAGTATTTATTACTAGCTGTGCCCGCGACTTTGTCCACGTGGAACCTGATGTACAAAATAATGACTAATAAAGTCATCTGAAGGTATTTAGTCCATTTGCTTATCTACTTTTCTCTGATACTTAAGTCGCTACACCATTAAAATTACAATAACTTTTGATAGAGTGGACCGATTTTAATGAAACAAAGACTAAGTTACCCCCGAGGATATGCTTTATGGTTTTCTTATATAAGGTTTTATTATGAACCCAGTCCTTTAGCAGTGATGCGTGTTCATACAAACAGACAGACAGACATTTCTAAAAATGATTGAAATGTATTCTATTACTTATTCCTAGACACCTGCAACGATTTTTTTCACGAAAATCGAAAAAGTATAGACACGTTAAATTTACATTCTTATTATATGTATAGAAGATAGAAGATGTATTCCGTACTCTAAATACGCAGAATGAAATTAAAATTAATTAATAACTTATGATTAAAAACACGATTTTAATACCCTAAATCGAATTCTAATAATAATTCTCCGAAAATGTACAGTCAAATGGTTATGATCTGAAAAAACGTTTCACTAGCAATTGCAACCTGCACCTTGGTTTCATAAAACCACACAGTTTTTATTAACTGGAATACTTTAAAATTATTAAAGACTAATTACACGTTAATTACATGTTGCTCAGCCAGAATGAAACTTTCTACGAGTAAAAGAATTTTCAGAACCAGATCAGTATTTCCTTTAACAAAGAACTTGTAAATATATGACTATTTTTGTTCTGCATTCGCTATTCCAAGGCTCGCGTGTATGTCACCGTTCACAGCAGTGTTTTTACCTAGAAACATTTTCCCGGTAACTGAGTATTTAAATTACGCAAACTTTAAGCCCGATGTTCACATTAAAACTTTTTTTATAAAAGATAATTAAAACCGGAGATAGTAAAGTTTCTCTAAAAATAAAAATGAATTTTTATTCGTTTTGAACCGAGTTTACTTGCAAGTGTGTATGTTCCGCTGCGTAGTTGCTCATGTACCTCTTCTTTATATATATATATTTATATATATATATATACATATATAAAGGTAATTCTTTTGTCCGTGTGTACATGTATTACACATGTATTACATGTCGCAGATTTGGCATCGACTTCAAATATATTATTAGGTAGCGTGAATATCAATATTTTTTATTTAATTTG
The DNA here is from genome assembly GCA_036509395.1 of Antheraea yamamai. NCBI lineage: Eukaryota > Metazoa > Arthropoda > Insecta > Lepidoptera > Saturniidae > Antheraea > Antheraea yamamai. The sequence continues at coordinate 16,399,770 of AP028441.1, forward strand.
GTTAATTTAATAATTCAGTTATTTTTCGCTTTTTAGTGCCTTATTAGTTTTTCACATCGAAGGCTGTTTATTTTTTTTGTAATTTTTTTTTATTTTTCCATTTTTAGTGTGCATAAATATATCTGGTTTCTAATGGGTATAATAAATCGGTTCCAATTTCACGAAAATACGTAGAGACGAAGTGGGTGAAAATCAAATAAACGATTTTTAACCCCCTTAGGGGTTGAATATTTTCTTCAAATTTATATGGGAACACTTCTGAATATAACCAATTCAAATAAGAAAAGAATCATTAAAATCGGTTCATAATTGACGGAGATATCGATTAGCATACATAAAAAAAAATACATACAACCGAACGTAGTAACCTCTTCCTTTTTCGAAGTCGGTTAATTAAAAAGAAAGACCTTGTGACGATTAAGTATGAATTAAATAATGTAATCTTATAAAACTTTATTAAAACAATATCTTGACTATAATTTTACAGCGAACACACTAGGCTATAACAATCTAGTACGCAATAATCTCACATAATTAAAGCGTAGCGTTAATGTATTTTTTTACTTTTCGCTTTACTATAATCCTCTCTCTAATGGATACAACTCCGTCGTCGAACTTTGAACGTTTGTATCTTGCCTTAGGTTAATTTAATTTCAGCTCGTAGCGAGATTTTTTCATTCCTTATCTACCATTTTATAGGAAGAGTAAATTAAATGTGTAACGTTCGCGCGGAACATTGAATACCTTATTTATTCGTTTATTTGAATAACTAGCTGGTAGTCGGGACTTTAATATCTTGGAAATTGGTTTTATTTTAACATTGGAATAACACGTTCTTTCTTTATTTTATTTTTGGTAAGCAATCTTTTAGTAGATTATTACTGCCATTGTCATGTAGGTAATGATATTAAAAGTTTCTTGCGATCATTCCAATGAGATAACAATATGGTGGCCGTCTTCTTAGGACTTTCCAGGGAATTTTTGTGGCAAGTCAGAATCAACGCCGTATAGTGTTATTTCCCATCCACTTCACTTGTACACAGTAACCAAACTATATTACGTAATACACCATGAATATTACAATATATAGTGGCAAATAACACTATGAATAAAATATAAAATCCACTACATGAAATTCCTAAATCCCGCCAAAAACTTTAGAACAACATGTTTTGATTATTTCTTTTAATTGTAATTCTGTTATAATTACTTTTTATGTTAATTCTGTTACATTTTATCACTTCTTCTTAATACCTACGAAAAAGCGTTGTATTATTTAACCTAAATAATAACAGATTTTTGTTTGTATAAAAGAAATACAAAGAAAATTATGTTACAGCTTTAAATTATATGTCAAAGATGTAAATGCCTATTCTTTTTGTTAGTATTGGTTATTTCATGGAATGTATCTGAAACAAATCAGAGAGGAACAGTCTTGTGATATTTCAAAATAGTAGTATTAAAGTCCTTGTCAATCTTCTTGGCCGCTCTGAATATACTCGTTAGTTCGAGCTTGTTCATATTATCTTCAGGGGTTTTAACACAAAACAAAGTTAAAATATTATTATAGGAATGTAAAATTGGCATTTATTTAGCCTTAAAAATGATCTGGCTGTTATACATATAATATAGAACGGATTATACATAAATTTTTCAGTCTGTGTTGAGAGCGGTCAAAAAGTTTGGCGAGGACTGTAATTACGTTCCTCAATCGGACTCGTCCATTATTCATATTACCGGAGTAATAAAAATAGTTCCCAGGTTAATTATTATTATTAATTGTGCGTTGGGGGACGCGTTGTAATAAATACTATCTTTGTATTTCATTATATATGTTAAATTGATGATGATGATTGTTCCGACCGATTTCGGCCGTGGCGATCACTTTGACCCCTAATCAGAGAAATGGCGCTCGAAGCTGGCTTATATAGCCTATCTTCGCGACAACGGAAACGGTCAGATGCGCAGGGTATATTAAGGTGCAGAAGTGTACACACAAGACACAAGTGCACATACTCGTCCTTGTTCTTCTGGTCCCAGTGTAACGGAGACCGGTACGACCGGAGAAGACAGATGGTACAGTATCACGGTGTGAAAGTTACAAGGGGCCAGTACTATCGCGTACTCCCTTAATCGCCTTTTACGATATCCACGGGAAGATATGGGATGGTGCTTCTACTCTGCCGGCACCACCCGGCACAAATGATACTATTTCTTGAATATTATTTATTTGTTTACAATGGGTTGCATTATATGTAATGGTATGGTGTCTGTCTATCATTGCGCGTAGCCGCGAGTGTCGACCTCCGGACCTCCGCCCTGTCACCGCTTCTCTCTCATGCAGCTTTAGTTGCGTTATCAATATCTATACGGAGCCTTAATTACCATCGAAAATTAAATAAGAATAAGTTACTCCCTATAACACCAGCTATCTGCCAATTAAAGTCACGTCAAAATCGGTCCAACCATTTCGGAGATTTACACGAATAAACACAGACAGACAAAAATTGTTTTTCAAAAGTTGTTTATTTTTTTGTTTGCTATTAGTACTGTATACACTTTCATATCCATTAAGTGAAAACCTATTCTTTTTATATTACAAACAGACACTTCACTTTTATCTGACAACTAAATTCGGCTTATGTTCTGACACTGTCTCGACCGCTAAATCTATACTATAATAAAACTGTAGCAAGGTCAAATCTGTACATTAAATATTTTTTGAAAATTTTTATCGGGGTAGACTTTGTTATCGATATAGAAGCCAAAAATAATCTTTTTACAATTTTTGTCTGTCTGTCTGTCTGTCTGTCTGTCTGTCTGTCTGTCTGTCCCTGTGAACACGCATCACTCTGAAAGTACTGAACCGATTTTGACGAAACTTGGCACAGTGATAACTAATATTACGAGATTACATCTAGGATACTTTTTATCTCATAAAACGCAAGGGATTCTCCAGGATCTGCCTGTTTGTCTGTCCCTTCGAACACGTACCACTCTGAAAGTACTGAACCAATTATGACGAAATTTGGCACAGTGATAACTAATATTACAAGGTTACATCTAGAATACTTTTTATCTCATAAAACGCAAGGGATTCTCCAGGATAACGGACGAAAGTCAAAAATTTGTAGTTAATGAAATTTTTGACGGATTTTGGTAAATTTTCATTGTGCTATATATAGCAGACAGATTAGCTAAAAAGATAAGCTATATTTCCCTAAGCTACTTTAAAAAAAATACCAAAAAAAAAACCGCCGGGATTCGAACCGTCGGCTCCGGCGAACCATATAATGTCCAGTACGTTATAACTGAGCTACGGCTATATGACATTTCTACGCGTAATTATCGACCTCATATGAAAAAAATACGTATAAACGAAACTGTCACTTATATGTTGTTACATTTATTTTATTGTATAAAAAATGTTTGCTAAACAAAGGTGACAAGATTTTTTCCTAAAACATAAACCTAGATAATAGTTACATTGCATTGTAGAAGATGAATCTCAACTAGAGTTCTATCAGTACGTGTGTTGTTTCGATATTTGATAAAATTAGTTTTCTAAATGTTATTGAGTCTTGAAGTAGTTGGGTTCAGGTTTGTGAATCTAAGATTAAAATAAATCAGTTGAGGTGTATGCAGTTACTTTTTTTTTCTCGAACTGACCACGCTATTGATCTAGCAAGGTCTTAACAGCTTCACCGGACTACTGTTTGCAGTTACTATGTTGTATTTATACTAATATTATAATGAGTGGTAAAGTTTTGTTTTCGAGGAATGCTTGGTACCTATTACTGGTCCGATTTCAAAAATTCTTTCACTGTTAGAAAGGTATATTATCCGAAGTTCAGTATCTCAGTAAAAAAGGTGGTTTGTATGTCAAAAGTAAAATAAATTCAGTGTTTCATTTATCATTATTTTATTTTATGAATACATTTTATCGTTTAATTTACAATTTAACTCTATCAACTTGATATTTATAATGTAAACTCTACTGACTGTATAGTAAACGTTTACAAAAAAGGGAAAGGAACTTCGTTAGAAACTGGGGGGTCCATAGACCTTTAAAGCTTTTTTTCACATTACCACCAATATATATGTTGGTTGCTACGAACGGGTTATAGGCTTATTTTAAAAGATTTCTCACATACCATCTGGGTATATGTTTGATTGAGTCCCTTGATAGTTTGGATTTATAATTGGAAACCAATGGTGTGGCTGCAATAAGGTTTTAGTTACCTATATTAAAATTTTTCGCGTTTAAAAATACAATTGGCACCAGTGATAACCGATTTGGTGCAGACGAAGTTGCACTGGTCAGCTAGTCTCTAATATAATTCGCAAAACAAAAATAACAAGATAATTAAAAAAAATGAGTTGACTCGTAAAGCATAGCTCTTTTTTTTTCAAGCAACCCGAACCGCAACACGAAAGTAAATCCGTAAAAATATTCATTCCGGGGAAAAAATTGCGGGTTGTAAAAAAGTCCCAGCTTATTTTTTCATATAAAACTGTTGAGTAGAGTTCCAGTGGCTCCCCAGGTGAGGTCAAAGTTGCGGAATTGAATTTTACGATTCTGCGTCTGACTCTGAACACAGAACAGTATAATTGTATGGGTGTTTAAAATTAACTTTACCCTTATATGAATGTTTAAGTGGTTCCCGTATAGTTTGTTCCAGATTTATATAATAACCATTTAATTAAAACTGATACATCGATTTCAAAAGGGACTCCAAAATAATTTCTCTGAAACATAATTAATATTTAACCGGAACATACGTATGGAATTGTTGTTCCCGTAGTCAAACTATGAACAGGCTGTCCCATTTTTTATACGTTGTGTAGTGTTGTATGTACACAGACATGTGTCGTTCCCACTATAAAAGTTCAGTCGCTAGCTGGTGCCAGTTTTTTCTTCTATGACGATAAAAAAGTACCCTATTTTTGTTTGAAGTTTCACCATAATCTCATCTAATGGTAAATGGCTATGTCGTTTAAGATGGTAAACACGCTAAACCTATACCGTGTTATTACAAAAAAGTTAAATACGTATTAAATACCTGGTTTAAAAAAGTTTCCTAATAAATGCACCGCACTCGCCCGAGGCAAGTTCGCGTCATCCTTTTTCACAAGTCTAACCTAACGTAACCAAAGCGAGACAAAAAAGCAAGATGGCGAACATTCAGCGACCGCGGTGCATTTAATATGAGATCTTTTTAAAACCAGGGTTCAATGCGCATTTAACTTTTTTGTTATAACACCGTTAAGGACTGGCTCTAGAGTACATCTGCCGGAATATACTAATAGGTGCTTGGCGACAAATTTTTAACTTGAGAGCGGTAGCTAGCTAGGTGAAATTTCAAGAAGCCATAGCATCATACTTTGGTTCTATCACGATATTTTCCTTCACCGAAAGCTGCGACTCAGTTGCTAGGATTCGAGTCTACGTCCATTGTCGTGGTGTACGAACACGCTATCAACTAAGCTGTCATCACTTTTCCCTTTCATATTAGGCTGTTTCTACATAAAATTTCATTGCGACTAATTTATTTTTATTTTTTTATATCACAGGAGGCAAACGAACGAGCAGGTCACCTGATGTAAAGTGATCACCGCCGTCCATAGACACTAAGAACACCAGAAGAGTCGCGGGTGCGTTGTCAGCCTTTTTATGGGAGGAGGGCATCCTCACTGACCGAACGAAACGCAGCAATGCAAGCACTGTTACTTCACGTCGGTGTTTCTGGGGGCCGGGTAGTACCCCGGGCGGGCCGACCCATTGAAACCAGTAATAGCTACAGCGTGGCTCTACCACCTACCAAACAAATATAGACATTTAGTTTTTTTTTTTTTATGTTATAGGAGGCAAACGAACATGTGGGTCACCTGATGGTAAGTGATCACCAACGTCCATAGACACTTGCAACACCAAGGGAGTCGCAAGTGCGTTGCCAACCTGTGTTTGGGGGAGAGGGGAGTGGGGAAGTGGGGGATGGGGAGGGGAAGAACGGGGAAGGGGAGAGGAGGTGGGTATCCGGCGCTCTCACTGACCAAACGAAACGCAACAATGCAAGCACTGTTACTTCACGTCGGTTTTCTGTGAGAGGGTGGTACTACCCCGGACGAGCCGACCCATTCATGCTGAAACCAGTAATAGTTTCAACGTGGCTCTACCACCTACAAAAGTAGAAGTTAGTAGTAAGAAGGTAACAAAGAGACAGATTTTTGTATTTATGATACTTAAATAGTTCTTGGCCGCGATGATGTGGATTTCACTACACCTCGGGAACCGTTTTTTTTTCTGTCAAATTATATTAAGGACGGAACTAGTGAAAGGCAGCGCGGATGATTTTAAACAGTTTAATATATAAGTCGTTACCGCTCAGCACGGCAGAAAAATATGTGTGCAATATGACAAAGTGTGTTCAATATTTTATAATGATCGTTCGTGTAGTTAACGCGTGAAAGCGCAACAGACAAACTCACATTCGGATTTTGAAAGATTCGTCATTGATGCTCCGCTCCAACTGGTCTTAGCGTAATGATATATAGCCTATAGCCTTCCTCAATAAATGAGCTATATAACACTGAATTATTTTTTTAAATCGGACCGGTAGTTCCTGAGGTTAGTGCGTTCAACTAAATTAGTTAAAGATCCTCCTCCTCTAAAGATACTCCTCTCTCATACTTAACTCGATCTGTCATTAAAATTATAATAACTTATGACAGAATGAACCGATTGTAATGAAACAAAGAATAAAGTATTCCTGAGGATATGCTTTATGATTTTTGGTGGGGTTTTATTGTGAACCCAGTACTTTAATACTGATGCGTGTTCATACAAACAGACAGACAGGCAGACATTTCTAAAAATTCTTTTTCCTAGACACCTACAACTACTTTTCTCACGAAAATTGAACAAATACAGACACGTTAGAGTTACATTCTTATTATATGTACTCGTATAGATTATATCCTTACCTTAAAAAAAAAAAGGATTGTGTGGTTTTATGAAACCACGGTAAAAGTGAAACTGTTTTTCACACTATAGAAATTTAACTAATAATAGTCTATACACTACACGGTCAGCTGCTGCGAACTATAGGCGCCGCCATATTGACCCTGGCTGCTCTGACGAGCGCCTTTCACTTTATCCCTACTTCGCGGCCGACCATCACGCGACATGCAACACACAGACGAAAAAGTTTGAGACGATGTAATAAAAAATTCACTTTAAAAGTTTTACCTCAATTGCATAAAGATCTAATGTACTACACCATTTGCTTTATATTCTCCTGTAATTACATCATGTTTACGGGTGATAACGATTCATTAAATGGGTAAATAAATTAAAAAAACCATCCGAGTGTTACAACGGCATTCTTTATTTAATTAAAAGATCAAAAAAGCGATGTATCACACCCACACGCGCCTTTTAATTCCAAATTAACGTAGCATAATGAGTGTCCATAAAAGGTGTTTCCCTTAATATATCCAAGCGCGTGTGTCGCGCACCCTGTAGATATCGGGCTGGATTACGTGCGGTGAATTAATTGGAGCCACGTTAATCCGGCGCAGTTCTATATTTATGGGCTGCGTATGGGCCGATTACTAAATACTTAATTATGTAATTTATAAATCTAGAAATCACAAATAAAAAAAATCGAGGCAGAGGATTGCCGACACAAGTGAAAATTCAAGACAATGGAGTTCAAACTGTGTTGTCATTTGAGTTTTTAAATTAATTATTGAAGTTATACTTCTTTTGGCGCGTTAGGGAAAATTGATGAGAGTAAATTTTGTACGATAATAATAATAATATTTTAATGTTCCAAGTCAATGTATACATAATTAACAGTAATATTGGTATCTGCACTGGTTACAAACCGTAACCAGTGCAGATACACTTCACACACCGTCACGAAAAACCCACACCCTGAAGTTAGCTATAGTCAACATTTTGTTTCTTTGTATTTGTTGTTTGTATTAAAACTTTCAATGTATTAAATACCTTTTTTCTATTGTTAGTGTCGTTTTTTCTACAAACGTAGAATAAGGCGAAAGATAAAATTATTGAAAAGATTTTTATCTTGTTACGCCAAAGAAGTATAACTTCTAACGCGTGTACATGAGTACGTACACACTTCTTTTTAAATTAATTATAGTGTGAATTATATAAATTTCATAATTTGTAAATAGGAATTATTATCATTAGTCTCTCTTTCACATCTAGGGGCACTACAAATAATCTTAATATATATATTTCTTGTGTGCGTGTGTATGTGACTGAACTCCTCCTAAACGACTGGACCGATTTTGATGAAATTTTTTGTGTGTGTTCGTGGAGATTCGAGAATGGTTTAGATTCACAATTGGACCCGGCAGGTGGCGCTGCGATCGACTTTTAGGATTTTTTTTGTTTTCAAGGCAGGACAACGTCCGCCCGGTCCGCTAGTAATTATATACATTTTTATACAGTTTATTAACTCATCAAACATATGATGGGATGCACAATATGAATACAAAATATAAACATTAGATGTACACAGGCTCTTATACTACGCGTTGCTAGTCTGAAGCAAGCCGTGCAAGCGCAGTACTGTCGGTCACATTTACTAGCATGTCATGACGCGAAATTATAAGTTTATCTCCTGTCAAAAAAATACGCGCCGAAAGCCACTCGAATGCACGAAGAGTATATGTACTGTTGAATAAAATAATTATAAAGATATTAGTTAGAAGAGCAATCGATTTTCTTTTTCATTTTTTCAACACAACGCGGCGCGGCGCTAGTATGCAACGCTATGAGAAAGATATATTTATTCAACACATATTTACAAGTATATACATAAAAAAAGTAAGACAAGAGTTTCATGTTTCAGCATAAGCTGCCAGTTTGCAAATGCAAGCGTTGCAACGCTGGTTTTCAGACAAAGCCTGCTGTAATCTGATACATGGACGAAATTACAAACACACGGACGCACTTACACGACAATTTCAAATTAATACATACGTTTAGTAAAGTAAACCCAGTACTGCCTATATACGATACAATACAATACAATGATTTCATGAAATTGCAGATTTTTTTTCCATTTCTTGAATTATTTATTCCGTTGTGTATGTTGTAGAGCCACGCTGAAGCTATTACTGGTTTCAGCATGAATGGGTCGGCTCGCCCGGGGTACTACCACCCGACCCACAGAAAACCGGCATGAAGTAATAGTGCTTGCATTGTTGTGTTTCGTTTGGTCAGTGAGAGCGCCGGATGCCCAACTTCCCTCCCCCTACTCCCCATCCCCTCCCCACACCCCGCAAACACAGGCTGGCAACGCACTTGCGACTACCCTGGTGTTGCTAGTGTCTATGGACGGCAGTGATCACTTAACATGAGGTGACCCGCCTGTTCGTTTGCCTCTTATGATATATAAAAAAAAAATCAATTTACTTACATTTCATGAGACACTTGCATTACTCCTTGACACTGGACTAGGAACCTATTACTTTTGGCGAAACCTTACAATGATCTCGCCTCAGTATAATTTCAATCAGTAGCTGACTGAGTCAACTACTTTTAATCTATATAGATATATCTTTACGTAATGCTCCAGTATATGATGAAATCACAGACCAGATTACTAAAAAAGGGAGAGGTGTTAAACTCAATCAATGCATCAAAGAGTAAAAGATAAAGATTCAATTTCAAAGTAATTGCATCACTTTTCATGGCGCCACCCATTAACGTAGCCTTTTTTAATCCGATTTTTTCCGGTTCGGTCCGGATATTGCCGGAGGAGTAACGGGCCACTTACCCGAATGTATTGTGGGGCCTCTTGGACGCTAACTAGTGCTCTTCGAGTTTCTAACCCGTTTAACGGGTTTTAATAGATTGGATTCAGGATATATTGAGTCAATTTATTTAGGCGATCCGTGCCATAGTGCCTTTGGTTTTTTTTTTGTAAAATTTAGTAGATGCCTATGATAATATTTTCTTTGAAAGTCTGTCTTAATTGTTATTCTTATGTAAGATAGGATAAAATGATCACTTTCCACTGATAGGTATAGTTAGTATGTTTAAGTGAATATTGGCGACGGTATATTTAGGTAAAATGTATAATAAACGTTGAAAAATATAAAAAATACAATAAGAAGCGCATACATATTGACAGGGGTCCAGTAAATAAAAAAATATACCTTTTATTCAGAAGAAAGCAATGTTCCTGAAAGATAAATCAAATCTATATCGAGGCGAGTGAAGCTGAGGGCAAATTCACCTTATAATATTAAAATTATTCCCCTTCATTGATCGGTAGTGCTTTTGACAAATATTTTTATTTATCTTTATTTTATTTAGGGATTTCGCTCCACATAGAACACGCAAGTCCCATCATACCCTAATCTTAGCATATTTACAAATATTTCCTAGAGTTAATCATAAACTTCCATAAAATCTTGGCTTCTTCACTTGCAAGTGCAGACATGATTCTATGGAATATGCCCTGATGTAATGCGTTAAGCTTTAATATTAATAAAATTTTATACCTGACCTCAGACGCTTAAACTAAGGAAATTTGCTATTTACTTCTAAAGTAACATTAAATTACAGCCTAAGGACCGTCAAGTGTCAAGGCAATCCATTAATATCACAAAAGCCAATTCCGCAGAGGAGTTTGTCTATTCTCAAAAACAACAACCGGGAGCTTACTTATTGAGAATCAATGTTCAGCTAAAAGGTAAGTAGGTACTTGTTTTACCCTCCTTAATTTTAAAGTCAAATCCTTATACCGCGGGGTATTCCGGGCACGTCTGCCGTCGGCCCGTTGGACCGGAGGTACCCACGGGGTTGCTTTGCAACGCAAATGCCCTTATTGCGAAAGGTTTAAAGTTTCCTTTATGACAAAGTTGAGATAAACGCCGTCACGAATATTTCATGTATTAAATTGTCAGTATTCCAGCGTCAAATAATAATTAATGAACTTTAAATACGATTATGCAAAAAGGTCACAAAATGTAGTGTGTACTAACAAATTTATTTGTTTTATTTTTTCATCTTTCAATTTATTTCATAATTTCGAGTCATGAGATGCTAGTAAGCATAATTGCGCTTGCGCGGCTTGCGACAGGCTAGCGACGCGTAGTATAGGATCTTGATATGATATTGATAGGATATCGAATATTGATAATTTGTATTTTTTTTTGCTTAACATATATTTGATTAATTAATGAACTGTATAATAAAATGTATATAATTATGGCTCGGAGGACCAATAGATGTGAAAAACAGACTAATAAAATAATTTCAATTTACAAATCAAGAAATTTAAATAATTCCTACTATCTATACTATAATAAAACTGTAATAAGGCCAAATCTGTACATTAAATATTTTTTGAATATTTTGATCGGGGTAGACTTTATTATCGATATAGAAGCCAAAAATAATCCTTTTACAATTTTTGTCTGACTGTCTGTCCATGTGAACACTTATCACTCTGAAAGTACTCAACCAATTTTGACGAAACTTGACACAGTGATAACTAATATTACAAGGTTACATCTAAGATACTTTTTGTCTGATAAAACGCAAGGGGTTCTCCAGGATAACGAAAGACAAAAATGTGTAGTTAATGTAACTAAACTTTTTTGCGACACCTTAGTACAAGAGCCAGCGACGTTGGAAGAAAAAGAATTTTAGAAAATCTGGTTCTTTAATATGAAGATATATTATGCCCTTCCAAAGAGGATTCAGAATACCTGGTAGCCGGTTAACATAGTGTTTTTTAATGCGCATCACACACACCTTTACAGGTAAAAATTTGATTTAGGATAATTTTTTTTCAGTAACTTTTAAACGCTATTAAAAACATGAATTTATCACTGCCAGACAATTTTGTTATTGACAATAATGTGCCCATGTTAATGACAATAATAGTTTGGATTCACAATTGGAAACCGTAGGTGTGGCTGCAATCGGGCTTTTTTTTATATTATAGGAGGCAAGCGAACAGGTGGGTCACCTGATGGTAAGTGATCACCGCCGTCCATAGACACCAGCAACACCAGGGGAGTCACCAGTGCGTTGCCGGCCTGTGTTTGAGGGACGGGGTGTGGGGGCAGGAAGAGGGGGAGTGGAGACGGGGGCGAGGTGGGTATCCGGCGCTCTCACTGACTAAACGAAACGCAACAATACAAGCACTGTTACTTCACGTCGGTTTTATATAAGAGGGTGGTACTACCCCGGGCGAGCCGACCCATTCATGCTGAATACAATAATAGCTTTAGTGTGGCTCTACCACCTTCAAAAGGTTTTAGGTTTTGGTTGCGCCGCTTTATGTATGTTTGAAAATTCCCGCATTATGGATTAAATCGCGTCACTTTGAAGCCCGACCAATTAATTGCGATCAGGTCACGCCATCTATCTAGCCCAATCATCCTTTCCTGGCACATGCTAGTTCGGTATCGCGACGCTCGCGCCGCCAATAGTTTTCGATTGCGGCCGCCAGTGTCCAGTGTTCGACTGTTGCCGCCATTGTGTTACTTCGTCTGCTAACATTCGAGCCGCGCCGCATGCTAACATTTTGAGTTTTTGCATGGTCGAGTGAGAAATAAACACATCGCTACATACGTGCCGACATATATTATAAACAATAAGTGTGTGAGAGAAGACCCAGTGGAAAGAAACGAGAATCACCTAGCCGGCTAGCCACGTGGAGACTGCATCGCCGCGAGGTATGTGCCAAGTTTCCTTCCTAACCTGGTCTCTTTAATCGTGACTGATCGCAATAGTTGAATATCAAATATAGCACCCCCGCAAATACAGTCCACTTAAATTGAACATAGATACCCCCGCTCGCACGCCCCCGGTGACGTCGACATCGCCGCGGCGTCACCAGGTTTATTAAAATTTTTCTCGTTTAAAAATACAATTGAAACCGGTGATAACCGATTTGATGCAGACGAAGTTGCACGGGTCAGCTAGTATTTAATATAAAATACAAAACAGAACACAGTCATTCTATTGTATTAAGTTTTCACTTCTGTTGGCAGTCCTTATGACGACCTCGATTTTTTAAATATTATGAACAGCACACAGACGTGCAGTGCACTTGATAGTAAACGGTTATCACATTTCTTAGCATATATGTATATAACAATGTACGTAATAAGAAACATGAAATATCTCTGTTCCAGTACAATGTTATATAAACAGTTGACAATTGGCAACTGGTGGTTTATTATGATTTTTAATTCCTTCTGAAAATATGTCTAATATAAACGTCACGTTAATGTATTTATCGCTACATACATAATATGTAAAAAGAAAGTCCTCCGCTATGTCTGTCTGACTGTCTGTTCGCGATAAACTCAAAAGCTACGGAACGGGTTTTCACCGATAGATAAAGTAATTCACGAGAAAGGTTTAGGTACATAATGTGTCAAGATTCTTTTTGTTATCAGGGCAGGATAACGTCCGCAGGGTACGTTAGTATGCTATAAATTGAGTATATACTACAATATATTATGCAAGGACTTGACCATTCGTAACTGAAAGTAGATTTCGTTGTTTTCTTTTGTTCTGTCTATATTATAGCTGGGAAAAGTGGTTACAAAAACGTTTAATTTGTAAAGAAAAATGTTTTACTGTTAATGCTCTTAGGTACAAAAATCTTGTATAAGAGGTTGCGTCAAGAACAAACCATGTGTCAGGATCACGCGGCATAGTACTTCACTGATATAGGCATTCACAGTTCGGCCATTCTCAGTAATGCCGGATAATAAATTTTGTCATGTAGCCAGTCTGCGTTTGCCCCGAATACATCGCCACACGCTACAAAGCTTGTGTGCACTATTACTTCCTTCTACCTTAGCGTACTTTCCGGCTTATTTATAGTACTTAATTATTGCGTCTTTATAAGTCGTGGCGTGAAGCTCATAGCCGATAATACTCTTGAATAATAAGGCTATAATTTTGTAAATATGTGAATCCAGAGTTTAACGTGTTCAAACAGACAAAGAATCTTTAAGTTCTATAATATCTACATATATAAATCGGCAGTGGCGATAAAGTTAAGGACACTCTCCCCTCCTTTGTTTGAGATCCGATTTTGTTCGATCCTTTTTCTTTGGTACCTATCGACGTGCTTCAGATATAGCTTTAAAAAAATTGTCTTTTTTTTTGTTTTTTATTGTCGAAGTACGACGACTTCATTAATTTTGTAGTATTAATTTACTTATCCTTTTAGTGTTTTTTCATTACACAAATAAACATGTTTTAGTTGAATCTCAAATGTACGGTATAAGAGTCAGTCACTATGACGTATTTACGAATCTCACTATAGACCACTAACGGTCGAACACAAAAACATTTTAAAACTCGGATCATTATCTCAGAATTAATCACACTCGAGTATTTTCAACGAGAATGTGATAAACATCAAGCTCTAATTTAATTAGTGGAGATAGGCCGCTAGGGGGCACTTGATACAGGCAAACGAAATATCAGTCCGTTTTGAACCAGATATGCCTGATAAGCGGTTACGTAGTATTTTAAAGTCAAATTGGCTATAGCGAAATATTCAAAGCCAACCCGTAGCCTGTTCCGACTTGCAAATTGTGAACTCCCTTCCCGTTGTGTATTTTGTTTTATTGTATACAACTCCTTTACCGCAACAAACGTATACAGCTATTATACTTTTTTGTTAGATAAGGAAGCTATATGTTGACTAAGCGTAATAATACTTGGATATATATTAATATTGTAATATTCTAAGCTGGAGGGTTTGTTTGTTTCTTTGGTTGAACGCGCTAATGTCAGATACTACTTGGTTGCACCGCTTTATATATATTTGAAATTCCCGCATTATTGTGATCAGATCGCGACACTTTCCCTCCCCGCTTAAGTACCCCTTCCGGGCACATGCTTACGTTCTGTAGCGCGTCGAACACGCCAGAATCGTTTCCGCGCCGCGTGCAAGAACAGTTTGAATTTTCGCCTGGTTGAGTGAGTAAGAATAAAACGCATCGCTCCGCATATAGTGCCTGCCGACATACTCTATAAACAATAATTGTTGTGTGAGACCTTTTGAAACTAGACTTTAGTGTCCGTCAGTGTTGTGACGGAGAAAAAACAGTGGAGTGCAACGAAAACAATCATCTAGCCGGCTAGCCACGTGGAAACTGCAACGCCACGAGGTATGTGCCAAGTTTCCTTCCTAGTCTTGTCTTCCTCGTCGTATCTGATCGCAATATAGTTGAGTATCAAATATAGCACCCCCCGCAAATACAGTCCACTTAGATAGATAGCATAGGAACATCCCCTTCGGCGGCGTCGAGAACGCAAAGGCGCCACCACTACTGATCCTATTTGAAAAATTCTTTGTGTTAGATAAGTCATTTATCGAGGAAAGCTATAAAATTTGTGGCAAAATATTATTTCGACCAGTGCTTTTCAACCTTTTTCAACTTTATTTTTATTTTACAAATGTTTTAACATGTTTACTTTTTGTCATAATCAAGGAACAGTTAAAGAAGACATAATCAAATAAGTGAAATGTGAATATGAGTCACACGTATCTATTTTATTTTTGTGAATTTGTATTTACCCCTGGATTGTCTAAAACTATAAACAAGGGTTTAAAGCTCCATACAAACGAATGTAAATTTTATGATGCACTCGTCAAGAGACTACTGGTAGCATAAGCTTAAAAAATGTAAAGTATTCATTACAAAATTCGAAATAGTTGAACAATAACAGATTATATAACCTCAAATTATAATTTAAAAACTTGCCTAGATATCTAAAAACATGATTCGCCATTATGAGATCTGAATTTCGTTTAATAACATATTCTTAAATAAAATATTTTTTAAATTTCTTTTATTTTTCTTGGGGTCGCTAGAACCACTAGTCTAGACTATTAAAATATATATAATTAGTATAGTACGTACTCGTTTAATTCTATTGTTTGCAAGGTATTCGAGTATTTTCTTGTACATACCCTACTAGAACTCGCAATTTGAAAATGTTTCCATCAAGCATCACATTGCCAAATGACACCAAATGTTTAAGTAGATTTACGTGTTTTTAAAACAAAAAAACCGGGATTCAATGTGTTTTCACATAAGTGGATAAGTGTCTTAATGTCAGAGATTTTATTTCGTAAATTATTGCCAAAGGACACGGAAGTAAATTTAGGAGTACACAATTTTCAACGGGTTTACGAGATGATAAAAGGTAGGGAAGTTCAACGTCTTTTTGCATAAATTGTTCAGCAGAAGTTTTACTTCTAGAATTCACATCTTATAGAGATTATGGGTTATATTCAGAGTGAACACGAATTAATGGTCTGGTAAATCTATAGATGTATTCCGGTAGTTACAGTCTTTTTTTTTCGAACTGACTACGCTATTGGTCTACCAGACTTTACTGCTTCACCGGAGTAAGGCAAGCGCTTAAGACACTTCGCCGCTTGGCAACAAGGTCAAGTGTGCCAGAGGGGCCAAACCTAGGCTTGGGCTGTTGCCTTGGGTGCAACACTGTGAATCTGTCTAAGCCGGATAGCTACAATCGAGAGTACGTGTAATAAGAAAGGCTGATTATTATTAGAATATTTAAAAATCATGACCTTGTCTATAGAGGAAAAGTTCATTTAATGGTACGAAATAAGTTCCGAAATTACTAATTCGTATTCTATAAATTATTTCACTAAAAACGGTTACATTCTCATTTTGTGTCATCCTAACTAGTCTTAATTAACCCTAACTAGTAATATCTATACATATCATAAAAATGTAAATCAAATATTATATGTATAGATGTGCTTCATGATCACCAAGAAAATCATAAAGCATATCCTCGAGAGGAACTTACTCTTTGTGTCTCTCTGTCTCTCTCTTCTGTCACTCTGTGTTTGTAAAAGTTATTGTAATTTGAATGACGGCTCGAGTTAAGTACAAGAGAAGAGTAGTAATCTATATTACTATTATGTAGGGTTTGTTTGTTTGGTTTGAAACTACTGGTCTGATTTGAAAAATTTCAGTGTTAGATAGCTCATGTATCGAGGAAGGTTATAGGCTATATATCACGCTAAGACCAACAGGAGCGGAGAAACAATGTAAAAAGTTCCAAAATCGTTTTTTTTTCTTTTGAGAGCTTCCGTTACGTGTTAGCATTAGGCCAAAATAACTATCGACGCGGACGAAGTCGCCGGCAGAAGCTAGTATAAAATAAAAACTTACAATCAATGATATTATAACTAAAATAGTTATAAAATCGTTGGTTACAATAGAATAAATAAATAATACAGTTCGATTAATACTTTATTTTATGGGCTTTTAAATACCTATTTTTAAATATCATAACGCCTTCAGCAGTACGAATGAAGACATGGTACTCTTTTATCTCGTATTGCAACTGAGAAACCAACTTTTTAGAAAAAAATATATATTCAAGGCCAATTTAAGCAGTATCTTTATAAACTGTAACCCTATGAGTTATTTTTATGTCCGAGTATATTATATTATGTTACTGTAAAATTTAAAAAAAAAATTATGTAGTTTGTGTATGAAAGAGTAATAACATCTACTCAGCTTCACAAACTTTCTCATTTATCATATAAATTGGATTAAAACTATAAGACATGCCTACTTTAATCACAAAACATTCGCTACACCCCAGTTCCTCTGCAAAGCCTCGACGCAGGCTATTCCGGCGTAAATAAAATCAAATTTGAGAGACAATTCCCTCCGAAAAACCCATTATATCTCCTAACAAACCGTGTAATGTCTTTAAGTAAGCGACAATAAATGGAGGATAATGACGTCATAAAAGCTACTCATTTTTCTCGCGAGCTGTTTCAGCGTCGAACGTGTGGATTTGTCATATTTCTTTATATTCACCGGGGGAAGGTCGAGATTGTGCACAATAAAAACGATATTTATCAAGATTATTTTAGGGTTCCTTCGGACATGGGATATTAATAAAAACTATATTAATTATCATTTTAATAGAAAAATGTAAAGGTTTTTATTTTTGCGTAATCAAAAATGTTTCCGTTTTTTACCTGATTATGCAATTAGGGTATTGATTTTGGAGTGTATCGACTTGTATTATATGTATATTGCTTTGGCGTGCTGACATAGCTTAACGGATTTAAGGGAGGAGGTTTTTTTATATAATATGAGCCAAACGAACAGGCGGGCCACCTGATGTTAAGTGATCATCACCGTCCATAGACACTTGCAACACCAGAGTCGCAAGTGCATTGCCAGCCTGTGTTTGGGGGGAGGGTGAGTGGAGAAGGGGAGGGGGGGAGGTGGTTAACATCATCAATAATCATTAAATGACAATATTATTTAAAAAAAATCACTTTCTGCGTGTGTTCTTAAAGTTCTACTAAATTACGCTACAGATTTTGATACGGTGTTCACTACCATTTAAAAGATATCTACTGGAATGGCTATATGCATATACATACACGTATATTAGAAAGTGGAATAGAAGAAGAATATAATACCGTAGAACCTCGTTAACTTAAAAACCATGAGATACACAAAATATTTTAAGTTTTTTTTTTAATCATAGGAGGCAAACGAACAGGCGGGTCACCTGATGTTAAGTGATCACCGCCGTGCATAGACAACACCAGGGGAGTCGCGAGTGCGTTGTCAGCCTGTTTATGGGAGGAGGGCACTCTCACTGACCGAACGAAACGCAACAATGCAAGCACTGTTACTTCACGTCGGTTTTCTGTGGGTCGGCTGATAGTACCCCGAGCGAACCGATCCATTCATGCTGAAACCAGTAATAGCTTCAACGTGGCTCTACCACCACTAAAAAGTTACAGAGTTTTTGATTTATCAAGGGTTTATGTTAGAGAGTAATTGATGAGTTAATATACGGTTCCTATTTTTACCTGAATGCGCCATAGGAAGTAGTAAAATAAAAGTACAAGATACACGTTACATAAAAATAAAACTTTATTTCAAGTTTCGTCTATTGAAAAAGACTGTTTTTGTTTTAAACAGTTCGATCATGGATACATCGATTTGATTTTCTATGATAAATAGAGAGGTGAGATTATATACTTATTGCTTGTATTAACAACTTAACTTGTAAACACGTTCGAGCACTAAATTTCGTGAAACCTTTTGTTTTGTACATTCATTCGAAATGAGTCATTGGCAGACAGTTTATGTTATAGAGCTCGTCGAAACATTTCTTTATGTAACTGAGGGCTAATACCATAGAATTATGAAACCGCTTAACTACGCGCAGGTTTGTTACTCTATGGCTAATACGGAAATTATTAGTTTAAGTTATAGAGTGTACGTATTTTAAGTAATAGAGATTTTGAGTGATGAGGGGAAGGGAGCAGATTGTTTTTTGAAATTATAGAGGTATTTACTTTATTTTAGGTTGTGTTATTGGTGTTCTACTATATACCTAGTCTTGCTATAAATACTGAAACAAAGAAATATAATATTTTCTATTGCAAATAACATTTATTACTTTTACAATGTGTTAGTTTAATACATAAATATATAACTATTTAAAATATAAAAAGCTTATTCAAAATGGTCTCCATTGGCTGCAATACAGTCCCTTAAACGTTGAGGCCAGTTGTCAATAGAAGCACGCACTCTTTCCATGGGAAAATTCTTCACTGCCAATCGTACAGATTATTTTAGGTACTCCAAATTATCATGGCGTTTAGAGCAAGCCGTACGTACTCTCTAAAACTGACCATAAATCATAATCCAGCGGATTAAGATCGGGACTAGACGACGGTCAGTCTTCAGCTCTGATGAAGTCCGAAACGTTCGTTTCCAACCAAGACTGCGTAGACCGAGCTTTATGACCCGGTGCCGAGTCTTGCTGGAAGGACCATTCTTGGTTATTGAACATGGTGTTGTTAAGAGGCTTCACTACCTTCTCAAGAATGGTATCTTGAAACACTTGTGCCGATGTTTTGATACCTTTCTCATAAAAGTATGGCTAGTAGTAGTAGTAAGTCACTCCTTCATAGCTAATACCCCACCAGATCATCACTGAAGTCGGATAGTGCCCACATTGCACTCTGTCGACTAATTAATTGGGAAGCTTCCTTAGAGCTTTGAGCATAAATACGGTCATTTTGTTTGTTAAAATGTTGCTCAGTTGTAAAAATTTTCTCATCCGTAAACAAATTTTTTCGGTGACCTCCCTTTGCGTACCGCTTCAGTAGTTGTTTCAATTTTAGCACCCTATTCTTTTTTAAATTATCAGTTAAGAAATGACTAGTACGTCTCTTACAGGCTGCAAGTCCTAAGTCATCTTTTAAAATACGCGACATGGTTCTAGCTGCTATGTTCATCTCCTGAGATAAAATCTTTGCTTTCGGACAGGATTTCTTCTTGTTTCCCTTACGGCTTTGATCACCTTTTTCGTACGAAGTCTACGTGGACGGCCAGATCTTTTTCTGTCACAAACAGAGGAGGCCTCATTGTACCTATTAATAGCCCGGTACACAAACATTTTACTAATACCAAGCGTATGGAGAGTTTTAAATATTACATTTGACTCCATACCTACTTTATGTAATGCAATCACATCGATTCGGATCTCTTTATCACCCCACTCCATTTTAATATCGCAAAATATTGTAAAATGTATTGGCGCCACAATGAGAAAACTCAATGAATAATCATATAAAAACGACAGATTCCAAATTCAAATGTAATATTTTGTTTATTTTTAATGGTAACAGTATTTATGGCCAGACTAAGTATAATAAAGATGATAGAAGAAAGTATGAGTTTATTGGTAGCGCGATATACAAGATGATGTTCTGGGAGATTTTATTTAAAAAGACGTATAGAAAAGTCTACGATAGTAGTATACTTCATCTCTTCAAAATTAAATTAATGAGTACCTAATAATATGTTAATGATTATGAAATAACGCGTAACAAAAAAAATATGTTTACATGAAGATACTTACGAAGCTTCTTTGATTTTGATATACTGTTAATGTCGAAGTGCCAAAAACTTGATCAAATTGTACATGCACGTTAATTACTTGAAAAATTATGGTGCCATATAAATTAATTAATTATACCCGCGTAAAGCAAGAGCGCATAGCTAGTATGATATATAATAGGAATATATGTAGGTAAAAACGAAAGATTTTTGAAGTTATACTTCTTTTGGCGCGTTAGGGATAAATGATGAGAGTAAATTTTTACGATGCGCGCACACACCGTCACTAAAAACCGACACCCTGAAGTTATTACGATGCGTGCGCACACCGTTACGAAAAACCGACACCCTGAAGTTAGCTATAGTTAACATTTTGTTTCTTTGTATTAAAGATTTCAATGTATTAAATACCTTTATTCTATTGTTAGTGTAGTTTTTTCTACAAACGTAGAATAAAAATTTTGAAAAGATTTTTATCTTGTTACGCCAAAGAAGTATAACTTCTAACGCGTGTACATAAGTACACACACACTATTTTTCTCTCATCAATAATCAACAGAACTACTCGTTCATTGATATTAATTAAAAAATAGTATTATAGCAGTTAGTTCCTTTTTTCCATGTATTCCATTCTACTTGTCAATATGGCAAATAACTTTGATTAGTATCCAGTAATAAGATCGAATACAGACGGAATACAGACAGTTTAAAGCTTTCCATCCTTTCCCTCCATTTTGAAATGCTTGCGTAAAACAAAACGCATGACCGAATGATTCAAGCGGCCCTAGCGACAAACAAAACAAAATAAATAAAACTTTACCGCGCTTCCAAACAACGTCCGCATCACTGCGCGAGTATTTCCTTAAAATGATTGAAAATGTGCACCTAAACTGTAATTTTAAAGACGAGAAAGTGAATCAAGAGAAGCGACGACCCAATAAGTTCAAGTATCCTATTATTCCTGACATTTGTTAATCTTAAACACAGACAACATAAAATAATACAACATTATAATATAAATAGATTATCAACATAACTCTGACAACTATAGAACAATGGAATATGACTCTTATCTTCAGTATAATGTGTAAAGCAAAGTGATATTTCTTATCAAAACGTAACCAGAATATTTTGTATATTTTCTAAATACTTTTTTTTTTTGTACAAATAAAGAAATATCTAAAAAGAATCTCTTACGTTATTCTGTTTATTATGCGTCAGTTTACAGCTACCCCTTCCGTATCTCTGCTGACGCTATTGTTCGGGCGTCTTAAAAACTGTTTAAAACAAACAAAGACAGTAAGACGTAGATAAATCGTCCGAGATTGTATTGTTTTGTTGAGTACAAAATTCGACTTTATATTTAACGTTTACTATGTAAGTACCAGTGAAGGATTTAGTAAAGTGGATGTGAGACTAGATCACGTTAATCAAACTCACAAATCACAATCGTTGTAAGGTGGCTTTTCTATCAAATATGTAGGAGATAGTTAATATTAGTGAATTCAAAGCTATAGTAAAGTAAGCTAAATATCGCATTTCAACCAAATATAAGTGGTGTATCGGAGTGGGTAAGATTTGCTTAGTTCCGTGCTTCATGTAGCCACACCATTCGCGCATCCATAACTCACGTCCTTAGTTCGCGTACTTCACTTCAATAATGAGTATCAAAAATAGCTTCAATACACCTTTTTTCATCAGACCTAACGATAATCAAACGATCTTATTGGTAAATATACACAGACATTGTTGATATGCAGTTTAGTAAAAAGTAATATATGCCGAACGATTGGAGGGATGCATACGTAGGGCGAGTGATTGATAGATGAATATTTCTTTTAATTATATATATTATTATTATATGTAATGTTATATATTATTATTAAATAACCGTATCACTTCAGAACGTATTTGGCTAATTCTTTTTTTGTTGTGTTTGTTATTATCAGGATATGGTTTTTATGAATGAAATTGTTAGAAGTATTGTACGAAAATGAAAAGTTTGGGTTAAAAAATCTTCCTATAAAAAAGTGAGAGAGTGAGTGAGACAAAAGACATTAGGGAGATCTTTAAAAATGTTAGAAAACTAAACTTTTTAAAGGTATGAAATAATGACTAGGGAAATTATAAAATACTTAGCTGGAGCAAACATAAAACTGAAGTCTCGGTGTATCGGATAATGTTTATACGTCATTAACCCCGCGGAAGGGATACAGCCGTGTCTCGTATAAAAAATAAAAAAAAACTTTAAAATAAACCCTGAAAACTTTTTATGGTTGGTTCTGATATAAGGTGCACATAGTTCTAAACGATATACGATTTCTTCAAGTCTACATTTAACATGAACTATCGTTCTGCTTGTCTTATTAGTTAAAATCTTCAAGTATATTTCGCTAACTCGTGTACTACTAAGTAACATATTTTCTACCATGTCTCAGCACATTAAACCTAAACCTGTTATTACCAAAAAGTTAAATACGTATTAAATACTTGTTTTAAAAAGGTTTCGTAATAAATGCACCGCGCTCGTCAGAGGTAAGTTCGCGTTATCCTTTTTGGTAAGTCTAACCTAACGTAACCTAAGCGAGACAGAAGAGTAAGATGGCGAACATTCAGCGACCGCGGTGCATTTAATACGAAACCTTTTTAAAGCCAGGATTCAATACGTATTTAACTTTTTTGTAATAACACCAAAAATGTTTATAATTAACACAATAAAGATAGCATATAAAACGCCAGTACTACTTCTAATAACAATACATCCATCTCCTTTTTTTGTAACTGACTACGCTATTGGCCCGACGAGCCTTCACAGCTTCACCGGGTTACTAAGGTAATCGCTTAAGGTACTTCTTCAATTGGCAACAAGCTAAGGGTGCCAAAATGGTCGATTCTCGGCTTTGGCTGTTGCCTAGAATGCAGCACCGCGTATCTGTCTAAGCTAAACTAAGCTAGCTATATATATAAGAATACTATACTACTGTATATAGAGAATACATATACAAACTGCATGTGTATCTTACGAGTTTAAATATCTATGTCGTATCTGAACCCATTTCTCAACCTTGTCTCTGTAAGATCTACGGATTCAATCCATGGAAATTTTTTTTTTCTACATATCACTACCTACCTTAAGAGTAATAAGTTACCCTCACCAGAGAGATAGAGCTGATTGGTGAAGTCAGAAGCCACAAGCGGTTACGACGTACGATGGTCTCGTGGGAATGAACTAGCCGCAACAAAAGTGGAATGAATCATAAATCTCGCTTATTGTTCAGATTCGGTCCGGCACACTGTATTAGCCAACGTACAGATTAGTACACTGTGTAAGTTTCTTTTTCTATATCCCTTTTATTTTGATTCTTTCCACAAACCAATTAGTATTGACAAAGACAATATTTACAGACTGTCATTCGTGACTTGCACTTACTGAACCCTGACGATAAAAATATAAGGAAGCTATATTCTCAGTCCCAGTTGCTAGCAACTACACTATATAAAGCTATACTTGTCATAATAACGTCGCGTGGTTGACATCGATGACAACTCAGTGTTAAAGTGCATGGATATGGCGTCAAATAATATAGATTTGAAAATAATTTACATTGCAATGAGCTAAACTTTCGGATTAGGGAAAACATCGTAATGATAGCATAGCGTAATGTTAGAGCTTTTTCTAAGTTTGTCTGGCTAACTGTCACCCTCAACTTGAAACTCTGTAGCAAAATACTTATAGATGGTTTTGAGCAGCTGCACTTAATAACCAAAGTACTACTCTAGTCGAGTAAAATTGTAATCAAACACTAAAGCCTACAGAATAAAATGGTTACTTTATGGACCATTTAGTAAAGGTTATTGTCCAATAGTCCTACACTTCCCACGAAATTGAATACAGTTAATTTATCCTGTGTAAATAAAAAAAATGTAATTGTTTTCAAATAAAAGAAGATAAACATAATTGATTTGTAGAATGTTCAATCAACACCCGATTGCGTGGATGAAAGAATTGGAAAAGGAACTAAATCTAGGAGTAATTGAAATACTGTACATAACAATATTAGGTATTATAGTATGAACACGAACGGTAAGCCTACATAATACCCGGTCCTTTATGTGCTCCGGCCGATCACTAAGATGATATTGCCCTACGTCCGCCAGAAGCCATTGTAATTTGTAATGACTCGGCTATTATCATCTCATCCCTTGACGTTGTATGCAAAGTTATTATTCTTTTGTTTATTTTGTTCTAGTCATTACAATCACATCATCAATGCACCAGTAATGATCAACTCCATTTCTTCGTTTTAATTCTAATGCCATAACTTCTTCGTTCTCTTGTGAAAGACTCTGTTCTTTTATAGGACCTACATGTTTTGTCCAAATTGTGAGTTATCTCTTAGTTGTTTATTGTAATTTTGTAATTACTAAATAATTTCTTTCTTTCTTCCTTCTCACTCCTCCTCCTATCTTGCTTCTCGCTTCTGATACGCCATATTATTTCTCTTTGACCAATACTAAATTAACTATTATATTTTACATTTACTGCTTAGTCCCTACGGGAAGAACCAACATGAGTAGAATTATACAATATTCGGACAAGTCCTCTATGCCTGTAAAAGTCTTTGAAATAGCGATTCATTCGCTTCAAAGATTAAACTGAACAAACAAAAGATACTTAAATTTTGTTTATATCTTTTGTTAAACTACGTATGTAGTTCATGAATCTAAAACGTATTTTTTCTTTATCTTGTTCCTTTGTTACCTTTATCTTATTCAACATCAGTAATTTATTTTGACATTACACTTGAAATACAAGTATTGTAATTTATATCAGAATTTAAATCAAATCCATTAAGAGATTTCAGCTCTAGTATAACCTAGTTTTAATGCGAATATTTCCTAGCCTCCATTATCAATTTGTTTTCATTAAAAAACTGGCTTAGCTTAATAAAGTATTATAAAATATCATCAAACATATACACTGTTTTTTATTACAAGATTGTGCCAAAGAACTGTAGGTCCTAGGTTCTGTAGTCGTTTATTGATACTATTTTTGGGGAATGACTTAAAACGGAATAATTGTGGAAGAGATCTATGCCTGTCATATAATGTTTTTATTTTGTTCTCATAATCTCGCGTTATTTTCTCTTGTTACTAGCTCTTGCTCGCATTTCGTACGAGTTAATGTAAATTTGACCTATCCTTCTGGAACAGCATTTTTTTTTGGATATTTCTGTACCATTTGGTACCCTAGTTCTTTTTTATACTCCTGTCAATATGTATTTTAAAAAAATCATAATGATCGGCGGGTTAGTTAAGAAAGCGTAAAAAACATATTTACATTCGCATTTATAATATTAGTTTCAGTAATACTGGTAAGATCTTGGGTAATATGGAACTAAGGACGTGGAATATGAATTCTAGAATAGCGCAAATACTCCATAGAAAGTTCTAACAAGAGATTTAGCATTTCGCTAGAACACTGAGGTCCACATTAAATAGTTTGTAAATGGAGTAATCGCCCAGTCGATAATGACAATAGTAATCTTCAACAGTGGAAATTGGTTGCGAAAGTTAGAGAGAGCGCAATCGAAAGAAGATTTGGGACAGTGGTTGCGAAGCCCTTTCGGTAAAAATATATGTAATACTAACAGTGCGCGCGACTTCAGCCGTCTGCCATCATCATCACAATCATCTGAATGTCTCAAGTCCATATACTTATCTACGTTTCTATAGTACTTTAGTCGCGTCGTCTACAATAACTTTTGATGGAGTGAACCGATTTTAATCACACAAAGACTAAAAGTTACTCGAAAGTATGCTTTATGATTTTTATGGTATGAGGTGTTATCGTGAACGTACACTTTAGCAGTGATGCATGTTCAAACAAACAGACAGATAGACAGACAGACGTCATTTCATTACCTATTCCTAGACACGTACAACAATTTTTTTCACAAAAATCTAAAAAGTACATTCATGTTATATTTACATTCTCATTATGTGTATAGAAGATAAATCCTCAGTAGTTGAAACTTTCCTATAGTGTATACTTTCTAGATATTAGTTTTCCTCTGAGTATTGAGAAAGAAATATAAACAACCTTATATGTTATATTAATATAATAAATAAATCTCCTCGGCATCATATCCGTTTCACGCCAAAATATTTTATTTAGTGCGCTCTTTTGGCAACGCTTCGCTTATATTTTATGACACTCGGTCAAATCCCTAATGTTATTCGATGGTTTTCAATTTCCCGCCAGCGATATAGGCTTTTCGTTCGGCGCCCACGTTCCTCGATGCTGTAATAAAATATATAGGGTAGATAAATGTGTTGTGGCGATAGTCTAAACGGATCATTCGTGTGAAACAATTTCGGGGAATTATGTAAAGTAAATAGAGCGAAATAAATTTTATGGAATTGGGCCTCAGGATTTTTTTATATAATTTTAATTATTTGTCTTCAATACAACCCCATACGATATTACGTAATGTTTTGACCAAATTTACACGATAAGCTAAAGGTCGGACTTAATGACAAATTTATAGTTGGACAATGATAATCTACACAGATGCCCACTTTTGTAGGTGGTAGAGCCACGCTGAAGCTATCGCTGGTTTCAACATGAATGGGTCAGCTTGCCCGGGGTAGTACCATTCTCTCACAGAAAACCGACGTGAAGTAACAGTGCTTGCATTGTTGTGTTTCGTTCGGTCAGTGAGAGTGCCAGAGGTCCACCTGCCCTTCTCCTTCACATTCCCCTCTCTGCCTCCTCCTCCAAACACAGGCTGGCAACGCACTTGTGACTCCCCTAGTGTTGCTAGTGTCTATGGATGGCGGTGATCACTTAACATTAGTTGACCCGCCTGTTCGTTTGCCTTCAATGATGAAAAAAAAAACCAAAATAATTGACTACCATCCTTTCGTCCTATCACAGCGTTCTTGAACTGGTTTTAACTACAGCTCATAACAATTGCAATTAAAAAAAATATGTATTTGATATTTACCTATCAATTAAAAATATTACCCTTACAGATGATTTTAGCTGATATAGCCGTTGCATTAACTATCAACATCGTCAGCTTGCATGCAATAGGCTACTTGAAATCTATGCTATAATAAACGTTAGGGTAAGTATATTAGCAGTTGCATTGCCAAGATTGCGTAGTATATTGCTGCCCGTTATCGTATAGGTCAAAACACGAGATTTTACCTTGAATAATTCAAACAAGTGGAACAGTTTCATTCCATAAGCTAAACCCTCATAAATTATTGTCACAGGAATATGTAATAAAGGATTTGGACAAATCCCTAGACGACCTGATTCCGCTAAGTGTCGCAAAACGTTTTCTTGCGAGGAAATCTGCACGGCTGAGATGGTTTTTGAGGTAACGTATAACGACCACTAACAAGCAGAAACGCCTTAGTATAATACTCTAAAAGTGATTTAACTCTTCAAACAGTAAAGTAATTCCCCTTATACTTCCAAGTAAAGGAAGAATCTTGGACTAAAAACGTTAATAAAATATTGCTGGGAGTTACTGTTCACTTCAATCGCGTATAAATACTTTGCTGTTTGAAATCTTTGATCAGGTTAAAAATATTTCAACTTCTAGGAATATCAAATTATCTATACTATAATATGATAAAGAGGTAAAGTTTCTGAGTTTGTGACGTTGTAGGGGGTAATCTCAGGAACTGCTGATCCAATTTGAAAAATTATTTCAGCGTTATATAGCTCATTTATCGAGGAAAGTTATAGGCTATATATCGTCACACTAAGACCAATAGGAGCGGAGCAGCAATTAAGAATATGTCAAAATTGGGGTTTTTTCCTCTTGTAAGCTTCCGCTGCGTGTTAGCGTTAGCCCAACGTAACTCTTACACGCAGACGAAGTCGCGGGCAGAGGCTATTGTTAGATATAACAAGAATCATCCAGTAATTTAATCGTGAAGTAAAATTGACCTTAACATTTATGTCTCCGTTGTATATTGATAGTACATCAGCTTTTACTTTATCTCTTTCTCTTTAATCATGCAAGGTCATCTATTCTCAAACTTTTTGATTATCTGATGTCAAAGACTTTGGTCAAAGTTTTCGGAAAATTAATTTTAATAGATTAGTTTATTCTCTGTAAATTAACAGCTTAATCAAATTTCATCAGGCTATGGTGACAAATGTAATTTAGTGAAAGTAGTTGGTTTTTCAAATTAGTGCTTGCATCGTATAAATTCAGTAGTAATTAATCATCGTCCGTGTTATACTTTCTAAATTGTAAGGATGATATGGTGTAATATTGCAAGTTCTAAGCCTGAATAATGAGTTAACCTGCGATTTATAGGTTATAAAGTAGACTGATAAATAAATGCTTTAGTGACAGATTTTCAACTTGAGTGCAGTGTAGGTAGTATACTGCTCATATACGGCTCATAGGTGGTAGAGCCACGCTGAAGCTATTACTGGTTTCAGCATGAATGGGTCGGCTCGCCCGGGGGGTAGTATTACCCTCTCATAGAAAACCGACGTGAAGTAACAGTGCTCGCATTGTTACGTTTCGTTCGGTCAGTGAGAGTGCCGGAGGCCCACCTCTCCTTTCCTCTCCTCTCCCCATCCCTCCCCTTCCCCCAAACACAGGCTGGCAACGCACTTTCAACTCCCTTGGTATTGTTAATGTTTATGGACGGTGATGATCACTTAACATCAGGTGACCCACCTGTTCGTTTGCCTGCTATGGAGTAAAAATATGTTCTGGCCACAAAAGGACCACAAAATGCTTTCATATCAGTTTTATCAAATCAATCAAATCAAATCAAAAACACTTTATTCAATTTAGGCCCTAAGAAGGCACTTATGAACGTCAAAACTACCACCGGTTCGGAAAACAACCCAGCCCTTGAGAAGAACCGGTAAGAAACTCGATCTGGTTTATCTTTTAAACAAATATATCATTACATAGTATAAAACAAAGTCTCCTACCGCGTCTGTCTGTTCGCGATAAACTCAAAAATTACTGAACGGATTTTCAAGCGGTTTTCACCAGTAGATAAAGTGATTCTTGAGGAAGATTTTAGTATATAATTTTTTAAGGATTTTTTATAATAAGGGCGGGACATCGTCTGCCGGGCTCGCTAGTATAATATATTAGGTAAATGTCACAAACGTTTTTAATGGATGCACAGAGATGAGTTAATTCCAGACATCACCATCGTTCACATATTGATCCACTCTATAATGAATGCCTTTTGACACCAAAACCCGCTTGACATGGCGCTTAAATTCGCAATCCGGCAAATCGGTAATATCCTTTGCGACTTTGTTGTATAGTCTAACACTATTTCCCAAAAAACTGTTACTGGTTTTACTAAGTCTAAAACGTGGGACAACCAGTTTGTTACAGTTTCTAGTATTTAGATTGTGCCGGTTTTTTACGAAATCTAGCTTTTCAAGGTTCTTACGGACATACATTAAATTGTCAAGAATGTATTGGGAGGGCAGAGTTAAGATACCGTAGTTCTTGAACTTGGTCTTTAAGGATTCGCGAGGTCTCATATTGTAAATTGCTCAATCTTATTTCTTTATTATTATCATAACTTACTTCCCACAAAACTTAAGCATATTGTTGTTACATTCGAATTGTCTTTTCAAAAGACTTCCTAAA
The DNA here is from genome assembly GCA_036509395.1 of Antheraea yamamai. NCBI lineage: Eukaryota > Metazoa > Arthropoda > Insecta > Lepidoptera > Saturniidae > Antheraea > Antheraea yamamai. The sequence goes on from AP028441.1 coordinate 16,430,393, forward strand.
AGTACTCTGATAATTGGTATGGCCCAGCGCGGTATCTTTCAACACTATTTAGTTTCTAACTACACTAGGGCAGATTAATTCGGGAGGTCTTTTTTGCGACGTTTTTGGTATGCCGATTGAAGTTATATACATCGAAAAAGGGGCAACATAAATCTTAATATGGACTGAAATAGTAGGTAATGTTTACGGTATTCTGAATGCCTTAAACTTGAAATATATTCTACTAAATACATTTAAAAAAAGTGTGTGTGTGTGTACTTATGTACACGCGTTAGAAGTTATACTTCTTTGGCGTAACAATATAAAATCTATCTTTCGCCTTATTTTACGTTTGTAGAAAAACCGACACTAACAATAGAAAAAGTTGACTATAGCTAACTTCAGGGTGTCGGTTTTTCGTGACGGAATGCGCGCCCATCGTAATAACTTCAGGGTGTCGGTTTTTCGTATCGATGTGCACGCGCATCGTAAAAATTTACTCTCATAATTTTTCCCTAACGCGCCAATAGAAGTATAACTTCAAAAATAGTATTTTTGGTGTGAGTACGATAAAATAGCTGTACTATACGTGATTGTAAGCACAGCTTAATCTAAATATATTACTTTATTGTAACCAACAATACACTCCATATATTTGCTTCCAAATAAACCAATAAATGTACCTACATTTTTTTTGCTAGAGTAAGAATTTACTTACTACTGTCGGTTCCATTTGCGTTAACACAGATTTTACTTATACTTCAAGAAAAGTACTCATTTCTCTGGATTAACCTATTTCCTTTTATGTAACCATGACTACGTGTACATGATATTTTGCATATAATTTCAACTACACGTATTGAGTAGTTAGGGTGTGAAAGCGTAACAATACAAACCAAATATTTGCATTTATAAAATTATTAGCTTCTGCTCGCCACTTCGTCCGCCTGGAATAGTTACTTTGGGCTAACGCTAACGCGCATCGGAAGATCTCAAATGGAAAAAAAAGATTTTGAAAAATTCTTCATTGATGATCCGCTATTGGTCTTACCGTGGTGATATATATTCTTTAGCCTTCCTCGATAAATGAGCTATCTAACACTGAAAGTTTTTTTCAAATCGGACCAGTAGTTCCTGAGATTAGCGCGTTCAACCAAATAAGCAAACCCTCCAGCATTTTTAAAATAGATTTAGGATTTTAATGTTCATTTTCATGTTACAAAGTTATCGAAATTTTAACGGAGTTTAGAGTGCATAGTGAATTATGCATCTGTCGCACTCACTCACTCATTTTTTTATGATTATTTTTTAACCCAACTTTTTCACTTTTCCGTACAATTTTTCAAACATTTTCTCTCATAAAACCTCATCCTATCAATTACAACGCTCTGAAGCGATGCGTTTACATACATTTGGCTATTGATTTTTATTCAGATTATAGATTTGTTCAGGGAGGCCAAAACCCTAAGTAACTACGTGCCTATGATAGTCTTCAGGCGAATTGTACGAATCCGTGTCAAACGCAAAAATTCAAAAACATTTGGTTATAATTAAATAGAATTTCTTAAAAGAGTAAAATTATTAATATCAGAAAGGTTATATTTTTTTATTTAATTTAGTATACGCAGCTATAATATGTATTGAGTCTATTTTTAATATTCTCCGAGTGCTTCATGGGACCTCGAGGCTAAATTAAATGGATGGACCGCTTCACCGAAATAATTCAATTAAGTACAAAAAGTCCTGTGAAAATTAACTTCTAATTGAGTTCATTTAATCAGTATAATTCGGTTTAATTAACTAATTCAGTTTCATTGTACTTTTACATTTTATGTAGTTTTTTATTTGTAATAAAACTAATATATAGAATGGACAAAAGTATTATGTGTACGAGTTTGTTTGTTACATACACACACAGAAATATTTGTTAGAAACATATTTTTTGAACTGTCGTCTGGCATAACAGCTTAACAGCTCTACCTACCGACATGTTTAAATTTAAACATTTTGCCAGGAATATAGAAAACCTTTCTCTTGAAGAAAATCTGATATCTCGTAAACACTACATTAACGCAGCCAAAGCCAAAGTAAAAGCTAGAACTAAATAGATCCATTTATACAATAAAATCTTTAATTGTTTGTTAAACTGAAAGTACAAAAATACTTATGGCAAAACTTGTTAGATAGAAAAATAATAAATTAGGGTTTATAGTTCAGTGTTAATGTGTTGCTATGCACATTGTTTCGCCATTTTCGGCAATTTTGAGAGGAACATTTTGTTCACATTTGTTTTATGCCCACTCAAACAGATTTTAGATGCGATTGTACGTAATTGGTAACGGATTCCTTTGCTGATTTCAAAGTATTTTTGAACTATTAGCCATAAATATGTATAAACATATAAACAATACTCTTATATTAACATAACTATGTTTGATTTACTAAAAAAAGACTGGGTCCATATTATTAGACAATGAATAAAAGATATTATTTTAGTTTCGGTAAGATTAATTGTAATACTATGATAATTATGTTATGAATTACAATAATCTTCTATTCACTATAATATTTGAAGTGTACAGTTAAGCATTTATTTTTTTTCAAATATTTATAAGTTTATTTTTTCTCACTTTTACTCTGCCGTAAATATTTATAAGTGAAAATCATTGGAATATTTATATTATTGGTGACTATTTAGACAGAAAAGTATTTAAATAACATAATAATAGATGTAATTACATATAGCATTAAGTGCCATCTTGCGGTTTTAAGAGTGACTGCGTAGAATGTAAACGGAATAATTTATTAAACGCTGTACCCCTAGATGGCAGTTATAACGAAATGCTAAGACGTTGAAGTAGCGATACTTAACACTCATTTATAATTAGCAAATAACTTCGAGAAAAAAAATCATCTTTCTCTTTGATCATAATATTTTCGAGTCACCATAATGTCAAGAGTTGGCAAGTATCACACTAGGGATCGGCGTTTATCGTTAAATGCTGCAATTTAATTCATAAGATTGGAGAATCTACTGCTGTCCAAATTAAATAACATTTTTGATACCTTAGTGAAAGGAATTCCATAAGTATCATTGAAATCACGCGAATGCAATATAATAAATTGTGTATTGCAAATTCTTAAGAAGTATTTAGCTAATTTTAAAATCATGTAAATAAAAACGTTTTAAAAAACTGAAAATAGTGACATCTCTTACAATTGACAGAACTATATCAGTAACTATATTCGAACATTAATGATTTAGAACTATATACTTTTCATAGATGGCGCTAATCGCGATGTCTAAGTATTATAATGTGGAAAACTTTATTACTATAGAAATAACAGTTACTGATGGACAAAAGGTTGCGAAAACGCGTAATGTCGACTATATTTAAAATGCAATAAATCAGAATGATTACCAAATTAAGATATTTGTTCCTTCGACTTTTTTTTATTAAACGATTTTTCTAGCTACCATTATTTTCATTATATTCTATAATTTTTTTAAATCTCGGTATTTACCATACCACAGACATATATTTATATGTATATTTATTACTGACGCTAAAATTTTGTAAATATATGAAAATGGAAGCAATAAGTTCAAAAAAGGATGTTACATTTTTTAATATGCCTTATTTTAAATCCCCATAAATTTAAATAATTTAACCCCTTTAAATAAAACTGCAAAACATAAACTTAATTATATTTATTTAATTTAATGACTGTGAGATTAGAACTTATAATTATTAATATTTAATATTCTAATAACTTATTACAAATATGATGAGTTAATTAAAGTTAAATATGATATATAGTAGAAAAGTCAACAAGGATATATAGCCTACGTTAATATTTGCGTTGCTCCCTTTATGATCGTTGGTGTCGTTGAGATCCTGAACACTTCTATGGGCTTTGATTTTATCTGGCTTAGCCTCATCCGATGCCATATCTTGATATATATTATTTCTTATCGGATTGTCAGATACAGTCACCAGTTTCGTTGTTGTGAACGGTTCTGATTTACCGGTACTCACTTCATTATCTTTAAATTTATTAATTGTCGATTGAGCTAATCGTCGTTCGGGTATGTGTGTTGTTGATTTAATTGTTGGTTTAGTTATTGGTTGTACAGTGGTTGTTGTTGTAAGACTAGAAATAGCTTTGGTTGTTACGATAACTTTTATTGTTGGCTTTGGTGTTGTCTCAACTTTAATAGTTGGTTTCGCATGACCGGAAACTTTGCTACAATTGAGTAATTCTCTAATATCAAAATAAAACAATTTTCCATTCAACTGTGCGTCATCGTAGTATTCATAATCATTGTTCTGTAAATCATCTCCTTCGTCATCGACTGCTTCTTTATTCTTCTCTGTTTCCTGGATTTTAGTCCAGGTTTCTCTGAGGTTTGCGTCGGGTAAACATTTGAGATTTTCTATGACGAGTTTTAAGTTGCCGTTCTGGGTCTTATTCATGAGGGATGTGAACCAGTCCAAACGGCAGCTGCATGGGAAATTGTTATCTGAAAAGATAAACATAGGTGTCATTAATTTTATTTGTATTTAAGTATTGTAGTACTATTAAAAGGAAGCAAACAATTTGCTTAGTGGTAAATCTACCAAGAGCTAACATGTGTTTCAGAATTCACGTTTTCCTTTGGCTCTTCTTTATTTATTTCAATTAGAATACTACTAATTTTACATAATTCAGCTTAGTGAATGTTTGTACTTCGCGTTCTTAGCGAAGTTGAATCATACAATCAGTCTGAAATCTCGGTACAGGAATTACATTTTGATGAAACCATAGCATGGTGGCTAACTTGTATTTATGCTCTCGCGATTAGCCGCCAATCCTAAGTTGAAAATCAATCGCCAAGCACCTGTATATAAGTTAATTCCGGTAACTGCATTTGGGGGCCAGTAGGTGCTATATTTTCAGAATTATTAATACATTGACTTACTTTTAAGACAAGTGATTCTTACCTATTACAAAATTAGTTACCTTTCAATACGTTTGTCATTTATGCAGTAACCTTAATCACTAAAACTTAACTATTAAGTAATCGTATTTGCAGCATTAACAATTCCAAGTTACTTTATCTATACAATTTGTAAATTTTTTACTATTCAAATATTAGATAGCTGCAAGTAATTTGACAAGTGGAATGTCAATTCTATGTCCGCAAGTTCGAACCCTGGTATGTACCAACGAATTTTTCGAAATTCGCATATATATACTTATTTAAATTGGTAACAATATTGGGGCTAACTGTGAAGAAAAACGTTGAAAGGAAACCTAAAGATGAGAAATATTCATGTAGTAACACTGTATGTGGGAAAATATAGAACTGAGGATTTTTTAGGGTTTGAAATCACCAATGCGTCGTGGGCTGGCGTGGTGATTATGTCTTCGGAGACAGGCATATTACTCTGTAGTGGGCCTCTTATTGACTGAAACGAATGGAATAAGTATTTTAACATACCTTCAACGTCTATGCTGCTAGTATTTCGATAGAAATTAGTCAAAATTGGAGCCATGACTTCAGGTTTTATCTGACGAATCTGATTCCCTCTCAGACTCAGTGATATCAAACTCTTCAGACTTTGGAAAACTTTTGCATTGTCCAAATCGGTTAACTTATTGTGTGCTAAAGATAGGGACTGCAGTTTAATCAATCCATTAAACGCCTTATCATCGAGCATTTCAATCTTATTCCCTTCCAAGTTAAGTGATTCGAGATTTACAAGCGGTAGGAATGTATTATCTCCAATGACTTCCAAACTGTTACTACTTAAATCAAGTTTTTGTAACTTCTTCAAACCCGAAAATGTTTCGCTGTTTAAACTGAAGATACTATTGCGATCTATCTCCAGTTCTCTCAAATTCATCAGATGTAGGAAAGCTTTGTCATGTATCGTTGTTAATTTGTTACTCGTCAAATAGAGTTTTTCTATTTTCGGTAAATCCACGAATACGTTTCTATTGATTTCAACAATATTGTTGGTGTCTAGACTTATTATAGTAACTTCTCTGTGATGAGCAAAAGCATTTACTTGTAGTGTTTTTATTTGATTATCCCTTAGTGTTATTTCTTGTAGTGTGCTTGAATTAGCAAATGCGAATGCGCTTACAGTTTCAAGGTTCGCATATTTGACGTCTAACTTCAGTAATGCATTCATTAATTTAATAGCGGTGGTAGGAATGTATGTTAGTGTTATACCTCTTGTGTTCGTTAGAGTAAGTTTAGTAACACTTTTGATTGTTTTAAATTCATCCCAAGTGGTATCGTTAGGTCTGACGCCTTGATTTGTAAGATAGCAATCAGCGCTTTTAACTAGGTCAGGTTCATCAGGATCTCTTATACAGTAGCATTGTACTTTGTTTGTGTTGTTATAAACTGGGTCACAAATGCTGAAAGCTGTTTCTCGTTTCTGATGGTGATTCCATTTTGCTTCAGCCAGAAATGTAACAGCACAGGTGAGCGTGATTATCTTCCACAAATACATGTTGACTTGATTAGGATTCAGCACCTGGAATAAAAAATAAAAAGTGTCTTTATCATAATTCAAATAGATTCACTTTAGGGGGATTTTGAATGGAATGAAAATAATTTGATTGCCAATTATAACGTAGTAGTAAAATATGGAAGTATAAACCATTTGTAATATTAGTCATTTAAATTAAAAACACTTTGTAAATCTTCAGAAACTTCAAATGAGTTTTGAATACTTTTATAACTGTCATTATTTTACCATATTTTATTTCTTTGTTCAGTGTTTTATTATTCTTTTCTAATTGTTTATAATATTACTTATTTGTAATTATGTCTTTGATAAACCCAAAATAACGAAGATTCTTGTCTCTGGACCATTTTCTGATAGCATGACTATCAGCAAATAATGTCACACTTCGTACTAATTACATATTCATCTCTACGTTACCTACGTTATTCGATTGAAATTCTAAAATTATTTTTATAGTTATTTTAAAGTTACAAATAAAACATTATGAGAGCAAGCTGTAAAAGGTATGTATTTGTGTGAGTTTTTAACACTTTACGAAACTAAGATAAATCACAGTACCCGACGTTTGATTTGGCACGTCGGGGAGAAAAATGAGATGTACGGCTAAGATCGGTTTGCTTCGGTTTTGTAACGCATTTTCTCTATCGAACAGAGCGATAACTGCAATAGACAGAGACAACAATATACAAAACCGCATCTTAGTCTTTCTCCCGGCGTTCCAATTGAAAAGCTAGGTACATGATTTAAGCAGATTTTTTTTAGTAATAATCACTTATCTATGTTTATAGTTATCATTTTGTAAATTTATCAGTAGTGTTAACTTTAGTAAAATTTGATGTATTACGGTCATATTTAGTTAAATATCTACTTTGTTATACACAATGAACTGAATAATTCTGATAATGTCATTAAATATCTCAAGTAAATAAATGGACATACTATGAAAACAGCAACATTCATTGTGGAGACAAAGTTATCAACTACAAAGAATATTCATGTTTGTTCTCTCTAGATATGTCAACAAATGCTGTCCATTCTCCTATATGTGACCACTAGGTAGCGCTGCAGTAATTACAACAAATAATAACAATACAGAAATCTACATCAAAGGAAATGCTTCAAAATTGTGTTGATCAAATTGAAATTGGATATTTCGACATCGATTCAGTTATTTATGTATTTTCTAAGATTGATTACACGATAAAAAAACGCGGTCAATGAACCTGACATAGTCTTTACACGGTTATTACTTGCAAATAGATTACTCATAGTTTTAAGTTGATTCACTAATTATATGAAACATTTATGAAATTAGCAGATTTACGCTGAAACGGTAAAATATGAGCTCAGGTGTTAGCTAAAACGGTATTTTTGAATTAAACCTTTTGTTTTTTTTTAAGTCAACTTCCTTCTCCAAACTCTGTGTTAGGGGAAATTTAATACGCATATAATTGACAACCACAAAGTATGTACAGACTCGAAACAATTATATCTGGACCACAAAACTAATTGCATGGTGTTGTATACAAGCCAACAGCAGTTACGGGCGGAGAGGTGAAGCGAGCGCTTCACCACTACACCACCCATGTCAGTCGATTTTTATGAACTCTTTTATTTTTCTTTAATTTTCATTTTTCTCCAAGTTTTTTGATAACGGTAAAGACTTCAAAGGTCAAACAGTTTCTGGTGTATCATAAGTTTGTTATATATATCGACGGATCAATAACAACACATTCAATTTATGACGTCATTTTTAATATTTTAAAGGTTCACTTTAATTAAACTGTAATCACAAATCGAACTCTAAATAAAGTTACGAATAATGTACAGAGATGTGAACGGAATGACGGATCAAGTGAGAATAACATGTTTGTCGTAGTCATTCAAACGCTGGTAGCCAATAGTAATTAAGCAATGTTAAAATCAGATGTTAGGATTGGTTATCTATTAAGCCAATAGTGATTCAATATGGGTCAACAGAATGAATTGTCAATAGTAGGTCATTAGTACAAATCACCTGATTTCAATTATTGAATTGGATGATTTCAATGATCCCGTGAGTTATTCTTTTTTGACATTTTTCGAATTCGGATACATTTTCTGCTGTGTTTATACTTATATATTTTTTTATGTAGTTTTAAATATAGAACCTACTTAAAATTCATTTGAAAACGACTCCCGCGTGAACAATCTCAACACTGTTGCTTTATTATCGGCAATAAATATTCCTAGTTGAATTACATGAAGTCATTTGCTTTGGGTGGCCGACTCACGTTGATTTAGGGCCTTGTTCATAAACGTGAGGTGTGTTTTGATTATTATAGGACATTTATGAGACATTACTAATCAGACAATGAGCGAAGAAATTAGTGTCTCAGGACTGTCCCTAAATATTAGTTACTATAATAAGGTCGAAGATAACTAGATGACCTTAATTAAATTTCACTTTGAAATTTTGCTGATAAAACAATTGTTTAAGCACATCATTTTAGACTAGTTGATGCTTGCAACTTCGCTCTCATGAAAATGTTTTTGTTGTTTACGCGTATGATTTCGATTAATGGAGGTATTATAATCGGTTTTAAGTTAGCTCTGATAAATTTTAATATTGTTGCTTAACTCCTATGGAAAAGCGTAAAGTAATGTAACTAATATATTCAAAAAAATCTGATAAAACAAAATCGCTTTTCACGTCTGTATTTATATTTCCAGTAGACAATATTCTGAAAAATCCTCTATCTGTTAGTGAAAGTCTTATCAAACCTGTTCTGCTATTACGGAAATTAGCTCGGATAAATAACAGAAATATCAATTTTATACATATTTTTTCGAGTGAATAAGGTACACACATATATATATATATATATATATATATATACAGACACGTTTTAATAAGATAGGTAAGTCTAAATTAAAATTAAGATACACGGCATATTATCCAGCAATTACGTAGAATAAACCAGTAAACATACACGTTAACTGCGTTACGACACCTGGTAGCGACGTTGAGTTTGGGGCAGAGTTATAATATTTTTTAATATTAACTCAAAATTTGGTCGTAAACGACACCTGTTACTCTTAAGTAATGTGGAGTGATAGAGAAGACCGTCGTAAATCATAAGTTATGATTTAGATATTTTGTTAGAATAGTTCTTAGCAACTTATTTAATAACCCGCTTATCAAACATTAAGTTTATTAAAAGTAAAAGTTATTTTAGATTGTTTGTAACACTGGTTTTTTTATATTGTCCAACAAATTGCGCTGTAAAACAACATTAGGTATATCCCGAATTCTAGATCAATTAACAAGGTCTACAGATATTTAGAAATTAAATAGAAGCGCACATGTAAAATGAAGGTTAAATCCTGGCTATTAATCCTAAATTATCATATAACTGAAAAAAAATTGCTAGGGAATATATATATAGAACTAGCTAACCTGCGACTTCGTCCGCATGGAACCTGATGTACAAAACGGTGACTAATAAAGTTATACGAATGGATTAAGTCTAATTACTATATACTATTTTCTCGTACTTAAGCCACGGCTTCATTAAAATTATAATAACTTTTGGTAGACCGAACCGATTTTGATGAAACAAATACTAAATGTTACTAACATATGCTTTATGATTTTCTAATTTCTTGAAAAGGTTTTATCATGAATGGAGTATTTTAGCAGTGATGCGTGTTTAAACAGACGGAAAGACATTTCTAAAAATCATTGAAATGTATTTTATTATTCATTCCTATACAATGCTTGCCTGCAATATACCTATGCAATGCAATATACCTGCAATATACCTGCAACAATTCTTTTTACAAAAATGTAAAAAGTACAGATACGTTAGATTTACATTATTATTATATGTTAGATTAGATAGATATTATTATATGTCAGATATATTAGTTAGGTAGATTATATATATACTAGCGGGCCCGGCGGGCAATGTTCCGCCCTGATAATAAAAAAAACCTTGACAAATTATATACCTATCAAAACGTTCCTCATGAATTACTTTATCCACTGGTGAAATCCGCATTAAGATCCGTTCAGTAGTTTTTGAGTTTATCGCGAACAGACAGACAGACAGACGCGGTAGGGGACTTTGTTTTATACTATGTAATGATATTGAGTACCTAACTGTCAGCTTTTAATTTTCACACAAGCGTCATTACTCTAGTTGATGTTAATGATTATTTCATAGAACGAGAAAACTTTTACGAACATTTATTATAGACAACATTTTAGCCCTATTTTTTTTAAATCAAGAATATTTAGATCGTTCTTATCATGGTTCAGGTTCTATACTGATATATATATTCACTGTGATTATATGAAACTTTCATTAATAGTGACATAACCTATACCGCAAACTGAGACACGAGATTGCCTAGTTTATCAGCGGTCATCATGTATAATCCAACATGTTATATTTTAAAGCCAGTTTTTGATATCTTTTGATTCTAGTTTATGTTATAATTGTGTCTTAAGTAAATTTAAGAGTTAAAATTAACCTCATCACTATTTTTGTTTTATTATTATATCTATTACTTGTAATAAATTGAAAAAAAAAGGTACTGCCTTTGTCAGTAAATAAATCTGTACAAAGAATGTAAATCTAACGTGTTTGTACTTTATAGATTTTTGTTCAATCAATTTTAGAAATGCCTGTCCGCCTGTTTGTTTGAACACGTATCACTGCTTAAATACTGCGTTCATGATAAAACATAAAGAAAATTATAAAGCATATCTCCGAGTAACATTTAGTCTTTGATTCATTAAAATCGGTTCTGTCTATCAAAAGTTATTGTACATTTAATGACGAAGCGACTTAAGTACGAGAGAAAAGTAGATAAGTAAATGGATTTAATACATTCAGATGACTTTATTAATCGCTGTATTTTTACATCAGGATTCACGCGGACAAAGATGCGTGCACAGCTAGTATCTTATAATAATCAAAACATAACATTGCTTGTTGAAAAGGAAACATGAGCAAGATTCCAATTCAAGTAACATTGAACTTTTTCGTAAAAGCAAACAAACCCATATTATTACTAACTCAAGGAGATGTATGCAAATAAAAATTATACGTAGGTACTCATATAATAGAAGATATGATGTTGATTCACCAATTACGAAAGTTTCCGATGCGTTATTCGGGTTATTCAAACATTCGCATCTTTTGTAGCATCGTTATATGCGAGTTTTATATGTAGCAACGATGATTGATAGTGTATGGCGTGAATATAGAAGTATAGTTTTATAAGAGACCGTAAAAATGTTAAATCCCATTTTATAGAGATCAAAATCTATGATTCAAGATTCAAGGTGTTCTAATTATTACATACAAGCAAATATCCGTGATTTCGTCTGTATTATTATCTTAGCAATATATTTTATTTACAGAGGGCAAAATATAAAGGGCAAACACTTGAAATTGAAACAAAAAATTTACTTTGCTTATAAAAAATCTTTAAAACTTTGTAAAAAATGTTGTTCACTTCTCCTCTCCTGCACATACGCGCCGAATCGCTTGTCCCATTTCACACATCGCTGAAAGCGCAATGTACGATAGTTATTCTTAACAGTTGTCAAAGTATTGTCAAACTTAATTATTGCCAAAAATTATTAATTTATTAAAATTAAAAATATAGCTTTATTATATATAGCCCTCCTTGGTAAATGAGTTATTTAACACTGAAAGAATTTTTCACATTGGACCAGTAGTTCCTGAGATTAGCGCGTTCTAGCAAACAAACTCTACGGCTTTATAATATTAGTATTGATTTAAATAAATGCTAACTTTTGCTCGCGGCTTCGCTCGTATTAATATGGATTTGATGTTTCGAAAACAGTACTTTTTTTCTGGATGAAAAATGACAGAATTATATGGTGATCGGTTGAGTAACTAACGCGTGTTAGCGTGACAAATAAACAAACTCGTTCGCATTCATAATATGAGTTAGGATTAGAATGCCATAGAAAGAAGAGTAGAAATATGTCCAAGTCCAATATGAAGTCCAAGCATAAATAATAATGGCTTTAATAACGTGAAATTCGTTTTGATATTCTCGATTGATATTTAGTTTAAACTAGTATTTTCTTGGTAATTATTTCATTACAGAGAAAAACGAATATGAAACACATATTAGTACATTTATCGATTAAAAAGTTGAACGATATCTAGTTTAAGTTACCGCAAAGCTTTTTATATCGATCGTTGAAATGCTGGACTTAAATATGTTAAAGTAAAGTAAAGTAAAAATCAGTTAAACTACATTTTTATCAAGAAATAAATATAACTACTAGCTGACTCGCTCACGCGTTGCTGCGGCTCAGATGTTGCATGTTGAATTAAAATGAAATCGTGGCGCCATCTATGAGATGTCTATAACAGTCCGTCCTACAGTTTTCTGTTATTTACTTAAAGCGTCATCTGTTTAAGACTAATGAAACTTGCAATAATCAACATTGACAATCGTTTACTTTGTAATTAAAAATATCGAGGTCATTAATCGCAATATAAATTATCCTATCTCTCAATTTAAACCATTTCTATACTAATCTATACTAATATTATAAAGAGGTAAAGTTTGTGAGTTTGTGACGTTGTGACGTTGTAGGTGGTAAACTCAGATACTACTAAACCGATTTTGAAAATTCTTTTACCAATAGATAGCCACGTTATTTGTAAGTGTCATAGGCTATATATCATCATGCTAAAATTAATAGGAGCGGAGCAACAATGAAAAAGGTTTTAAAATCGGGGCTTTTTTTCCTTTCGAGAGCTTCCGCTGCGTCTTAGCCCAAAATGACTATTCCACGCGTACGAAGTCGCGGGCAGAATCTATTAACTAATTATATTATCTATACTAATATTATAAAGAGGTAAAGTTTGTGAGGTTATAGGGGGTAATATCTGGGGAGTCGGAGAAAAAATGGTCGAAAGAAAACGTTACTTACGAACGCTGCGTTAACGATGAGAGACATATGATTGAGTTCTAGAGAAAAGTTGTAGCTTGATAGTGCCTATTAGCGCCCAACGAAGTGGACACGGGTCAGCTAGTAATATTATAAAGAGGTAAAGTTTGTGAATTTGTGACGTTGTAGGGGGTAATCTCAGGAACTACCAGTGCGATTTGAAAAATTATTTCAGTGTTATATAGCTCATTTATCGAGGAAGGTTATAGAATATATATCATCACGCTAAGACCAATAGGAGCGGAGCGCTAATGAAGAATGTTCCATAATCGTTTTATTTTTCCTCTTGAGAGCTTCCGCTGTGTGTTATCGTTAGCCCAAAGTAACTATTCCACACAGACAAAGTCGCGGGCAGAGGCTAGTTATACATAAATGGCAACTTTCATGAAAATCGGTTGAGTAGTTTCGGAGTTCATCGTGGACAAACATCATGGCATTGAATTTTTATATATTTAGATATAGCACTATAATCACTAAATATCACATAAAAAAGAGCAGAAATATGAAATGGTCTAAAAAAAAACAGTAATGAATTTAATAAGTTGAAACTCCTTCTGGGATTATTGATGGTCAGTTAATCTAAAGGAGCCCTTTTTTGAATTGCAATAATAACACGTAAAACGATTATCAAATACATGCAATTGTATCCAAAGTTGAATTCCTTTTTAGAACTACTGTTCCAATCGATAAATTTTAAATTACCACAGAGATTTTGTGACACAGAATTTTAAATAGAAATCTCATTGTGATTTTAATAAAATATATATAGAACAGTGTACGTAAGTAAAGTTATTTAGGTTTCCATGAAGACGTAACTGTCAGTTGTCATATGTAAGTATGAACAAGCTTACTCCGAACAAGATGACACCCTACCGCTGTCTGTACTAAGCAGCTTTGTCTTACTTTGTACAAATTAGTAAGATAAATTTTAAAATAATCTAATTCTAATAGAGCTTCTTTGTTCATAGCACACTCTTTGTTTCTTTTCCCTTATAGCTTCGTAGATAACTAAGAGTATGTTAAAATTGAGATTACAATCCATAAATAAAGAAGTTATACATGCTCTTTCAAGCGACTGTCTTGTAATACAGATAAAGTATGATTAAATGAGGATTATTAATATGTTCTGGCATTTTTTGGACTTAGTTTTAATGAAATGGTATTTCGAAATCTGATTTGATATATTCTCAAGCGTCCTCGCTTTTATAATAAATTCCGTATGTCGAAATTCAACTATAGTTAATCTTTCTTTCCGAGTTAATTTTTGAAGTGGAAACTTCTTTAGACGCGTCGAGCACTTTTTGGGTGAACGAAAATTATGGAACTCGCGTCATCGTCGCCGAACGCTTTCCATAAGCTATATGTATACTGTGTATATATGTGTACTTTTTGGGTGAACAAAAGGTACGAAACTCGCGACATCGTCACCGCACTCTTTCCATGAGCTATATGTACATTGTTTTATTTTCAGGACGGGACAACTTCCACCGGGCCCGCTAGTTTTAAATAATTCAAACTATAATTAATTTAAAATTTCAAAAGAGAACACAGTTATTCCATTGTTTTGAGTTTTCACATCTGTCGGCAGTTCTTATGATTGCTTCGATTTCTTACTTCTAAATGATAGAATTGTATATTGTACAGATATTGTAGATTATAGACGCAATGACAATGAAGTATGACGAATAGAGACTTATAAATAAAGACTACGACGCAATGATATAAGTAAAACACCTTTTTACTTATAATATCATTGCTTTTTTTTATGAGGCAAACGAACAGGTGGGTCACCTGATGTTAAGTGATCACCACCGGCTATACAGACTTGCAACACCAGGCGAGTCGCAAGTGCGTTGCCAGCCTGTGTTGGGCGGGAGGTACGGAAGGGGGGAGGAGAGGTGGGCCTCCGGTGCTCTCACTGACCCTTCGATCAACAATAACGTGTCGGCGCGAAAAATACGTCTCGGTAAATTACAGCTCACTTGAAATGTGCGCTTTTATTTTGTTTAGTTTGTTTGAAACACAGCCAATGTAAGCACGTTTCACATGCCGCAGTGTATTCAAAAGATGCAAAAGTAATACCCGAAAAAGCAATTTAACGGCCGGAGTATCTTTACTTTCGCTAAATACATGTTGAATAAGTTATATTTTAAACTTTAAACTAACAAATAATACCAAATTTTGGACAAAATTACCGATTTTATACCTGTAGTACAAATGTTTGGCCAAGGCTCTTCAACCACGCACAATAACGGGAAAAAGTACTTTATTCATTGCGTGTTAAGGTTGAATTCACACTAAATGTTGTTTATGTTGTCTTTTCATTTGTGAGGGGAGTAATTTATTGCTTTGCTCGTTTTATCATAAGTATTAGATAATATTTTGAACATTTGTGACTTTATTACAAGGTGTCATAGTTGTAATTAGGTTGAACTTAAAACTGTTTTAAAACTTTTTTATCCCTTTTTTAGTAAACAAATAGCTACACATAAGTATATATTTACGCGGACAGCTTTTAGCTTCGATTTTGTACGTGACCCTTTATCTAGTTATTGTTGATCGAAGCACTGACCGAACGATATGCAACGACGCAAGCACCGTTACTTCACGTCGGTGTTTCTGTGGGTCGGGTGGTACTACCCCGGACGAGCTGACCCATTCATGCTGAAACCAGTAATAGCTCCAGTTCGATTCACCGATGGTATGAAAAAAAAACAATTCCTAAATTTATTTATTGCCAACACTAAAAGCTCGTCAACATGTAAAAAAAATAGATTGACAAATAGACAAAATGATATAATATGTATATTATTTGTTTGAAATATATATTACGAACAGAATAAGAAGTCATAAATTAACTTTACCTCGCAGTGGAAAGTTATAAGGAATATATAGTGTGTATAATATGTTTTAACAGTACACGGAAATGCGAAAAAACTACAGTGATAGTTCATCAGCCCACGGATTTAGAAACGATTAATAAAATGTCTAAAATGGTAACGTGTATTTATGTTAAGCGTAAACAATGTTTTATGGCATATCGGTGTGGACCGTTAAAACAATTTACGGTATGCAATGTAGGCGGTATACTTTGGATAGGACTGGTAAAAAGGCTGAAGATAAAAATTCACAGATTACTTTAACATATTTCAAGTGTCAGACCTTTTTTTATATCATAGGAGGCAAACGAACAGGTGGGTCACTTGGTGTTAAGTGATCACCATCGTCCATAGATACTTGCAACACCAGCAGAGTCGCAAGTGCGTTGTCATCCTGTGTTTGGGGTAGAGGGAGTGGGTGAGAGGGGAGGGGAGGTGGGTTATCCGGCACTAAATTCAATGATGGACAGTGATGTCACCAATGTCGTATAAGTGATATTGTCATAAATAGTTATTCATCCTTTGAGAAGACCATACGATAAGTCTGTACAAATGTTAACGATCCAGTGATCCAAGGAGAATGCTACCCACTTTTTTTCGAATTAAATAACCGCCGTGCTGTTGGCCTGACACGGGACATTCACAATTTGACCGGGCTTTTTCTGTGAACGCTTACGGCACTCAGCCAAAAGGAAACAAACTCGAGGGAGCCAAAACGGTGAACCTCGGCTTTAGTTGTTGCCTTGCATGTGAACTAAGCAAACCATGCATGTATATGTTAGTGAAATACATAAGCGCACCTTTAACTAGGGCTTACTCAACAAAAAAGAACCCTTACAGAACTTATTATCCTACCGTGTGTGTGCACGTATGTGGAGTACTACAGAGTGACGAGTGTTGTTAGCTAGTGTACGTGTTGTTTTCGTATCGCGCTAGCAGTATGCTCGAAGGCTCCACTCCCAATGGTCGAACCTAAGCTTTAGACGCTGCCAAGGTAGGTTGCGGCAGATGTGTAGGAACGAAGTTAACCGTCCATCTATGATGGCGTTGGTTGATTTCTTGCGTGTGAGTGCGAATACGCTGTTTAAAGAATCAGTTCGGTAACGAATCATTCGCTACCGTTACTTTATCGCGGGGAAATCTACGCTCCTCGTGCGTTAAACCTTCTATGCTCTTGAACTTAGACTAGTTTGAATCATAGAGTTGAATAGCCTTTAATAGTATAGGAAGCATTTCCGCTGACACACACACATTATCCGTTAAAATTTTGTGAGCTTTACTTACAGTCGGATAACATTGATACAAACTCACGTATATATTTTTAGCATCTCCTGTTTTTTTTTAATAAATATAAGACTGTTTAAGGATATCTGTGTATAGTATTAATAAAGCTTTGTCTGTCTTGCTGTAATTACATTTACTTGTCAATTATAAGGGATTGGGTGACAGGGATCCAATCACGTCAGTACATTGTCGACGCGTGTTCCCGCGTTCCCTTGAGGAACAAACAAGACTACACGTCAATCAAATTGAACGACAAGTTAATTCCCATTTCAGGATTATTTTTACCTAAACCTGGTGATTTGTGTTTATTTTTAAGTAACATATTCCTGCTTTGTATTAAAGTATAATCTGAAATGTAATAACAGTATACTACAGCGCTACCTAGTGTCGAATAGCGACAATAAAATGAAAATATGTATCACAAAACATTCTAGTCACCACCTACGACTTCCTTTCTTTTAAAAGGCAATATAAAACTTAATAATAACATAACCAAGCCGAAAACTACCTACTTAACGGCAAATAAAAAAACTAGATCGATTTAGTAAAAAATCAATTATAATCAAATTTGGGCAAGCCGTGTAGGCAGAGAAAAATTAGGAATACACGTCGTCGTCATCGTTTTTTTTTAACTGACTACGCTATTGACCTAGCAAGGTCTTAACAGCTTCCCCGGACTACAGATGTTGGAAGATTATTATCATTACATAGTACATTAAACAATCCACTACCGCGTCTGTCTGCCTGTCTGTTCGCGAAAAAAAACTACTGAACGGATTTTCATGCGGTTTCCATCAGTAGATAAAGTGATTCATGAGGAATGTTTTGGTATATAATTTGTCAAGGTTTTTTTTGTTATCAGGGTGGGACAACGTCCGGCGGACCTGCTAGTAGGAAATAATTTAATGAATTATTTTACTCTGTACATCATAATGTCTACTCAGAGAGTATTCCCAAAGTTACGCTATTTATAGCCGTTCCATAAATGCACTACATTTTAAAATTGCCACCAATTGAAGAAAATATCCGTAATCATAATTTATTGTGTTAGCACTCTCTGTACTACTATTAACTTACTATTGAATAATCGCGGGTGTTACTAATGACCTAGCACGCCATTGGTCAAAAGTTATCGGCCGGTCGTAACTTGACTGAATGGTATAAAAGGCGAGTCGGTCGAGTCATGGGGCAGGACTGCTCCGTTGTCCACACGCGTTCGAGGTCGTCCGAGTGAACCGTGCGCACTCCGACCTACGCGACAATGCGTCCCAGTAAGGAAGCCTCTTCGTCACGAAACAAAAAAGGCCCTTTTCAGGGCCAACCAGATCTCCCTTCGTCTTCAAAACACCCCACAACCACCAGCATGCCTACGGACCCCGAACTCCCACAACAACTGACCACCGCTACGCTCACCGGACTCCGCACCTCCGTGCCTGCACCTCCGTCAACTTCTGACCCGCGACAGAGGCCGTCCGACGGATCGTCGTCCCGGACAGATGAGTACGAGAGTGATGTCATCACTCTCGCCCAGCTAATTTTAGCTGGGACACTGTCTGAGGGGATGGCCCGTTGGATGGCGCTGTACTTGCGCGTCATCGAGGCCGCTACAGAGGGCCGTCTGCTTTCCGCGAACGACGCGGCGGCGCTCGAATGCGCCGCCCGCGGTACTCTCGCGATACCCCCGATACCGGACGTACCATCTAGCCCGCTCGGTCGAGCGCTGCGACGCAAGCGCAGCGAACCCGACGCAGGGCACGCCGCGAATCGCGCACCATTGCCGCCTGAACCCGACTTCCAGCCAAGAAAGAAGCCTTGCACTTCGAAGCCCGCGCAGACGACAATTACGCCGCGCGCGATTATCGATATCCCAGCGGCGCGGGTGGCCGCACCCACCCCCGCGCCCCCTCCGTCGCGAGGGGCTACCCGCGAGCAGCCCTCGTACGCTATCATCACAGCGCCGCCTGCCGGCACATCAAGACAACCCACGGAAACAAACGAAAAACGGAACCCTAAAAAGGCTATACTTTGCGACAGTGCTGCCACCAAGACCACTGTGTATAGCCAATCACAGACATCCATGCTGACAGAAGAAAAAGGACCTCGATATCCTCTGATTGTTGTCGCGAAGCTGCCCGACTGGGTACAGCATTTCAAGAAACTATCGGACATGCTCGGACATCTGCCGAACGCCCGCCCAAGGCGTCCGATTCATACCGGCGGGCGCAGAAGAGTACCGAATTATACAGGAATACCTCGAAAAGCAAGAGGGGGTATATTGGTTTTCATACACCCCCCTCGGCAAAAAGAAGCCTCAAGGTCGCGATACGCGGCCTTCCTATGGAGACAGACCCGGCCGTCATCAGAAGCTCTGCGTGTGAAGGAGTACACCCCGGAGTACGTGCGGCAGGTAAACGGGCGTGGCGGTAGACAGGGGTGCATATACCACGCGGTCCTACAACGAACTCCTGACCTCATACCGGCCATCTACCAAATTAATGACCTCCTGAACATGACAGAGATGTCCATAGAGGCGTGGCGAGGCAAGCGCCGACCGACCCAGTGTCATCGGTGCCAGCAATTGCCACCGGCCGATAGCCTGCGTGCGGTGCAGGGGTCCCACCCCGCACAACACTGTGAACGCCCGAGGGGAGAGCCGGCCACCTGCGCGAACTGCGGGG
The DNA here is from genome assembly GCA_036509395.1 of Antheraea yamamai. Classification (NCBI taxonomy): domain Eukaryota; kingdom Metazoa; phylum Arthropoda; class Insecta; order Lepidoptera; family Saturniidae; genus Antheraea; species Antheraea yamamai. Next base: position 16,450,728 of record AP028441.1, read on the forward strand.
CCGCTCACCCCGCGAACAGCATGTCCCTTTGCCCCGTCTTCAAACGGGAGCTACGCAACCGCCGAGCAGGGACCGTCGCCCGGACCGGTGAATCCAGGCGCACGGCGGACCCACCCTCGGCCCCAGCGATGGTCGAGGCGTCCGCTGCGGGCAGCCTGATGGCCCCCGCAAACGACCCGCCTCCGAGAAGCGCCGCGGCCAGACAGCCACAGCCCCCGAAGCCCCGAAATTTGAAAACGCTAGTCGTAAAGACGCGATGATCTCCATCATAAAAAGAGCCGCCACTATAAATGGAGAAAGCCCAGGATCGGAAGCCGAGAAGGCATGCATAGCGTACCTGGAGAAAGTCTTCTCCTAGGTCCGCTATGCCGCAGCCCGGTCACGCAGGTGGCCCGCCCATTCACCTGAAGAAGAAACAGCACAGACGCGGCTAAGTCGCGCCGCCGAAGTCTACTTAGATGCCGAACAAGCATCACAATGACACGCCCTTTGTAAAGGGCGGCGCGTTGAAGCTACCTCAAGAGGATTCGTCCTGGAATGGTTACCCCGCGTACGATTGCATCAGTCAGTCATGGGGGACATTCTTGCTCGATCGTCTCTCTGGAAGGTTGTATTGCGTGATTGTTGTTGTATTGCGTGTGTTCTTTCCAATATTCATTGTTACTTGGATTTCTCTGGGTCTTTATGATTTATTATGTTACTTGAGTTATTTAATAGTTGATGTGAGTCTTCGTGTTGAGATATGTAGTTGTGTTATTATTTTTTATATAAATCCATTTCTCGTATCTAATATCAGAAGTGGGGTTTATTTTTAATTCTGGTAATTCTAATAATTGTTTTTACATCTTGGAGGACGCGACTCCTCTGGTGTTGTTAGTGTCTATGGACGGTGGTGATCACTTAAAATCAGGTGACCCACCTGTTCGTTTGCCTCCTATGATATAAAAAAGAAAAAAAAACGCGTCAATAAGTTTTTATGAACCCTTTTCAAGGGAAACTACAGCGCGGGCAGAGCCGCTAACTGAAACATGTCGGTAACATAAATAGGAAGTGTTGAACGTTATCTTTTATGCATGAAATCTATATAGATCACGGCTCACGGACATCGGGAATCTTTCAGTAGTTTCATCGCGGATATGATCCGATCGTAACGTCAGTTGCTTGTTTATGTTTATGCTTAAAACTCTTCCTATATTAAAAGACGCGTGTACCTCATATTTATATATTTATTAACTGCCCGCTCTGGCTTCGTAAAAGTGTACAAACAAAGAAAAAGATACCAGATATCCGATACAGTACCATCACGCAATGAAATAGAATGACAACTGAACAACTATACGCCAATTCTGTTAATATCTTTGAAGAGCACCATTTTGTCTTTTGTCTCGCTCACTCAGTCACTTTTTTATGAATATTTTTTTAATTTTATGTGCGATTTTCCAAAAAAAAAAAATTTTTCATAAAACTTAATCCTGACAAAATTACAAATACAAAAGAGGAAGTAGCCAAATAAGTTTAATTTTTATACATATACTAGCGGACCCGGCGGACGTTGTCCTGTCTTGATAATAACAAAAAAAATCTGAAATTCAACCGCAGCGCCACCTACCGGGTCCATTTGTGCTTCTAAACCATTCTCGGATTCACTGGAACACGCACACATAATTTCATCAAAATCGGTCCAGCCGTTTAGGAGGAGTTCAGTGACATACACACGTACAGAAGAAATTTATATATAAAATAAATAGGCGGGTATATAATAAGCTGATTTCCACAAATTTGTCTGAGTTCTTTATTATCTTAATAATATGCTTTTTACAGGACAAAAAAAAAATTAAAAAAAAAAGAATAGAATATTTTGCTTGCAGCGGCGTCCGTCAGACATAATGCGTTCGCTTTATTAAGCCCAGATAAAAAAAAACTATATTGAACAAGTTTATTATCGTAATATGTTTTTTTACAGAACAAAAAAAAATTAAAAAAAAAAGAATAGAAAATTTTGCTTGCAGCGGCGTCCATCAGACATAATGCGTTCGCTTTATTAAGCCCAGATAAAAAAAAACTATATTGAACAAGTTTATTATCGTAATATGTTTTTTTACAGAACAATAAAAAAAAATAAAAAAAAGAATAGAAAATTTTGCTTGCAGCGGCGTCCGTCAGACATAATGCGTTCGCTTTATTAAGCCCAGATAACAAAAAACTATATTAAACAAGTTTATTATCGCTTGAACACTATCACTTACTTTCAAACGACAAGTAATAATAACATGAGCTAAGATTTAACACCCTAGGCCTACAAAAGATAATTCGTTTTAAATTACAGTGAACAAATCTATCGTTAACTGGTTAAAATAGTTTCTTTAGTACGAAAATATAACTACTAACTTGCTACATTACGATGATTTCTTCACAAGAAAATCGAGCTTGTTGTTGAAATCGATCGAGTCCTTGTGCGTTGTCCAAGCAGGCTATTAGAGCCGGCAATACCTGTATAAACTATTAGTATAATGTATTTATATTTCTTATCTTCAAGAGAAAAATATATCATATAAGAATAATTCTATACTTCAGCTGTTCTTCATTGGATTATTCGAAGTATAGATATATTTGTCATATATTTGTTATCTACTTGGTGCCCGCAACTTCGGTTCTATTGTTGTAAGAGAACTATAAATACTACTTGAATTAATTATGGCCAGTCTCTTTAATTGTAACATCATTACTATTTACTTTGATAAATGTTAACATTATTGTTTAGCCTCTACAGACAATCGTAATGTAGCCTAGACAATACACCGAAAAGTACTCTATCTGTCACTAAAAGTCTCTTCAAAATCGGTTAAGCTGTTTCGTAAATTAGCCCGGATAAATAGCAAATACTTCAATTTCGAACTTTCGATTCGAACGGATTATTGTAACGGCTAAAACATTATATTGGTATTCCACGAATATAATTTGGTTTCTGAACGAAATATATATAATAGCATTTATTTTTACGAAAGACGATTTAAAAAACGTTAGGAAGACTTTTTTCATTACTATATAACCCGAGCCTGGAGTAACAACCTCTCGCACAGGATCTTTCATCCAATATTTAAATTCCCATAAACAAAATACGAATTGAAACACCTATATTTTCCCAAAAATACTTACAATTATGATTTTGTCTTTAGCTTATAAACTAACATTCAGTAGATATCACGTTAATTTTGTTATATTATAATCACTCTTTCACGTAAAACTTGTAAACACAAACTTTTTATCACTTATTCGTAGCGCTGTAGAGGTACATGTGTGTTGACGCAACGCGAGTCGAGGCAGGACTACCGACCGTACACTAGATTTACTAAACCATCGTATATACGTAATATTAAAGCATTGTAACTTAAATTTCTTATAACTTATTAATATTTAAATAAACAAATGATAGAGAAAATAAACGAACATTCTCAATTTATGGACAATTATCTCATAATTAAATAATTGTTCAAACCAATGATTATGAGTAATCTTTGGGTGCAAATAGTATTGTAATGTCTGTTGATTCTCAAGACTAATATCTCTGCAACTAGTGAATATATTTTGACGTGACTATTACCGGTAAATAAAACTTTTTTATAATATTACCTAAGTTATATATCGTTACGGTTTCCCATAGAGTCTAAGCAAGAATGATAAAATTTAACAAAGGTGCTTTAAAGTCGGTATAATGTTTATATTATTTTATTGGTAATTTTAACAAATAAATATTAAAAAGCAGCCTACATTTAATTTCACTTAAAGAGATGGAGATTAATTTCATTTAACAAAACAGGCGAATGTCACTAGTTGATATAATACAAATAAAACCTTCGGGAAGAAATTATCAAAAGTTCATTAGCTTTTTTGCTTACAGTGGCATAGGCCACTGTACTATGCTGTACTGACACTGTACTGTTTACACAGTATAGGCCCATTGTTAGTGAACGCGGAAATTACTCTAAAGGACGTAGGTACAAACTTTTCAGTAACCTAAAGATTTAAGTTTGAAAAGTTTTTTTTGTGCTAGCCTAATTGTGTTGAGTTGTGAATTTGTGGTTGAACGTATACAGGAATGACTTGACACTTAAAGATCCAGTTTTATACACTAAAAACATTCCATAATATTTAACAGTTATAATCACGAGATACTGTTAAAATATTTTCATGAACAAGACAAAAAACTAACATAATAAAAAAAGAACCAAATTTACAGATGCGATTTCCCAAATATTAGTGCTCGCTAGTAGTGGTTCCCAACGTTTTTTATTCAGTGACGCAGTAACCTACATACTCTGTATAAATTGGCGACATATTTAAATGCGAAATTTTTGATAGTACTAAGTGAATGAAAGTTACAGTTTGTAAATCTCGCGATACTCTTGACATAGGCTTGCCATATACCTATGTGTTTCAACACGGTGGTTGAAAACCGCTGATCTAGGGATTCAATATCATGCATTTATCTATATATATATGTATACATAGTCGAACATAAAAGCTTAGTACGTTATCTGTTCTGTTATTTAATTGTTTTTTTTTGTATGTAGTAGCTATTTATGAGATGTAGTGTCATCAATTTTGGAAATAGTTTTATTTACATACCTATTATCATCGAGTCGTAGCGTTTTTTATAAGTATATATTCGTCATACTTCACGCTTCCTATGTCTGGAATCTTCATTATTGTAGAATATTCAATACAAGTTAACAGATATATATATATATATATGATAATAATATTTATGTGTTACTGAAAAAAAAACTTTGTATCATGATATGGTTGAATTTCGACCGCTGGAAGACAAATGCTATGTATATAGAATATAAAGTGATGTGTGTATATATATGTGATATCGATATGGTCAAAACACTATGAAATTTGATATACTTATACGTTTTCTCACGCAGAATGTTTTTTTAATTATCAGTGTTTGTTATAATATAACACTAGGTTTTTGGTATGTGGTAGAGCCACGCTAAAGCTGTTATTGGTTTCAGCATGAATGGGTCGGCTCGCCCGGGGTAGTATCACCATCTCATAGAAAGCCGACGTGAAGTAACAGTGCTTGCATTATTGCGTTTCGTTCGGTCAGTGAGAGTGCCGGAGGCCCACCTCCCTTCCCCTCCTCTCTCTTCTCCTCTTCCTCCCTTTCCCCCAAACACAGGCTGGCAACACATTTTCAACTCCCCTGGTGTTGTTAGTGTCTATGGACGGTGGTGATCACTTAACATCAAGCGGCCCACATGTTCGTTTGCCTGCTATGACATAAAAAAAAAACGCTAGATTTTTTTATGCTTTGTAGGTTTTGGCGTTTGACATCTCATCTGTTGTTAAATGACGAGTAAGATGATAAACACGCTAAGCCTAGAACTCTCTAGGTTGTCTCTCAAGTGCAGCTGCCGGAACACACCAACTAGTGCTTGACGGCAGTTTTTCAAATTGAGGATGGTAGCTAGCCAGGAGGACTTAGAAAAATCCCTACCACCGTGTTGTGGTATCATCACGATATTTGCCTTCACTAAAAGCTACAACTCAGTTGCTAGAATTCGAGCCTAGGATTCAAACATGCTGTCAGCTAGGCCATTATATAGCTTCAGCGGGTAGTCCGGTGAAGCTGTTAAGCCCTTACTAGGCCAGTAGCGTAGTCAGTTCGAAAAAGAAAATAGCTTCAGCGCATCTTATATACTCTTTAACTGACCACCTTGAGAATCGGTATACGTAGATATTATATATGGTCACAAAGAATATTTACACAATATCCATTTTGCTATAAACAAACGCGTATGGAGCCACGGGAATAACTAGTTATTTATAAAAATAGTAGGTACCTCCTTTGAAATAAAACATGAGCTATTTGAACTAGCAGCCACGTTCAAGTTGCAGCTTATAGCCGAAGTGGGGCAAGTCCGCACGTAGCCGTAAAACATAATTACACGGCCATCAAGTGCAACAATCCGAAGGGGTAGATAGAGTGTCTATTATTAAACAGGTTACGTGGCGGTCATAGTGTTCTGTTTTATGTTTATTATCTATGGAGAAAAGAGTATACGCAAGCTTTTCAAAAGCGTAAATTTTACAGCGGGACTCGAACCTTTTTTGCGAACCAGCAAGTGGGTAATTATTGGATTTTGAATCTGGAAAGACTTTATGAGGACACTGGAGACCTGTCGTTAGATCCTCCTGTCCTGTCTCTCGGCTGAGACAGGTAAAGTCCTCGTCAATGTTTTTAGCCAGTCTGAATATAACCGTAGGGTCGGGCTTTCTCGTAATATAGTAAACAGTTTGATACACAACAAAATTTAAAGTATTATTGTAGAGATCTAAAATTGGCATTTATTTATTCTTACGTCATCTCGATGTTATACATACCTTTATAATATAACTAGCGGTCACGACGGACGTTGTCCTGCCATTTAAAATAATCTTAAAATTCAACTGCGGCACCTCCGACCGGATTTAATCATGGATCGAATTCATTCTTGAATTCACGTGAACACTCACAAAATAATTCATCAAAATCTGCCATTCAAATCCAAATCAAAATCTAGCCATTTAGTAGGAGTTCAGTCACATACACACAGGTAGAAGAATTACATATATGTTCTGCGTGTATATATTAAAAAAAATCTGGTAATGAAATGGCAGACAATAGGATTTTTTAATTAACCAGTAAAAACAAAAGTTCACTGTTTTGTTGGTAATACTCTTTTTAATAAACTTTTTCGCAAATTCAATCCTTAATAAACGCTATATGCAAACCCTACGAAGTTACTCCACCGACGTTTTCTTTATTGGCTCGCCCATAAGTGGCAGTAAAACTGAATTCGATCTTGAAAGGAGATGGTAGTTCTATAGATACTGGTTGAGCTATACTGTAATAAATTTTAAAAGGTTTAACGAGAAGAAAAATATAAAAAATGATCAATGAATTTGGTAAATTTGCTTTTATGGAATAACTCACTTCTACTGTAGTGGCTGTTAGGATATTTAGATTATTAAAAACATAAGAAAACCGGGAAACCGTTGGTCGAATCAATATCGTATTTCGAAATTAAAAGTTATTTCTATTCTCGAGAGATATATAACAAAGAGAACTTATGTAAACAAGGATTAGAATCGTTAAAAATATTGAAACCCAAATAAAATGTTACACGAAACATTTGTGGATGACGCAGAATGTGAAACGTCAGAGTTTGAAGCGGATTTAGCTCGAAACTGTTGGGGTGTTTCAGGAACATTTGGCACAGATGGACGTATATAAGTAACAATATTGCATAACGAATACAAAATGCTTTACGAATACATTTTCCATAACTGTTTTGTCTTCCAGTGTTTTTATAATAACTTTAACAGTTCAATATGTAAAGCGTTGTAATCGAGTCTTTTGTAAGTCCATTTTTAGTTTATTATCCATGTAGAAATAAAGATATGAATATATTATATAGACAAGATATTTCTTTCTCCAGATAGATTATAAAAATAGTTTTTTAATAGATATAACTAAGTAAAAAATGTCATTACCAATATGTGTTACTCTTTCGTTTGACGAGATATATCTCAAATCTCTTCTTCAAGTTTTTCTTGTACGAAATTACTTAATTTATATGATTTCTTTTCTGATATATTCCTTTGCAATAGAGTCAAGCTTTGATTACAATATCATATGAGTCTACATGACGATGCTCTACGATGGTAATACGCTAAACCTAAAGAAGGTATGTATCCCAGGTGCAACTCTCAGAACACACGTTATAAATGCTGATAAATCATCGACTTTGATTATTTAAGAAATTTGATAAAGGCTTACCATTATTCTGTGGTTTCATTACAACATTTTCCTTCATCGCAAACTTATGGTCCTTCGATGCAATATCTGAACACCTTGTCATTAAACAACTATCTCTTCTAAATCTAATTTTTCCTTCATCGCAAACTTATGGTCCTTCGATGCAATATCTGAACACCTTGTCATTAAACAACTATCTCTTCTAAATCTAATTTTTCCTTCATCGCAAACTTATGGTCCTTCGATGCAATATCTGAACACCTTGTCATTAAACAACTATCTCTTCTAAATCTAATTTTCCCTTCATCGCAAACTTATGGTCTTCGATGCAATAACTGAACACCTTGTCATTAAACAACTATCTCTTCTAAATCTAATTTTGGTGAAGCCTCGTGCAGCAGCAGGACGATGGTCATAGAAAAAGAAAGAATATGGAACGATTCACCTAAGGAAATAAATTTAGTACAGATTCTTGAATCAAGTTCCTACCAAATTAATTGCGTCAATAATTATAGTTTTCATATATAAGCACCTTTTTTATGCAACAAGTGTACCAAACACTAAAATGATAATAGCACAGCATATACTGGTTGCGCCGCTTTATGTATATTTGAAATTCCCGCTTTATGGATTAAATCACGCCACTTTGAAGCCCGACCAATTAATTGCGATCAGATTACGCCACCAGCCCCCGCTTCCCTGTACTATGGCACATGCTTATATGAGGTAGCGCGACGTCCGCGCCGCCAGTGTTCGACTGCTACCAGTGTTGTGGCCCGCGCCGCTCGCGTCGGAGGCGTGGCCACTGCTGTTCTATTGCTATCGTCAGTGTTGTTGGCTGCGCCGCGCGGGTCGGACGCGCGGCGGCCACTGCTGCTGCTACCGCCATTACTGTAGTGTTGTCCGCGCCGCATGCTAACATTTTGAGTTTTCGCATGGTCGAGTGAGAAATAAACGCATCGCTACATATGTGCCGACATACATTATAAACAATAAGTGTTGTGTGGGATAAAACTCGGTGGAGAGAAATGAGAATCATCTAGCCGGCTAGCCACGTGGAGACTGCAGCGCCGCGAGGTATGTGCCAAGTTTCCTTCCTACCCTTGTCTCCCTCTTCGTAGCTGATCGCAATAGTTGAATATCAAATATAGCACCCCCGCATATACAGTCCACTTAAATTTAGCATAGAAACCCCGCACGCGCCCCTACGGTGACGTCGACATCGCCGCGGCGTCACCATATACTATAAATTGTGACGGCATAGATTTAGGGCATTAGAGAATTTTGATAGTCTTGTACAAAATGTAACAGAAAAGATAACTAACTACATCTGTAGATAGTCAAGCTCGGGATTTGTGTGGCTTAACTCAAAGATGCAGACTGTCAGATTACGGCAGCGGTCAATGAAAATAACATCTCTGCAAAAATATAACGCAGTGAATAGTCTCTTGATCTGAAACTGAATACAATAGCCGTCTGATGGTCTACAGCCAGACAGAGATTAATAACTTCTGAGTAAATAAACAATAATGCGCAGATGGTTATAATTTGATGAGTCAAGGGCATGGGAATAAAATATTTAATATACTCTTATTTGGTTCAGTACATTAGTAGTGGTTTCGTTTCTTACAGTCATATTTATTGCCTCTGCAGTTATGTTGATGGTTTATGTAATTCTAAATTCGTGTTGTTCACTTGTTTACATTACCGTCAAAAATGATATAGTTAACTTCAAGAACCTTTTTTTAATCTGAGGATCAAGCTGCATGGTCTCTCTTGATTTAACAACGTAATTGATGGCAAAATGTATAATGTATTGTGTGTATAGTATGATATAAATTCATATGGTAATCATTCTAATATTTCCAACGAAATAAAATATCTTTATTTCTGAAACCCTTTACAAAATATTAGTCTTAACTATGGCCCCAAACTGGGCAATGCCTGTCTCATGGAAGTCTAATTGACCTGATTACTCTAGGTCTAATTGTCCTGAATACAGATTGGCTTACAGAAGTAAACTCTACATTTAAGTGAGATGTTAAATTATTAATATACAATATTTATAACATTTGTTTTGAAACAATCCGGTTATTGAAAAGGGAGATATTCAAACAACGGTTGTGGAATTTCTATACCAAAAGCCAGATGGTATACAAAACATAGATTTTGCATTGTAGTTATCCCTTACGAGTAAACGCAATTATATTTGTTACTTATTCAACCAGTTTCCAGGCATTTTAGCTTACAACTAGGCAACTTTAGCAAGTAATAAACCGGATTTTAGAACGTATTTACGTTCTAAAATCCGGTCTATTACTTGCTAAAGTTCTAAATAGTCAGTCGTTTTCTTGGCGCCGTCGTAAAATGAAATAATGTTTGCAAAGTTTCATAGAAACGAAGTTCTGAATACTTTCATGAGAATTTTCGTTTTCATTAAAGAATATTTAGGTCGCGATGTGAGTTTGTAAACGAGAAAAAATCCTTAATTAAATTATGCTGTGATCCTAAGAATTCGGAGCCGCTTTTGAGTACGTCAAAGCGATTTCAGTTTTAATTTGTAGAATACTTCAACAATACTATATTTAAATAAAATGTATATGACTTGTTCGAGGATTTTTAATTAATTCATTTCATGCTTTATTTGTATCTTTTCCATTCACAATATTGAATCCGTGACCACGTTAAATATACCAACAATTTTATTCTAGTGAACTTTTTCTCTTTCCTACTGTTACCGGTTGTGAGTTGCTCTGTAATTTTTTAATTTTTTATTTTGTCACTAGTTGTGCCTGCGACTTCGTTCTCGTAGAACCTTGTGTACAAAACAGTCACAAATGTAGTCATCCGAATGTATTAAGTCTAATAACTATCTACTTCCGTCTCGTACTTAAGTGGCGTTATTGTTAAAATTACAATAACTTTTGATAGACCGAACCAATTTTAATGAAACAGAGACTAAATGTTACTCGAAGATATGCTTTATGATTTTCTTGAAAAGGTTTAATTAAGAACGCATTACTTTACCAGTGATGTCAATGAAACAGACAGGCAGATAGACATTTCTAGAAAATGATTAAAATGTATTTTATTACTTACTAGCTTCTGCCCGCGATTTCGTTCGCGTGGAATAGTTACTTTGGGCTAACGCTAACACGCAGCGAAAGCTCTCAAGAGGAAAAAATATCCCGATTTTGAAACATTCTTCATCGGTGCTCCGCTCCTATTAGTCTTAGCGTGATGATGTATAGCCTATAACCTTCCCCGATAAATGAGCTATATAACACTGAAACAAACTTTACCTCTTTATAATATTAGACACCTGCAAATATTTTTTTACAAAAATCTAAAAAGTACAAACACGTTACTTTTGCGTTATTATATGTTTAGATTAGCTCCTTAACCTTTCATGTACTTTGATTAATATCTGTTGAATGGTACTTCGGAAGTGTGAAATCTAGACGTACGTAAAGATGATTCAATGTAATGAAGACAACGACTAATGAAAATTTTAAACGGAGATAGGTAATGAATTTAGAAACTGTATATTATATTAATATATTTGTAAATATATTCAAAATGGCAGTGTAGCAAGTCCAAGATTTTGCAAATTTGTAGACAGATATACGTAAGTTTTTCCGGGCTTTTTGGATGAGTTTTAAGTCGAAATAGCAACAAGTGCAAAATGCTCAATTGGCTGGACCTCGGTTTGAGCTTTTGTTTCACACACGCATAATAAGTATATAAGTTAACCTACTATCTATTAGCTCTGTGATTATACTTTATTCTTCAAAGTAGTAACGTAAGGTTATATTATTCAGTACCTTTTTAACAACCTCCTAGGTGGTAGAGTCACACTGAAGCTACTATTGGTTTCAGCATGAATAGGTCGGCTCGTCCGGGTTAGTACCACCCTCTCACAGAAAACCGACGTGAAGTAACAGTGCTTGCACTGTTGCGTTTCGTCCGGTCAGTGAAAGCGCCGGAGGCCCAACTCCCCTCCCCTGCCCTCTCCCTCTCCCCCTTTCCCCCTTTCTCGCAAAACAAAGGGTGGCAACGCACTTGCGACACCCCTGGTGTTGCTAGTGTCTATGGATGGCGGTGATCACTTAAAATCAGGTGACCCGCCTGTTCGTTTGCATCCTATATAATATATAAAAAATACCGATATGTTTAACAAAAAATAATCAATCATAGATTTGAAATAATATTTAGGGGAGATTTTTGAGTGGTAAGACATAAAAATCTTATTCGTTCATACATCACATTGCATTCTAAGAACAGCTGGTATACATAATAACTACGAAGCTTGGTAGGTAGTTGTAGTAGACTGGTTTAGGACTAAAATACAAGTATAATCCATTATAGTGATTTGTTTTGAGATCACATTTTGAGAACAACTATTATGTATACGGCTGCAGAAAGCCTTCTAGGCCGACTTAATAACGATGACTGCTAATGATTGTTTTTTGATAAGTTTTTACCTTTGATTTGCTTAAATTGAAAGTAAATCTAATTTACCTCGCAAAGTAATTTTCTTGCATACCATAATATACTGCAAGCGAATATGAATAATAATTTATGGTAGCTAGTTAGTTTATGCCCGTGTATTTCGAACCCCTGGCGTTTATACCGCCTGGGGTAATTAAATTTTATGGCGATTTATTAACCCCTAGGCTGATTTTTTAAGACTCAGATCTTAAAGTGATATTTTATGTTTTTAATTATCTAGCCGTTTTTCAAAAATTATTATTATACATTGCATAACTTGCTATTGTTTAAGTTTTTCAAATTTTGTAATAGATACGGTATTTTTAAACTTATGCTGACAGTAATCTCTTGACAAATGTATAAGGTAAAGGTCTACATTTGTGTGTATGGAACTTAAAACTTTATAGTTTTGGATCAGTCTAGGGGTTGATCAAAAATAATGATAAAGGAAAAATGTCTTACTTATAATCGTTTTTACTCGACTCGGCACAAGAAGGATATCTTTCTCGTGTATGTATATCCAGCACGATATTTTGCCTAAACAGCTTCATGTATCAACACACAACTTCTTGTTAGATTCGTCTTAATTGTGAGAGTGAAATAGGTTATGTGGTATTTAAAAGAGTTTTAATATTATTACCCCTTCTCTCCTAAATTCCTTGTTGTCTCTGTGTTACACTCGCAATTAAGATGAGTTAATCATACTTCATGTCCATCTATCAATCTATTCATCAAGATATTTGGGCAACAGGAGAGATCTGATAAATACATATATGAGCTTGAAATCCATTATCCTAGAGTTGGGTAAAAATAATCATACAGGTTGGAAATTTTTAATTTATATCTAAATATGATTTCCAAATCCTTGTTAAATTTCGTTGTAATATTTTCATAATAGTTTTTTTCTTCTTTTACAACTAAGCATAATTATATTAAACATTTTTGATTATAAAGATGTTTGAATGTTTAAGGCACAAAAGAATAATTCATAATTTCTGTTTTTTAAAGTGTAATCAGCTCTAATTTACAAAAAGTGATCGAAGTAACCGCTTTTACAGTAACAGAGGAAGATTAAATAGAACGCAAAATTTATACTTGCGTAGCACTTCTACAAATTTCGCAACTCTCTAGCCTCTCATTACCAAAGGAAATTTCCCAACAGTACGATTTGTGTTACACCTTTATATTTTTATAAAGTTTCTATACAATACGAAATAAATGTTATTGTTGTTTGCTACATCGCAGTTAATATAAATCGATGGTTGCTAGGTACAATTTAAATATATAGTTGTTAGCATCATGTGGACTTAATAAATAACATCTTCCTTACCATGACTCTGTGTCGTCCGGTGAAGCTGTTAAGACCTTGCTAGGTCAATAGCGTAGTCAGTTCGAGTGAAAAAAAAAACATGACTCTAGATAGGCGAGTGTAACTCAAGTTAGGCTTAGTATGCGATAGACACGGGCACTTTCGTGGCCCTCGTAGCTTTTGCACTGGTCCATGTGGTTGCATATTAACAGTGTTCATTGCGCCTCCCACCAGTTCATCAGGGAGGGTGTAATGCTGGTATTATTCCCTCTTAAGACCACAAGGGCTACTCTCACTTAATACAATCAATATTTTTACGTTTCCGTTTCTATTACAATTTGCTAATTTAATTCTAAATAAAAAACAAAAGGTAATTTATTTCTACGTAACCTAACATTTATACTCACAGAAATTGAGTGTTATAAACTTGCAATAAAGTAGCTCCAACAGTACTAATAACTGATAACTAATTCCCAGTAGCTATAAATCGACCAGCAAAAGTCGGTCTAGGGACTGTGAACCTAAAAAATAACCTAATCTATCTCACTTGAATCAGCTACAACAATTTAACCCTAGCACCATTCGTGAAGTCATCAATCATTTCTCACATTAGCACTTTTTTCAGACGGTTAATTTTTGATATTACATTTACCCGTCCTTCGTAAGTCACTTTATTTCGGCTTAACAAACATTATTTCAAAGTTAATGAAGCTAACAAAGATTAGTGAGATAAAATATTAATCATCACACTACCCGTAAAATGAATCATTATATTAAACCCTTCTATTATTCTTATATCTCCTTCCTATTGTCAAAGGAATTCATAATGAAGCTATTAAATTCAACTATTTTCAAAATATTATCTTTAGCTGTTAGAATGATGAGATGCTATGATAATGAAATATAATAACATGTCTATTTAAAACCTTGTTTTCATCCAATTAATTATGTACAGTTTTATCTATATACAGGCTGAATGTTTAGTCAGTAGCAATAATTATGGAGGAAAATCTGCACTCGATTCTCGTTCTAAATCAATTTAAAAAATACGTGGTGGGAATTTTGGTGGGTGTAAATACTGTCGGGTTGAGCGTCAGAAACACCCGTTTTCGTCCGATCACCGAGGTTAAGCAACATCGGGCGCGGTCAGTAATTGATTGGGTGACCGCCTGGGAACGCTGCGTGACGTTGGCTTTTTGTTATTTTTTTTAATTATGGTGTTTCCCTGTAATAAGAAAGTTTTACTTCTATCGTGTGTCTTTACAACGCACCTCATTTTTTTTCAATTATCCTAATGATTTCAGGATTAATAATTTAATTTTTTATGAGCTATTTGAAGTAATCCACGACAGACAATATTATATGAAGATTTTTTTACAATTAAAAGAAACATGAACTCGAATACATCGTGTATTTCTGTTAGTATGTCAACAAGCTAACAAAGGCTTTGTTGTGTTTATATTTCTAATTCACATCCGCCAATGTCTCTAAGTTCGTTCTTTATATTGAATTAACAGTATACTAATTATAATTATTTAAGTCACATGTATTTTATTTTGAAGGTAGGAATTTATATTTATTTTCAACTAGCGGGCCCGGCAGACGTTGTCTCGCCCTGATTATAAAAAAAATCTTGACAAATTATATACTAAAACCTTCCCCATGAATCACGTTATCTACTGGTAAAACTGGCAAGAAAATCCGTTCAGTAGTTTTTGAGTTTATCGCGAACAGACAGACAGACAGACGCGGTAGGGGACTTTGTTTTATACTATGTAATGATTATGTAAAAATGCAGAAGCATGTAATTATCTCACTACTAAATAAATAAAGTTCATTAGAGTGCTCTAGACTATTTGAGAACTTTTCTTTTTTATAATAATAAAATTCTCTTCTATACAATTTTATAATTTGAATCACAATATAAGGTTTCCTTTTATTATAAACTAATAGATGGCTATGATTTTGTGGTCGTTTGTATATACGTATTATAAACGATGACACACTACATTATCTTCATGTCAAAATGTATACAACACGCGTCGACAGCTCTAAGATGGCACGATTTTTTCAAACTTAATACGTTATATTTTAGTCACAGTAAACAATATCTTTATAAATTTTACACTTTATCATTATTCTGACATGTAAACTACATTACTGTAAAGTTTTAATTAAAATAGTTTCAGTAGATTTGGCGTGAAAGAGTAAGAACCATTTATTCATCGTTACAAATTTTCTCCTATATAAAATGATTAGGATTTTACCAAATACCTGTTTAGTGTACCAGTATTTAAAGTAACTTCATCTGCTTATTTATTATCTTGCCTTAAATTTCTGCTGTCATAGCTTAAACGTGACTATCTGACCGATAATAGCTTTATCAATTATTGAAGTTATACTTCTTTTGGCGCGTTAGGGTAAGATGATGAGAGTAAATTTTTACGAAGCGCGCGGTGTGCGAAAGTCCCGTCAAAGTGTCACGAAAAACCGACACCCTGAAGTTAGCTATAGTTAAAATTTTGTATTTCTTTGTATTTAAACTTTCAATGTATTAAGTACCTTTTTTTCTATTGTTAGTGTCGTTTTTTCTACAAACGTAGAATAAGGCGAAAGATAAAATTTTTGAAAAGATTTTTATCTTGTTACGCCAAAGAAGTATAACTCCTAACGCGTGTACATAAGTACGCACACACTTTATTTTTATTTCATTTAATTTTCCTTTCATGAACAGTTGGCAAATGTATGCCCATGAGATTCACAGGGAATTATAATATTAGGTCTTCACCTATGAAATTGCCGTTTTGTATGAAACGAATTTTTTTCATGTATTTTTTATTTGTATTAATCGAAGTAATCACCCATGCAATCAATGCATCTCTGCAAACGCAGTGGCAGTTTATTGATGCCCTTCTTAAAGAAATCAGCTGGACGGGAGGCAACAAATTCTTCAAAGGCATTTTGTACTGCCTCTGGGGTATTGAATTTTTTTGTCGCCAAGGAGTTATCCAAATTCTGGAAAAAGTAGTAGTCTGTAGGCGCAACGTCTGGTGAGTAGGGCGGATGACGGAGAACTTCCAAACCCACTTCTTGCAACTTGGAGACCGTCTGCTGTGCAGTATGAGGTCGCGCGTTGTCGTGCAGGAGCAGCGGATACGAGCGATTGACCAATGCTGGTTGGAGATGTGCCAGCTTCTCTATCATTGTGTTCAGTTCTTTACAGTACACATCTGCAGTAATGCTCACCCCGTTTGGTAAGAAGCTGTGATGAATCACACCGGCGCTGGACCACCAAACAGTGACCATCACTTTTCTAGGGGTAAGTTTTCGTTTAGGGCATTGTTTAGGTGCTGAACCAGGATCCAACCAACTTCCTGAGCGCTTGCGGTTATCAAACAGAATCCATTTTTCATCGCAGGTAACAATGCGGTTCAAAATTCCTTCATTTGTGTGTCTGTTGAGCAGTGCAAGGCACGTCTCGAAGCGTACTTCGCGCTGGCGATCATTGAGTTCGTGGGGCACCCATTTGTCAAGCTTTTTTACCTTGCTAATTTGACGCAAATGGACCAATATTGTTTTGACGCTAACGTCGAAAGCTGCTGCTAATTCAGCCGTAGATTGTGTATCATCAGCTTCCACAATCACCTTTAATTCGTCATTGTCGACCAAAGTCTTCGGACGACCGCGAGGTTCATTTTTCAGGTCGAAATTCCCAGAACGGGAACGAGCAAACCAATAGCAGGTGGTGCGTTGGTTTGTAGTGTTAGCTCCGTAAACGTCGTTGATGTTGCGTGCCGCTTGTGCCGCGTTGCTGCCACAACGGTACTCATATTCCGTAATTACTCGAATTTTTAACGTATCCATGATGACAAAAAAGATTGAAATGCGATGAAATTGTAACACTAATCAATAAACAAATGACTACTTTTGGAAAAAGAATTCCATGTTTTTAAAATAAAATTAATTTGAATTAGAATTCTTAGCCAAACAAAAATTATTTTGATTTGAAATGGCCAGTACTGCAGAACGACAATTTCATAGGTAAATACCTATTACAATCGAATAATATTATATTGTAAACGATGGAACTTACATAAGGGTAAACCATTTAACGAGATCTTGTTACTTTTCGACATTTAATTTGATCAATCTGGCGTGTTATCACTCTTCTACCTTAGTGTGTTAATCCTTGAAGATATACGTGTAATAATGTTATTACGTATAATTTAGGTCAGTCTGTTTCTGTATAATTACTAGTATAATGTTCAATTTGTACGTATTTTTTAAATTATTGTAGAACAAAAATAATACTTTATAGGTTACTTGATTGAAGGTGTTACTTTATGGAAATTCATCATTAAATATTAGAGTATGCGTTACTTCGCCTTTGGGCTCTTCTCGCGCACGTGAGTGGTTCACGCGTGCGGGGAAACCGCTTCAGGGAAACCCCTCTGGCGGTGGTTTCAGTCGACCCCCGTATCAACGGGGGTGTCTTATCTAGGGTGCGCGCGATGCATCCCGGTTATCCCACGGCATGGCCGTTCGATCGTGGCTTCTTTTGTTGTTCAGGCGTCAGTTTAATTGGGAGCGCGTAAGGCTCTCAGGCACATCTCAATTTCAGATAAAGGCTGCTGGGAAGCCTCGGCCTCTTCGTGGGTCTTCTTGTCTGGCTGGTTATTCCTGTTTTTCTTTCCTCTGTTGGTGTTGGAGCTTCTCGGGATGGGATTGTTGGCGGAGGCCATAAGGCTCGCACCCGCCGACGTCTCAACCATTCGTGGTTGTGTGGTATCACGTCTGTATCGCGTCTTGCGCCCGGCGTCGCCTGTCCGAGCCGCGGTCCCCGTGCGGCGGTTGCGCGTTTCCCAACGGAATACAGGGCATAGTTTGATGCTATTTGAGGGATGCGGCCCCCCGCAGTTAGCGCAGGACGCCAGCTCCCCTCTAGGTCGGTCGCATTCTCGCGCGAAGTGCGGTCCCCCGCACCTCACACAGGCTATCGGTCTGTGGCAGTGGTAGGAGGAGTGCCGAAACAGCTGGCATCTGTGGCATTGAGCCGGCCCTTTCCTGCCCCGCCAGGCTTCGATCGTGACTTTCATGAGAAGGATCTCTCCTATATTGTAGATGGCCGGAATGAGGCCAAGCGTTCTTCTCAGTGAGGAGTGGAATATGCACCCTCTTCCCTCTCTTCCTTTTATGTTGCAGGTGTAATCTGGTTCGAAGCCCTTCTCTCGGAGGGCCTCGGTGATGATCTCTGGCTGGGTGTGCACTGGTAGGCCGCGAATCGCGACCTTTAGGTTTCTTTCGGACGGGGGTGAGTAGGCGTACCAACTCGCATCCCCTGTTTGCTCGAGGTATTCATATATGGTTCGATACTCTTCCATAGCAGCCGGCAGGAAGCGTATCCCTTCGCCATACGCGTACGCGTTGGGTTTGCGCCCCAGCTTGTCGGCCCATCTCCGGAGATGCTCCGGCCAGTTGGCCAGACTCTCCGCTACGATCGGCGGACAGCGCCTCCTAGGCGTCTCGGTTGTGACGTCGGTGTTTCTCGCGGGCTGGGCTTGCGATGTCGACGGAGTCGCCACTGTCGCGGCGTACGATGGCTGCGACTGCGCTGGTGCACGCGCAAGTGGCGCCCCGGGGCTCTCGGCGGGTATAGCCGTATGTATTGAGCGTTCGGGTTCTGTAGGCTTCTTCGATTGGCCGGTTGGCGCGCGCGCCTGTGGCGCCACGCGGCTCCCGGCGGGTATAGCCGTCGTTACGGTGGTTTCGGGTTCTGCGGGCTTGCTTTTTCCCGAAGGTACAGGTGGCGCCCCCCGGCTTACGGCGGGTATAGCGCGAGACTTCGGGTGTTCCGTAGGCTTCTTTTGTTGAGCGGTCGTTGTATGTTCTGGGTACTTGATCGCGCTCGAAGGCTGCGCCCGAGCAGCCTTTCGCGGCGAAGCTGGCGCAGGTGCTACGGGCGCCTGCGCCGCTGGGTGATCGACGCGGGGCGGGAGCCTCTGCGTGGGCTCGACCGTTCGCGGTTTCTTCTGGTCTGGCGACCGGGCTTCTGGAGATTGTTGCTTGCGGGCAATCTCTTCGGTAATCGCGACGAGGCTCGCATCGGAATCGCTGCGCTTCCGGCGAAGCGCGCGACCGAGCGGGCTAGCCTGACTTTCCGGAATCAGTGGTAATTCGATATTTCCGCGAGCTACGCTAGCGAGCGCTGCTGCGTCCGCGGCGGCGAGTTCTTCTCCGTCCATCTTGGCCTCCTGGAGGCGCAAATACCGTCAGGACCCCAGCTGTAATGAGCTGGGCGAGAGTGAGCAAATCACTCTCGTACGCCTCTAACTGCGGAGACGGCTCGGCGGGCGGCCTCTGTTGCGCCTCCATCGGCCGCGACGGCGGTTCAGGCGACTGCGTTCGCGACTCGGGCGAGGCGGTCGCAGTGCGGTGTCCGGTGTGAAGAGCTGTGGTGGTCAGGTTTGAGTCGGCAGGGTCCGTAGGCAAGCTTGTATTTCTGCGTTGAGATGACGCAGAGGCATCTGGTTGGCCCTGAAAAGGGCCTTTTGCATTTCTTCCTGTTGCCGTCGCCGGTCGGGAAGAGGTGGCGCTAGTGCGGCGCATCGTCGCGCAAGACGAGCGTGGTCGTAAGACTCACGGAACTCCAAAAACGTCTTCGCGCGCGTACGACGATGGAGCGAGTCACGATGGAGCGAGTCCGCGTTACTTCGCAATTCCGCTTGGAATTGATTGACCGCTGTTACTTCTTACGTTTTACAAATGTTGTCTGTTGCAGTAAGACGTGACAGCGGCCAATCAAATCCAAGCGGAAAGGCGAAGTAACTTGCACCCTAATATTTAGAGGTTACTTTAACTATCGTGAAAAAATTACGTGAAACCAGATCTTTTAATATGAAATTCATGTATTCATTAATTGCACTTAATTAAATAATAATGTAAATTTGTATGTGTCTACTACGAAAAAGCAGCAACGTTGAAGGTATGCTTTGATTTCGGTTAGATGTTTTCAAAATTTTCAACAAGCTGCTTTTCGTTTTCCTCTAGTATCCACGATTTAGGAATCATACCAAAGAAATAAAACCGATATGACGGGACACGTACAGAAAGAGACTAGCTAAACGCTACGAATGCTCGGTTTAGCAATTATTGGAAATGTTGGATGTGGTAGATGTATAAATGATCGGTACCTATCACATAGATTGACAGATTTAGTGCAAAACGGACGATTCATATTTGTTGTATGCACATCGGTATCGATTAATAACGTAACGTAAATGCTATTGTACTATCCCAGTATTTTTTTATAGATAAGGTAAGGTAAGACGGTAAACTTGAAGGGAACACACCTACAGGTGCTTGGTGATAAATCTTGAATTTAAAGATGGTTGACGGCTAGTAGAACTTAGAGAAGTCCTACGGCCACTGCTATTTTGACTACGAAGCTCATTTTTAAATTCACGCCATTTGTGGCCCTTTAATCTTGAAATAACATATCTCATATATTATTTATTTTTGGATTGTACAAGATCTTGGCATCATAATAGATAGAGGTGAATGTTATTGTAAATGGGTTGTGATATCTCAAACCTACACTCGGCTCACAAGTTGCAAGCACTCGGACTTCCTTGGATTCTTCACCTTGGATGAACCCAATAATCATTTGGTTTATTCATGGTATGCTAAGATCTTTGTTCCTATATATTATTACGTGTACCATAATCAGTTTCTCGAGCTCATCTATATAAAAAACCTCAAACACACAAAGGGGCCATAAAGAATCTTTACACATCTAATCTTAAATTAACTTCACATCTTTAACCACCTCAATTTAATTATATTCAACACTAAAATGTATAAGTGCATCTTTAACTATATGTGATAGAGATATTAAAACGTTCCTACAGACATAAAGTAGACTATAAAGTAGATCAAATATTACTGAATGATCCATTGTGATGGTTTTAAGAATAACTTATCTAAACAACATCCCTTGTTATGAGTTCATGAACCGGACATTACTGATATGCATTTGTTAGGGCAATTATTTTATGAATATCCAGTGGATTTATTAACTCTCTTTTCGCTTATGCAATTTTAAATATACTACGGGATATAAAATATAAGATAGGGGGATAAGTCTAAGAGAAAATTGCATAAGTATGTTCGCAATATATGTTAAGATGAATATTTTGCGGTTATTTCCTCGATCTATTTGTGATGTTGTAAATAGTATTTAGTATCTTAAAATGCAATAGGATTAGAAACATTAATGTTAATTAAAACACAAAACTAACAATATAATGACATATTTCAAAAATAATTATCTTCAATATTCCAGTTCTTATCGTTGATAGAAGTAAAGTAACTGATTCAATAACAAATACTTGAATTTATCCGTGTTTCAATAATTCTTACAAAGTTCTTAGTAGAAATTAAAAAAAATTATACGAACATATGTTAAGTTAGAAATTTCATAGATTATGTAGCTAGCATAGTTTTAGGTTAGCGTCCAACGGGGAATGACATTTTAGGATTAGTACTATAACATGTACTATAACATAGCCCTCTGGGGTGTGGACAAAATAGTTTTATGTAGCGCAAATGGTAATAAGAGAACCTTAGTCGCTTAGTTTTAATTAAACCACAATAATTATTCTAAATTAAAATTAATGTTTTGTCCACAACAACCTTTTGTAACCTGTTTTTTTTTATATTATAGGTGGCAAACGAACAGACGGGTCACCTGATGGTAAGTGATTCACCGTCCATAGGCACTAGCAACACCAGGGGGGTCGCAAGTGCGTTGCCAGCCTGTGTTTGGGGGATGGGGATGGAGGATTGAAGGGGGAAGTGGGGTAGGGGAGGGAGGGGAGGGAGGCTCGAAGTGGGGGTAGGGAAGTGGGCTTTCGGCGCTCTCACTAACCGAACGAAATGCAATAAAGCAAGCTCTGTTACTTCACGTGGGTGTTTCTGTGGGTCGGGTGGTACTACCCCGGGCGAGCAGACCCATTCATGCTGATACCAGTAACAGCTTCAGCATGGCTCTACCACCTATTTGCTAGTGTACAACTTTTCTATCACTGAGAAATAATAAGATAGCCATGTTTCACTGCACTGTTGTTTATTGATTTTATAAGATGAGCCACGAATTAAAATTTAACGTTGACTAAGTAACAATAACTTCATCTTCTTTACAACGCTATCATAGTTCGACTTATGAAGAAAAGGAAGCAGTAAATTAAAATGTGTATTCAATGGATAATAACGACGATTTATAACGTTTTGTGTAACAGATAGGTACCTAACAGATTGTTTTGATATAATGGTTCGATAATTATGTATAGAGGAATCGAAACAATACGAAGTTACAGAAGGTAAAAGTGATGTTTCAGCAGTGTTCAAACAAAAATTTTATGAATGTAAGTGTATATATTACTATTTAGAAACACTTATTATAAATCAAAAACAATTTTTAAATACCGTACAGAGACAGTTTTATACTTTTTGCCGAATAGAAATGTTTAAATATACCCAAAAACTATCATAGACAGCCTTGCTAAAAGTACTTTAGGCATTGTATATAGATGTATAAGTCTTTATAGTCTAATAACACGACTTTTAGAAGTTTAGAATGATTTTTCTTCATGTTCTGCTTGTATGGTTATGTACATTACATATCACCCTACTTATAATGTACCAATCAGCATATATGAATCAAAATTATACTTATTAAATACTCGCATTCAAGCACTCAGTTATGTTGCACCATAACACCATTGTAACATAGAAATAAAATATTTGTGACCCAACAAGCAACTTTGTTCCCGTAAACGGGTACTCCAAGAACATTTGTAATGCAAGGACTTGCTCTTCACCCATACATTACTTCTCTAATTAATTGATTATATTACTTATAATCTTATGTTTAGGCTTTCCGTTGAAACATAGATGGGACTAACTAACTCAAGAATTAATTATCCCTGTAGTCCAATTTTTTACTGTTAAATTTTTAAAGAATCTTAGATATATTAAGAATGTAAATCTGACGTGGCTGTACTTTTAAGATTTTTGTGAAAAAAAGAATATTGCAGATGTCTTGGAATGAACAATAAAATACATTTCAATCATTTTTAGAAATGTCTGTCTGTCTGACGATCTGTCTGTTTGTTTGAACACGCATCACTGGTAAAGTACTGCGTTCATGATAAAACCTCACCAAGAAAATCATAAAGCATATCCTCGAGTAGCATTTACTGTTAGTTTCATTAAAATCAGTTCACTCTATCAAAAATTATTATAATTTTAATAACAACGCGACTTAAGGACGAGAGAAAAGTAGATAAGTAAATGGACGTAATAGATTGAGATGATTTTATTAGTCATAGTTTTTTTACATTAGGTTCCACGCGGACGGAGTCGCGGGCACAGCTAGTTGTTTTATAAATTCCAAAAAACCGAAGTAGGATTCTAGATCGATGATCGTTACGAAACGGAAGCTGTCTTGTAGTTTACATAAGAGATGTAGAAATAATAAAAAAGTAATGCTTGTGTAATGGTGTAATAATTTTTCCCGACCGTTAGTAACACCAAAGCATTAAACAAAAACTAAATGGTATTAAATTCCAAATGCGTTTCTTTGTTACTACTGTAATTCTTCGCTCCCACACTAGCAGTTAATGCTAATAATGACCGTCTAAAACCTGTTAGCATTATCGTAAAACGTATTTTACACGTATGCTGAAAGGAGAGTGGTTTATATATAGGAGAATATTAGTGTTTATGCTGAATTACAAGGTCTTTACTAAAACGTAAAATGGGAGATAGCGACATGAAATTTGACCTTTTGAAACAGAAAAAAAAGTTGAGGCAATCATAAGGATTGCCGACAAAAGTAAAAACAAGAAACAATGAAATGTGCACACAGTGAACAGTGCTTAAAAAAAATCACTTTAATAAAATATATGTTGAGTAACAAGAACTGTGCGAAAACGATAAAACTAAATACGGCACTGAATCACATACTGAAGCGGGAATTATGTCATCAGTAGTATGTACAATTTCTTGTAATGTGACGATATGGGCCAATAGCGCAGCGGTAAATAGAAGCTCGATTTCTAAATCCGCTTGGAATGACATCATCCATTGCAATCCAGTCATTGAGTCAGACTGCTGGACGCGTCTGAACGTACATAGATACTTTATTACTTAAACGTGTCGCTAAATATAGAAGCCACTTTTTATCAATTACAATCAAGTGTTAGGCCTAGTCAAAAGTATCTAACTGTCTACGCTTTTATAACTCTATGTTCTTACGGACAAATTATAGTTGTAATAAGGTAACTTTATTAGATGGTACTATTATCTTTTATTCACCACATTATTCCTATATTGCCTATGTGACCTTCCAAGATGCAACTGTCAATAGAATAATAAAATGTATTAAAAATTTTTGGAAGTTAATATTTTAACGACCGATTCAATACAATACAAAATTTGTTTATTAAAATTTTACATTTTATACATACTTTTACAGTAGCTACCAAACAAGGCAAAGCCTATATTTTGGTAGCCAGAAAATAATTACATAGCGTGGTAAGATAAAGCACATTAGCAGGCCTTGCACATATGCAAACTTAGAAGCAATAATTGTTAGATAGGTGATTTCACAAATAAATATATACACAATGACAAATGTACATACACACATACATATAAAAGTTTACATATATACACTTATATTCTATATTAATGCAGCTACTATTTAACTTTTAACATATGTTCAATTTCGTCTTAGGTAAGAGTGCTCAACCATTTAGAAATTAGATGCTTACCCACATGGACTGAAACTTTCAATACAGATAAATCCACTATAATATTTATTGGATCGGTCTCTTCCACACAATCTCATATAGAATATTCATTTTAAATCAATGGATTTATCCCGCGGATATTTGAGATTCAGCCAATTCGAACATCAATTCGCATTGGAAGAATTTTAAATGGAATTGAACTGAATCTCCATGAAATATCGAGTTATATGTACCTAGATATATTGTAAAACTGTGATAAATGGTTACGGATTGTTTTTTTTTATTCATAAATATTCATTTTAAAATATACATACACACATACATATAAAAGTTAACATATATACACATATATTCTATATTAATGCAGCTACGATTTAACTTTTAACATATGTTCAATTTCGTCGTTAAGAGTGCTCAACCATTTAGAAATTAGATGCTTACCCATATGGACTGAAACTTTCAATACAGATAAATCCACTACAATATTTATTGGATCGGTCTCTTCCACACAATCTCATATAGAATATTCATTTTAAATCAATGGATTTATCCCGCGGATATTTGAGATTCAGCCAATTCGAACATCAATTCGCATTGGAAGAATTTTAAATGGAATTGAACTGAATCTCCATGAAATATCGAGTTATATGTAGATATATTGTAAAACTGTGATAAATGGTTACGGATTGTTTTTTTTTTTTATTCATAAATATTCATTTTGTTTAAACAGACACAAAAGTATTTAATACGATTGATCTACTTTAATTTGCTATTTTAGGACATTATGTAAATTATTGCTTACCTAATCAATTCATTTCCACCTACACTGCTACGTAGAGAAATCTTATTTGTTACACCATTCCTCGTTTTAAAATAGGTCTACATATATTATACCACACAAGCTATTGCTAGAACATTCTACCCTAATAAAATTGAATAGAGAAGGGTTGTTTTGAGGTTTTACTATTTGATGTATGACTTTTCAGACAAAATAATAGCGAGAATAATTTCGCCCGAAACATATGCGTCGATATTAAAACACTATGAAATTTAGGAACTTATAGGCTACTATTTACGATGGTAGATTTGACTTTAAAAATTCAGCCGCATCTAGTATAATGAAGTTAATGGTCCGAAAATAAATGCTTTGTTCCAGAATTGATGAACGGATAAGACATTATTATTTCTCTCCTCTGTTTTTCTATCGTATTCTGTTACCTCCCAATCTATTATCTTCTTCCTTTTAAGATATGATTCAGTGACCACGGATGTCGTCTAAGAATATAGAAGCAGTGAGGTAAGTACTGTATTTTACATATCTGGATAGGGTTTAACTAAGATATATCCTGGATTCTCGATAGTCAATACAACTTCAATCTCAATGAGCTTATTCTCTCTTCTTCTATTTTATTTTTGACAAGCAGTATTCTAATAGACTGCCATTGTCAAGTGAGTAACGATATTACAAGTTTCTTGATATAATTTCAATGAAGTAACAAGATGGTGGCCATTTTGTTCGAACTTTCCTGGGAGTTTTTGTGGCAAGTCAGAATCCATGCTCCGTGGTATTATTTCTGACCCACTTCACTTGTGCATAATAACCGAACTATATTACGTAAAGCACCACCAACATTACACAATATAGAGCCAAATAACACAAGGTTATGGGTAAAATATAAAGACCACTACATGGCATACCAAGATCCCGCCAAAAACTCCAATGAGCTTATTGTTAGTACCTATTATGAAAAAGCAGCAAGACGCAAAAAGGGTTATGAAATTTTTTATCGTATACCGTCATTCCATATCTTTTTCCAATTTATTTTAAAGCCTACATTTCTGATTCGAGCCACATTAATGACAAATATAGCAAGTTTATTAGCGTTGAAGTTTATAGATGAGATCATCCGACAGATTTTAAATTCAATTATTTTCGTATGCAGCATAGCATGTTCATCCATAATAATTCATTTCTCCATGCTTTGTAATTTTGTGTCATACACGTCCTTTGGTTACTCGTGTTAATTGCTTGTACTTGAAGGGAATAAGGATAGAGCGTAATCAATACATTATTTGGATTTATTGTTTATGTCATCAAAAATTACTCAGCAAAAGCCCTAGAAACATTTATCAAATTAGACAACATTTTCTATTGTATAATAAAGCCCTTCTGTATTCTCAGTTTATCATTCTGTTGCTGAAAAGGAACTACAAGAAGACATACTTACCGATGTGTACTTTTAGGACAACTATCTGCCATCCTGTTAAATATTATAAATTTGTTAGAGATATCAAAATACTTTTTATATATTGTCAAAATTAACTCGATTTTACGATCAAATGATGAACAATCTTATATCGTTAAACAAATCGAAAAAAAAAAACTAGAAAAAACATAAACTCCTGCAATAAGAATAGGATATTTCGCATGTAAACTGGAACAATATACGTAAATATCAATTATTACGGGTTGAAATATTTACTCTCCGATATTGCGCGGAGTTATGTAGGCCGAGCGTAAAACTGTGATGGATGAGTGTTTACAGAAACTGGAATACAGTGTCAAAGAGAATTGCTTAGTAATGGTACTTTAAATAAATTTTTATTTTCAACTAACTTTTATATCTCGAATCTTGATTAACTTCCACTATTAAAGTAATCTACATACTACGACGTTAAAATAAGAAATTAATATTTAATGTATACAAGTTCAATGTATCCCACCTAATAATATAAATGTGAATTTGTTTGTTTATTTGTGACGCTTTCACAGTTTTACTACTTAACCGATCGTCATAAAACTCACGTTTTCAGGCCTACAACCTGAAAAGGTCAAGTCTGCATAAACCCGAGCGAAGCCGTTGAGAAAGTTAGTGTTATATATTATGTTACGTGCAAATAAAAATATTATCCCTTTTTCAAATTAAGTATCATGGGCTGTCATAGATTTTTTTTCAGTATTTGTAAAGTTTATGAAATGAACTAGCTGACTCCGCTACGCGTGGTTATAACTCAGTTAATTACATGTTGAATTAAAATTATGATAAATTATTTTCAAAACTAAAACGTGGCGTCATCTATAAGATATCTATAACAGTCGGTCCTACAGTTTGCTGTCAACAAACTAATTTAAAGCGCCATCTGTTCGAGACTGATGAAACTAACAGTTAATAACAATAATCAACATTGACAATCACTTAATTTATAATTAAAAAAATATTAAGGCTATTAATGGAAATATAAATTATCCTATCTCTCAAGTTGGACCAAATTATACATAAATGCCGACTTTCATGATGATTGGTTGATCGGGGTTCATCGTGGACAAACATCATGACGCTGGATTTTTATATAGTAAAATTAATTAAAACTTTAGAACTAGAGTTTAACCGGGTGTTATGTTATAAAACAAAACTATATGTTGTTTTGTAGAAAACCGCAAACACAATAAGTATTCCTGAAATATCAATTAATAATAAAAAGTATAGCCAACATTATTTAAAATAGTCTGTATGTCATAGGCCGCTGTTAGATTACCATGGTCAACAATGACATCATTACCCATTTGAAATGAAGCACACTTGACCAAATATGTGCACTGGGCGGACAATGGGCGCCGCTTTCAAATAATTTCAAAGGAAAATGTTTTGTTTGTCTGTTTACAAACTAACTTCTATTGATGTCACGTAGGTGTGTAATGTGTATCGATGATTGATGTGACGCGAACGTTAATTCGTTGATCCGTTTGTGATTGAGTTTGTTTGAATAATATTTTGAAGTGAAAAAACTTCTTTAGCCGCGTTAAGCGGTATTTTTGGCAGGAGATAAGTATATAATTTCGCGTTATGACATGCTAGCACGACCGGCCGTATCGCGTAAGTATTATGCGACCGAGTATGCAAGATTCCATAATGAACAGTTGAGTAGAATTAATGCGTGAAAATGTAAGAAACAAACAAACTAATCTTCGTATTTTTAATATTAGCTAGTATATGGGTGTTAATTTTTCATGTCCAAAAAAATGTATTGTTATTACAGACTTTAAAACCTCGAGTAAAAAGTAAACAAAGCGTAAAATAAATAAATAGTTCGCGTCGCTCGTAATAATGTGGAGTTGAAATAGACGATTTCGGAGTGGCCTTACTGAGATTTTAGATTTACGACTTAAATGTTCAGCTGAGCGCTGTTTCAATTTTAAAATTCTCTCAGAGCGTTGGGAAATCAACGTTTTATGCTAACTAAATAACAGTTTTTTATTGAATTCTATTAGAGTGAGTGTCAATGTGTTTAATTTGTCTACACTACTGTTATAAACAGGTAAAATTTGTGAATACATTTGTACAGAGCCATTGTTATGAGTTTTTTTTAAAATACCTTATGGGATTTTTAGCATTTTTATGATTCTATAGCATTTCATCACAATCTCACCTAATGTTTGATGATGGTCTGATCGAAGTAAGTCAACACGCTGAACCTGGGAGACTGGCTCTCAATTATAGCTGCTGGAATACACTCATAATTGCTTAGCGATAGACTCTCGATTTGAGCGTGGTAGCTAGTTAGGCGGGCTTCAAAAAATCCCTATAATTCGTGCATTTTTTTTCTATTTTGTAAACTTTATATTACTTTAAATGAATACGTAGTCTTGAGCAGCTAGCACTTAAAAAACACCTACCTAAAGTAATCTATATGACATGAAAGTAATGTAGCAAAATATTCTCATAAATTATGTGTTTAAAAAAATCGTTTATTTATTCAAAAAACGCCTAAAAAGGAAAAAAGTTGTAAGCGCTATGTAATCTAAAATGCTTAGGATTTGTTTTATGACGTCATAAATTAGTTAACAGTGTATGTCACTGATTGTGAGTTCTTTGCGAATTAAGATATCCTGTGACTTTGATTAGACCTTGACTTTTACACTATAAGAATATAGTGCAAGGTCTAATAGCGTTTCATCGGGCTTTTTGAATAGCATACTTTGAAATGTTTTTTTTTTAATAAATAGAATAACTCTTTGTTTGATGCGCATCACAAAATAATTTAAGATGGCTTCCTGAAACTATGTATTTTGCTATTTAAATAGCTTATCATTACATAGTATAAAACAAAGTCCCCTACCGCGTCTGTCTGTCTGTCTGTTCGCGATAAACTAAAAAACTACTGAACGGATTTTCATGCGGTTTTCACCAGTAGATAAAGTGATTCATGAGGAAGGTTTTGGTATATAATTTGTCAAGGATTTTTTTATAATCAGGGCGGGACAACGTCTGCCGGGACCGCTAGTTTATCATATAATATCGTTAACCGATAAGATAAAAGTAGGATTTAGTTTTATTATGAATATAGGTACAATAACTATGATGAAGTATGATTTATTGTTACAGTTTGTACAAAAGGTGTATTAATTAGGTTTATTTCTGAACATTGAAAAATATCTAGAATTTTCTATAAATATCTCGAGTCAAGTCGTGATCGTCGAGTGGTTTGACCGGTGGAATATCGAATATCATTACGATATCTGCAGGTTCGAACCCTGATATGTACCAACGATTTTTCATAATTTGCTTACATATACCTATTAATTTAAATTAGCAACGCTATCAGCTGACAGTAAAAGAAAACCTGTGGAAACCTGAAAGCGAGAATTTTTCTTGTAGTACAACCATACGTGGGAAAATATAGAAATGCGAATTTCTCAAAGTTTTAAATCGTCAATTCATTTTAGGCTGGTGTGATGATTATGCCCATAGCTTTCTTATGTTTGCAGTGTGTCTCTGACAGGCTATTGTGATGACCATCTCAAATAAACTTATAGTAGCAGATAAGGTAACGTAGTGACTCAATGATACGCAACAATGTGCACAAATTGAAATGTTTGAAAAGGAATGTGAACAAGTTATAAAAATAACCTAATTTAAAACTTCCTTCTTCGTCGATGTCGATGTTATAAATCAAATTTTAATAAGATTCTATAAATATCCACCCCTCGCTTATAACAGATATATAAGCGAGCCGCGAGAACGTTGATAATAGTTCTATTCTGAACACCGAAGCGAAAATACAAGAAAATATAAAAGTGACAAAAGGAAGAAATCTGTAAAAAGACTATAATCACATAGTGGCAGTGGTATAGGTAGTACCAAAGAGTACTTGCATACATCGTTCTCACTTTAATATTTAAATTGTTCCACTTTTGTTTTTATATCTATATATATAATAAAAATGATGTGTCTGTACGTAATATCAAAATAACATTTTTTTTAATGATTAGGTATGAAAGTATACACGCTACTGATAACAACAATGCAATTTTTAAAATTTTTGTACGACTATCTGTCTGTTTGTTCCGGTTAATCTCCGACACGGCTGGACCGATTTTGACGGGAATTTCACTGGGAGGTAGTTAAAATTACAGCGGGTTACTTAAGCTACTCTAATTCAGACTAGCTGTTAACCGCGGCTTCGTCCGCAATACTATCTCCAAAACGGTTGTACCGATTTCCAGGGCATTTTCACTAGCAGATAGCTGACCTTATAAAAAGTAATTTAGGTTATTCTATTTTAGACTAGCTGTTACCCGCGACTTCGGTCGCATGAAATTTAGCAAAAATATGTTGTTCACTGTAAACATGTGCGTAAGACGTGCGTTGTACTGGACTCCAAAAATAAATATAATTGAAATTTATAGATCTGTATGTATGTATTCTGAATTATGTTGACTTTTTGGTCATTTTAGCGGCGATTTTATTTTATTTACCGCGCTTTCGTCTACATAACTTAGTAACCATAGTAACATCTAAGAATATTAATAGTGTCGAGTTCAATGAGCACTATTTAAATTGTCAAATATTAAAAACAACTTAGACAGATATAAAGGTTTATATCTTGATTTATATTTATGCAATATTTCAAAACGTCAGCTCATTCATTGTTTACAATTCAACAGTATAATAATTAATAGTAATTTTAAAGATAGAAGGGGTCTTTCTAATATGATATTACACCATAAACGTATTACTTATGGACAATATTATATCATTATCTATCGTTAAATCCCTTTTTCGTTGGTTCCTTATACAGTGTAAGTGAGCACTAAGGTTGTTATATGGTGGGTTAAGGTTCCAAGTATGTTGCTGATGATAAACCTTATTTGACACTCTGTTAGTATTTATAAATCTAATGTATATGTCATAGTGGGAGCATCCAGCAGTCGGAGCATTCCGAAGATTCGAATTATCACAGGTATTTGTTAACAGCGCCATCTATTATTTTCTATGTTAATCAATACTGTCAAGGTATTGTTAATGCTCTTCTATTTAATTATTGTTAATGTGATTTCTTCTAAATTATTGAGTAATTTAGATTAGATTAAACTGTTCATAACTTCTAAGAATTCCACATTTTTATTCGCATAAGCACTGATAGAAGTCGCTAAATAAACCGGTGTCACGCCACACTCGACGCGTGACACCATCTTAAGAAAATGTGAGTCGTACGATAATATTTCTAACTTGATTTGATTCTTGATTTAAAGCAGACCTAAATTAGTGTCACGATAATTAAAATCGGACTTGTGAAATTGTAATAGAAGTATTCTAGATTTAAGTAACATTTGGAACCTTTTGTTATTTATTAAAACCGGAAATACAGTCTATGTGCAGTCGAGATAGAATAGTAAAGTTGCTATTTAAAATGAATAACAATGCAATTAAAACATATTGGCATTGTACTATGTTATTAGTATTACTGTGTAATTACTAGAATAATTGTCGATCTAAAATGATTTTTATAGCAAATAAGGATTTGTAAAGTACTTCGGTTGTTACAACGGTGAATTATTTTTAGATAATTAATGATAACGTAATTATTCAAATATATCAGGGTAAAATCGTTATTTATTTATAATTAGAATTGTTAGCGAACATAAAGTGTAACTATGTACAAAAAGGTAGAATAAGTACTTCGTTAAACTAAGACTTCCTTCACTCGGGTTGTCGGTAGGTGAAGGAAGGCGATTCCTTTATAGGTGCTTGTAAGAGGTTGTGCAAGATTAGTTCATTATTCATTATTGTTTCGAGTTCGTGAGATCTATCGTTATTGTCGCTAAGTGATAATTATTGTCTCTCAGAGCGTTGTCTTTGAGATTATTGTAAAAGCATTAAAGAACAAGAATCGAAGAAGTCGTCGTTTCATTTCATAGTGCCAGTCGTGTTGTGAAAATACATACAAATGGAGGACGATGCCATCCGTGTGCTCTCTGCTCTACAGGCTCTACCTTTATACTCTGACATATACGTTACATGTTACTTACTGTAAGTGGCGTGCGTGTCGTACTTACAATTATTTTTAAAGAGCATTTCTATAATTGTACATGGTCTGACAAATATTACTTTAATACAATTTAAAAAACGCGTACGGAACTGCGGGCACAGCTAGTATAGAAATAAATTCATTCAAAAAATACGGCATTTTATTATCCCTGGCTAAATATGCCAATTGAACAGTCAACGCTAAAAATCATCTTCTATCAGTCTTCCAGATGTGCAGATGAAAGATAAGTTATGCTCTCCGCAAGACATGGCTTAGTAAGTTTTTGTAAAATTAAGTCTATCAAATATTTAACTGCACTCTATATGAAATTGACTTAGCAAATACTTCAAATTAAATGTTATAATATTTTATTATAATGGCATATTATTCTTTTAATAAGCCTTGAAACCAAAGTGACCCAATCTAATCTTACGTGCTTGACTCCTTCCTGTCTGTCTGTGCATTGAAACAATATTTAAATTTTATGGCTAAGCGGCGAGCACTTATTTAGAGGTATGACTATGCCGACACGTGCATCGAATTGGGCAACCTTTTGTACCAAAAGCTACGCTTTGTTTCGTGCATTTATTATGCATTCGCAATTAATAGTGGACAAGCGGTTCATATAAAAGTACGCGACACACTGAGACCTAAATTTATAATAAAATTAGCGGGTACAGACGTTGTGCTGCCATGATAACAAAAAAAAACTTGACAAATTATATACCTAAATCTTCCTTATGAATCATTTGATCTACTGGCGAAAACCGCAAGAAAATCCGTTTAGCAATTTTTGAGTATGTCGCTAACAGACAGACAAACGTGGCAGAGGACTTTGTTTTATACTATGTAATAATATATTGATCTCATTATATTATTTTTAAAAATATGGTCAACTAACCTGTAAAGAATTTCACAGTATAAATATTTTTGATAAATTCACCCCTTGATTACGTATTTTCTAAAAACAAAGCGATAGAAAAATTAGTCAAATATCAGTTTCAAAATAGCAAACTCAAAATACGTAATGTTACCTAAGATTAGCATTTTTCTTTACAGACTTACTTATATGGAAATTTTACAGGGACAGTACTATCATTAGAGTGAGTACTGTTATTGCTTTGCTTAGATGTGATTGTGGGTACATAAACTGAAATTGTTATTGAATGCTACTATTTGCGGGGTGGTAGGGTGTCTGTACCCGACTGGATCGCGACCACCGTACACCAGGTGGAACACCCGCCATAGTGGCACGTTTGGGCGTGTCGCGTTCCGGGATCAGCCGGTGTATATCCAGCAACCGGGGGGGGGGGGGGGGGGGGGGGCTGTCCCTGACTGGTTCGCTTTCAGGCCGGCATGACAGCGGCGACCGGCGATGGATAGTATGTCTTTCGGTGGTCGCCATTGTTTTTGGATTGTGCTGTGCTTACATCAGGCACAGAACAGTCACTTTGCCGAGCTACAATAAAAAAAAAAAAATAACCATTTCTGGTATTAATTAGAAATTTAAAAATGAAAGAATCTGTGAGCCGAACGTGTTTTCATCCGGTACTTTTCAGTTACTAAGATGTTTTCGAACAGGTGGTATGATTTAACATCCATAAGTGCTTCTAAGTGAAAAATATCTCATTTTGAGTCATTTGTGAAGTAAGATGTTGTATCATAGAACTAAAAATAGTAAATTTGAGTACAGAATAATCTGTACGTAATAATGTAATTGCGAGAATAGGTCTGTTTGTTTGTTAGTTTTTAACGTATAAATCTCTAAACCGATCGCGATTAAAGTTGGCATAAATTTAGCTTAGCGTCTAATGGAGGTCACAGAAAACTTTTCCTTCGAAATATAGGTGGCACTGGCATTAAAGCTAGCATGAACTAAATAACTATACCTTTGTATTGAATTATAATATATTATTGACGTTATACTTCTTTTGGCGCATTAGGGAAAAATGATGAGAGTAAATTTTTACGATGCGCGCGCACACCGTCACGAAACACCGACACCCTGAAGTTAGCTATAGTCAACATTTTGTTTCTTTGTGTTTGTTGTTTGTATTTCTTTGTATTAAAACTTTCAATGTATTAAATACCTTTTTTCTATTGTTAGTGTCGTTTTTTCTACAAACGTAGAATAAGGCGAAGGATTAAATTTTTGAAAAGATTTTCATCTTGTTACGCTAAAGAAGTATAACTTCTAATGCATATACGTACACACACACACTTTTTTTTACAACTACATAATTCTCATGTTTGAATAACAAGATTATGTTTATGAAAAAGGTAATAAATGCTCAGATGAAAATGCAAGAATTTTCACAAAACTTATTTGAATAATTACTGCACCACTCGAAACCAAATGAGTTGGTGAAATTTGTTACGAGGGTAAACGTTTAATATTGGTGTTGTGGTAAAAGTTGTTCCTCGATTTACCCTATCACCTTTTTTGTACATATAACTGTAAATTCTGTCACTATTGTTGTATACATTTAAAAATTGTAATATTATTATATGAAGTTTTAAAGAAATAATTATTTTTTATACAACATGTATAATTTTTTAAGTAATTTATAGATTATAGCGTTTGGTCACAAACTCATCTGGTCTTAAACAACGATATGGGCTAAGATGGTAAGCACGCTAAACCCAGAGAGGCACTTGCTCTCAAGTGCTTAGCCGGATCACACCAATAGATGCTCGGCGACAGATTTTCAACTAGAGGATGGCAGCTAGTCAGGAGGACTTAGATAAGGCACTTCCATCATGCTATGGTTCCATCACCGGGTGCTCCGACTGAGTGCTAAGGATTCGCACCGGACGTTGATCGACGCTATGTTCGAATACGCTATCAACTGAACCACCATCGCTATAAACTGAGCGTTTAGATCATGAAAATAATTTAGTAAATGTCTTGAAACTTTGTAAAATTATTTATATAAGGAATAATTGACAACTTTCTCATATTTTTGAACTCGGTGTACAACAAACCTTACGATTCATGATTCATTATTCTAGTAATGGATAACTGTTATTAGAGATCATCGTACATTATAAATGTAGATATGCTACACCCAACGACTAACCACTTATATCCTTATTAATATTTCACTGTAATAAGGTTTCTATTGAAAACTAATTTTAATTAAATATTTAATACTAGCTGACCTACTAAACATTTATAAAAAACTACGTTTTGTGACTTAAATATAAAAGTTAGACATATGCTGTCATTGCCTTTTTTGTAGGCATTATCAAGCTCTACAACTTTTATCTGGAACTCAATCATATATTTATTTATTTACACATTATGCGTTAAATACACAATGGCGGACTTAATGCCGAAGGCATTCTCTGCCAGTCAACCATTAGTTGATGCAGAGATAAATGAGCAAGATCACGTCAACTGGACCCCCCATTTTCCACTTGATCATAAAAATTAATCCCATGTATTTTTTTATGAGTTCATACCATGATAAAATGACCCCTCAAAACGATTTTAAAAAATTTCGGTTTTAACAATAATTTTTTTTACAATGAAAATTTTAGGTACTTTTAATTAAAAAATGGATTGTAAATCAACCGTTAAAGTTAAATTAATGGGACTTGAAGGATTTCTTTTTAAAATGTTTATATTTTGATAAAATATTGATACCTAAAAATTATTTGTTTATTATCATATTGTTAATTAACTTTTAAGTTAACAAATGAAAATTTCAATGACTTCTCGGTGAAAAAATGAAGTTTTTTTTATCGGTTACATGCATTATTTATTAAAATTTAAGATTTCAGAAAAAAATTTCACTGCTCGCGATTAGTTTAAACAATATGAATTTATTTATCACAGCGCGCCGAGCACCAGGCGCTGTCAGAATACCGCGCCGTCGAGCGTCAGACTACGTTGCAGCTTCGGTTAATTATAATTAAAAATAACAATTAAAAATATAATTATCAAACAAACTTTATTCTTGTAAAAATGTCATATACAATGCAATGAAATCATTTTTTAATTATATATATAAAAAATTATATATATATATATATATATATATATATATATATATATATATTATATATATATATATATATATATATATATATATATTATATATATATATATATTATATATATATATAGGTATAGAAAGAAACCTAATACTAACCTAACCTAACCTACCTATAGACATATAGGTATAGATATAGACGATAGAAATATTAAATAGGTTAAACATAATTTTATAAAAACTCACCTTTTACACCTACCAACATTTGAGCAAGATCACTACATTGATATATATATATATATATATATATATCTCATCGTTAAGGCAGCGTTCGTATAAAACTTTTTCGTTCGACCGTTTTTCTCCGACTTTCCAAATTAGACTACCACAAAAAGTCTTTTCATTTTTCAGGTAAATGTATAGCCTGTGACACTCACAAATAACGTGGCATTCTATTGGTAAAATAATTTTTACAATCGATTTAGTAGTTCCTGAGATTACTCCTTACAACCTCACAGACTTTACCTCTTTATAATATCAGTATAGACATTGAATATCTAAAATAATTATTTGAAGCACTCTTAAATGTCTTATTTCAAACCTATAAATGGTGCGTTTTGTGAATACTTAATTATTTTGAATATATAACAGCTCTGCGATAGACCACTATCTTTAAAATACTACATTTAAAGGAAGAAATACGGTTGCTTAATTTGTATCTCTTTTGGTTGAAAGATGTCGAATTATGACATAGATCAGTTTAATATACACATAATACACATATCTAATATCAAATATATATTTTTATTTACATAATATTTAGTGAAAATAACAAAGCGTCGTTTTCTTCTAAACATATTAACCATATTTACATAGACCAAGTTTATAAGCTGTAAGAACTTACAGTTGCCGCGTAATTAACATTTTGGAAGAGCGAACGATTCATCAGCAAAAAGTTCTTAGATAAGGGAAAACCTTAAATACAGATTTACTTACGTTTCTTATAATAATAATGTTGTACCCGTGGGTAATCAAAAGGATACTTTGCGTCAAAAGAAATGTATTAATTCTCACAAAGAGAAAAGTGGGACAAACTCGCTATTTCGGGGAGGCTTATTATATTAGAGAGGCTATATACTCTGTGGTAGTACTTAATTACATATTATAGTAAAGTATGGTATAGTCTTATTGTAGTTTTTGTTATACTATTGCTGGCAAACGAACATACGGGTCACCTGATGGTAAGTGATCACCACCGCCCATGGACACCTGTGACGCGAGAGGAATCACAGATGCGTTGCTGGCTCTTGAGAAAGGAGTAAGCTTGTTTCTTGAAAGATATTAAATTGTAATGGTCCGGAATCACTGCCGCTGGGAGTTAATTCCAGAGAATTGATTTACGCGGAAAAAACGAACGTGAGAACCGCACAGTGGAGGACATCCAACCATCGAGATGATACTGATGGAATTGCAGTCCGTGACGAGTTGTTCTGTAACGGAACTCAGCAGCAGGTATCAGTCCGAACAGCTCTTCAGAGCACTCTCCGTGGTAGGTCCTGTAGAGGACGCAGAGCGACGCAATGTCCCTACGAAGCACCAAAGTGTCGAGCCCTAAGGAAAGCACCTGGTTGCCGATGATACGACCCGCTCGACGTTGGATTCGGTCAAGAGGAAGTAGGTGACATTGAGGTGCTCCGGCCCAGAGGTAAGAATAATATTCCATGTGTGGACAGCTTTTTTCCCTTTGTTTATCCTCATATTTGCTTCGGTCTCCAGAATAGACTGGCCTCGGTCACTCTATAGTGCGCTTATGTATCTAATAAAAACTTGTGTTTGATGTGAGTGTGGAAATTTCTGGAAAGTCATTACAATGCGTTTTACGACAATACTGGACAATAAAGGAACCACAATATTTTTAGAACAGTTTGTTTATTTACAATACTCGAAGCAATAATGTTTCAATGCATAAGTGTTTTCCCACGCACCGATGACTCACCATGCTACCGTGTTTATTACGAGGTGGTTCGTGATGTCTAGAAAACAAATTAGGATGTTCCGGAATTTCTCCAATATTCGACAATAGTGCATTTTGTGTACAAGTGGTAATAATAAGAATAGTTATCGGTAGAAGAATTTTGTTCTAAAATGAAGCTTGATTTTATTCTCTCAAAAGCGTAACTGCGACGCCGTTAATTTAATGCAGATAATAAAACGATATAATAAGATATAAAAACCATTTCCGTAATGTTCTGATCCGTTACGTTTCCAGGGAACACATTTTATGACTTCGCATATTTTATTTAAATTACAATACTTACTCATGTCCGCCGCCTTCACTGTATTCATATTAATAACTTTATAATTTTAATATTTGGCTATACTAATAGTCGGAGTTCGACCATAATTTTAGAGACTTTAAATAATGTTGATGAACTTTTGCCTGCGGTTTCGCTCACGCTAATGTGATTTAGCATATCCTTCGGAATCAGTTCATTTTTTGAATGAAAGGTATATTATATATACTTTTCTGTAGTATCTGAGTGATGCGCGCACTACGACAGACCTGTATAATTTCATTTATACAGGCTGAATGTTTAGACAGTACTAATTTTTATGGAGGATGCTCTGCACTCGATTTTCGTTCTAAATCAATTAAAAAAATAGGTGCTTAATATTTGAGCTAATTATCTAGAAGATACAAACATTATACACAATCCTCTACGCGTCTATGTTTGTGTTTATGTGTGATTTCACTTGAAAGGGAACGTGGGAACGTCAGGAACAAAATAAAAAGGTTTATTGTCCGTTTTATTATTTGAAGTTATTAACTGCGGGTCGCCCATTGTAGCTTTCTATACCGGTCTTTTGAAAGTCTTAGAACAAACTTTAACTTAGATTTTCTTGGTTGTTTATTAGTATTTGTTTTAATATTATTATTTTATATGTTAAATGTGACCATGAAGTGTTATGTCCTAGAATAATGCGAACGTTTAACCTTTCACCTGGTATATACTATATAGTGATAGATATATAGATACAAAGAATGCCCTAAGTACATACATTATATTATATATATTTCTTGATATATGTAGTCCGGTGAAGCTATTAAGACCTTGCTAGGTCAATAGCGTAGCCAGTTCGAGAAAAAAAAACCTTGATATATATAATAGGAAAAAAACTCACATTATTTTCTAAAACAATTTAAGTATATTACATATTATTTTGTAGATAAAATTTATTCGATACACAACCGCTATGCTCTCGTGCCCGACAAATTATTACGGTAACATAAACAAAATGTAAACCTTGACCAATATTTCTTTCATCTTGTGAACACAGCAGGCGTATAGGTTTCTAGGCAGTGACGGCTAGTGCCTATTATACTGCTGTGAAAATACACGAAGGAAAATTACGCACGTTCCAGTGCTAAAATTTATTTTCGTACGTACGGACCTATTATTTGTTTTACTACACTTATTACATACTGGTCTGTGACTGCGACTTCGTTTCCATGAAAATAATGGATTTATCTTGTACTCGCGGGCCCGGCAGACGTTGTCCCGCCCTGATTATGAAAAAATCCTTGACAAATTATATACTAAAACGTTCCTCATCAATCACTCTATCCATTGGTGAAAACCGTATGACAATCCGTTCGGTAGTTTTTGAGTTTATCGCGAACAGACATACAGACAGACGCGGTAGGGGACTTTGTTTTATACTATGTAATGATAATTGCCATTTTTTGTTACCTTTCTAATATTTTGTCAATACTCCTTAGCATCTACGGAAAGCGGTATTATATGAAGACTATATAATAGTCTGAAAAATCCTGTATATATCTA
This sequence comes from Antheraea yamamai, assembly GCA_036509395.1. Classification (NCBI taxonomy): domain Eukaryota; kingdom Metazoa; phylum Arthropoda; class Insecta; order Lepidoptera; family Saturniidae; genus Antheraea; species Antheraea yamamai. Next base: position 16,492,303 of record AP028441.1, read on the forward strand.
TGTATATTTCTGTTATCAAAATCGATTTAGTCGTTTCAAAAATCAGCTCGTACAAATAGTAGAGACTTTAAATTTATATGTAAGTATACTAGCTGAGCTGGCCACACGTAGCTGTGGCTCAGTTATAACATCTTAAATTAAAATTCTAAAGTTTTTGGCGTTATGGGGTAATAAGTCTGCCTAAAAACTTGATACAGAAATAGCGAGGTTACGTAGTAAATAGATTAACAGAACACGTGCAACATAAAATAAACTGGAGTTGAAAAAGTAATTCAAAATTAAATCGTGGCGCCATCTATGAGATATCTATAACAGTCGGTCTTACAGTTTTCTGTCAACAAACTAATTTAAGCGCCACCTGTTCGAAACCGATGAAACATACAATTGATAACATTAATCAACATTGACAATCATTTAATTTGTAAATAAAAAATATTGAGGCCATTAATCGAAATATAAATTATCCTATCTCTTAAGTTAGATCAAATTATATATAAATGCCAACATTCATGAAGATCTATTGAGCAGTTTCGGAGTTCATCGTGGATAAACATAATGACACTGAATTTTTATATATTTAAATGTTAATTCAGTATTTATTTAAATGAAGTATAAATTCACATAAAATATGATATATTTCACAACATATAATACTTATATTCCATTAGATATTCGTCCCGGCTTCGCTCGGCTGTACTGTAGAAGAAAAATAGACTTAATATTCTCTTTACAGTAAACCATATACTAAGATAAAATGGCGATTGAATAACTAAACTTCAATCTCTTAATATTTTTTAATATTAATATTAATAAAATTATATATAGGAGGCTATATAATCTTCTATGTCACTCACTCACAATTTTTGAAGTGAAACTTCTAATGCGACTTCCAACAAGGTTGCGTTAAACGTTTAACGCTACGGAGGTAAGAAAACACTGTTTCGTTAATCGTTCAACGTTCCTGGGGAGGGAGAATAGGAAGAGACACAGAGAGAAAAATAATCAAACATTTCGTATCTTACTTTAGTTATCATAATCCCATTGTAAATGTTATGGATTTGGATATTTCGCCACTCGAAAATGATAATTAAAAAGATGCGATCAATTGTGAATTGTATGCAATGTTAATAAAGTTTGTCTTAAAGAAACAATATGATTTCAAGAAAATCAATTTCTACACCTTCCTATTTTCATTTCCACATTACGAAGTTTCACTACTTACGCGCGGAGGGACTCCGCGCACAATTTTTTTATAAGGAGACTTTTCATTTATTGAAACCAAATTTTTCACTTTCTCGTACGATTTTTAGAAATATTGTTTTTATACATACAATTAGAAACGCGACAAATAGGTGCAGCTGTTCCTAAATGATGAGCTAACATACATCCGGCAAGTGATTTTTATTTATATAGATCGATGATCAAGTCTTTGAAGTGTGACATATACTAGTTCGTATGCAAAATGAAAATAAATTTGTTACATTAAAAAATAAATATCAAAACTTTAAAAATATCCTCTCATGAATCATTTCAATCTTTTAACACGGCACTTAATTCAGTTCTCACTCTAGTTAATCTTTTCAAACAAAAAAAATATTTTAAAGTGTAATGTAACGCCATAAATTGTAGTCGAATTTTTGTTCTAATGTAAAAATAAACCTGAGCTTACAAAACAATAACATCTTCACGTAGTTCTGTGCTACGTCTTTTTATATTATTATATGCGGAAGAAAATGTATAAAGTCTGTCTGTATAAATATGATATACATATAAAAAGTCAGAGAGGAAATATTTAAGAACATTTTCCTTCTGTATCTATACATATAACAAGAATGTCAATCTAACGTGTCTGTCCTTTTAAGATTTTCGTAAAAAAAATTATTGCAGGTGTCTAGGAATATGTATTCAAATACATTTCAATCATTTTTAGAAATGTCTGTCTGTCTGTCTGTTTGTATGAACATGCATTACTGCTAAAGTACTGAGTTCATAATAAAACCACATAAGAGAACCATAAAGCATATCCTTGAGAGTAACTTAGTCTTTGTTTCATTAAAATCGGTACACTATATCAAAAGTTATTGTAATTTTAATAACAACGCGGCGTAAGTACGAGAGGAAAGTAGATACGTAAATGATACATTCAGATGACCTTATTAAACACTGTTTTTTATATCAGGCTCCACGCGGACGAAGTTGTGGGCACGGCTAGTTTGTTAATAATTTTTTTTACAATATTATCGACTATTCTCTATTAATCTACAATATTTGTAGATTCTTTAGCAAATAATTCCAATACTAATTTAAACTTAAAAAAAATAATGAATTATGGTCGAATTTCAAACACTAGACAACTATTAGTATTTATATAAAAATATGCAATGTCAAGACAGTTATATACATATTTATCCTGTTTCTCCACTGATTTTCTTTAAATCTCTTTCGTTTAGTAGATATTGACGAGCTTTAGTGTTATCGATGAATTTATTTAAAAAATAATCAATTATTTTCATAGCATAACCATAATCTAGTAATAATATGTGTCTATTTGTCATACTTTATGTTCAATATTTGTTATAATACTCGATACAGTAATAGACAATACGTGAAGAACAACGTTTATACCCCTTTGTATCGTCGAATTTCGGCCAATGGGTAATCACAAGTACAAATAAATCTGTGTAAACTGTCTTTATTAAAGAGAATATATGGTATGTCACTAAAAAATTAATAATCTTAACTAACTCTGTAAATATGAAAGTGAGTTTGTATGTCACATTTTCAAAATTTAACCATTTAACCGATCATCATTAGATTGAGCGAAGCTATGATTAAAAGCTAATGTATACCATTTGTATTTTTATAAATCATAAATATTAGTAAAAATAAAATTATTAAAAGGAAAGTAACTATTCTGTAATAAAAGCGTGCAGAGCAGATAACGTTACAATATATTCTTCAACTTCATCAATAATTCTTTCTGCTGTTTGGTTTATCACACTAAAATATAGTTTAAGTATTGAGCGCTTTCCAGATTTTGTATTTACTCTGAAACATTGGACACCTATAGACCATCATATATCAGAAAATTATGTTTTATTTATTACGGAAAAGAGATCGTCGATGATCATAAAACTAGCAGATACGTTGTTACGGATATCAGATATAAACAAAAAATAGACGAGGCCGTTAAAATATCGTAGCAAAATTTCCATTCTCACAAAACTTAGCTGCGATAATATATCGACGACTCGACGGAACCCTCGACTAAATATTGTCATTGAAACTCCACCGCAACTAGAATAGCCGCTCGGTGTGAGTCAACAAAATGAATTTTTGCGCAAAACCGCAATTGCACCGTACGTAATAAACTCACGAGTGGTCACGGAATATTGTTTACTCTGATATCATCATACTGAAGTCGCCGGACTTATTCTCGGAATCAAAAACTAGCGTTACACCTAACTATAAAACGTACGCGGCTATAAAACTAATACAAATTGCTCTATTCCCCGGTGTTGATGTCAAATAAACTTTCTGTACGCGATTCTTCTGGCACCTATATGATTATATGAAAGCGAGGATAAAAATCACTTGGCGGTGAATAACGTGACCTGTTCCTTTCTATTTTTATGAGATTCAATATTTTATGAAATAACAATTGTTATTCATCCGCTAGAATGGACCAAAAAATAAATTGATAGAGGTATATCGTTTCGCGCCCATGAGTCAAAATTGTTGGTTACATTTTGATAATTTCTTTTAGTTTTACTTCTTAGGCACTTAGTTCTAATTACAAAAAGTCGGAGTAGTCTTAAGGACTGCCGTCAGAAGCGAAAACTCAAAACAATGGAATAACTGTTCTACTTTGAATTTTTTAATTACATAATTTTTAAACTGAAATTATTGAAATTAGCCTGGTTCTCACAGCTATTGGCACTCCGAGTAACAATTATATATAGTTTATTAATTAATCAAACATACGTATGACGGGTTGCACAAACTCAATACAAAATATCAATATTACATGCTCACAGGCGGCTATACCACGCGTCGCTAGTCCGACGCAAGCGCAATACATCACGAGCACGTCGAGGTCATCAGTGACGCGAACTCATAAGTATTTCCCCTAACAAACAAATTGCTCAATGAGGGTAAATAAGTTTTCACTTGAAAACAATTGTAACGATATCTTAATTAGTAAAGTTTATTGTAAGGAATACGCGTTCGGTGATGTGTGATTAGTAACTGTGAAAAACCAGGCGAAGTTGCGGGTTTCAGTTAGCATCTTATACATGTTATAACCGCGTTCTATAGTAAATTTTATTTACACCTGTTGAGTGATTCAAGCGTTATTAATAGATAAAGATTCAAACAAACAAACCAGTATATTTATAGTATACTAGTAGTGTCCGCAGCTCCGTACGCATCTGCGATGATTTGTTGAAATAAATAATAGTGTTATAGGAAAATAGATATTGTGAGAATATTATTCAAGTGTTGATGGATTGAACGGTATACAAATTGAAGCGTTACATCGGCATTTAATGGGGGGTTATAAAAAAATTAAAAGTATAAAAACTTTCCGCTTGTCTCAGCAGTCCCAAGCTTCACAGTTCGAATTTTTCAGTAGCGGTTATATATAAAACACTAGCATTCGCTCCTGGCTTCGTACGCGAAAATACCCTACGTCCTTGTCCATACTCCTAACAATGTGTATAATTGTTCAATATCTATAAAGTACTATAGATTAAAGTTTTAAATATTAACTCACTTAACATTAAGTTGCTGTGGAAAGTCGAAAAGCTCGGTTTTACTCTCAAATGTAGTTATTGAAACATTAGGTCACGACTTTCCAAGTCCAAGGTCTGAAAGTTTAAACTTACTCACTCATAGCATTTAAAGCTGATGTTACAGAATGTTTTAATGTTTACATTGCCCTGTTTCTTTATGGAAATTTATGATAAAAAAAAACTGTTTTAGGAGTAATAGAAAGAAAATCAAATTTAGAAGTAAAATAGTGGTTTTGTTATGTTAACTCTATAAAACTTAATTAACAATCCCGTAATAAATGAATACATAAAGTTTTTTTTAAATAAAATGCAAGCGGCGTATATTATATATGGGTTTCTTAGCTGCTATAAACTTATTATTAATTGCATTAATCTTTCGAACAAGTTCTCAGGCAAGTTTGCCTACACAAATGGCATAATTTGTTACCGGTGGAGTTGACTAGTAATACTTAAGAACGTTGTCCTTGGATTGTCTTGTTGCGGGCACAGAAGATTTATTGTTTCCGTTACCCATTGTTCATGACACATCACAATGTGTAACATATAATATGAATGAAGCAGTATTATTGTTTCACTTTTATTTGGATAAATATGTTAACTATAACATTGTTTAACTAAATTTTATAGCCAATATTTAAAAGCATATTGATAAGAAGCGATGATTAAAAACAAGAGAGAATGTGATGTGTGAAGAGATGGTGATGAAGTCATAGCATGGTGGGTAGGGCTTTTTCTAAGTCTGTCTTACTAGCTACCACCCTTAAGTTGAGAATCTGTCGGTAAGTACCTGTTGGTGTGTTCCATCAGCTGCACTTGAGAGCCAATCGCCTCTACGTTTAGCGTTTTTACCATGTTAGACAACGTTGTTATCTTTTTTATGTCATAGCAGGCAAACGAACCGGTGGTTCACCTGATGTTAACTGATCACCACCGTCCATAGACACTACCAACACCAGTGGAGTCAAAAGTGCGTTTCTAGCCTGTGTATGGGGAAAAGGGAGGGAGGGGGAAGAGAAGAGGGGTGGAGAAGGGGAGAAGGCCCCCCGGCGCTCTTACTGACCGAACGAAACGCAACAATGCAAGCACTGTTACTTCACGTCAGTATTCTGTAAGAGAGTTGTACTACCCCGGACGAGCCGGCCCATTCATGCTGAAACCAGTAATAGCTTCAGCGTGGCTCTAGCACCTACATTTGATGTGGTCTAAGATGGTAAATACGCTAAACCTAGAGGCAAACTGGTTAGAGGGTGGTAGTACCCCGAGCGAACCGACCCATTCGTGCTGAAACCAGTAATAGCTTCAGTGTGACTCTACCACCTACCAAAAAGGTAACCTATTTATTTAACATGAAATAAGATTGTGGTGAAAGGCTAAAACCTATAGAGTATAAAAAATGCAAATCTTCGCTATTTCATTGTCTTCTTTTAATCGTGGGAAAAATAAAAAAAACAACTTTAGCTATTAAGAAATCTGCTATCCATTGGCAGTCGTCGCTGTCATGTGAGACGACAAGCCTCATGGCAGCTAATTATAAACTCGTTGATCACAAAACTTGATAAACTTAAAGGGAGACACTGTGGGTTTTTGACCTTATATATATCGGTCGCGACCTATTAACCTCGCATGACTGCCTAGTATATTGGTGGTCGATTGAGTTGCTCACAATCGCCCTATTCTACAACCAAGGATTCTGCTACTCTCGTTCTCATATCATTTTCTAAAACTATTACGTAATCAGGTTCTTTTACGAATTCTCAAATAGTAATTCTGATAACAAGCGGCAATACATTTGAAACAAGAGGTAGTTCTGAGACGTGACCTTATGCGATCAGTTTCATAAATATTTTAATACAAGCTAGGGTTGTCAAATATTTTTTTATAATACGTAATGAAATTAGAATGAGAGTGACTTTTTTTTTCATGGGGAAATCCCTAACGTATATCCATCCCGGCGGGCAGCAGAGGATGGATATGCCAGAGTCATACGGACTAAAACCCCATGGTACTTTACACCTTTTGACCGGGGGAGTAGGGACTGCCTAATCGGCACTACGTCTGCTCCTCCAACAGGTGTTGTCTCCTCCTAAGGGGCTCCAACTGCGGTCTGAGGGGACAAGATGGTAGACTCCTCAAGGGGGAGTGGGTGTTAGACCCCCCCTGACGAACTGTGGAAGTTGCATCGGCATGTGAGTGACTTACTGATACTCTATGATAGATACCGTGTCAATCGACATGAGTTTTCAAATAACGGAACTTTTATGAAAGAAATAACATGAGGAGACCATACCATCATATAACTATATATTAATTATCTGACCCTGCTATGCATTATTGTGGCTTAGATACTGCATGCTGAATTAATAATAATTCTATTATAAATAACTAATTTAAAGCGACATCTGTTTGAGACAGATGAAACTTACAATCAATAACAATAATCAACATTGACGATCATTTAATTTATAATTAAAAAATTTGAGGCAATTAATCGAAATATAAATTATCCATTCTCAAGTTGAACTAAAATGTACATAAATTCCAACATTCATGAAGATGGGTTGAGTACTTTCGAAGTTCATTGTGAAGAAACATCACGACACTGGATTTATATATATATATATATATATATATATATATATATATTATCTCTATAGAGCACTATACAAATATTATAACCTAGCTTTTACTAGCAGCTTTGCTCGCGTTAATACAGATTTGGTCTATCGCTCGAAAACAGAACATTTTCCTGGATAAGAGGTACCTTATGTCCCTGTCTGTGCCTCTGAAAAAGTGTATGCAAAATTTCACGAAGATCACGTGTGATGTTAAGGCGTGTAAGCGTAACAAACAACCAAACACAATTTCTTATTTATAATACCACTAGCTGCTACCTGCCACTTAGCCTGCGTCGTTTATTATCTTATATCTCTAAGAGATTAGGTACTGTTTTAGACGAAAGCTTCCAGGCGGCTTGACTTTTTCCGACCCTACTAACAATTATTTAACAATACACATAAATTTGACAAATTACACACCTAAACCTTCTTTGTGAATCTATTTTACCAACCAAAACCGTATGAACATCCGCACAGTAGTTTGTAAGTTTATGGCGAACAGGCAAACAGACAGACAGACGCGGCGGACGACTTTGTTTTATAATATGTAGTAAAGTATAGATATCAAAATTTATTACAAAAATTTACAAAATCGACGCAGACTCTGTATTAGGTAGTAAATGTGTTTTATAAACTGGCAATCAATTTGTAACTGAAAATGAAATCAAACACGGCGATGTTGAAAGAAAGGAATTAATGACTTACCCACGATGGGTCCCATAATTTATGTAACCATAAATCTGAGCAATATGAGACGCTGGCTGACTAAACTCGATATCCTAAAGTTTCAGCGAGCCAACCCTTTGTCGGGAGATTTATTTAAATCCGCTCACCCGTTTTCGTGTTTCAGGACGCTTTCGGGGGCGGAATGTCCTCAGAGGTCAGACCTCTCCGTCTCAAGTTTTCCAATATTGTCCCTTCAAGTTTCACCTGAGTTATTTAATATTCAGGACGGAGGATTGGTTCCGTGAGATTCATTAATTATGAAAAACTCATAGTTTGAAGATAAATTACGCAGTGACCGCTTAGACAGTGGCATCTAAATCCAAGTGAATAGCTTAGTCTAAGGATTAATCATTTATTCAAGGACTTTTCGTTTTCTTTTGCCGTAAAAGCCGAATGGTAGAAATCGTCACATAAGAAAAAAATCGTTATGCAGTTCCATGTCTCTCCCTCCATGTAACTTTATACGCCTAGATCAATAAAATCAGAAAACACTTAAATATGAGTATCAGATTGGTCAGCACCATTTTTTGCCGTACCGTAAAAACTATAAAATACCATCATTCCGGTTATGGCGTAAATAGTTTTATAACCTTAATACTGAACGCGTTAACATTTTATTGAAACTTATTTGTTGATTCTTTTTTTTTCATATAATTTATTCACAATTTTCCGGCATCACGTTTATAAATCACATTTGTCATGTTCTTTTACTAAACAACTGTTAGTTTCAGTTGCACATTACAATTTTAGTGGACCTATGTATTTAATTAATTTTTTTATATCATATGAGGCAAACGAACACATGGGTCACCTGATGGTAAGTGATCACCACCGTTCATAGACATTTGCATCATCAGAAGAGTCGCAAGTGCGTTGCCACCCTGTGTTTGGGGGAGTGTTAGGAAGGCGGGAGGAGGAGGGTAGGTGGGTTTATCCGGCGCTCTCATTGACCGAACGAAACGCAACAATACAAGCACTGTTACTTCACGTCAGTTTTTTATGAGAGGGTGGTTCTATCCCGGGCGAGCCGAACCATTCATGCTGAAACCAGTAATAGCTTCAGCGTGGCTCTACCACCTATAAAAATATTCATCTCATATCGTTTGATATCTATTTAATATTCACTCAATAAAAATGATATTTTGGCATTTTTGCAACCTTTCCCCACTTAATTAAGAGTATACGGATATAAAAGGGTCTTATCTCTATTAATCTGGAACGCGTCTAAGAGATAAACTATTTTCTAGTCCAGTACAGTCTCAAGAGGTCGTTCGTGCTCATCGGGAAGTTTTAAAACTCGTAAGTCGATAAAAATGTCTACTCAAGATACAAACTTGGGGGTAGCAATAAGTTTGATAAATGATTTAAAACTGTAACTCTGTTAACAGCGTAAGAGTTAAAAAGTAACGCTATAATAGAAATGGAGAAGTCTCAACTTTAAAATGTAAATTCAGATTATGTTGTAGCCATAACATAAACTAAGCTATGTACTTTTCTATATAAACTTGCTTATGAAAAGCTTTTAGATGAAGGTACAGGAATCCTATGGCTCTGCTTAGGCTAGTCATGATTGAAGATGAACTACGCTTGCCATTTTTAAGTCGATATTTAGTCATTTTTACTATCGGTCTTGCGCATTCGTAATCCCAATTGGAAAGAGTATCTCATAGTATATTCGCACCATGCAGAAATATAATAGATTTTAGATGCATTCGCAGTGGGATCAACCATATGCAGTATTTCCGGTATAGTGGTGTTTTCTACCTCTTTAGGGAATAAATTTTTAAGAAACCACTTAGAGCTGACTTACGTTATGCAAAACTGCATGCTTAAAGTCCCAACAGCTTAAACTGTGCATTGCCTGTCAACATATCTTAAGAATTTTATTAGTCAGAGCAGTGTTTGAAATTGCCACTCCATCTTGAGCTGATCGGTAAATAGGGTAATAATGTTATTATTATCACGAGATAGGAAAAAAATATTACATCTCTCTATTTTTCTTTTTATGTTACTAGAAAGAATATAAAGTCAGGGCACATAACAAACTATTTCACAGAGTTATCATTAGATAACATAATCTTATACTAACAAGATTGAATCGAACCAGAGAGTTTTATAAAATGCGAAAGTTTTAAATTAAAACTCTTCGTGGACGAGAAACGTGTAGCCATTATAAGAAGAGATCTGAACGAAGACAGAATTCACATAGTTTCCAAACTAAAATTTCTTACGTAGCAAATAATATTGAAGTCATGCCCTATTTCTATTAACGACCAGCTGGTGTGCGAGGAGAGTTCGTTCTTATGACATTATCTTTTTTCGTTCATAGAAACTATCCGTTTTGTTTGGATAAATTGTGAAAAGTTTTTCTTTTTTTTATCGTTATAATACATTTAGTGACTATAAGTTTATTATTATACTAGCGGGCCCGGCAGACGTTGTCCCGCCCTGATTATAAAAAAATATGGACATATTATATACCAAAACGTTCCTCGTGAATCACTATATCCACTGGTGAAAACCGCATAAAGATCCGTTCAGTAGTTTTTGAGTTTATCGCGAACAGACAGACAGACAGACGCGGTAGGAGACTTTGTTTTATACTATGTAATGATTTTTAGTATTGTTAGATCATATTCTCATTTTTTTTTATATTATAGCGGGCAAACGAACATGCGGGTCACCTGAAGGTAAATGATCACCGCAGTCCATAGATACTAGCAACACCAGAGGAGTCGCAAGTGTGTTGCCGGCCTGTGTTTGATAGGGTAGTGGGAGTGGGGGAGAGGAGGTGATTATCCGGCGCTCTCACTGACCGAACGAAACGCAACAATGCAAGCACTTTTACTTCACGTCGGTATTCTATAAGAGAGTTGTACTACCCCGGACGAGCCGGCCCATTCATGCTGAAACCAGTAATAGCTTTAGCATGGCTCTACCACCTACATTTGATGTGATCTAAGATGGTAAATACGCTAAATCTAGAGGGAAACTGGCTATTAAATGCAGTCGCCGGAACATATCAATGGGTGCTTGGCAATAGATTTTCGACTCAAGGTGGTAGCTAATCAGGTAGACTTAGAAAAAAACCTTAATACCGTGATACGGTTTCATCAGAATATTTTCCTTCACTGAAAGCTCTGACCCAGTCGCTAGGATTCGAACATATGTTAATGACTACGTCCGGTACCGCTACGACACACCCGAGAGGCGAGACTACAACACCACACGGGAAAGCCACTATTGACCTGCGATACCGCGCTATTGACTTTATCGGGGGTGTTACTAATGATCTCAAACGCTATTGGTTCAAGTTATCGGCTGTTCATTATTCACACCGGTGTGAGTACTTCATTGGTGGGAGTTCGGCATGTAAAGGGCAAGATGTCGCTGATCTTCACGCACTCCTATGTGGAAGATATTGTAAGGCGAAGCTCTGCCTGGATAAATAGTCACAGTGCCTACAGAGTGATATTGGTTTCCCTGATTGACCGGCCGATTATACGTATTTTGTAACACATACGTCTATGTACGCGGTGCCCTAATACGCTATCAAATAAACTATCGTCGCTTATATCGCTATAATATTAAAAGCACCTGATTATTTTGCATCCTTTTCGATCTTTGGGACTTAACGATACATTTGACCTTAGTACGTGTCCTCTGCAATGCCGACTTTAGGTTTAGCGTGTTTACCATCTGTGGTGGTATGTTCAAATGCTAGTACCTATAAAATATAAGAAAAAAGAATCTATAACTGTCTCATGTATTACAACCACACGCAAATACTATGCTATAGTTATTTACAAATCCATATATTTTTTCATATTACAAATAACGATTTACTGCATTACATAAACCTGTACCTTACTCTGTTCAAGCGTATTTGGTTTCAAAGGTCTCGCTGCGTCAATAAATCTAAGATTTCATACTTATTGTATTTTCTTTTTTGTATCGAACAGAGGTTCAATTAATTCTATTTTAACAATATTAAGGAAATGTATAAAAATAGGTGAGTTAAGTATTAATTCATATTCTATGGTATTAGTGATATGACGAAAATCAACACTAATTATCACTGGTCTGCAACAAAATCCTCCTTTAAAAAATTATGTCATAAATATGAAGATTTTGATGCTCTGAATCTGTTCCCGATAGCCGATTTTTTCTATCACGTCTAGATTTTTCGATATGGTTTTTTTGTCAAAATATCATAAATTGAGTTTTTTCTTATTCGTTTTATGTATTCACATCGTATATATACATACGAAATAGCTTTTTGTCGTAAGAGAAGGCAGGAAAGTACGAAAAGTGGAAGTACATAATATGAGCCTGCACAGTATTTACTGTGACTTTACAACAGTTAGTTGAAAACTTGTCTTTTAATAGTTTACGTTCTATATCAAATACTTTAGTGAGTTTTGCACAAAATTCATACTATATGTATATATTTTTAAAGTAGTTTATGTGTATGTTATCCATTTTTCTATGAACAGACATAATAAACATAAAATAGATTTTTTTATTGAATTCCATTCATTTTTAGGTTATGAAATGCCGCGCACTTGTAAGAATTCTACAGACTGTTCTTAGAGAGCTACGACAGATAACGTTTTCAATTCAAAGTTGAACAAAGCTGAGAAAAGCTTGGGTGGCTTTTGTAAAAGTCTGTGATAATTCTCTTGGTATCTAATACATAAGCTTACAACTACCGATAAAACATTCGAGAGCTTCTTTCTGCTTATAAAGCTTTAGGATGCAATATTTCACTCATAATTATTTTTTTGGACTCGCATGTAGATTTTTCGGAAAATCTCTTTGTCGTATCAGATGAGCATGGTGAAAGGCTTCCTACGGATATTACGCATATTTAAAGACGCTACAGTGGAAAATAGTCAGCAGCAACGCTTGCCGACTTTTGTTGGTCTATTCGCCGAGAAACTTCCATGGAAACTAAAAAAACTACAAAATTACTTGAATTATATTACCCTAATGAGGTAAATATACTGGTATTTCTATAACTTGTGACTGTAAAATTAGCATTTTTCGCTGTAGAACTTAGACCGTAGTTTTCTTCACTTTGTTGTAATTGTTGCTACTTTGATAATACGTTTTTTAATGAAATGGACATTGTACTTAAAATTTTATGTGCTGTATTTATATGCATGTTAAACTCCATGTTTAGAGCACCAACTATAACGTTATCATGCATGAAAACATTGAGGAGGTAAAAAAAATTTTTTTTTGCAGACCAGTGTTATATTTTCCGTTACTTACAAAATGTCTTATATACTCTTTTATATAGTAAATCATATTTCAATATTTTTTTTATTATATTTGCCATCTCTTTTTCTTTTCCATACGTTAATTTTAGTTTTTATAAATTTTAATTTATTTATTTTTTTGTGTAGGTGGTAGAGCCACGCTGAGCAGCTATTACTTGTTTCAGCATGAATGGGTCGGCTGGCCTGGTGTAATACCACCCGACCCACAGAAAACCGACGTGAAGTAACACTGCCTGCATTGTTGTGTTTCTTTCGGTCAGTAAGAGCGACGGAGGTCCACTACCCCTCCCCTCTCCACCCTCCCCCTCCCCTCTCCACCCTCCCCCTCCCCCATTCCCCTCGTACACAGGATGGCAACGAAATTCCGATTCCCCTAGTGTTGCTAGTGTCTATGGACGGCGGTGATCAGTTAACATCAGGTGACCCGCCTGTTCGTTTGCCTCTTATCTTAATATATATATTTCTTGTGTGCGTGTGTATGTGACTGAACTCCTCCTAAACGACTGGACCGATTTTGATGAAATTTTGTGTGCGTGTTCGAGTGGATCCGAGAATGGTTTAGATTCACAATTGGACCCGGTAGGTGGCGCTGCGGTCGACTTTTAGGATTTTTTTGTTTTCAAGGCAGGACAACGTCCGCCCGGTCCGCTAGTGATATTATAAAAAAATGAATTCATTTTCAGTTTTTCATTTATTCTTATTCCATTTTTATTTCTTGCTCCAATGTTTCCCAATATTTATTGTTACATTTGTAAATAAATAAATACATCCGAATATTCTCCTTATTTTAAAGCTAGGTTTATATCTACATAAGATTAAGGTAAACTAAGAAAACACTTCACATCAAATACAGAACCTAAATCAGAAACACACTATTCTTTCTTTCACAAAGTTAACATTTTATTTATGTTAATGGGCTTTGAATAGACTTATCTCGGTCAAGCTCTATCTAACAAGAAAAATGTTTGACCTTTGGAGATCCTACGCATTTCTATTGTTTTTTACTATCGCCGTAAAGATAAATATTCACAAGTGAATGTTGTTCTCTCCATGATACAAATTATACTTGTCTCAACTAATTTCAGGGATCATTCCACCTATTAGCTTAGCAATCAAATTACTCACCAAAATTTTGTACAATAGACCGCAAAACCATATGCGAAAATACAAATACTATACACTATACAATACTCCTAAAACTAATATTATATATGAATTAAAAATGGTATACTAAGTAATGATACTATTCAATTAATCAATAATATTTATAATAAATATTTAGGCGAAATTAGAAAAAAGGTGCGATCCAGGAATGTGCAAAAGCAATTTTTGATAAGTTAATAAAAAGTTACTGTTACACATCTATGTTGCATTAGGGATTCTCACTGAAGAATTATTATCTGTAGATATTTGGTTTCTTCATCACAATCAGTATCCCTCCACAAACTGGTATACGAAGTCATCAGAGATCTATTATTACGTGGGGTGCATTAAAATTTTCCGGAATGAATGAAACAAGAAATTCTATGATTCGGCAATAATGAAATTACTGTTTCTCAAAATATTTTCTCTTTGCTACAATGATACCGAATGTATTTTATTGATAACACTAAAGTTTCAATCAATTATATTTTGAATTATTTATCTATACTAATATTATAAAGAGGTAAAGTTTGTGAGTTTGTGACGTTGTGACGTGGTAGGGGGTAATCTCAGGAACTACTAAACCGATTTTGAAAATTCTTTTACCAATAGAAAGCCACGTTGTTTGTGAGTGTCATAGGCTATATATCATCACGCTCAGGCCAATAGGAACGGAGCAATAATGAAAAATGTTTTAAAATCGGGGCTTTTTTCCCTTTTGAGAGCTTCTGCTGCGTCTTAGCCCAAAATAACTTTGCCACGCGTATGAAGTCGCGGGCAGAAGCTATTAACTAATTATCTATACCAATATTATAAAGAGGTGAGGTTTGTGAGGTTATAGGGGGTAATATCTGAGGAGTCGGAGAAAAAATGGTCGAACGAAAACGTTTCTTACGAACGCTGCCTTAACTATGAGAGAAAAGTTGTAGCTTGATAATGCCTATTACCGCCCAACGAAGTGGGCACGGGTCGACTAGTATGTTATAATTTGGGAATTTGAAATTATTAACATTAGTCTATTGGTATTCGCAATAATGGTATATAGTTTATTAATTAATCAAGGTTATTATGGGTTGCACAAGCGCAATACCAAATACCAATATTATATTTACACAGATCGCTATACTACGTGTCGCTAGTCTGACGCAAGCGCAATACGTCACGAGTATGTAGAGGTCATCGGTGACGCGAACCCATAATTCTTTCGCCTACTAAAAATCGCTTAAATCGGCTAAAAACGTTTTCGTTTGAAAAATAAAAGAAACCAGTTAACTGAAAAGCAGGAGAAAAAGTTACTGAACTCTTTTGTCTTCACCTATTTATATATAGATTTCGAAGCATGAAAATAATTATTGGTTCATATTAAAAACACAAAAGTTTGAATAGTTTGAGCACAAACCTACATCTTACCTACAAATGACATAATATGCTAAACAGTTACAGCCTACAGGCACATTGAGATCGTATTATACCGTCCTTTACTACACGGTCTGGTATAGTTACGATATAGGCGTTCCTACCTTGTGTATTTATGTTATTCAGCTTACGACTGCAATAGTTATTACAGGTGCTATGTTGAATAAAATTAAATGTATCTAATAAATGTATTGTATTAATAATGTAGGAAAATGGACAATCGACATTTTTACTTTGAAATAAAAAGATTAGTGAAAATGAGACTAAAAATAAAATCTTTTATTTTTTTCATACATGGTTTTTCATACAATGTTTCTGAAAAGATTTTTAATTGATTATGAACATCAATAAATATATCAATCTATCATTTCAAACGTTCGAAGAATTTATCTATTTTGCAAATATTACAGCCGTGAAATATTGTTTTCTTTTTTTTTAAATACAAGAGAATTAAGGAACACCGCTATATATTATATCAGCATGTAAAAGATCCACTTTGACCTTCTCCCAAAGTAAGGTATGAATATAATAACCATGTCAGCTCACGACAAATTGACCATTTCCAACTCTGAGAAATTCAAACTTCTACATATTCCCACATATGGTGGTACTACAAAAACATTTCTAAGGTTCAGGTTTGCCAATAATATTTTCCATTCATGTGATAATGTTACCAATTTAAATTAGTTAATGTACGCAAATTACGTAAAATTCGTTGGTACGTGTTGGGGTTCGAACCTGTAGACGTCGAATTGCCATTTCACCCGATTAAACCATTCGAACACCACAACTTCTATATATACGACTAGCGGGCCCGGCAGACGTTGTCCCGCCCTGATTATAAAAAAATCCTTGACAAATTATATACCACAACGTTCCTCATGAGTTACTTAATCCACTGGTGAAAACCGCTTAAAAATCCGTTCAGTAATTTTTGAGTTTATCGCGAACAGACAGACAGACATGGTAGGGGACTTTGTTTTATACTATGTAATGATATTATGACCAATTTATGCCTTCTGTAAAATAGCAGATAGTACTGTTTTCGAATAAAAAGATAGTAGCACGTGAAAATGAACTATATTATATTTGATTCTCGATTCTTAATATAATATTTCTATTATTGTGAAAACGTGAGATTTATACAATTTTATCATTTACCAATCAAAAAAAAGAAATTAGTTAATATTAAAAGACAAGATTGGATACTCTTCGGTAAGTGAAAAATAAAACCCAACCATCTATTGGCCCATATTGACGTAACTGGATATCGATGTGCCCAGGGCGATCGGTCAGCGTTCCGAACTAAATGTCCGCGTATCATCCGACAATCGTATACTTTTTGTTCGTAAAGGCATGTCACAGATACATATATGTGGTAGACTTGCTAAAATTAGTCTGCAAAATATTCCCAAAAGTCGGTTATATATATGAAATTTTACTACAGATTACTGTTCTTTCCTTATACCTTACTAGCATCTGCCCGCGACTTCGTCCGTGTGGAATAGTTACTAACGCTAACTTTAAGTCACGACTTTGTTTTTTTTTATATCATAGGACGCAAACGAACGGACGGGTCACCTGACTCACTGACCGAACGAAACGCAACGATGCAAGCACTGTTACTACAAGTCGGTGTTTCTGTAGGTCGGGTGGTAGTACCCCGGGCGCGCCGACGCATTCATGCTGAAACCAGTAATAGCTTCAGCGTGGCTCTACCGCTTACAAAAGGAGAAGGCGAAAATGTTTTAAAATAATACGTACGTTAACCCCGATTATGAAACATTCTCTGTTGGTGCTCCGCTCCTATTGGTCTTAGTGTGTATATATAGCCTTCCTCGATAAGAGCTATGTAACACTGAAATAATTTTTCAAATCGGACCAGTAGTATCTGAGATTAGCGCGTTCAAGCAAACAAACTCTTCACCTTTATAATATTAGTATGGATAGTGACCATAATCTCATCCGATGTGGTTTATAATGGCAAATAAAGTAAACTGGTACTGTCTCACAAGTTCATCTACCTACACTCACTAACTGGTGCTTGTCGATAGGTTTCCAGCTCGAGGGTGGTCGGTAGCTCTACCGTCATGCGAACCGGTAAACAACGAGGTTATTAAATCAGTTTACTTAATCAAAGTCAAGTATCTTCTTTGTAAATAAAGGTAATAATGGTTTTTTTATTGTGATACAATATGATGACGACAATAGGCCTTAGGGTCTATAATTCAATTCAAGAACAACAATGACCTCTGAGAAGAAAAGCGATCAATCGCCGGTCACACGCCTAAAAACGTCACCATGGTATGTGTTAGGTGCATGATGTATGTAATCCAGTTTAAAATAATTATCATATCTCACATAAACTATTCACTAAGTCTCCCATCTATAACAAAATTTACTGTAGGAAGACGCAGGCAAAAATGTTGGTAAATGTTGCTATGCACCTTTATAGAAAAGGACACATACTCTCATCCAGAAGAAACGTTCTGTTCAGTATTTCCAAGGTTCCCATTAGTGCAAGAGAAGCTACGAGCAAAAGCTATTCTATATTGTATGTAATAATGTTGAAATTTCAAAAATAAGTTAAATATGGTTTCATTTAAACGACTGGATATATTATAAACAAAATAATTTGCACAAAACAGAGTATTTACCATTCTATTATCAAATTATCAGTTATTCATACATCAAAATTCCAGTAAATTATATAAAACGAACCGACCTACATTTACATAAAACATACCACATAAAGATGATATTATTAACTATAAAGGTAACAACATATTTTGCAGAATAAAACTAAGGAATTGTCCCACCGCTACATACCTGTTTCGATAAATGTTATTATTTTATCTATCATAAAAGTTAGACCTTCTACGGCAAACAATACGTGGGCTGAGCAATAAACTGCTCCCATCTATCTTTTGCGATATGACATCTTTTGTTTCTAAAATATTGCTACCGAACGAAACATAAAACATATATTACTTTCGGGTTGGTAAAAGTAATTCTGCAAGTTATATTGATAAGAAAGTGGATAGTACTTACTTATCAGATAACTCTGAGTTCATAATGCGAATATAGTATTGAATGTTGATGGAAGGAAAATTTCAAAACAATTTCTATTAGTGTTCTCTGTGATCTCTCAAAGTTTTGGATGATTATACTCAACAAATATATTTAGAAGTAGCTATGTCCGCGACTTCATTCGCGTGGAACCTCGTGTAAAAGAAACAGTGATAAGAAATATCATTTTACTTATCTAATTTACTCTCGTACGTTGGTCGCGCCGTTATTAAAATTACAATATTTTTTTGATAGAATAAAGAGATTTTAATAAAACAAAGACTAAGTGTTACTCGAGAATGTGCTTTATGATTTCCTTGGTGAGTTTTTATAATAAACGCAGTACTTTAGCGGTGATACGTGTTCAAACAAACAGACATTTCTAAAAGTAATTGAAATATATTTTATTACTTATTCCTAGACACCTGCAACAATGTTTTTCACCAAAATCTAAAATGTACCGCCACCTCAGATTTACATTGTTATTATATGTATAGGTAGTTAATTCGCGTGTTCATAGAAATATCTTCTATTGAGCCGATGGGTTGTAGGTTTGATTATCGCACAAGACTAACTTATATATTATAATCGTCAGTTATATTTCAGAATGGTAAATATATTTATACATATACGTTTACACACAAATATACATATAAATAAACTGTTATTTGTCATAACACAAACTACGCTTACTTCGGAATTAAATTACAATGTGTTAATCTATTTCTTCATATTACAAAATGATTTTGTCGGTAACTTTAAATTCCCTTGAACATTAATTTGTTTCCTTCTTTTAAACATTCTAATAAGTGAGTAATATATGTGCTTTACATTAGCATTAAATAAAACTGTACTAAGCTTTTCAAATAAGAAGAGAATTGTCAATCCGCTATCTTGTTTTGCACTCGTAAAAAATATACGATCGAAGAAACAATACACGAGCTGCAATAAATGCGTAAAATACAAAGTCTCATATTACAATGGAAACTTTATTATTACACTCAAGCGTTGTTAACTAGACAGTAAAGTATAATTGACACAAAATGACTGCTGCTAATTAATAGTGCCGTGAACATAAATGAGTGCCGGGTAATAGGACATCGCAGTTGTATTTGACTGATCGCTTGAACGTATCGTCGGGATTATTACGTGAAAGCAAATAACCAAGCGATGTGGTACGGATTTGCCTTCATTAGATTACGACCACCTTGCATACGACGAATAAATCATATCCCTCATTCGTCACCGTCTTTCTTAGATTGCATTGTACTTATAATAATACACAGTATCGTCACTTCGCGGACTACTATAAAAAAGTCTTCACAACCTTAATTCTTACTAACATTATAAATACGAAAAGGGATTTCTTTGATACGCATTTATGACATAGATACTCATCCGATCATCTTGGAATTTTACATGCACTTTTTCAGAGGTACAAAAAAGGGTATAGCGTATCTCTCGTCCAAATAAAAGATACTGTACCAGAGGGATCGGTCGAATCTATATTAGTAAGATTAATATTATAAGTAAGAGTAAGTAAGTAATAGTAAGAGTCATTTTGTACAAAACGTACAAATATCATAGACTAGTTTTGTCCGTAGCTTCTCTCTCATTAATGTTGATTTGATCTAACCCTTGAGAACAGTACTTTTATTCTGGAGGAAATGATATGTGAACAAATTGGTATGTGTCCTTTTCTATATAGATACTACAGTAAACTTTGATGTGAGACTTAATAGTGTAAAAAAGAGTAAAATTAAGTAATTTAATAAGTATTAATAAAACATTAATTTTCATTATTAAATTTGTAATTAATAAAAGCATTAATAATGTTTTTAATGTTTTTGTTACTGGCAGTACAAATCTGACAAAGAGTGAGTAAAGTTGGCACGGAATCGATTATCTTCTCGTTTGAAATGCGTTACCACTCAAAATATTCTAAGCTCATTTACGTGATAAAATTATAGGTTACTAGTTCATGTATTTATGAATAAAATACCAAATATATGGTATTCACTATATATATTCAAATTATTTAAAAATGAGGTCGTTTTCTTCAGAGACTTGATATATCTTAACAAGTTTCCAAATATGGTGCAGTGGTAGATAAGCAAATACGGTTCATCATTCATTATTTTTGGAAACTAACTTTAATGCTAAATCAAATGAGTTCAATGAACCAATATTAATGAATGAATTTAATATAAAATATACAGTGATATTAAAACTGACCATAATCATAGAATTCGTGTTAGAATTAAAATAAGTTTTTGTAATAGAAGTAAAGAGCTTTGTATGAATATCAATATATTAAAATAAAACATTGTTCAAAATTAACTAACTTAATCAATTAAGAACTGATTTCAATAATTAAACCAAATTCTTGCGAAATGTTTTGACGATTAGCGCAATATGTATTCTATGATGAGTTTTAGAATGCCTTATGAGCAAAAATATATTACTAATAAATAAATGTAATATTTGAATAATGTCTCCGATAACAACTATTTGTCAAAATTAGTTATAGGTTGTAAGGAAGAGTTTATGGCAGGATCTTGGAATGTCATGTAGTGGATTTTATGTTTTATTCATAATCTTGTGTTATTTGGCTCTATATTTTGTAATATTGGTGATGTTTTACGTAATCTGAGAGTATTGTACACAAGTGAAGTGGGTGGGAAGCACCTGGATGGAGTGGACGGAGCATGGATTCTGACTTGCCACAAATACTCCCTGGAAAGCTATAAAAATACGGCCACCATCTTGTTATTAATTGATTGATTCATTGATTATTTCGACCGGTTTCGGCCATGGCGACCACTTTGACCCCTAAACTTACAAATGGCGCTGGTGCGCTCGAAGATGGCTTATGTAGCCTATCTTCGCGGGGAAACTTCATGCACATTGAGGGCATGCGAGTACGCCGTTCTCATAATGATATGTTATGGCAGCAGGAGGGCGAGCCTTTAAGTGGTCGCGTTTGGTATCAAGGTCAGCTTTACACTGAGCCTCGAACTTGCGTACTTGGCTGTGCACCATTCTGGCCGTTGTGCTGCCAAACGTTCCCAACAAGAGGGCTCTACATTGCATTATCATTACCTACTTGGCAATGGCAGTGATAATCCATTAGAAGATTGGTTGTCAAAAAGAAAGAAGTGGGAAGGATATTATATGTACTTATATGCACATGCCTGGGTGACTTAAAAAAGTATGTACTAATTTCTAATTATTCTGTTAGTTGGTCATTTTGTGTATAGATTTGAGTGTATAGATCCAACTACACCGGTTCATACACAAAATTAGCAACTGGCCTTTTTATACACATTGAAACGTATCAACATCCCATCCATATGTATGTTTAACACGCTTCATTCCCGTATCATCTCAGTTTCATAAATGTAATCTGTTTTAATTGTACATGAACCCGAATTTATAATATTTTTTATAAGTATCTTGTCATTATTTTTATTTATTTTTTATAATATAGGATGCAAACGGACGGATGGGGCACCTGATGTTAAGTGATCACCACCGTCCATAGACACTTGCAACACCAGGGGAGTCGCAAGTGCGTTGCCAACCTGTCTTGGGGGAGAGGGGAAGTAAGGGAAGGGGGAAGGGGAGGGGAGGTGAGACCTCCGGCGCTCTCACTGAGCGAACGAAACGCAACAATGCAAGCACTGTTACTTCAGGTCCGTTTTCTGTGAGAGGGTGGTACTACCCCGGTCGAGCCGACCCTATCATGCTGAAACCATTAATAGCTTCAGCATGGCTCTACCACTAACAGATTCATTTCATTAATCGTCCTTCCACGTACATATCTCTCGTAGAATTGAGAACGAAGCGGTAACGCGTTTAGAACGGTGAGTATATGCGGTTACAACGCGTTTGTCCGCCTGAGCACAGCGTTGCGTACAATCTCATATATCAGTACCTACCAAAATATATTCTCATCGCGGATTCGGTGTAGATTCGGTCATGGCACGCAAAGGTGTTGGTTAGTGACGGAACGGTTTAGTGCTCGTCTTTTGTATTAACGTATATAATTTTTTTTAATATTTCGATACTATTACGGTCATGGTATGATCCGGTATAGTATCGTGAAACCTAAAAAAGACTATTGATGTGAAACATTTATAGGCGAAGGTAAACCTGATTGTTGGCATGGCGAGATATGGCGACGCAATGTCATGCGCAAGCGACTGTGCACAATCTCTCTTGCAGCACTGAACTTGCATACCTATAGTATATACAGTGTTGTTTACTACGTTGTAACGTATGTACACACATGAGTACATGTGTTTCACATCTGCCAGGCGTCCCGTGACGGCTCAATTTTTTTGAAATAAAAAATACTAGAAATCATTCTACTAAGAAATGAAACCACTTTCAAGCGAATATAGCCTCTTAAACGAAATATGTGTCTAACAGACCGCCTGATGACTATTTGATTTCAATTTTTTTTTTTGCTAATCGTCCGTTGTAATTCGTCCGAATTACTGAAAGATATTGTTTTTATCGCAGTGTACTTTACTAGTTTTACAGTAAAAATGGAAAAAATTATTACATAATATCTATATTTAATATCATAAAGATGAAGAATTTGTTTGCTTAAACGCGTTAATCTCAAGAACTGGTCCGATTTGAAAAAATCGTTCAGTGTTAGATAGCTCATTTATCAAGAAAGGCTATAGGCTATATATCATGCTAAGACCAATAAGAGCGGAGCACCATTGAATAATGTTTCAAAATCGGGGTTAACGTAACATTATTTTAAAATATTCTTATCGTCTACATAAACGAAGTTGCAAGTTAAAGTTAGCTAGCAAGTAACTACTCCACGTGGACGAAGTCGTGGGTAGAGGCTAGTATCTAGCTGGTATATAATAAATTTATATTTATCAGCGAATATGCTGTCATACTCAACATGAGAACTTTGGTTCGAGTTACACGCTATCCTCATTAAGAGAACGTCCGTGCCCAGGGGTGCTGTCTAAAACAATATTGAATTGGCTAATTGAAATAAAACTAATAAACTTTCATACACGTGCGGATATTTTTAAAGAATACTTATTATATTATCGCTGATACACTGACCTATTTAAAAATACCGTGAAACTGTTCAACAATAAATCTGTGATGGAATCATTGCGTTGACTCATCGATAGCACAAAAGCTCACACCTACGCTTCGATTAGGGTTACCAACAAGCTATATTTATTAGGAAGTATTGTTTGCAATGAAACTGTACCTTTAACAATAATTATATTGATTTTTTCAACGCCAATAATTTATGGCTAAAATGATCAAATATGACGGTCAATATTTTGAAATATATTTGTATGAATATTTATATAACAAAGAAAAAATGTGTGTGTACTTATGTACACGCGTTAAAAGTTATACTTTTTTGGCGTAACAAGATAAAACTCTTTTCAAAAATTTTATCTTTCGCCTTATTCTACGTTTGTAGAAAAAACGACACTAACAATAGAAAAAAGGTATTTAATACATTGAAAGTTTTAATACAAACAAACAAAATGTTGACTATAGCTAATTTCAGGGTTCGTGACGGTGTGTTCGCGCATCGTAATAACTTACTTACTAATAACTTCAGGGAGCACGTATCGTAAAAATTTACTCTCATCATTTTCCCTAACGCGCCAAAAGAAGTATGACTTCAATATAATTTTATGAATCTTTATATATATATAATTGTTTTGGCCGTGTGTATGTGACTGAACTCCTCCTAAACGGCTGGATAGATTTTGATGAAATTTTTTGTGAGTGTTCATGTGGATTCAACAATGGTTTAGATTCACAATTAAACCCAGTAGGTGGTACTACGGTTCAATTTTAGGATTTCTTTTTGAAGTAAAATTCCTTTTGTGGG